>JAHDYR010000062.1:235665-892361 GCA_019828565.1 Carpediemonas membranifera | reverse complement strand
TCCTGTTCTGCCATCCATTTGACCATGTTGTTACTGCTTCCAGGTAGTTGGCCTTGTCGAGGTTGTCCCTGAGGTTTTGGCCAGCCTCCTCCTTGCCGTTGTTCTCCAGGATCTCTGGTAGCTTCTTCTCGTCCACCAGCCTAGCTTGGAAGAATTCCCTGGTTCCTTGCTCCAGTCCATTTGTGGGGTTCGTGAGGAGGAAGCTTTCCATCTCCACCCCCTTTGCATACATGATTATCTTCCAACCCTCCGACCTTTCGATCCTTGCCAGCTGCATGCTGTCAACATCCCTAGATTATCTTTGCTAAACCCTAGATTATCTTCGACCTCAAAACGCTAGATAATCTACAATTTCTTGCTCAGAAATGAAGTATTCATTAAATTTAAGCTATTTAGAGATAAACGAAGGTCTTCTTGAGAGTCCATATGATGTACTTAGAGCATGGAAAGAAGCTCTGGCTCTGACTCCTTGCCTGGTTTGAGCATTTCGCCGTGCAGGTTAAGACGAAACGATAAAATGGACAATAACAGAAAATCTAACAGGTAGATTCACTACGATAGTGATTATGTGAGTAGTTGAAAGGAGGTACATATGCGCATAATCACTTTCAGAGTGAATCTACCTGTTAGATTTTGAGATATGGTCGATTTCTTGTTTTTTGACTTGGCTAGAGTCGAATTGAAGAAAAGGAGAGGCTATTACTCAGGGAATATTGCTCGTCAAAGAAAAAGCAAGCAAGGCCGCGAGGTATGGCCACCCGACCTACAAGATGGGCTGGGTGTCATCGCGTAAGGACGACCGGTCGTGCGCGGTCAACGCTGACAAAACTTAGCGATTCAGAGAAATAAATGGCGCCACCGTATTCAGCACAAGACAGTGAACTCAGCTATATGGTTTTTTCTCAGTATATTTACCCAGCGGCTGATCCCACAGTTTAAGGGCGCGTATTAGCCTGCACTTTGCACGAAAAAAATCTGCCTGAACACGACCAATTGTCCAAAACACAGCATTTAGCATGCAACAGGAGCTGGAAGCAGCTGCAACATCTATTCTAGGCCATTCAACAACGATTACGCAAGAAATTGACGCAATAGAGGCCATTCAGTCCCATTACTTCATAGATTCACGCTTGAACGATATTACGAGCAGTATCAGGCGAGAAACAAGAAAGCTGAACGCGATTGGTGACTCCTTTCTCGCTGCGACATTTGCAGCATACTGACAGCCACGACACGCCGTTCAAGCAGATTTAAGGGAGCGCCATCGCCAAACACGTAAATAGACCTGTATACGACAACCAGAGACGGACGTATGAGTCAGAACGGTGTGCTACCGGAATACGCAGGGTGTTTTGTGCCCTGTTGATTCCAGGAGCACGCTGTCCTGGGTCACACAGGATTATCACATAATCACTGAGCAATCGGGCTCATGGTACATAGTTTCATTGGATCTATCTTCATGAAAATATGTTTGAAAAGATTCAATTGTATCTTTACTGCTCCGACTGTTGAACCACCGACTTGAAGTTCTCAAGGCAATCGTCACAAAGACGGATCTTGGGAATATTCACGCCGTCAATGACGACCTTCACGGCAGTGGTGCCCATACAGCCCTGTGTTACCACAGAACCAGTGCCCACACATCCGACAATGATATACCGAGGCGTTCTTCTGGCATGCGAAACAAGTCTTCTCCTGGACACAAGCCTGGCATGTGAACTTCCACGAGGACTTCTTTCTGTTGGCTTCTTTCGTCCAGTTGGCAGTCTTTGAACATTTCTCCGGACGAGCAGGCACGCAAACGGAATTGTCATGAAAGTTCCTGCCGCACTCTCCACACGAGACAAACTTTGACGTGTTGAGATTGCCAACCCAGTCCAAGCTGTGGCAATGGCCGCAACAGAAGGCAAGCATCCTCTTCTGCAAGTCAAGGAGGTTCTCTCCATCATCGTCAGAGTCTGAATCAGCGGTTACCGGCCGTTCTTTTGAGCTGAGAGAGATCTTCCGACATGCGCTGTGTCATGCGATGGACGTCATCGAGTAGCATGACGTTACGCTTAGAGATAGACTCAGAGGGTCGAACGGGGTCAACCTTCACCTCCTGCTTCACTTGCGGCACGGAATGGGGGATTTCTGCTGTCTTGAAAAACGTCTTCGTCCGACCAGTAAATATGTCGGGTGCCGAAAGGTCCACCAGATTAAGGGACAGAGGACGCGAATCAAAATTCTGGGGGACGTCCAGGCCAACTCTCGTGAAAATCTTCTTCATCGCGGTCAGAAGCTCCGATCGCACCGGGTTGGGGGCCCGAGAAAGGTTATGAAACACTCTCGAAGGAGCCTGATCAGAAATGCCGATGTTGCAGTGGCAAGACTGGGTTGCCCACTCCTTAACATGCCCAATGACAAGCCTACCCTGCGATACAGCCGTGAGGGACTTGATACCATCAAAGAATGTCGGATCAGGGTGGCAGGGCTGCAAGTACACCGAGATGATGTGATTGTAGGCATTCGCCACCTTACGGACAGATAGACCAGTCATATCCGTTCCAAACACATCAACGGTGATGCAAAAAGAATGCCTTGAGCATACCAATCATGAGAGCCGACCTGCATTCGCTCTTTGCGGCGTCATTCCACCTGACCATCGGCTTGCGTTTCTGAGAGTTCGTCTCTCGGGTGTCCGGAGTAGTTCCTTCATTTCCACGCTTCATCTCTAGTTCCGTGGCTGGCATTAGATGATCTTCTCGAAGTCACGCATTTTTAGGATCTTTAGAATTCTTGAAAGAGCGACTGACAGATGGCGCTTCAACTGAAGTGGAAACTGTCTAACGGATCTATCTATGCTCCGGAGGGCACTGATGACATCAATACCATCCTTTGCAGCGTCTGGCTCTCGATTGACGCAGTGGATCGCCGTATTAACGGATTTGATACCTCCAAACACCAGCAAAGGCTCGAGCTAGCCCGCATCGCGCAGGAACTAATCAATATCGGCGCTGTATCGCGTGAGGCTATTTCTAGCAATCTCTACCCAGCGCCATCATCCACTAGCATCTCAAAGGAGAAGAAGGCACACCGCTCTGGTCCCAGTCACCTTTACGTTGGTGCATATGTTCTGCATTCTGATAGCTTCGGCCTCGAGGCAGAGAATGCTCGTCTACGTAAGCGTATTGCTGACACTGAACGTCTTCTGCAGGTGTCCAACGAGCTCAGGGCCATCACGATCGGCGTGAATGCAGTCAATGACGAGATTCACATCATGCAAGCCCTTGCACAGAGACTCAACCTTGACATTATCAACATCAATCAGGTCACAAACCAAGTCAAGTCGCTTCAGTGCAGCATTCGGAACATCGCAGACGTTGAGACCATTGTCAAGTCGCATAGGAACTTGAAAAAGGCCCTAAAGGGCTACATACCCATGGCGATCACTCAAGAGACACGAGCAAAGAGAACGGACAAGGATCACCGCGAGTATGACCTCGACCTGATTACCCACGTCGACGCAGACCTCGAACAAGTCAACGCTACATTCGACGGCGACGACTATAACACTGAAGTGCTCAGAGGTACGACGGTGTGCATCTTCTACGAATCGGCAATGAAGCGAACTGCACATAATGACGTGATGAAGAGAGCCGGTCTCAACCCGCGTCTCCAGTCTAGCGGCAGGTATTCCCATGTGCAACACGCTGAGTTTGACCTCATGCGGTACTATCGCCAGGCGGTGGCTTCGCCTATCGATCTCGAGAGGTCAAGGGCTGCTCGTAAGAACGTGGGCAAGCAGTTGACAGCGCAGACTCAAGCTGAAGAGACTCAGACAGTGCCGCTTGATCTTCTCGTCTGGGTCGATGGATGGCGAGGGTTGACTACATCTGTGAAGGTTCGGTTTATCGATGTCTCCGGCAAAGTCTTCCCGTCAGGCGGAACACCACCCTTCCGCATACTCGAGTACAACGGACCAGAGAAGCGCATTGGAGAATTCTTCGACTTCATCGAGCGCTCAGTCGAGAGTACCCATCGCGAGTCACTTGAGGTGAGAAATACCGGTCTCCTGTGCCGTGTCACTCGCGTTATGTTCATCGCAGACCACCCAGCGATGTCAAAATGTCTGTGGAACCTTGATTGGCGGCAGCTATCCCTCTCCATTCAGCTCGGTACATGCTGACAACAAGGCCTGGAGCCCATTCGGTCTCACCCCACGAAACACGATTGCAGACGTGATGTATGCGAAGAAGATGTCTGTTGAGGACAAGACAGTCCTGGATAGAGAGAAGAAGTGGGGGTCGTTCTACAACAAGAAGAATAAGTGCATCATGCCCAGCCTATTCGAGAACTCGGATGACCCAACTCTCGATAGGGGCAAAATCTTCCTTGTCCCGCCGATCATGCACCTCAGTCATGACTTCGTCTCCTTGATACACAACATTTGTCGGATGTTCAAGCCAATTGAGGTCGACCCAGACTCTACCCCGGAGGAAATCAAGACCAAGAAGGCCAGAAACGCTGACCTCGCCAGGCTGGCTAAGTTTGAACCTCCCAGTCGCACGACTGGCTGTAATGAGCAAGTGAAGGGGAGGAAGATGATCGCGTCAATTGGAAACGGTCTCTACATGGCATTCCCTCCCCCGTTCAGCCACTTTTCAGACTCGTTGCCTACCTGCAAGAGCATTATTACTCTCACGAGGAGGCCACAGATGACATTATCACCTGGCATCGACTGACAGCGTTGCTTGTTCACCTCTTTTCACTGACAATGTGTCTGAGCACGACCAGCACCGTGTCGGAGTCTATTCCAATCCGGCCGCCGTCTAAGGTAGCCAAGAAGGCTCCCTCCATCGACACACTTCATGGCTTAGCGCGAGTTGCTGTGTTGCCGGAGATTCAGTCAAAAATCCGAGTCCCACTTGGCCGGATTATTGAGGAGTCATTCGAGCGCGACTTTATTGGCAATCAGGAAAGTAGAGTACACTTAAGGCGCAACCAGATGGTCCTTGAGAGAACGATATTGAAGGAGCAGGTCGAGTTGTTTTACCGATTCCTCCGTGGCGTCGTCTCGTATGGGCGACAGTCAACAGACGTTCCCCACCAAATACGTCTGAAGACAATGCGCGTTCATCGCTGCTGCAAGGACGCCAAACACTGGATCCGTATTCGGAGCGAGGGCACTGGAACATTGGACGAGGGAGACTGTCAGAAACTGTTACCTCTGTTTGAAGGTCAAGTGGATGGTCTATGGAAGAAGGTGTTGAGGCAGGTAGGGGCTCGTGTTTGACGGGCAATGGTTAGACATCGATGTCCATGAGGAAGGAGAGATCTCACTGGATGTGTGCATCTGTGGCAAGTATGAGTAAAGAATGAAAACATGATTGGTAGTTATAGATCGCGAGAATAGGCATTCTCATCTGCATTGCGGAGAAAAAGGAGTTGATGTTGTTAGTGATTTTCTAGAGTACAGCACCAGTTTCGGTAATAGGGGGGACAAACGAGCGCAAACAACTACATGGCTCCGAACTACACGCGTTTCGGCGTTGATATTGGTTATTAAATGCACTGCTGGTAGCATATTGAGGGATTTCGTCATTGTACTCGAATGCACAAGTGTGCATTTTATGCTCGCAACGAGATTAAAAATGGCGAACTTAAGACCCAAGACACATGCCGCGTACGAGGAAGGATATCATCTCCGGCGAACTGGAATTTACCTCGTTCATTTTACTTCTGATGCCTTTTCTGCTCTCTCTTCTCCAGCACCTCTGCCATCTCGAGACCTGTCAGCAGCATTGATCTCATTCCTGCATCACAGAAAGTATCAATCTCTTTACGTCCGCTCAATCATCGCAATAAACTGCCTGTGCAGTCTTCCGCGCACACCTTTTGCGCACTTATTGGTGCTCACCTGCCTGTATCCCTTGTGGCATGTGTCACAGCTGACGTTCTCGCGTCCATGAAGGTCTCTACCACACACTATGCAGCGCCGATAGAAGACTTGACCCTCAAACCCTCGCTGACAGCAGTCGGTCAGTCTCTTTCGCTGAGCTGCAGACAGGGTGACCTCTTCTGTATCATCTAACAGAAGCGGACTCGGCTTGGCGACGCATTCATGCACGCGCATGATGACCTTGAGCTTGTCAAGACATTCGGCAGCAGTGGGACGCTTTGTTGGGTCGAAGTGGAGCATCTGCATTGCCAGGTCGTACAGGCTGAGACAAGTAGGTGGCGTGGTGCCGCGAATCGGGAGCTCAGAGTTCACGTTGACACACTCGAGGCAATCTTTGAAATGTGTCTGTGCCTGAGGTGACAACTGCAACTGCCCACCATAGAATTGGCACCAGTTCAGCAAGCTACCAAGCTTCAGCATCTTCTTCTTCTTCTTGTTGTCGATCTGCGCCATGTTTGCACCCATGTCAGTCACCTTCGCGGCAAAGGGGGACTTGGGGAGACCGTAAAAGAGCATCAAAATGACTACACCGCAAGAGTAAATGTCCGATGCAGGTGTCACGACATAAGAAGTGACGGAAAGAGCCCCTGCCGTCATGCGCGCGAGCTTGGAGGTGTCGCGTGCAGCAGTAATCACTGAGCGCGAGACAAGGTACTCGTAGAACAGCTCTGGGGGGCAAATATCCATGGGTGCCGCGATACTCGGATACAAATCTCAGTTGTATGGCCCACCTGTCGTCGCCATTAGCCGGCTTCCTCATTGCAGACCCAAAATCAATGAGGTATCCCTTCTGACTCTTGCTGAAGAGGAAGTTGTCTGGCTTAATATCGCAATGGACAACCCCGTGGTCATGCATGTAGCATACTGCCTGCAGCAGATGCGAAACATAGCGGAACTGCACGCTGGAGTGAGCCTGGCAGATGTCAGCGAAGGGGGTACAGTTGACCAAAGGAGCCATGAAGGCTGGATCACGGTCGAAAAAACCTGTATCGACGACAGGGAGGACATGCGGACTGTCCTTGAGCGCTAGCAGGGTGGGAACCTCCATATCATAATGCTCATCAACTTTGATCACGACCTGCAGCTTTTCAGGTTCAAAGTCGTGCAGATATTGTCTACTATTACCAGGTAAGGAAGTAAGTCGCTCCAGCTTGTCGCTATCTAGCTCGAACACCATGCACAGGTAGCTGTGTGAAAATTGGTCTTAAAGTGCATTTCGCGACAGCTAGCTGTGCGTCGCAACGAGAGAAGTAGCAGTGGAAAACAAGACAGGACTGGCTTATGAATGGTGTTTATGGACATCAGCTATGCTCCAATCATAAACTCTTCCTCTTTACAATGTCAGATGAAGGAAAAAGACGATACTGTCGGCAGTATCGCTCTCTGAGCGCTCCTCATCAATCACGTTCTCTTGAATCTCCCCATCACCATCTCTGCCCGCCACCTCCCCGCCATGCTCGTCGTGGTCGATCTTTGGTTCCTCATCGGCACTCTTGCATAAGTCCACCTCCTCACCAAAGGCGCTCTCCTCGCGAGCTGGCACCTCGTAGTGCATCCACTCTGCCTGGTAAGCTGGCTCGTCGGACACCGCCTCCTCGTCAGTATCGCCCTCTCTCTCGCCCTCTGGCATCTCTGTCTCGCGAGTCAGCGAGCCGAACTCCGCCTCCTTGTCAGCCTCGCTCTGCCTCTCTTTCTTCTTAGTATCGTGAAGCTCGATCATTCTGGCCTTGAGCCTGTTGTAAAGCCAGCCATCGAGCATCGGCGGCACCAGGTCGGCAGAGCTTCGGATCTCCGGGTTGAGATCGAGGATCGTTGGGCGCCGCGTGGTCGTTAAGTGACTGGACGCCAACTGGTGCCTGAACTGCTCATCGGTCAGGCTGATGCGCTTGTCCTTAATGACCTTCTGAGGCTTCTCCTGCGGTCTGCCGCGGCGCTCTAGCGTGCCGATAGACTGCATCCTATCGGTGGACACGTCGATCCGCTGCGCAAAGCGAAGCATGCGAACCGTCAACCCCTGAACCTTGAGCGCCTCCGATACAGCACTGGCCTGCGGGAATCCCGATTTGAGCGTGCCAAAGCCCATCCAGCTCGGGCACGAGGTAAGGTCTATCGCATCGGGGAGATTACCTTGGAGATACGAATACTCCCAGCCCGTCTGGTTGAGCAGAATGGCAATGGCGCCATACGGGCTGGGGAGACTCTCAACTGATGCAGGCGATACCTCTTCCTCCTCTTTCCAGGACAACGGCTTCGCGGGATGTGGCAAGTCGAAGTTCCGGAAAGACTGAACAGCCGAAACGATCCTCTTAGCCATAGCAGGCGTCTTTGTAGCGAAATAATGCGCCAAATAAGTCGTAACGTTGTCGCTTCGGACAATCTCGATGCCCTTCTGCATTTCAGCGCCTGTTTCCTGGCAAATGCTGGCCAAAACGTCCTCCAGGTGCTTCTTGTACACACTACGCGTCTTCACTGAACCTCTATCAGACCAGCGCTTAACAATATCGTCGTTATTTGCAGCTAGAACCTCCATAACACGAGTTTTCTGTTGGTATTGCAATTTCAGAATTTCGTACATACAAAATTATCAAATACTTGGATTCGACCTAAACTTGGCTCAGATCCGCAATCCTGAGCTGGAGTGGGTTCATGGGAACTTTTTAAAATTTTAAAGTAGTCATGAACATCCAAATTCTAAGACAATCTCCGGTACTGGAAGTAATTCTGAAATAGCAATACCAACACAAGTTATATTTCTGAAAACCGAATACACGGTGATACTGTTATCTATTAGCTCCAGTAGGGACCCAGGCCAGGTTTTGTACACCCTACCCGCTTGCCTCGGAATTCGGACATGCCGAAATTCTGAAATTCGAATACCACCGCCCATTTTTGACGTATGAGATCAGTATCCCATGCCAAACCTCAGGACGGCATTCGTGTACCTTTTCCTGCCCTGTATCCATTATATAACCACCCAATTTCCTTTCACAATGTGCACTTTATGCTCGCAACGAGACTGAAATGGCGAACTTAAGAATAGAAAGAATACTGGCGGATTTGAAGATGCAGACACATGAATATCACTAAGAAACATCAGTTGGCGGGCGCAGAGCATCAGTCAAGCACCAATTATCTCTAAACAACATCAAGTACCATAAGTCCATCAGGACCAAACAATATGAACTATAAATGGAGCACTGATCAGTATAGATGATTTGAGAGTACCAGGCATGGCCAGAATACCGTAATTATCGTCCGTTGATCCACGTGACCTCCATCTTGGTCGGTATCCAGAGAACGCCCGTCAGACGCTTGCAACGGAACATTTAGGGGGAGCATCCTGAATGGGGCCAGATTTGAGGGACCCTTGGTCTGACATGTCATGACCGAGTACTCTAGGGGCCTCCACAGTGCGTCCCGAGGTACGTTAGAGCACCACAGACCTTCCCCCAAAAGCTGACTCCTGGACCCCTTGGCCGGAGCTCGCCCGAAGCGTGCCTCGGCTTGAACTAACGGCAAGAGAGCATAAAATCAGCCCTTTCGAACCGTGTTTTATGCTCTGCTGCCGTTATAGAATTATTCAAAGGGCCCTCTCTTTGCGCTTTTTTTCTGGTTCGTGGGACGAAGTAGGGACGGACAAAAAAAGCACATACGGAAGGTATTGGAGGTACTGAGGCCGCCTAGGTACATAGTTGCCGTGTGGATGGTTTCAGTTTATTACTTTTGGCACTCTATGTCCATTTTTTTATGCTCTCTTGCTGATAGTGCCGAAAATGGACTTGCTAAAAGTGGATTGAGAGCGCTAGCAAGGAACAGTACGATGCGATATTGGCTGCATACACCAAGGCAACCACCAATCATGCCAAATGTGCTGTTCTTCGCGCGGTTTTTGCTGGATGAACGGAAACTGCTCGATCTAGTGATCAGGAAGCGTTTGTAGTCATAGCAATGCTTATATAGGAATCAACCTGAACCATATCACCACGAAATTCCGCCTCACGAAGGACGAGAAGGGAGGAGCTCCAGGATAAGTTGAAGAAGCAGTTTATGGCACTCGCCGGACCAAGAAGTTCCAAGAAGCCCGGCGCGCTGGCGAAGTGGGTTGACGACAACCAGGCTGATATCGTGTATAGCCAGGGAGAAGCGCAAGGCGCGTAAGGCCATTATTGAGGCCATTGACGCCGAGGAGAAGGACAAGGGCAAGGGCAAGGCCGAGAGCGCTAAGAAAGAACCCGTCGACGATGAGAGTGGCGTGGACAGTGGTGAAGAGAGCGGCGTCGACGATTCTGAGTTGTGCGACAGTGAGAGTGAGGTGGACTTTGACAACGAGTCCGACGATGAGATTAGAGAACGCGCGATCAAGCGCCGGCGCGAGAGAAAAGATCGCCCAGAAGCTCAAGGAGTGGGAGGACAATAACGCTCGCAACTACGTCCTGTGGCATAGAGTCCAGAAGGAGGTGCACGGCGAGCTTCGCATTCGCGCCTCTCGAGAGTCAGCTGCGGTTGCTGGGGACAACCACGTCGACGTCCAGTTCGACAGATACCTTCGCGTATCCAAGCTGCTCGAAATGAAGGACTGGATTCACAAAGACCTCCCATCTCTTCCGATGGAGGCACGAGTGCTCCATCACAAGGCGCAGAAGAGAGTACTCGAGCTGGAGGAGACCGTCACGAGGCTGCTGCAAGACGTGGGGTACGCAGCTGACATCTCCATGGGTGCCAGCCCGACACCCGCGCCGTTTCGCCGCGACCTACCCCAGTCGGGCACACACCAAGCACGAACGAGTACCCCCGCCGTACGGGGGAAGAGCGACACAATCCACATGAAGCGCAAGGCCCTCATGACAATCCCTCAGAAGATCGCTGATGTCGATAACAACTCAGAGGAGTCAGACGAGGAAGAGATGGTGACAGAGGAGAAGAAGCGCGAGGCACACGAGGAGCTGGTGACAGAGGAGAGGAAGGGTGAGTCACATGAGGAGGACGTGACCAAATGCGACGCCTGCATCCAGGCTGAGCCCGAGAAGAAACCAGGCCAGAGGACTCGGAGGAGGAGTCAGAGAGGAAGAGGAGCCAGTGGAGGAGGGTGAGGCAGAGGAGGAGGAGCAGGGAGGACGAGATGGCTGGAGTCAGAGGTGAATGCAGAGTCAGAGGAGAAGCGCGTGAGGCAGATAAGGAGCAAGAGGCAAGACAACGAGGTGGCATTCGAGGCTGAGTCGGACGTTGAATATGTCCAGGTCGACCACGTCGACCCAGCTTCGAAGCAGATGAGGAGCAGGGAAGTCAAGTTTAGAGTTGACGTCGCCAATCAGCTGGAGAAAGAGCAAGCAGTGGGTCAGATACAAAACCCTGCCCCACGGCAGCTGTATAACACACTGCCTCATGATGATCGAGGGGCGTCACGGAGCCTCATGCGTTCAAGAGCTGGGGAGACGATGACGAATGAAGAGCAGTGTGCAGCGGAGACGAAGGCGGACAACTACCGCGAGCAGATGCTACAAGGGAAGCGATAGAGATGAACCGGCGGGCCACTCCGAGGGTACAGAGCGGCCCGAGGAGGGTCTCCGGGACGAACTTTTCCATGAAGTGTGCAGTGTACACACTGTCACGGAGGAGAGCAACATCGGTAAGCCAATCATGCAGGGAGAGTGGTTAACTCAGTGGGCTGTTGAAGCCTGGTGCTCAATGACTGGAAAGTCCGTTGCATACCTCCCATGTTGTCCGGGATTTTTGACCCAAAGATCCGATCAGTCGTCGCATGTACGTTTTTAGCAAGTCTGAGGAGGGGCAAAGGTGACACATGTCGCGTTTAAGCCCAACGAAAAGCAGCCAGAAGCGCCCTGGCGTGTTTTGCCCAACAGTGTCGCGAGTGGGAAATCGAGTATGCGGTCGAAGTGACGAGGGGACACGCCACTCTGCGCAAAGGTTCCTCCCGGGCTGAAGAGGAGGAGATGGTCAGTGAAGAAGTAAGAGTAAAGGGATTGATATACCGACCGTATCGCTTATGTTTATGTGACTTTGAGGTTGATTCGCGGTTTGTAGGGGGTATGGTGCTATATTACTCAGCCTGCTGTATATGTCTAGTCTACAGCCTGTATGCAGCTGTCTGTGGTGGTAAATATCGTCGGCTGGCCGAGAAAAGCATAAACTGCACGCTTGTGCATTCGAGATACAATGACGAAATCCCTCAATATGCTACCAGCAGTGCATTTAATAACCAATATCAACGCCAAGACGCGTG
The DNA here is from genome assembly GCA_019828565.1 of Carpediemonas membranifera. Lineage (NCBI taxonomy): Eukaryota > Fornicata > Carpediemonas > Carpediemonas membranifera. The sequence goes on along the minus strand of JAHDYR010000062.1, from coordinate 880,179 downwards.
TAGTTCGGAGCCATGTAGTTGTTTGCGCTCGTCTGTCCCCTATTACCGAAACTGGTGCTGTACTCTAGAAAATCACTGCAACATCAATATCGAGGCTAGAAGGCGATGTAAAAGAGCCTCATTGGACAATATTATCTTGATTTACTCCTCAGAAACGTCAGGCTCGGGTTCCCGACGCCTGAAAAGGTTGTTCTGAATTTCCCCGGTTGTCGACCCCGCCCAGAGAAGGTTATCTCCCGTCGCACGCCCACAAACCCGAGGTTTCCCCAGCCTCCAGCTCACGCAACGTATCGGTCAGCGGAACGGTGACAGGCAGCTGGGATACCCGATCCACTTGACAAGGCAGCGACGATTGGCGCATAGTCCTTGATCTGGACACTACTCGACGGCATAGTCAAGGCTCGTGTCGGTTAACTGGAGAGAACTTTTCGGGGGCTGCCGAACGTGAATCTATCAACGTCGTCAGCAACGGCCCCGAAGCTTGGCGGCTCATAGATCTCACCATCTAAAACGCCAGTAATACGAGCCTCCGTCATGATGAGCCCCAGACACTGGGGTTGCGCTCACCCACCCATGCGGCAAGGCGATCCAACTCGGTAAAGTCAGGGGAAGAACACACGCGGTATCGAGGAAATCGTCTAGAGTCGGTGTCTTGTGCTTGGCCCTGACCATGTGTGGCGAAGACTGACTGGTGTGGCGAGAGTCTGAAGCCTCTCGGGCACGCGCAGAGTCGCTATTGCTGCCTCCTCGTTGAATGTGGCGTTGGAGTTCTGTCAAACAACATGCTCTGCACGTTGCACTGGATCGAAGCGCTGGCGGTCAGCACAGAACCTCAGTGTGCTCGTTACCCACTTCTTACCCGCGGGGAGACTGCGCGAAAGCAAGAATGACAGCTTTTCCGGACTTTTCCTTCTGATCGTGATGGAATTGATCTTAAGAGACTCAATAGACTTCATCTCCTTCAGAGCAACCAGTTGATGCAATATCCAGTTCCATCGAGCGTCAGGGGATCAATTAAAATTGTCGGAAGCCGATTTTTCGGAGTCTAGATCTTTTTGGGTGACATCGGGGATGTGGGCGCCAAACACGAGGATCCCAGTGATGATGGAGCCAGGTAGAAGGACCCTTGAACTTTTTGAAAGCAATGCGTTGTTGGGATCTCAATTTGGGTTCAGGAAGAACGGCGTCTAAGACATCGTTGATCTCCTCATACTCAGCCTCAGCAGCATCCTCTCTCAGACAGAAGGGTAGAGACCGTAGACTTGCGTCCACGCCAGTACTGCTCGCCATACTCGATCGAGAGGTACTCGAACTTGGCAATAGCGCGATCCGCCAAGTAAAGAATGACGGGGAAGACGCTTCTTCTGGTCCCCACCTGCACATTAGCGTAATGGCCGTCCCCGGTACGACGTTGTAGAAAGCGGCACCATCGTTGATCTTGTGACAGCCGAACGTGAGGCCGGCCGAGTCAGTACAACAAAGTTGTTAGGCTTCTTGAGCCTCGTCGTAGGTCGTGACTGCACCAGGTTCGGGCTCGGGGATGATCTTGCCGCAGTATATGCCAATGAGCTGCGTCATGTTGGGGATGCTCTTGTTGGTAGGATACCATCGCCCACTGTCGGACCCCATAAGCGCATGCTGAGGCACCATGGCCAGATCTAGCTCTGCTTGAAGCCATTCTTGTCCACTGTGACGGAGAACGTGGTGCTGTGGGCAGAACGAATGCCTGCTGCTTCATCACCAGGCCGCAACAAATGACNTGCCACGTAATTGCTAAGGTTAAAAGGTTACGTCATGCCGCCACCTACCATGGCCAGATCTAGCTCGCTGTTGCGCCGGCCTCGTCCACTGTGACGGAGAACGTGGTGCTGTGGGCAGAACGAATGCCTGCTTCATCACAGGCCGCAACAAATGACTCAAAGTCATCAGAGGAGTAGTATTGCTGGTATTCCTCCGCCGTAATCACAGTATCTGCCTTGTTGGTGAGCTTCATGTTCTCGTTCGATTCGGTCACGCCGCAACACAAAAATTTGGGCAATAAACAGTCATTTATGAAGCAAGATGCCGTGTGTAGACACGCTTGAGGTCTGGATCACTCGCATGTTCCACCCATTCCATGGTTTATTTTAACGGTTTCCGAATGAACGAAAGAGACGAAGAGATGGAAGGATCAAAGCGCCAGATCGTGCATGCATTGATTTGTTACTTCAGCATTGAGCCTAAGTATCGCACTGAAGGCGTTGTTGATGTTCTGAAGCACCGTGTTCACGAGAACGTCGTCGAGATGCTGACAGAGCGCAAGCAAAAGCCTCTTGAGAGCACAAGCGATGTTGTGGTGGCTGCAGAGAACGTACAAGAAGCAGCAATCCCGTCTACGAGGCGCTTCGCACGTCGGAGCTGCCAAGTAGATGGTTCTATCACCAGGGAGGGACAGGCATCGGCCGAGGGTGTGGGCAAGGCTGGCGAAGAAGCATCAGGTGAGGGTGAGGGGCAGCCTTCGGCGAGCAAGAAGGACAAGAAGAAGAAGCCCAAGATTGATCTCACCCCTTGAGACATTCGATGTTACCGCGGTGCTCAAGGGAGGAGCCTTGGTATGGCGGCATTATCGCGCCAGTATCCAGTGCTATGACGACGCTTACTGTCATTCAGTCTGGCTACATGGATGAACACCGCCTGGAACTCATGCTAGAGACAATGACGTCTGGTGCAACACGCGAGATGATGCTGCGGATCATGATTGCTTGGCAGCTGGAGCTGTACACGATCGCAGGGAAGCGTGGAGCGATGCCCGTCGACGATGAGGGTAGGGTCGCCCGTCTTGACGCCGCAGCCGAACGTTTACGTGCCGATGTACTGGCTGGGCGCGTTGGCAAGAACACCTACTGTGATGGCATCTACAAGCGCATCCACGAGATGAGTTCCATCAAGACCCACAATGTGCGGCGTAAGTACGCCAAAATGATCAAGTACGCCATTCTCTGGCCAAAGGAGTTCCGCGAGCTCGCCAGTCACCAAGCTGTGCCCCCTAACCCTGGCCCATTCCGTGCTCATCTTCAGCCAAGCCTTTGATAACAGGCTGAACGCTGAGCTCGGGCATCTTCAAGACCAGGACCGAGATAAGATCCGGCACAACATTCTGAGGCTTGAGGAAAGCCAGGGTTTGGAGCAGACGAGCGACTTACTCTTCCGAGTCTTTGGTGTCACCCGTCCCGGCACAAGGAAGGCTCAATTGGTTACTCCGGAGAAGCGGGACAACGAGGCTGAGTGAGAGAAGTAAAGTTTGATAATGACTGACAGATCCCTGTTGTTTAGGACGCTGTTATCTCCCTTAAATGAGATTCCGGCAGATGCATAAACTGCACACTTGTGCATTCGAGTACAGTGACGAAATCCCTCAATATGTTACGAACAGTCCATTTAATAACCAATATCAACGCCAAGACGCGTGTAGTTCGGAGCCATGTAGTTGTTTGCGCTCGTCTGTCCCCCTATTACCGAAACTGGTGCTGTACTCTAGAAAATCACTAACAACATCAATATCGAGCTAGAAGGCGATGTAAAGAGCCTCATTGGACAATAATATCTTGATCGTAGCCATTTATTGCTTTCAAAGTTCAACGCCGAGACAAACAAAGGGACAGATGAATCAAAAACACACCATTTACAGAACCCGGGGAGGAAACAGCTACGAGGAGGAGGCCCCACGGCAATGTCCGTGTCAAAGAGCGGCCGGGGAAGTGCGCCCGGAGAACGACAGCGCAAACGCAAGTAATATATTGCAAAATGCTTTACTTGCGCTGGTGCTTCTCATGGGCCGCGCCCACCAACAAGGCCGTCCACTATCACGTGCTCAAGAACACCCCTCCCAACACCAGGACGTCCTCCAGGACGTCGTTTCTGCTGTCATCCTTTCTCATTGAGCAGTTTAAGAACGAGAACAAGTCGCCACCGAACTGAGCGCTGGAATCGATGAGCAGTGCTAGTTCCTCCCCATCAGCCATCAAAGAAGCCCTTATCTCCGTATTCCGCGCCTCGCTAGTTGTAGCAGCCCGTATCTCCGGGGACGTACCATCCTTGCTCCAATGCGCCTACACCAGGCATTTTTGGCGAGGAGATGCCCTCGTTCCACAACGCAGAGAGCACTACTGCACCAGCGAGCGCCCCTTCTCTCGAATCCCTCCTCGCCACGCTCTCCAAGATCCCCCGCTTGAACCAACCGCACAAGTCCTCCTAGATCACGCCCGCTCGATCCTCGCAGACGGACCCCCGCTGTCCATGAACGTCGAGCTCTCGCCTGGCGATGAGCTCCCGGCAGCCATGCACACACTGAACCAGGGCGCGGTGTGGGCGTGTCTTATGGGTGGAGGGGCCAACCCAGACCTCCAGGACCTCATCCGAAATGCTCTCGCCCCCGAGGGCAAGTGTCTCTGGTTCCTCTGCCGCAAGTTCTTCTTCACACTGAACGTCGCCGAGAAGGACGGCGAGTACTACCAATTCTCAAATGGCAACACACACTACCATCACCGCATGTACATGGGCCGTCTATTCATGCTTCGTCCAGACAACCTCGCCATCTTCATTAGAGCCAGGATGCCCAGGGCCCTCGAGGTCTACAGTTGCAATTTCAGCCATCTTACCAGGACACCTAAGGGTCTGTGGGCATGGAGCTTGGACTGGCACTGGAATGCGACCCGCCTCACCTTCACCAGCTGCCCTAATATCGCCGAGCTCGAGGCCAGTCTGCCCCCTGGGAGAAGAACAGGATGGTGATCGATGTGTCGGAGCAGGCTTGTCGCAGGTTCATCCTCACCCCAGTCGGTACTGTCATGGCTGGAAACGGTGCATGCTTCACAGTTCATGACGATCTGAGAAGATACGTCTTCCACCCAGTCGCTGTGCCCACTGGCTTCATCCCTGATCGGATCATGTATGGAGGGGGACAGTTATCCTCTCCGCGGGCGATCAGCAGGTAATCAGCGATTTCAACCGCCACTATAAGCTGGGACTTGGACGCGATAGATGTATACGGGGCTTCGAAAAGCTGCCGTTCAGGGTCGACCAGCTCATGGCAGACTGTCGCTGCAACGTCTTCCTCAGCGGCAGTCAACTCCTGTTCGCCGGTGTGGTTCCCCAACATATCGCCCAGTCTGGCCTACTGCCTGAATACCAGCAGCGCGAGAAATGCCTCACAGCAACGCCGATTGCATTCCCTTTGAATGTAAAGGCGGTGTTGTTTTTTCCCTGGCGGCTGATTTGGGTGTCTCCTGGTTGCACCCATATTTGCGAGGACGATTGTACGCTAGATATGCCCTTTGAGGCAACAGCTGTCTATCAGACATATGAGCGTGTGTACGCATTATGCGACACAGAAGGGCAGTGGTATGATGTTGTGGGTGACTGCGATGGCGTGGCTAAGGTGGTCAAGTGCAGCGTGTCTAGAGTGAGATATGCTCGCCTGAAAGTGCACTATTTCCTGCTCAACGAGGTGCCGGAATAAATCGAGTAAATAATTAGACCTTGGAATCATGAATGCCGTGTGCGGTGGGTCCGTGGACGATAGAGAGTGGGCCTGCACGCGGCGTGGCACCAAGACGCCGAAGTCTAGCTGCCGAGATTTGTTGAAGCAGGCCACTGTTGATGCTTCAGCCGCAAGAGCAACAAAGAAGGCGCACGACACACGTAAGGTATATCTGACGGGAAAGGCAGTGGCCTGGCTTAACTCGCAGATGGAGAAATAAAAGATTCAGAGTCAATGGATATGTTTACAGCTTCATTCATTCCATCTATCGTCAGGGGTATCCAGATCGGACAGAGAGATGGGTCTTTTCAGACTCTGCATCCCCGCTTCGTGCAGGATGCGGTTCGCGTGCCTGACGGTCATGGGGGACTACCCCAGAGCGAATCAAGGTCCTTGGACATCCGGATAAGACCAGCCCACATCAATATGGGCTGTAGGTTACGTTTCTGCTGTCTCTAGATGCGCAGTGATCTCACTTACCACCGAACATTTCTTTAGAATTTCGTTCTGAAGAAACCGATATGAGCTCTGGGGTGAAGGATTCAGCAGGATACGCCAGCATGATGTTTGAAGCGCTACTGAGGATGATTCCGAAGCTGCAGGAGTACATCGCGAGGTACCGTGGTGACGGTGGCGAGATGGATCCGGCTATGCTTTTGCAAGCGATCCTACATCGTGTTCCTGATCTTCACCACGCTGATAAGAGACATATACGCGAGCTGTTGGCAGCTCGAAACTCAATCTGCCACAATCGCGATGTTTCCAGTGCTGACGATTTTGCATCCTTTGAGATGTCGGTCACATGCGTCATGTCGTTTGTGACGCAGAAGGTGGGCCGTGATGACGGCTTCAATGCCTTCATGGAGGCTCTGCACAACGAGGCGAACGGGGGCCGACCAGGACGCGAGTTCACCCGCAAGCCCCCTTCCCGCAGGGACTCCCAGCCTGTCAGGATAGTCGAGAAGCGGGTTGAGGTACCTGTTTACATGACTGCGCTGGGTCCTGATCCTGATAAGCCGAGGATGGTGGGAAAATGCCAGCAGTTTTCGCCACAGGGTGAGCATGCAGAGACTCAGACTGTGCGAGACCTAGAGGAGGCGTCTACTCAGACAGAGCTGTTGGTTGAGCCTGTTAGTACCCTGCGCACGCATGAATTGTCTCGACGCGTCGTCAAGACCGCGATGTGCGATCTGCTTCGACAGAAGCTGAAGGAGAAAGCCACCGACCGTATTCGCAGGGTCATGCGTTGTGTGTGGTGAGTCCGTGGACGATAGAGAGTGGGCCTGCACGCGGCGTGGCACCAAGACGCCGAAGTCTAGCTGCCGAGATTTGTTGAAGCAGGCCACTGTTGATGCTTCAGCCGCAAGAGCAACAAAGAAGGCGCACGACACACGTAAGGTATATCTGACGGGAAAGGCAGTGGCCTGGCTTAACTCGCAGATGGAGAAATAAAAGATTCAGAGTCAATGGATATGTTTACACCTCTATGCCACGACTTATGGGAAATCCGCCCTTATTAAGCTTCCTACAGGGAATATAGGCCATTTTGGAGGTATGAGCGACCGGGAGGGGGGAATGGGGGCATTTATGGTATGGCTGGCCTCTACTCGGGCAGACTATTATAACGAGGCTCAGATCAGACCTCTACGGCCGCCTTACGAGGAGAAAAGAGCCAAGCAGCGCGCTAGCGGCCCATGGCCGCAGCAGAGCCCAGCCAAGCTCAGCTATAGGGTCACCTGAGACCCCGAATGACGTGCTGATCAGGTCGACTCCCATCCATACTGTTAGAATGGCCAGTTAATCCGGGGATATACGGAGGATAAACGCAAATTCCTTATTCGTGCTTCAGGGCGTTCGAAGTCCTAAGAAGCAGCTGAAATGATAGATGCGAGTGCATTAATGACATATCCATGCTTGATGTAACATGTGCGAGATTGGTGGTCGAGCAAATTGCCTCTCGCATTTTAAGGTCGAAGGCAAAAGTGGTCGTACGACCAAGTGGCCTTGTCAGCAAAGTCTGTGTGTTCTAAAGAGTATCCTCTGTTGTTTTTATGCGTCAACTCCTTCTCAGTCGCCGGGAACTAATGACTGAATCAACCAATCAAAAGAATGAAGCTGTCCCCCAGAAAGCAGGCCATACTACGGTGGTATATAGTCAGTATACATCATCGGAGTATGTTCGGTTTTCTGGGGACAGATTCAATCTTCTGTATCTCAAAATTTGCAATTTTTTTATCGGCGATAAGATGGAATCAGAAGACTTGGCTCAGAGCTCAAGTGCACTTAGCTCCATAGAGCTGAGATCGGCAATTGGCATGATCCACCGCCGCAGAAGGTGCCCAAAGAGGCGCTGACGTTGAGCGGTCGATCATGGCCGTTTAACACATCAACGGGGGCCTCATCCCATGCAGTATCCATAACTTTTTACCATTTTCTTCTAGCTGCACTGGTTGGCAAATGAGCATTTTGTGCCGCCTTCATCATGGCAATATTCGAGATCAAATCCAGATTTGCTTTTTTTGTGCACAAGGAGCACAACAGCAAATTCGCAAGTAATGCAGATGAAAATCAGATGAATCTTAATCAGGCACTCTCATACACACACTGCTTTAGTTTCGGAGCCAACGTCCATAAACTGAAGGAGTTCTGAACATTGTTTCACCAATTGTGTGAAACTGGTGAAATTGTGAAATAGTGTTGAAACGGCCAGAGAAGAAGAAGGAACCCCGGCAGCGCAGTTGTAGCTGCTCTTATAGAGCTATAGCAACAGCCAAATTGTCTGATTTATCTCACAGACCGTTGCGCATGTACCTGACTAGTTTTTGTACAAAAATCTTGTTTTTTTAAACTCTACAGAAATCATGGTTGCTCATATTGTGTTCGAGAGCCACATCGGTACAATATATGATGACCAGCCACGCTCAGTTGAGCGCATGAATTACCTTCTTGGCTGTACCTACTTCGCCATGGTCGGAATTGGCCTCAACTCCGCCAGAACAAGACCTCAGCGCGAGCAATTCTGCCAGCTCGTCCGCGAGATGGAGGAGGCGGACCTGATCTCCCAGCGCATTCACGACGCAAGGTTCTTCCGCCCTCCAGCAGACTCCCGTCCCTTCCAACGTGCCGCAACCGCACACGGAAATCAACACCCTCCTCACCCCTGTCTTCGTACGGGACGATTACCGCACCCACGCCATCCAGGAGCGTGCTGTGCAGGACTACAACGACTCAGAGGAGCGCTCCGCCAACTTTTCTGAAATCATGGAGCTCACATCGATCCTGATGTACGTCCGCAATGGCTTCAACTCGACCCAAGAGCTCTTTAAGCTCATCAACAACATCTCCCGCCGGCTTGGAAAGCCGATCTCGAAGAACAAGACCGCGGAGGTGCTCATTAAGGACCTTGGCATTGACATGACCAGAATATCTGGTGTCTCAGAGGCCCTCACTGAGGGAGGAGCGCGCCTTCGTCAAGCATCTCGTGCCGTGCAGGTCGGTCTCAGGCAATACAACATGGCGGCGTACCATGTCCGGCACGCAGTCGCGACTTGAGCTCACGAACCGTTTGACTGTAGCCGACGGAGCCGAGCCGACTCCGTTTTTCGACCACGACCTCGTCGCCGACCACACTTGGGAGCGACCGACGCTCACCCTCCACTATGACAGCGAATCCGACGCTGTCCAGCACTACCAGTCCCTCAAAGGCAGTGTAGGTATCGCCCATCTGGGCAAGCGACTGAACAGCTCGACCTGGGACAAGGTGGAAACGGTGTGGTTCGATGGCGTGTACTATCTGCAGCAGGCAGTGCTTCACCCGGAGTGGCTCGAGTCTGACCAGACGAACTTCGAGCGTTGCTCTCGTGCCCTTCAGGACCCAGGCCATGTCGAGTTCCAACCACTAAAACTACTCCTGTGGCTCGACGCATGGAAGGGACATACCGCAACGTTCAAGATCCGCATCTACGACCCGTCAGGCTTCACGTTCCCTAACCGCATCACTCCCCCCTTCCGACTCGTTGAGTGTCTTGCCGGTGAGAAGGAGCTGACGGAGGAGGGAAACCTTCAACTCGTTGAGGAAGAAGTCGAGCGGATCTATCAAGCCCTCATACCGATCAGAGGAACTGACCAGGTCACCACCTTCGACCAAGTCATCGTCATGGGCGATCACGCGGCCATCAGGAAGCTGTCATCCGGCATCGAGGGTAATGGAGGGCACTATCCCCAGCCCTTCAACAGCATCCGTCGAGACCACAAGGCGCTGCACCCCATTCCGGCGCACTCTCGGGTCACCTTGCATGATTTGCTCGAGCAGAAGGCAGCGTTCCACGCCGTGCAGGCCGACCCCGACCGTGTGCAGGACCCGAAAGAGGAGTATGGCAACTTCTCCGACAAGAGGGCCATCTTCGAGAACCGGCCAGAGCCCCGAGTCATCCACACGGAGCGAGTTGTCTTTTGTCCTCCGATCATGCACAACTCGCACCGCCTGCTCGAGCAAGTGGCACGGCTATGCGCCAGCTTCCCCGCTGATCGGAACGCAACTGCCGTAGACAAGCGCAAGCTCCAGCGCATGTCATCCAACCGCAGTATTGACCGCACTGTCGGGTGCAACGAGCAGTCTGCTGCCAGAGTTCGCATGGCGAACACCACGAACGAGGATTACGAGGCTCTTCCTGAGTCCGTCCAAGATATTGTGCGACTCATTGGCTATCTCCAGGCTCTTTACTACTCAACCGAGCCTGTCACCGACAGCAAAGTCGCATTCCACTTCTTGGCCGCGTCCATGTGCCACCTGTTCCACGTCATGCTCAGTCTGCAGGCACACCAGACAAAGCTGGCGTTGCTCCCTCCTGGGCAAGCAGACAAGGCGGAGAAGCCATGTGCCCAGACACTCTATGTCAACAGCAGGCTCACTGCCCAGCCTCTTCTTCACGATCATCTCCGAATTCCTCTTTTTTTACCTCCTCGAGGAGTTCTTTTGAGAGAGAGTTCATCAAGAACCAGGAGGTCCGAGCCGAGTTGCACAGGTCGGCCATGATCGAGAAGCTGTGTTTGACCGAGCAGACCACCCTCATCTGCACGTTCTTAACGGGTATTCGCTCGTTCGGTCGCCAGGACTACTCAGTCCCCCGCTGAACAGGCTTCGTCGTGTCCGAGTCCACCAATGCTGCAGACAAGCTCGCTCATGGTTCGCCATTCGCAGCCACATGGAGGCAAGGCACCAATTCCATGCCACGGCGGCGGTGGTGCGCCTCTTCCAGGAGCTCGTTGACGAGATGTGGCAGTACGTCAACGATTATACGGCTTTGGCATGGGACGAAGAGTCTGGGGTGATGGTTTGCGAGTTGGCAGACATGGGTGAGGAGCTTGTTTGCTGCATTTGCGGTCATGCACGCGCTGAGTAGTGAGTAAAGGAGTTTTATTGGTCAGTACATCCCATTTGGTGTGTTTCCCCCAACTACCAATTTTTTTTTCAACATTGGTAGTTTCACAATTTTCACATTACGTCACTTGTTTGGTGAAAAACAATGGAAACGCCACTTCCGACATGGCTGACGATGAATTTATCGCAACACAAGGCCTATATTCAATATGTCAAGCTTTCAGACAAGTCTGAGCTCTTGCCGTCTGTCAGGGCCTTCTTCAACAGAGATCTGGCGACTTCGAACCTCGACTGTCTGAACTACTCATTCGTCATGTATGTCAGACCCACTACACTTCTTGTTAACACAGTCTCATCGCAATTCGTGGGGTTGAGATGGACAACATCAAGGCTGCATGCCTTCTCTTCCGCGAGTCGTACAGGGAGGGGCAGACCCTGAGCGGACAACTGCACCAGGAGCGGTTTGTCATCGGCTTACGGACAGCCGTCTCCTGCAGAGGTCTTGGGTTCGCGAGGGTGCTTCTTAGCATAGCATCTGCCGAAGAACTCGTCCGACTGCAGTGCGACAAGCGACTCCAGGACATGTATGCGTCCTTTGGCCTCAAGGAGTCATCGGACCCGTCGCAGGTCGAGCAGCTGGTGGACACGGGGGGCAACCCACTTGCCATTGTCACGATGGAGGGCACGATGGGTCCCAACAAGTGGACCAACCTCGGCAAGAGCCTGACAGAGTGCTGTGGGATGATAATGCAAGGCTCTACGTTGATCCGCGTGACCAACCATGGTAATAGACTTGATCAGCACGCTCATGGGATGCCTGCTTCCGACAAGAGGAGTGTTGACTCGTTCGTGGAACGCACCCGTGTGTCCGTGCGCCGTGAACGTGCGGCAAAACGGCCTAACGTCACCCGAATCAGGCAGAAGTTGATGATTATCCGCCATTACAACCTTCGTTCTTTCACGCTGGTCAAAGAGATCAAGGAAACGAGGACCGAGATGCGTAAGGAGAAGAAAGCTAACTTCTGGGACAGTGAATGGAATATTTCCGTTGAGGATGACGAAGAAGTGTAAATGAAATGAAAATAAAACAAGAATTTATAGCTCCTGTGCCGAACACTCTAAGTAGTAATTCATGATGGCTTGGTATACCTTGCGACGCAGCACATCACGCGATTCAGCCTCAGCACGTTCCGCATTCCGCTTCGCAATGACAGAAGTGAGCTGACTGAGTGTCTTAGCCTCCTTCTTCAGAACTCTGGTGGGTCTGGCGAAGATGAGATCCGCGTCGCGGTCACGGCAAGGCTTGCTCAGGACGAGCTTGACGTCATCGACCGTCACACCGCACGATGAAGCAGCGAAGGCATGGACCTTAGCCCGGTAGGCGATGGGAATGCGGTGAAAGGCATCATCCATCTCGCGGACAGTCGCGATGAGTGGGTCGTCCGTGTCCAGCTCATCTGTCTGGGCGTCAAGACTGAGGAGAGCCTTGAAGCGGTGACGCTTGTCCTCATCACCGCCTCCCCTGCCACTTGCGGCTGATCTCTTCGACCGACTGGAGATTGCCGTAGAGCTTGTCCTTCTTCAAGGAGGCTACTTTCATCTTAGGGACCTCGGCGGCAAACTTCTGGCTGAAGTCGACAACCCATCCGTTTGCGCGGGTAATATCGTCATTATTAAGGAGGAAATTGCTGATAAAGGTCTGAACGATCTCGATGGGCGTCTTGTGAGCTTTTCGGGCTGTTTTCGTGGACTTGTTGGACTTGCTCTGGCTCTTTTGCTGCGCTTTCTTGCCAAGAGCCATTCTCCTCTCCTTTTGAGCTTCAGTGGCCTGTATATTGCCTTGTTTACTTCTTGCCATCGTTGTTTCCTTAAAATGCGTGTGAAAATGTGAAATGAACTGTGACTCTCGACATTGCTGCGCAGCTATGGTATTCCAACGGCACAGAACGGGTTTATAGCATGCATATGATCCATTCTGGTGCCTTTATCCTCTATAACCAACATCAGTCCATCAAAAATGAATCTTGCAACAGAATACTCATCCACACGCATCGAGAACGAAAAAGAAGCATATAACCAACATCAACAACCTAATAGAAGGCTGCATGCAAGCGTAGAGCTCTCCTAGTCAATTCTTCATTTTCACCACCATCGATCTCCACGTCAGGATGAAACCGTGTGCTTAAAAGCTCAGAGATGCCGTTATAGATGATATAACGACGTCTCTGAGCTTTTCAGCGATTTCAGTTTCTGGCCATGGATAAGCTATAAATCCTGTCAATGTTGTCCTCAGAGGACACTGAAAAATTTAATCTGTGTCCTCTGAGGACCAAATTGACAAAATCGAAAATGGAGCGATGAGATGCCCATCGAAAAACGGCCAAAACAGCGCAGGTGCAGAATGAGCTGAAAATCGGCCAAGGGGTAGCTCTTGGGTCTTTATGGCTGATCGGAGGTATTTACATGACAGCTGGCAATATTTATTGAGATAAAACGTATTTCATTTTTCGAGAAAGTCTTCTGAGGACCAAATTGACAATGGTTAACGAAGACATCATCTCTCTCGGCAAACTGAAGGAGACAATGCTTGCTCCTGACGATTCTGGTATGTCACTTTCATTTTCACGGTCCTATTTACACAGATGATTCATTCCGTGCATACGACGCCCTTTCGTCCACAAAGAGCCGTATAACCTGGCTGCAAGATCACGGCATCGTCTCTGATGACCCTCTGTTCTTCGTTTGCGTCCGTCTGATCAGCATTCGTACGATCAACGTTGTTTTCGGGTTCCCGTTGAAGCGCACTTTAAGCCAGCACGTTCACGACTATGGAGTTGCCAAACTACGCGCGATATGTGACGCAACTAACCGCAACTACCTCTGCGAGGTCGACTTTGACTCTCCCGACACAATTGAGGCATTCCGACGGAAGTTTTGTGACCACTTCACCGCCAAATCTGTTCATAAGGCTCTAGTCGGCGTCGACTCGCTCCCCTGTTGAGAAGCAGGTTGAGATTTACCGCGCATTCCACCTTGTGTTGCGCCACAAGGACTCGAAGAAACTCGATTCTCGTGTTCCGGCAGGCCAATTTGGCCAGTTTATCGCCCACGCCCAGCTCAGCAAGAAGCTGTCCTTCGCTGGCTCAGAGAAGCTGGCCGAGGAGTTGGCTAAGATCGGTTCGCTCGATCCGTCAGCTCCTCTGAAGAGGAAGATCGCTCGTCTTGAGAAGGAGCTCGCCTCATCGACTGCTGCTCTGATGAAGGTCCAAGAGGAGTTAGTCCGGGCCCAGGATCGCTCAGCAGCAGCCACCAAGCCTTCTTCCGTCGTTGCTGCCCCTCAGCCGCTTCCGGTTGTCGACGCAGAGTCCACGACACACGATGAATTTTCCGACACTGACGAGTCCGAGTCTGATGACCACTCTGAACCGGCCGCCATGCAGGGTGACGGCGTTCCTTTGCCCCAGACTGATCAAGACATCGACGTAGAGTCCGATGTGGACGACACAGACACCGTTGGTTCTCTCCTTCAGCAGCTAGACGACACCATTGCAGGCCTTGATGATGTACCCGAGTCTGTGCGCTTGTTGGAGCAGTACGAGCCCTTGATAAAACGGCTTGCTGAGGAGAGGGAGGCGAGGGAGGCGCTTGAACAGGCTAACAGAGAGTCTGAGGAGTCCCAGAAGAGACTTGAAGCTGAGTTAGGTCAGCAGAAGGCCGAGGATCAGGCGATCCATCAGTTTACTCAAGCAGAGTTGGCACGGGCGAGTGAGGCTGGGCTTGAAGCGCTCGCCGATGAACTCGAGGACAACTGGGCTGAGCTTGTCAGGCGCGCCGAGGAGGCAACAGTGGAGCTTGACCGCTACGTTCCTCTCGCTGCCTTGATGGTACTGTTCCAGAGGAACAATGTGACTGGAGCCTTATGGACTCGGATCAATAGCACCATGATGAGGTACGGGGGCCAGAAGTTCATAACGGTCCCACCCCTCGACCTCGGTCTGTCGCCAGAGATGAAGGCTATCATCAAACAGCACTCTCCGACGCCTGCCAATGTTCCCCCTATGCAGATATACTTACGGAGCGACGTTGATAGGCAGAAGTACATCGACGTGGAGTACGACAAGGTAGGCGAGCGAGTTCTCAAAGATCGTAAGAGTTGGCGGAAGATTGCAGTCAACCCGGATGGATTGTGCATCGGCTACCGCCTGCAGAAGGTTGAGAATGGCGAGTTCGACAAGAAGTTTGCGGCAGAGGAAGTGGCAGCAGTGAGGGAGGAGGTGCGCGCCTGGGGGATTCTCCGATGCTGGCGAGAGGCTGAGGCTTGAGACGTCTAACGTGTTCGTGCCCACCCTGATGTTCGACGATGCCACTGATTGGTACAGCAACTTTGGTGTCATGGCCTGGTCAGCTCTGAAGAGCAAGACTGTAGTCGTTATCTGGGTCAAGATGTTGACGTACCATGACAAGTATATTGTGCGGATGCATTTGACGGAAGTTTATGAGTCCGGCATGGTCCGGCGTGGATCTGATGAAGATGTGGCTGCGGCGCAAGCTATTGTGGTCGTCAAGGATGAGCATGCGACGCTATTTGTCCGCAAACGTTCAAAGGGTGGTAAGAGAAAGGCTCATACGACTTATATCAAGCGCAAGGCAGTCGATAAGGATCGCGAAAAGAGAGTTGTTGATGCCGAGGACGTTAAGCGTGGAGTTCCCGAGTAAAAAAAGAGATGTTTTGACATTTTTAATTCATTTCTTCCGCTTCTTGAGTGCCGGATACCGCTCCAGGAACCTTGTGAGATAGTTTGGATGAGAAATGGGCAGACTCGGGAACCTAGCAATGGTTAAGACCTCACCCGCATCAAAGAAGATCTCGCCGTAACTGATACGAAGAAACTCTTCGGCCTGAATGACGTTCGTCGACTCAACCGCAAGGACTGGAAGGTCCTTGAGCAAACGGTTGGTGAACTGGCAGTTGGTGTCACTCTCACTGTGGTTGATGAGGTGTACACCAATGCCTTCACCTTCGCCGGCGTCGACGTGAAGGTTGCTAGCGTCGAATGAAATGCTGTGTAAAGGCATAATGAACAATGAACAAACACCATGTTGCTGTTATTCGCGTGGTAGTCCTCGTCGGACACAATCCTACCGGCGTAAATGCCGAGGAGCTTTCCGGGCTCAATTGCGGCAGTTGCAATGAGGCCTCTACCCACGTCCGTGTGGTCGGGAGCCAGACAAGGCTGCACCTCAACGGCAATGGAGGGGTGGGTCAGCCGGGTGGATAACCAACTCGGGGGTTCGAGGGGAGTAAGGTCCTTCTCGGCCTCCTTAAGCTCCCCTGATCGACTCCTCGGGAGTGTTTGGGTAGATCGCGGCGACCAGATCCGGATGCAGTGCCTGAGTATGCACAACGGATTCAATGATGGAATCTTCGCTTGAGGAATCCTCCTGAGAATCATTTGAAGGCGCAGACGGCGGCGTCTTGCCCGCAGTGGACGTAATGGGTATTCTGATACCCCCCAGGCTGCGGCTTTGGTGGGAGCGCCTTTCTTCTCGCCATCTGATTTTTTTTTGCAAACGGACACGCGGTATTTCTCGGGATTGATGGGGCCGTCTCACACCGTAAAGGACACACATACAATATCTTATCTGTAACACCAGAATGCTTGCTTATTGTGGTCCATATCCTTCCCTATAGCTGGTTCGGCCAACTACCAGTGTTGGAAAAAAAGTGGTAGTTGCCAAATGGAGAGGAAATTTGGCAAATTCGGTACCAGACGCATCAGCGACCATCCTCTCACGTATGAATGCGTCTGTGGAATCACTAGGCCGCGTTCTGACCTTCGCAACCAGGGCCTGAAGGAATATGACGGAATCAGGTACACGCATGACTGCCCCTTCACCCTGAGCAAGCTTGTGAACCGCCGCATCGTTATCCTGCTCGAGCCAGTCCATGGCTTCGAAGCACCTACTTGTGCGAACCCGGTCTTCACTGTCACCGGGCTTGCTGGCTCCGAGGGGTACCACAAGCGCATGAACGCCATCCTCGATCTCGTCAGCGACGAGTGGCTCACCACGGTTGCCGTCAGTTTCGTCTCGACGACCCACCTCGGCTCCATACTGCAACAGTTGGCTGCAGAATTCGCCAATTTCGAGACATTCTGGGTTGTTTCTGGCCACAGCGAGACCACAACGTCGAGAATGATCGTTAATGCGAGCGCTAACGAGTTCCTGTACCTTCACGATATCGTACAGATGATCCTCTTCGCTTTCCGTGAGCCATCCCTCGTCACCACCAGCCGGGTTCGGCTCATCTACTTCGCCACCTGTACCGGAGCGGACAATAGCGAGTTCTCTCTGCTTAAGCAGTCCATTTCGACCCAGGCATACGAGCATACGTGCATCATTCTCACTCCGGAGAAAATGCTTGCCAACGAACTCGTCCTGCAGGACTGCTTTTGGCTCTACCGCACTACATGCATGGACAACCCGCTCCACTTCGTCTCGCGTTACTTCTCCGGCTATGGGCTCGCACCTGGCACAGCAGGGAGACGGGTTATCGCGAATGGATCAATGTCCATAACCCCGGGCGCGATTGAGATCCTCACAGCCACTCAGTTCCGCACGCCAATCCCTCTTCCCGAGATGGTCGACCTTGTTTCTGAGGTACTTGCATATAGACCACTGCAGAGATCTCCGGCGGATGTTATGGCCTCGCGCTACATTACTGAGATGACAGTTGCGCACAGAGCGGCACTGGAAGACACTTAAAGTTCAAAATCTCCCTATTTAACTTACTCAATTGGCTTCATATCCGCCACCTTCTGGTAGACAGTCATACACTGGTCGCAGAACCTGACACGATAGTCCTGGCCGTCGAGATGGAACTCAGCATAGCTGAAGTGTTTCTCTTCGCAGAACCAGTTTAGGCACGCCCGGCAGACGCCAGTGTCCTTTGTCGACTTGTCTCCGTCCTTGATACACGCGTGACATCTGTTAGACCTTCCTGCCAGACTGCAAGCTGCGCAAACCTTTCTGTTCTTACCATCAATCCTCTTCTCTCTGACACACTGAAGATGCATGAACTGATGGCAGAGATAGCACGTTTCATACTCGTTTCTTTTCATGTTTGGGTTGAAGTACCATTCAGGTGAGGCACAAACAGCGCATGCGAACAGTAACTTACGCTGATATAGCTTCAGAAACGTCGCTTGCTTGAGGGCGGGGACCTTATCGTTCATTTCAACGGCCTTGGGTGACTGCTTGAGGAGATCAGTGACAGTTGTGGAGAGTGAAGCCGTCACCATCGCGGCAACCTCCTTCAAGTCAGCCTCTTCGAGCCTCGATCGCTTCTGAGCAGGCACATGCATCTGCGCATCAAAATTAAGCTTCTTGACGGGGGAATCAGGCTTGATGGTAGCCAAGTCAGCTCTTTTTCTGAGCTTTGGTACCAATGTTGTCACTGGAGTCTTTGTGGGTGTCTCTGCGGGTGTTTCTGCTGGGGTACGTGGCTCAGGCTGGAGCTTGCGATGCTTGATCCTGATTACAACGGCTGGAGGCCATTGAATGCCGGTGCAAGTGATCAGACTGGAGACATCGTGGAGTCCAAGTCCCGGAAACAGCACAGACATCCTGTTTCTAAACTCCTGCAAGTGTTCAGCTGCATTTGCTCTGTCTCTGACAACCAGGTAGGGTATCTTTGTGCCAATGAGCTCTGTGCCACCCTTTCTACTTGCCACAAATGCCTGAATGGGCTCAGTAGTCGTGCGCCTGACGGAGTTTGCAATAGCAATCTTGCGAAAGCCGTTGCAGAGGCCCGATATCACATCCTGCATGCCAAGGAGAGCGCGATGAACGTCAGAGGTCGTCAGACCGATAGTTGGGATGTCCGCGACGTCGAAAAAGCATTCCAGGAAGCTAGTCACGAACAGCCGGCGGTACTCTGTTCTCTTATCCGATCCGCAAGACGTGCCCTGCGAAATCTCAGCTTTCTTCGCAGTTTCACTGGTCGTCATATTCTCATCTTAAACTGCGCAGGTGTTGACGACAATGTTACGGTTATCCACGAACGAAAGGCTTAATCATATGACCAGTTGCCTCCATGAAGTCGGCAAGATACAAGATTCTGTTCGAGAAATACGAAATCACATCACTGGGCTGAATTGCGAGGGGTTGGTGAATGAGAGGCTGAATGACACACAACACGTTCTGGAAGAGATAGGAGATATGTTTATAGATGTAATACAGCAACTTAAAGACCACTAGCACGTTATTATCACTTTGAATAAGCAATGAATGGTTATGCAACATCAGCACCTACCTACGAATCACAAGAATGCCCCTAGCACGTCGTATGCAAGCAAAAATGAGACTTACCCGTACCTTCCGCACGTTTCTCTACGTTTCACAAACGTTGGTGAAACGTGTGAAATAGTGAAAAAGATACGGGTGAATCTCATTTTTTCTTGCAGTTTCTTGTGCAAAAGGGTGTTTATCCTCCGTATATCCCCGGATTAACTGGCCATTCTAACAGTATGTCTATTGACTTGGTAATTGCAGAGGGCGTCTGAACGCGATGTCCTAATAACCGACTTGGTCGGAGCGGTTCGGCGATGACTCCGTTGTATTCCACACCTTCTTTTAATGCCGAAACATGCAGTCCTTTAGAGTCAACGCGCGTCCTGTCCGTCAGGCGAAGGGCATTCAGCAGAGGCATTGCTGCGGTCTGCAGACCGCCCTAGCGCTTCAGGATGGCCAACTGCATGATCTGGACTCATGTCTATCAAATCCATTTTGATCACATCAAACATGTGTCAAATCCGGCAAATCGATTTTGCGATAAAAAGGGGGCAGAGGGGAGGAAGCGACCCATAAGGCGTACTTATGGACCATTTCCTCCCCCCTGCCCGTTTTTTGAGTCTCAACTCTCAATTCCAATTTGTCCCTATGTTACTTTTTTCTAGCAGGATTTAAAGTTTGATACTGCGCATGCGTATTGCTTAGGTATAGCCAAGTACTACCATACCACTTTGAAGATCCAGCTCCGGCTCATCGTCGAGTTCATTTTTTCTTGCAACCGTAGATTATCTAGCTTTTTGAGGTCGAAGATAATCTAGGGTTTAGCAAAGATAATCTAGGGATGTTGACAGTATGATCCCTCGCTTCTTTCCAGATCTTGGCCCAGCCGTCCCCCCTGTCTACCATGGGGCATTCGCATATTATGTGCGATGCTGACCCTATCCTCTGTTCCTCTACCCAGTCTCTGATGAGTCTCTGTTCTCTGATCTGGTCCGGTTTCTCCTGGAGGATCTTCCACAGTAGGTCAATCTCAGTCTCTCTTGAGCACAGAGGGCACCTTCTCTGGACCTCCTCCTTCAGTTCGTCATCCATCGCGATGTTGGCTACTGCTCTGCTCGGTCCCTCTCCTTTCTCTGCTGAGGATGGGGCTGGGCTGACATTTGCTATCACTGATACGATCCTCTTCCACTCTGCTCTGGTTTGCCCCTTCTGCGGTTTCCTGTTGATCATTGGTTTTCCCAGGAAGCACTTTCCTACTCTCCGGTCTCCTGCAATCGCTATCAACCCCTTGGCTGACTTACTTTTGCACCTCTTCATCCAGTTTCTGGTGATCTCCTCTTTACCGTACTCGAGTAGCGCTATCTTGGTCGCCCCTCTTCTGGTGTCGCTGAGGATTCTCTGCGCTCTGTCTCTTGCAATCCACATGATGGTACCTCGTCTCCACTCTCTGTCTCTCACTGGTATGCTCTGGTCTCTGCTGTTCACTGTCCTTTTCACTGCAAGCATCTCCATGTGGGCTTGGAGGTCGACCCAACCGTTCATCAGCCTCATGGCGGCGCCCCCTCCGGGTCCAGTGCCTGCCATGATACCTTGCCAGTCATTCCAGATCTTCCTGGCCCCTGTCTCGTTTCCCCACACTTCAATTCCAAAAGTGATCCTCGGCCAAATGTAGATTTCTAGGAGGAGTCTGCTGGCTGTCGCTGGCATGTCTGCTCTAGTCCACCCCGCCCATCTCACTAGGTTCTGGTACCTCTTGCTCTGTTCTTTCTTCTTCCCGATACATGCTCTGAGGGGGTCACTGCCACTGGCTAACCATAGTCCAAGGTACCTCGCCTCTTCCGCTGGTAGTAGCGTGACGCCACCTATTCTGACCGTGGCTGCTCTGTCGACACTGATCATGACGTTCTTCTGCTCGTTGACGCCCATTTCGTGTTCTCTGATGATCGCTATGACCAGGTTTGCTATGATCTGGCTCTGTACCGGTTTGTCTCCCGTGACTGCAGTGTCATCCACAAACATGGTTAACACTGCCGGGAGTGGGTCTCTGGTACTTGTTGTTTCCACTGGTGGTTCTCTGATATCATAGGGCTCGCTCATGTGCTTTTTCCTGACCAGGTGGGGCCAGTTTGCCATGAAGAGAACAAACAGGGTCGGGGCTAGTACGCACCCTTGCTTCACCCCCCTGTTTGTCCTTTCCCATGACTTAGCCCCTTTCACTGATATCCATGTCTCTTGTAGTGTGCTCTGGATTGCTCTGATAAGGTGGGCCTCCACTCCCATTCCCTGGAGTTTGTCCATCAGGGTGTCTCTTGGCACTGTGTCGTATGCCTTCTCTATGTCTAGGAACACTGAGGTCGTCTCCCCCCCTTCCTGGTGTCTCTGCACTATATACTGGATCTGCTGCACTACGTCCCTTTCAGGTTGGAATCCTGCCTGTTCTCTGGGTATGAACCTTTTGGTGGCCTTCTCCAGTCTCTTCTTTAACAGCCGACCGTATACTCTGTACAGCAACGGGGTGAGCGAGATGGGTCTATACGACTCTGGCTTAACTCTGAGTTTTCCGGTCTTGTGGATAGCTGACACTGTTGCGTATTTCCACGTCTCTGGGATCTTCCCTTCTCTATATACCCTGTTCATAAATCTGGTAAGCTCCTTGAGTCCTCGCTCATTGAGTTCTCTTAGCATGGTCCCTGTTGTGTTCTCTGGGCCCGGGGCTGTGTCTCTCTTAATCTTACTGATGGCTGCTCTCACTTCCTCCTTGGAGAATTCGTCCCTTCCCTATGCCAGGCCACTCCTTCCACTCTGGTTCTCTGCCTCTACTTACCTTCGCATACTGCTTAAGCAGGATTTCACTGATCGTGGCCTTGTCCGTGGTGATCATTCCGTCCTTGAGCAGGCTGCCAGGCATCCCTTTGTACTGGTTGTCGCACCACCATCTTCTGACTGCAGCCTCTACCATTGATCTCGATGCTTTGTATCCCTCTCTTGTGCTCTTGCTGAGGTCGGCTATCCACTCTTCTCTGCGTTTGTCCCAGCACTTCTTCAGTTCGCTGTTCATTAGTCTCGTCCTCACCTTGTTGCCTGCTTCTGACCATTCTGTTTCATGGAGGTCGGCCCATGCGCTGTCTTGTACTATCTGCTCTCGTGGTTTGGCTCTCTTCTCCCCGGCTGGTTCCCCCAGGCAGGCTCTGATTGTCTCCTCCCACTGATCTATCGATCCGTTTCTGTCTAGCTCCTTGATTGTTGTGTGGCCCTCCCTCTCTTTCATATATATACATATACATAATATTCCATGTGTGCACTCCTGGCATTTCCAGGCCACTGTCATCGTCTCTGTTGGCTCTGTATCGGGGTTCTTCCCAGGCAAGCTTGACCCCTTTGTGGGCCGACCCCCATACTCCCAGCACTGTCGAGCTGACCACTTGAATCTCTGCTTTCCTGATTCCCTCTGAGACCATTGCGAAGTCCGGTGTGGTGTTGCCACTGGATAATGTGCCCCTTTCTGGTATGATTGCTCTGAGTTTGTGTTTGTCCATAACATCCTTCCACCTGGTGGTTCCGTGTGCCGGCCCTGGGGCCATGTTCCAGTCCCCAATGATGATTGCTTCCATGTCCCCTTTCATGTCCAGTATCTCTTGGATGTTGTCTCTGAACTGATCTTTCACTGTCTTCCCTTTATCTGAAGTGGGTGCATACACTGTGATTACCATGATGTCTCTGCTCGTCCTCATAATACTCGCCTGCACTCTTCCTGACAGGCTGTCAGTGATGCCGACATCCCATGTTGCTCTGGCATGCGGGCTTACGATTGTGCCGATGCCTTCTCTGGTCCCGTGCCACTTGGGTGTAGGGGGGTCGTCACCTGTGATTCCCAGTTGTCTGTTCACGCGATGCTGGCACCTGGTCTCTCTTTTCCGCTTTTCGTTCGTTGTTGCTAGTGTTTCCTCTGTTTCTCTGCCTGCTAAAGCGTACTGGAAGTCTATGAAGCTGTGGACTCTTGTGTTTGCTGTTCTCCATGTCTCTTGTATACAAACCGCTTCAATGTCTCTGAGTTTGGTTTGAATTGCTGTTGCTATTGATGCCGTGAAGTCCTTTCCTCGTCCTATGTGCCCCTGAGTGTTCAGGCTTAAGATCTTGAACGTTTCCCTGTTGTACTATGCTCTGATCCTTATCCTGCGAATTCTGAGAATTTCTGCAGGGGCTAAGGGTTCACTGTGTCACTGTCCCGTCAAGGGGCCTCGATGCCGGTCTTGGTAACCCTTGGCGGGCCAGCCTCCGTGCTTCTTGGTGACCGATTCGCCCTCGGGCATGGATACTTAGGAGGGGGCGCAGTGGCGTGACCCCTCCTTTGGCTGCCGCCTGCAACCTACTGGCAGTGCCCGTGGGCTAATGCCAGGCCCTGGGTGGGAGCCAGGGTTATATAAAGAAAGAAAGTCTGATACACTAGTTTCTGAAAGAATACTGCTTTATCTCTGATCCACTTACTCCTCCGAGACCTCACTTTCACTGGCATCATCATACGGTTCAGAGTCGCGGGCCTGACCACCTTGCATGTTGGCCATGAAGGACATGAACTGTGTCATCATCTCCATGGGGTCCGTCTGTCTGGTGGTCCTGGTTCTCCTGCTCTTGTTCCTGCGACGGGGCACTACCGCGGCGTCTCTGTTCTTGACCATCTCAATCGGTGGTCTGACAAGGGGGTCGGGTTCAGTGCCTGCCAGGTCTGCGGGTCTCTGCCGGGCGGCCTTGAGGGCTGAGATTTCTCGCTGTGCCTCTGCCAGTTGAAGTAGGAGCCTCTGTTTCTCGGCGTCCTGCTGGTCCGGTAGTCTGCTTCTTACCGTCCCAGCGGTGTCGTCACTGTGTCTGCTCCTCTTTCCTGACTCGGATAGGTCGTCTCTGCCTTGGCTGCCTCGCTTGCCGGCTGCTGAGGAGTGGTTGCCTCTGCGGTTGTCTCTGGCTGTTCCAAGATGTTCTCTAAACCACTCGTTTCTCTCCCGCTGGCGCCTCTCTGCCTCTTCGAAGTCGGGTCTGATCCGGAGACCGTCCTGTTCTGCTCTGTTGGCCCTGGCTTCCAGACGTTCGAGCTCCGTGTCGCGTTCATAGATTTCAGGACGTCTGATTTCTCTGTCGATGAGGCGCCCAGCCTCTCTGTCGTCAGGGTGTCTGATGTCTCTTTCGGTGGGTTGGTCAGCTTCTCTGGCGATGGGGCGTCTGACCTCATAGTCAGCCGGACGTCTGGCCTCTCTGTCGGCCAGGTGTATGGCTTCTCTGTGGGTGGGATGTCCGATCTCTCTGCCAGTAGGGCGCCTGACTTCCTGGTCGACCGAACGTCTGGCCTCTCTGTCAACTTGGTGACCCACCTCTCTGTCGTGGTGTCTCTCATCTCTGGTGTCCGGGCGCCTGATCTCTCTGTGGTCACGGCGCTCGTCCTCGCGGCGTCTGTCCACCCGGGTTGCAGGGTCCAGGATGTCTCTGAAGTTCCTGCCTACCATTTGGTGCTCGACTTCGCCGACTGCCGTCTGGAGGTGAGTGTCTCTGTACGTGACCCTGAAGGGCATCTCGTCCTTGCCGTCCACGTCGGGTTTGTATCCGCTGGGTGGGATGTCCCCCATTCTGACTCTGGCCTCTTCCGGGATCACTGTGGTGACCATGCGTCGGCCTTCCCAGCGCATGCGCTTCAGGATAGACCCCGCGTCTCTGGTTCTGATCAGTCCCCAGTCTCTGGGGATGAATGCGACTCTGATGGAGGCTCTGGCGTTCGGGGGGCTTTGACATTGGCTATGCGCCCTTCAAACTCTCTGAGTGCCTCTGCTAGCTCTTCGCATCCCCAGGTCTCTTGCCGGGCGATGCGCTCTCTGCTGGGCCACCAGTTGACGAGCTGTGACAGTGTGACCATGTTCTCTTCGTTGTGCGCTCCAAGGCCGGCTCGGCCCTGGACCGCTCTGAGTTGCTCTGGGTTGTCTAGCTCCTCTTCCAGTGTCCAGATAGGGTTCCTAGTGACTCTGTTGTCTCTGTCAGTGAAGGCGTCAGGGGATAGGAGCAGGCCCTTCATCCCCATCGCTACCTCTGCAAATCCGAAGCCAATGCCGAACCTGTGTTCTCTGTCTGGCACTACGAGGAACCTGTTGCCCTGGTGCCCGTCTCTGATCTCTCTGAACGCTGGGTGGGGGCCAAACTCCTGGAACGCTGTGTGCCTCGGCTGGAACCCCAGCCCTGCTACGATGTCACTGCTTTCTCTGGCTGCTCTGACCTCTTCCTCAATGGCTGGCTGCAGCAGTCTGAGGGCGTCCTCTAACTCACCGATGCCGTTGGTGCCTCTGAATAGTGCTAGAACTCTGATTGCGAGCAGTGTGCTGTCCGCCAGCAGCCGTCTAGCATCCTCTTTTTCCTCGGGAGCGAGAAACTAGCCGAAATCCGCGCGGCGTTCATCCCGACAACGAGATTCCCAACATTCGAGGATTTCCAATGCTTCTTTGAGACAGAGATCCGTCCGGCGGTTCCGACCCACACTGCTGAACTTGCGGACATATTTGATGAGATGGAGGCGGTGCAGCTCGAGAGTGAGGTCGATGACTGGGGGGTGAGCCACTTGGGGTTGGGGGACGTGTATTCGTTGATTACAGCGGCTGAGGGATCTGTTTGAGTGGTTTATGGGGTTCGGACAGTTTCATCTTAAAATTTTGTTTTTGAGTGGCTGAGCTCATGCGGTTTGAAGGGAGGAACAGGAAGTGTGAGGCTTATCGGGTCAGCATACACTCGGCAATACATGCATTTGCCAGCGTGTTGCATCGTTGAATCGTCACTTATGAAGTTCGGAAGTCGACGTCGCGGGCCTCTCACAGAGTGAGAGACTCCGTTCGACTCGTGGGCCAGTTACAATCCCGGGTCATCGGTCCCTTTTACTCTCTCGCCAGATTCTGCTCACTCCACTGGTCAATGTGCGAAGTAAACTTCGCGAGTCTCTCTTCGTAGCTTGCCTTTCTTATCGTCTCACCTAATGTCGTCACGGTCTCTTGCAACGACTCCAGCAACGTCAAAGCGTTGTCCATCCCTACCACCTTGTTCACATGATTGTAATGCTCCATGCTGCCGATCAGCTGGGCCAGCTGGCAACTAGTGGAGGTTACATGGTCGACGTTGTTGGGGGATCGGCGGGCTTGTTCTGCATCCCCATCGACAAGGCGAAAGCCATCAAACACTTGCATCCACTCCCAGTCAATCAGGCGGAACGCAACGTCCCCTTTCTCGGCGTCGGGGGCGAAAGTAAAGTCAGCATCGGGCAGCTTGTTGATGACGCAGATGTTGCAGAGACGTGCGTCGCGATGAAGAATCGTGGAACAGACGCCATCGACATCATCACAGTAAATGTTGCAGAGCTGTTGGATCATGTTTTGGACGAACAGCTTGGGGTGGGAAGAGATCGCGCCGATCAGAGCGGTGATGTCAAAGCGGTGAGTCGACGTCAGATCACGCTGGAGTGAATAGGAGAGCGAATCTTCGGAGATGGGCTTGACCTGTTTCCAATGCCGCGCACCTGGGCGTATGGACACAATCTGGGGGGGCTTCTCCCTCACGTCTCCCACTGGTTCACTTGAGCACTCGCAATATACATGGTCCATGATCTTACGGAACATAGAAAATAGGGCACGTTTGCTCATGAAGTCTGACGAGGGGTCAGCGCGCCCAAGGCTGTGGCGGTCGAACTTGGCCAGCAGCTTGTTATGGTCGCCATCCTCGTAGAAGTACAGGAATGAGTTAGAGGTGGTGACCATCCGCGCACACTCCTTTGCACAGCCCTGTGGACAGAACTTGGTTGGGAAGAACAGCTTCCAGGAGGCGGTATCACACAGCTGAGTGTTAAGCGTGCGTGCAGTAGCGATGACGTAGCTCCATTGCATCTCGACGAACTGTTCGACGTTCAGTTCCGCAGAATTATCACACGTCCACGTCCAGTTGTAACCATCGGGGAACGGGCCTGCGAACACGCCAAACTCGCCAACTGGCGTCAGGTGACCCACAACGCCGTGCGCGGAACTCAAAGAGATGACGGGGAAACGCTCCACGAGAACAGCGGGGACCTTTGAGCAATCCGCGCTGCCAAACCTCTTCTGCACCACGTGCATGACTGTTAGGCGGAGAGTCTCGGCGAATACAAAGGCCTGCCCTGTTGCATTAAGAACATTACCAGCGCGCTTCGCCTCAAACAACAGCTCGACGAAGCCGAAATCGTGCTCGGGGAGGTAAACAAACACGACGGCGTCGGACTGAGCGGTATGGTGCAGCAATGCCTTGCTGAAGGGCTCGAAAGAAACACGGTGGAGAGATGGCTGAGCAACCGGTCATCTGTAAAGCGATCAGCTACTTTAGGGCCAATCTGCTGCTTAAGCTTCGTCTTAACGTCTTCAGTTGCGTTCAACAGCGAAGTCTTGAGCGTGTCCTCTGTTGTGAGGAGTGCGAGTGATGTTTTCCCGGAGGAAGGGGCGTAAGACCAGGCGATAACGTCCTCACCAGCAAAACAGCGTGTGGGAATGGATGCAACAAAGTCGTTCTCGTTCTTGTGCTGTTGTTCGCCCTTCGAAAGGTTGTATTTGCAGAGCTTCTCATTGGGTTGTTCCCAGATAGAAGTATGCTGGCAGTAGTACTGTGGTTTAGCATAGTCTGCTGCATTCGTAGTGGTGGACCCGGTGGTGTAACTCTTACAGTGAAACATCAATTGTGAGCAAAAAGTGCACATTCGCTCGACTGGGCCGCGATCGGGACCGATCGCGAGAGTCAGCTCGGCAAGCGGAGTCCGGGGGAACGGATTTACTCAGGTGGGGTGGTGTTGGTGAGTCGGCGAACGAAGTCGCTCGAGTCGCGTCCGAATTATGATGCGGCGAGAGGCTGCTCTTTTTGAGGGTAGCTGATTCGCCGTGGTCTCATCCAGTTCACGTAGCCTATGACTTGCTCTGGGCCCAATTTCAGCATCGCCGATGCCTTGGCGTCGGATATTTTCCCAAGAATGGATGAGATGTTGGAAGGAGTGGACTGTCACAAGCTCGACTCGGCCCCTGCCACAGTAGGCGCGGCCGCCAACTTCCACGTCATCCCGCGGCGCCAGCAGGCATGCTCGCGCGCCGAGATCAGGATGCTCGTTGAGCAGAAACGACATCCTGCAGACGTGCCGCCTGATCACGCTCGGCAGAGGCACCGCTGTGGACGTCCCCGTCATCCGCCGCTGCCCCACATGCGGCGAGCTTACGTCGCGCGAGGGCGACCTGAACAGCTGCAAGATGTCTTGATGTCCTTGCGGCCAGGACTTCTGCCACAAGTGCCTGCTCCGCGTGGCCAACCAGGAAGCACATGGCCCACTATGGCGGCGAGTGCGAGATGGCGCAGCGCCAGTCAATCGACCTGCCAGAGGGCGTCGCGAGAGCGCACCGTCACATGCCCCCGCTGCCATCGGTCAGCGCCAACCGGAGGCAGGTCACGTACCGCGGATGCAGCCAGACAATTGATGTGAGATCTGTGTAAACTGATTTCAAGCGATCCAGTGACCAAGAGCAGGGCCGCCGAGCATCATCGGCATGCCTCATCTCATCGTTCGAGAATGGTGGGCCCGTCACATTCTGCTTCGGGAAGCAACACGTGAAGCCATCCAACGGAGTCAGCGTGGATGCTCTGCGCTTCAGCACCCGGAGACGGCATGGTCTGCTCATGTATTTTTCTCGCATAATGGGCGCCTCCAGGAGTTGGGCTGAGATTGACGCTGGCCGGGCCTCCGCAGGCGACGCGGAGAGCACCAAAAGCTGAACCTCGCGTGAGTGAAATTATCTCGTCTTGTGGCATCACCATATGAATGGGCCTCAGTCCCCCCCGTTTACACTCAGATTCTCCGTGCTCCACTCGCGAATGAGCGTCTCAAACGCATCGAGGGTTTGCACTTCTGAGGCTCCGCTCATCTTCTCTTGCAACGACTCCAGCAACGTCAAAGCGTTGTCCATCCCTACCACCTTGCTCCCCTGATTGTAATGCTCCATGCTGCCGATCAGCTGGGCCAGCTGGCAACTAGTGGAGGTTACATGGTCGACGTTGTTGGGGGATCGGCGGGCTTGTTCTGCATCCCCATCGACAAGGAGAAAGCCACCAAACACTTGCATCCACTCCCAGTCAATCAGGCGGAACGCAACGTCCCCTTTCTCGGCGTCGGGGGCGAAAGTAAAGTCAGCATCGGGCAGCTTGTTGATGACGCAGATGTTGCAGAGACGTGCGTCGCGATGAAGAATCGTGGAACAGATGCCATAGACATCATCACAGTAAATGTTGCAGAGCTGCTGGATCATGTTTTGGACGAACAGCTTGGGGTGGGAAGAGATCGCGCAGATCAGAGCGGTGATGTCAAAGCGGTGAGTCGACGTCAGATCACGCTGGAGTGAATAGGAGAGCGAATCTTCGGAGATGGGCTTGACCTGTTTCCAATGCCGCGCACCTGGGCGTATGGACACAATCTGGGGGGGCTTCTCCCTCACGTCTCCCACTGGTTCACTTGAGCACTCGCAATATACATGGTCCATGATCTTACGGAACATAGAAAATAGGGCACGGTTGCTCATGAAGTGTGACGAGGGGTCAGCGCGCCCAAGGCTGTGGCGGTCGAACTTGGCCAGCAGCTTGTTATGGTCGCCATCCTCGTAGAAGTACAGGAATGAGTTAGAGGTGGTGACCATCCGCGCACACTCCTTTGCACAGCCCTGTGGACAGAACTTGGTTGGGAAGAACAGCTTCCAGGAGGCGGTATCACACAGCTGAGTGTTAAGCGTGCGTGCAGTAGCGATGACGTAGCTCCATTGCATCTCGACGAACTGTTCGACGTTCAGTTCCGCAGAATTATCACACGTCCACGTCCAGTTGTAACCATCGGGGAACGGGCCTGCGAACACGCCAAACTCGCCAACTGGCGTCAGGTGACCCACAACGCCGTGCGCGGAACTCAAAGAGATGACGGGGAAACGCTCCATGAGAACAGCGGGGACCTTTGAGCAATCCGCGCTGCCAAACCTCTTCTGCACCACGTGCATGACTGTTAGGCGGAGAGTCTCGGCGTATACAAAGGCCTGCCCTGTTGCATTAAGAACATTACCAGACAAATTACCAGTGCGCTTCGCCTCAAACAACAGCTCGACGAAGCCGAAATCGTGCTCGGGGAGGTAAACAAACACGACGGCGTCGGGCTGAGCGGTATGGTGCAGCAATGCCTTGCTGAAGGGCTCGAACACGGTGGAGAGATGGCTGAGCAACCGGTCATCTGTAAAGCGATCAGCTACTTTAGGGCCAATCTGCTGCTTAAGCTTCGTCTTAACGTCTTCAGTTGCGTTCAACAGCGAAGTCTTGAGCGTGTCCTCTGTTGTGAGGAGTGCGAGTGACGTTTTCTCGGAGGAAGGGGCGTAAGACCAGGCGATAACGTCCTCACCAGCAAAACAGCGTGTGGGAATGGATGCAACAAAGTCGTTCTCGTTCTTGTACTGTTGTTCGCCCTTCGAAAGGTTGTATTTGCAGAGCTTCTCATTGGGTTGTTTCCAGATCGAAGTATGCTGGCGGTAGTACTGTGGTTTAGCATAGTCTGCTGCATTCGTAGTGGTGGACCCGGTGGTGTAACTCTTACAGTGAAACATCAATTGTGAGCAAAAAGTGCACATTCGCTCGACTGGGCCGCGATCGGGACTGATCGCGAGAGTCAGCCGGCAAGCGGAGTCCGGGGGAACGGATTTACTCAGGTGGGGTGGTGTTGGTGAGTCGGCGAACGAACTCGCTCGAGTCGCGTCCGAATTATGATGCGGCGAGAGGCTGCTCTTTTGAGGGTAGCTGATTCGCCGTGGTCTCATCCAGTTCACGTAGCCTATGACTTGCTCTGGGCCCAATTTCAGCATCGCCGATGCCTTGGCGTCGGATATTTTCCCAAGAATGGATGAGATGTTGGAAGGAGTGAACTGTCACAAGCTCGACTCGGCCCCTGCCACAGTAGGCGCGGCCGCCAACTTCCACGTCATCCCGCGGCGCCAGCAGGCATGCTCGCGCGCCGAGATCAGGATGCTCGTTGAGCAGAACGACATCCTGCAGACGTGCCGCCTGGTCACGCTCGGCAGAGGCACCGCTGTGGACGTCCCCGTCATCCGCCGCTGCCCCACATGCGGCGAGCTTACGTCGCGCGAGGGCGACCTGAACAGCTGCAAGATGTCTTGATGTCCTTGCGGCCAGGACTTCTGCCACAAGTGCCTGCTCCGCGTGGCCAACCAGGAAGCACATGGCCCACTATGGCGGCGAGTGCGAGATGGCGCAGCGCCAGTCAATCGACCTGCCAGAGGGCGTCGCGAGAGCGCACCGTCACATGCCCCCGCTGCCATCGGTCAGCGCCAACCGGAGGCAGGTCACGTACCGCGGATGCAGCCAGACAATTGATGTGAGATCTGTGTAAACTGATTTCAAGCGATCCAGTGACCAAGAGCAGGGCCGCCGAGCATCATCGGCATGCCTCATCTCATCGTTCGAGAATGGTGGGCCCGTCACATTCTGCTTCGGGAAGCAACACGTGAAGCCATCCAACGGAGTCAGCGTGGATGCTCTGCGCTTCAGCACCCGGAGACGGCATGGTCTGCTCATGTATTTTTCTCGCATAATGGGCGCCTCCAGGAGTTGGGCTGAGATTGACGCTGGCCGGGCCTCCGCAGGCGACGCGGAGAGCACCAAAAGCTGAACCTCGCGTGAGTGAAATTATCTCGTCTTGTGGCATCACCATATGAATGGGCCTCAGTCCCCCCCGTTTACACTCAGATTCTCCGTGCTCCACTCGCGAATGAGCGTCTCAAACGCATCGAGGGTTTGCACTTCTGAGGCTCCGCTCATCTTCTCTTGCAACGACTCCAGCAACGTCAAAGCGTTGTCCATCCCTACCACCTTGCTCCCCTGATTGTAATGCTCCATGCTGCCGATCAGCTGGGCCAGCTGGCAACTAGTGGAGGTTACATGGTCGACGTTGTTGGGGGATCGGCGGGCTTGTTCTGCATCCCCATCGACAAGGAGAAAGCCATCAAACACTTGCATCCACTCCCAGTCAATCAGGCGGAACGCAACGTCCCCTTTCTCGGCGTCGGGGGCGAAAGTAAAGTCAGCATCGGGCAGCTTGTTGATGACGCAGATGTTGCAGAGACGTGCGTCGCGATGAAGAATCGTGGAACAGATGCCATAGACATCATCACAGTAAATGTTGCAGAGCTGTTGGATCATGTTTTGGACGAACAGCTTGGGGTGGGAAGAGATCGCGCCGATCAGAGCGGTGATGTCAAAGCGGTGAGTCGACGTCAGATCACGCTGGAGTGAATAGGAGAGCGAATCTTCGGAGATGGGCTTGACCTGTTTCCAATGCCGCGCACCTGGGCGTATGGACACAATCTGGGGGGGCTTCTCCCTCACGTCTCCCACTGGTTCACTTGAGCACTCGCAATATACATGGTCCATGATCTTACGGAACATAGAAAATTGGGTACGTTTGCTCATGAAGTCTGACGAGGGGTCAGCGCGCCCAAGGCTGTGGCGGTCGAACTTGGCCAGCAGCTTGTTATGGTCGCCATCCTCGTAGAAGTACAGGAATGAGTTAGAGGTGGTGACCATCCGCGCACACTCCTTTGCACAGCCCTGTGGACAGAACTTGGTTGGGAAGAACAGCTTCCAGGAGGCGGTATCACACAGCTGAGTGTTAAGCGTGCGTGCAGTAGCGATGACGTAGCTCCATTGCATCTCGACGAACTGTTCGACGTTCAGTTCCGCAGAATTATCACACGTCCACGTCCAGTTGTAACCATCGGGGAACGGGCCTGCGAACACGCCAAACTCGCCAACTGGCGTCAGGTGACCCACAACGCCGTGCGCGGAACTCAAAGAGATGACGGGGAAACGCTCCACGAGAACAGCGGGGACCTTTGAGCAATCCGCGCTGCCAAACCTCTTCTGCACCACGTGCATGACTGTTAGGCGGAGAGTCTCGGCGTATACAAAGGCCTGCCCTGTTGCATTAAGAACATTACCAGCGCGCTTCGCCTCAAACAACAGCTCGACGAAGCCGAAATCGTGCTCGGGGAGGTAAACAAACACGACGGCGTCGGGCTGAGCGGTATGGTGCAGCAATGCCTTGCTGAAGGGCTCGAACACGGTGGAGAGATGGCTGAGCAACCGGTCATCTGTAAAGCGATCAGCTACTTTAGGGCCAATCTGCTGCTTAAGCTTCGTCTTAACGTCTTCAGTTGCGTTCAACAGCGAAGTCTTGAGCGTGTCCTCTGTTGTGAGGAGTGCGAGTGACGTTTTCTCGGAGGAAGGGGCGTAAGACCAGGCGATAACGTCCTCACCAGCAAAAACAGCGTGTGGGAATGGATGCAACAAAGTCGTTCTCGTTCTTGTACTGTTGTTCGCCCTTCGAAAGGTTGTATTTGCAGAGCTTCTCATTGGGTTGTTTCCAGATCGAAGTATGCTGGCGGTAGTACTGTGGTTTAGCATAGTCTGCTGCATTCGTAGTGGTGGACCCGGTGGTGTAACTCTTACAGTGAAACATCAATTGTGAGCAAAAAGTGCACATTCGCTCGACTGGGCCGCGATCGGGACTGATCGCGAGAGTCAGCTCGGCAAGCGGAGTCCGGGGGAACGGATTTACTCAGGTGGGGTGGTGTTGGTGAGTCGGCGAACGAAGTCGCTCGAGTCGCGTCCGAATTATGATGCGGCGAGAGGCTGCTCTTTTTGAGGGTAGCTGATTCGCCGTGGTCTCATCCAGTTCACGTAGCCTATGACTTGCTCTGGGCCCAATTTCAGCATCGCCGATGCCTTGGCGTCGGATATTTTCCCAAGAATGGATGAGATGTTGGAAGGAGTGGAC
This sequence comes from Carpediemonas membranifera, assembly GCA_019828565.1. NCBI lineage: Eukaryota > Fornicata > Carpediemonas > Carpediemonas membranifera. Next base: position 846,093 of record JAHDYR010000062.1, on the reverse strand, counting down.
TGTCACAAGCTCGACTCGGCCCCTGCCACAGTAGGCGCGGCCGCCAACTTCCACGTCATCCCGCGGCGCCAGCAGGCATGCTCGCGCGCCGAGATCAGGATGCTCGTTGAGCAGAACGACATCCTGCAGACGTGCCGCCTGGTCACGCTCGGCAGAGGCACCGCTGTGGACGTCCCCGTCATCCGCCGCTGCCCCACATGCGGCGAGCTTACGTCGCGCGAGGGCGACCTGAACAGCTGCAAGATGTCTTGATGTCCTTGCGGCCAGGACTTCTGCCACAAGTGCCTGCTCCGCGTGGCCAACCAGGAAGCACATGGCCCACTATGGCGGCGAGTGCGAGATGGCGCAGCGCCAGTCAATCGACCTGCCAGAGGGCGTCGCGAGAGCGCACCGTCACATGCCCCCGCTGCCATCGGTCAGCGCCAACCGGAGGCAGGTCACGTACCGCGGATGCAGCCAGACAATTGATGTGAGATCTGTGTAAACTGATTTCAAGCGATCCAGTGACCAAGAGCAGGGCCGCCGAGCATCATCGGCATGCCTCATCTCATCGTTCGAGAATGGTGGGCCCGTCACATTCTGATTCGGGAAGCAACACGTGAAGCCATCCAACGGAGTCAGCGTGGATGCTCTGCGCTTCAGCACCCGGAGACGGCATGGTCTGCTCATGTATTTTTCTCGCATAATGGGCGCCTCCAGGAGTTGGGCTGAGATTGACGCTGGCCGGGCCTCCGCAGGCGACGCGGAGAGCACCAAAAGCTGAACCTCGCGTGAGTGAAATTATCTCGTCTTGTGGCATCACCATATGAATGGGCCTCAGTCCCCCCCGTTTACACTCAGATTCTCCGTGCTCCACTCGCGAATGAGCGTCTCAAACGCATCGAGGGTTTGCACTTCTGAGGCTCCGCTCATCTTCTCTTGCAACGACTCCAGCAACGTCAAAGCGTTGTCCATCCCTACCACCTTGTTCACATGATTGTAATGCTCCATGCTGCCGATCAGCTGGGCCAGCTGGCAACTAGTGGAGGTTACATGGTCGACGTTGTTGGGGGATCGGCGGGCTTGTTCTGCATCCCCATAGACAAGGCGAAAGCCATCAAACACTTGCATCCACTCCCAGTCAATCAGGCGGAACGCAACGTCCCCTTTCTCGGCGTCGGGGGCGAAAGTAAAGTCAGCATCGGGCAGCTTGTTGATGACGCAGATGTTGCAGAGACGTGCGTCGCGATGAAGAATCGTGGAACAGATGCCATCGACATCATCACAGTAAATGTTGCAGAGCTGTTGGATCATGTTTTGGACGAACAGCTTGGGGTGGGAAGAGATCGCGCCGATCAGAGCGGTGATGTCAAAGCGGTGAGTCGACGTCAGATCACGCTGGAGTGAATAGGAGAGCGAATCTTCGGAGATGGGCTTGACCTGTTTCCAATGCCGCGCACCTGGGCGTATGGACACAATCTGGGGGGGCTTCTCCCTCACGTCTCCCACTGGTTCACTTGAGCACTCGCAATATACATGGTCCATGATCTTACGGAACATAGAAAATTGGGTACGTTTGCTCATGAAGTCTGACGAGGGGTCAGCGCGCCCAAGGCTGTGGCGGTCGAACTTGGCCAGCAGCTTGTTATGGTCGCCATCCTCGTAGAAGTACAGGAATGAGTTAGAGGTGGTGACCATCCGCGCACACTCCTTTGCACAGCCCTGTGGACAGAACTTGGTTGGGAAGAACAGCTTCCAGGAGGCGGTATCACACAGCTGAGTGTTAAGCGTGCGTGCAGTAGCGATGACGTAGCTCCATTGCATCTCGACGAACTGTTCGACGTTCAGTTCCGCAGAATTATCACACGTCCACGTCCAGTTGTAACCATCGGGGAACGGGCCTGCGAACACGCCAAACTCGCCAACTGGCGTCAGGTGACCCACAACGCCGTGCGCGGAACTCAAAGAGATGACGGGGAAACGATCCATGAGAACAGCGGGGACCTTTGAGCAATCCGCGCTGCCAAACCTCTTCTGCACCACGTGCATGACTGTTAGGCGGAGAGTCTCGGCGTATACAAAGGCCTGCCCTGTTGCATTAAGAACATTACCAGCGCGCTTCGCCTCAAACAACAGCTCGACGAAGCCGAAATCGTGCTCGGGGAGGTAAACAAACACGACGGCGTCGGGCTGAGCGGTATGGTGCAGCAATGCCTTGCTGAAGGGCTCGAACACGGTGGAGAGATGGCTGAGCAACCGGTCATCTGTAAAGCGATCAGCTACTTTAGGGCCAATCTGCTGCTTAAGCTTCGTCTTAACGTCTTCAGTTGCGTTCAACAGCGAAGTCTTGAGCGTGTCCTCTGTTGTGAGGAGTGCGAGTGACGTTTTCTCGGAGGAAGGGGCGTAAGACCAGGCGATAACGTCCTCACCAGCAAAACAGCGTGTGGGAATGGATGCAACAAAGTCGTTCTCGTTCTTGTACTGTTGTTCGCCCTTCGAAAGGTTGTATTTGCAGAGCTTCTCATTGGGTTGTTCCCAGATAGAAGTATGCTGGCAGTAGTACTGTGGTTTAGCATAGTCTGCTGCATTCGTAGTGGTGGACCCGGTGGTGTAACTCTTACAGTGAAACATCAATTGTGAGCAAAAAGTGCACATTCGCTCGACTGGGCCGCGATCGGGACTGATCGCGAGAGTCAGCCGGCAAGCGGAGTCGGCACTGACAAAGATGAAGAAGGCGAGCAAGGGCGTCATCAGCAAGGGCAGCAAGATCGTGAAGAACCCTCCACACTATAACCCCGCCGACCTCGCCAAGCAGGTCGCTGACGGCACTCTGGCGGTTGGGCCAATTTATAAGGAGTGGCGCGACCTCCAGCTGCAGCTAGTCAACGTCGAGGACGCTAAGGGCGCCAGGGCCGTCGAGGTTGGCTACCTCCTGCCCGACCAGGAGCCCGAGACGATGCCAGTCAACGCCTACCCCGAGAAGAAGGGCGGAGCTGTCGATGAGAAGGCCGCCGCTGACATCAAGGCGAAGAGAGACGAGGCTAACCTCGCAGAGTGGCTCAGACGCAAGGAGATCGCCCAGCGCAAGCTCGACCTCGCGGACGCGGCCAAGCTCGATAAGCTGCCCGCCAAGGAATTCTTCGAGGCACTGCAGCGTATCGAAACAGAGGCCGGCGAGACCATCTCCTTCCAGCTCCCGGTCAACGACGAGGCCGAGGAGGACGCCGACGACGTCTCCAACGACCCCAACCCAGATGCCCCAAAACTGCACGACTCTGTTGAAGTCAATCTCACTCTGCCCGCGGAGTCACGGTCCAACATGTTCCTCGGCATGAACGACGTGCCCCAGATCGCCAACCTCGTGCTCGACGACACCCCCGGCGCTGACCCCGACTCTAAGGTGAGCAAGAAGTATCGCCCAGTGTATGTTGGCCAGGCTGTGTGGGCCGCAGGCATCTCTTCGAGCGTCCAGCGCATCTTTGACGGTCGCTGGGCGTTTTCCTCAAAGAAGGGGGCCCAGCGCTTCATCTCGGGCGCCCTTGACCATCTTAGGGACCATGACCTCATCTGTCTCTCCAGCAACGCCGTGCCGCCCGCTCTCCGGGACCTTGGCGCGTCCTGGGCCGCCGTCTGCCGCGGTGAGTTCACCATCGGCCACCGCAACGCCGGCATGTCCGCTCTGCTTAAGAAGGTTAGGAACAAGGCCGACCCGAAGAAGCCTGAGACATTCTGCCGCTGGGCAGTCATAGCGCGAGTTGACAACGTGGTCGTGAAGATCGCACTCAACGCCGGCTTTGACTTGGGCGACAACGGCGCCGTTGAGAAGGCCAAGATCATACCTCACAAGGTCGACCTCGATGCCTTCGCCAAGATGGTCAAGACATCCATCGTGAAGACCAAGGTTTATATGAAGACACACGAGGAGGACCTCAAGGTGACCGAGGAAGATGAGGGGGCTGACCTCAGCTTCGAGCCTGCCGCACAGGAGACCAAGGCTGACAAGGGCAAGAAGAAGGGCGGTAGCAGCAAGCCGAGGAAGCGGAAGGGGAAGAACTAGGTGTCGTGTATGTAAAGAACGTCTTTATGCTGGCTGGATGCTCTAATTTACACCAGACTTTACAATGACGCCCACTGGTCTGCCAGCCTTGCCACCCAACCCTAGCAGGTTTATCAAATCTCGGCATTAGCAAGCTCCCCGAGCGACACGACGCTCCTCCCACTCATCATGGGTCATCAGGCCGTTCGGCACGTTCAGCACGAACTTCGACGTATACTTTGAAGCTGATTCCACACCTAGCAATATGACACAGCGCTGGTCTCAGGTCAGTGCCGCCGCTCACAGTCCAAAGTCTTCCGAGCCTGAACCATTCACAGTCTTCTATGCGGAGGACGCAGGGGGTCGATGTAGGCAAGCTAGACGACAGCGGTGCATCAGGTTTTCTCGCAGGGATTGAGAATTCCACTATCAACGGGGTTGTTTCTCCCAGGTTCGTGCCCGCATCTGAGGCTGCCGCAAACACCTTCTTCCTTGACTCGTGGGACAACCACAACGAGACCCTGGGTGCCGTAGTGTTCAGTAAGGCCGACTCCACCGGCCTTGACGTGAAGATCCTCGTCAACGACACCGTTACCCAGCCCAACAGCGCGGGCTCCTTCTCATCCACCCACCTCCTCCCACTGAATGACATGCTGACCAACGCCTGGCTCCAGACAGTCTCCCCGGCCCTCTCATACGTCTCCCACTCGACCGCGGACTACCCCAGGGAGGAGGACGAGGCCGCCGTTGACTACACAGCACTTTCTCTCGTAGAGCCGCTTGGTATGGCACTGCATATGGCGCTGCCCTCCATCCTGGTCGGCCTCGCTGCGGATATCTCTCTGGGAATGCGCCGTCATTTGTCGATCCTTGGTGTACGTCGCACAGTTTATTGGACAGTTAACTACGGGGTGGCCTTTTGTGTCATGTGCATCCAGTTGACCCCGATCATCATCAGTGGCCTTGCTTTCGACATCAGATTCTTCACCCTGAACAATTTTTTCCTATATTTTGTTCTATTCGTGGCCTTTGCAGCCAACCTTGCCTCCACAGCCATGATGATCGCGCCTCTGCTGAGAAACGTCCATGTCGCCGTCATCGTAGGCACAGTTGTCGCCATTGTTCTCAACGAATCGGCGTGCATCGTCTCGTATCTCTCGGACCAGTTCTCTTCGACAGAGCTTATTCCGCTTGTACTGCCCTCTGTGGCGTTAACTGAATGAAACTTCCAGAGGTGCACTTTACGTCACTCACACTCCCCCTCAGATCACGCCACTCTACTCAGAGCGACTCTGGGAGGAGGTCTCAAAACGCTTACAGGCATCCGCGGCAGCGGAGTTGCCGGCAATGTACTTGACGAAGACGTCATTCGTCTTCAGATCTGCGGCGGCGTACCACTCGTGCTCATCCGAGTCGGTACCCACAAACGCGACATGGAACTCAGGCTCACCTGTGGCACGGAGGCGCCAGTCGTGAATAGCCTCAACGACGGCGAAGGTGGAGTCCGACATGAAATGGTGACGTGCTTGCTCCCGGGTCAGCGGGTGCGCAATACGGAACAGGCGGCTGGCGTGGCGGCGCACAACCACGTTGGTCACGGGGTTGAGCAAGGAGAAGGTGTCGTGCTCGTCAATAGACTCGACACGGTACGGGCCCCTCATCCGGAACTCCATGCTGTTTTTTCTGGTACTTTAACCGGGACTTTAAGTCCCGGAATAAGTCCCGGAATACATGAAAAAAGGACGATTGCAAGAAAAAATGAACGCGCTCAAACAATTAAACTACAGCGTATTACGCCTTGCACTTGCACAAGGCATCGTTTAGACATCCGTACAACATGCTGAAGACCTTCACTCGCGAAGTCAGTGGCATCGCACAAACTCTCGTCGAAAAACTGTCTCATGGTTCATCTAGGGTCGGGATAGACTGCCGTGCCTCCCCCACTGGTCCAGTATGCCGAGATAAAATTTCCTGGGTGCGTAAAGATGCGATTTTTGGGAATTGCTCCCAAAGAAGTTTGCTTTTGCTCGCCAACAAAGAAGGCCGAAAGCAAGTGAGAACATCTGTGTCACATAACAACCTTTGTTCTGCATCAAATAGCAGCAAGATTGCATACGGCATCGAGTATTCTCGAGAAAACACTCAAAACTTTGCCTGGCAAACGAAAAACGATCCTAAAAGCTAATTTACCTCCAATGTCTCCAAAAGTGAGCCGCATGAAGTGTATTTCTATGATCTTTGTCTTTCACCTTCAGTTCTTCTTCAAATCATCCATACGCGGCATATCAAGCATTCCTCGTCGTTTGGTCAATTCTGGCAAATCAACAAAAGGTATCCATCGGCTCAGAAGAGGCTGTGGTGGTAGCCTCGGTCCCGCTTACACCCCCGTGCGTGCCTTGTGATGAAGAAAACTTGTGATATGGCCGGAATGCACTTTATGACAAACGAATGAAGCGGGCCGAGTTTATCGCCGAAATCAAGCAAATGCGCGTTAAGCTGAGTCACTTGACTGAAATGGATGACTATTACGCCATTGCCGACGACGTTACTAAGAATTACCTGACAGTTGCCTCAAACTTCTTACTGAAAGCTGTTCTTCGCTCGCAATAGACGTAATTGACTGTAGATTGGTGAAGATAGTGTAAACATAAAGAACCCTTTATATACATACTCCGATTATCCATCTATCTATCTTCTCGGGCGAAGATTGTGCCCAGTCCTCCTCATCAGCTCCTCCGCTCGCTGCTCACTGTTGCACAGATTGCAGATGCAGAGAGTCTCATCCAGACCACTGTCCGCCGTCCTTACACAAATCGTCTTGGCTGTCTCGTCAACAGTGATGAGTTCCCGGATCTCCTCCGGCTCCTCACAGATACCCTTGACCCATCCACTAAACAGCGCATTCAGCGACTGTTGGCTCGCCTCCTATCCCAGTTGGGTACCTTAGTTAATAGACGATTTCTCCAGGCGGCACACCGGTCGGCATCAAATAGACACGAGCAGAATGTGACAGACTTACACTGCCTTGCAATCGGCAACACCATACCATGCTTTCTCGATGAGCCACGGCGGGTGTAGTGAGCAAGGACACGACCGACCATTGTCTTCTGAGCCAGGAAGCCGAGAACCCAAGATCGATGCTTGTCCACTCGCAACTGGGCATTGATGAGGAAATCACGTTCGAAGTACTCCTCAAGCAAATAGAACATCGGAAGCCGCAGTTTCGAGTGAACCTTGGGCAGAACTGACACCACTGCATTCAGATATAGCGAGCCGGTAAACTTGGGAGAGTAAGTCAGTCTGAGACCATCATTGAGCGTCGTAGCAACCGAGGAGCGACTCGATGGAAGGTCATAGAACAACGTCAAGACATGGAACATGATGAACGTAGAAAAGGACGCCGCGTGATGGAAAGCGATTGTCTGGTGTGTCACGTGGTCAGAGGAGTAATACAACGCCTGTAACTTGGCTGTAAGGAGTATGAAGGGCTGGAGTGACTGGTCAAACTCCTCAAGGTGCTCGTTGACTAGTGTCGCGAGCTTTCGTCTGTTCCAGCTCTGCTCGTTGCAGCCAGTTGTCCGCGTGAACAGCTTTTCAATCTGCTCAAGTGTGTGCACGTTCTGACCAGCGTGTTGAACCTTGACAAGGCCAAGCAGCGTCCAGAAGTCCTTCATAAGATAGTGACTCACATGCATGACAGGTGGAATGAACGTGACATCAGCGTACTTTGTGAGCACGTGAAGTGGGCCATCTATCTCGTTGGCATAGGTCAGACAGCAGACATCTCGGTGACCATCGCGGGACCCAAACCGTGTCATGTCTTTCACGCTACCAGCGTCACGAAGACGGATGCTATCTGCGATTGTCCAGCGATCGCAACGATTGGCAAACGGGTCGCTTGCGACCTTTCCCATGTGTAGGGAGGAGAATGGAGAGCGGTAGTATCGTCCCCGCTTGACGCCACTAACAATCTGCAACGCTTTGTGATCGCCGCAGATCCCGAGCAGGCTGATGACAACACGGCTGCGTGGGAGCAACGAACTGTCACCACATGCGAAGGGGATACCAATGAGCTTGTTCATTAGCCGCTGTACATCATCAAAGAACGAAGGAATGAGCTTCTCTGTGCCCTGAAATGTAAGAAGCGTCATGGGTGGGGTAATCTTCTGTGGTAGGGCTGCTCCCTCGCGATCAATTATGCGATATTTGACCGCCGTACAGTCGGCCCGATATCCATCAAACCATAGGAGCATCTCAAGACCATAAGCCTCCTGTCGGCTCTCCGGGTTAATAGTGACGGATTGAACGAACTTGCTTGACTTGATATCGCGCTGAACTCGGTCGGGGAACTTCAGCATGAACTTAATCTGGGCGACAGGGTCATAGGACAGAGCGCTGATCACCATCCGGTGAGATTTCTTTGTTCCACGCGGAATGATGCCCATGTTCCGGCATAATCTCTGAATCTCCGGCAGCTTGGATGGATCATCATGCGAAATGTATAGCCGTGACTCCCCCGATATCTTCTCGAAGTGGTGAGCGAAGAGGCAGTCGTGTTCATCGAGAGTCTCTTGCAGGTCGGTGTGGGTGGTTGGGTCATATAGGACGTAAAAAGCCTCCGCGACTTCCACGCTACGCGTGAAACCGGCTCCTGCTTGACATTGAAGCTCTTGGTTAGACACCCCATCACGCCCAGAGACATCGGGCTGCTCAGGAGTGAACGCGTTGACGTCCTCGATCAGTGTTGGGTCTGATATAACAGATCGTATGGCTGGGATGGACAGCAGGTCATACCCAAGATTCTGGAGACTGTCTACCACCGGTGGAGTGTGAATTCCAAGGCGAACTCCCATGTCGGAGGCCATTGAAACAAATGCATGGCGGAGTCGGTCGTAGCGATTCTTCCCTAACTCGACGGCACAGATAATTGCCATGGCCGTGTATAGGCTCTTCGTCTTCGCCTCGTTGTCGACTCGCGTAACAGTCACATGAGCAGTGCTGTGATTCCTCATCAATGCGCTCCAATCAGCATTAACGACTGCACTACGTAACGTAGCATCACTATGTGTCACCCTCAGTGGACATGACGTCAGGAAATCTCGGAGAATGCGCAAGCACTGCTCCTTGCTGTCTAAACGAAACGATTTGTCGCGGTTTCGGAGCAGAAACTCGTCTAAGACAGCGGTGATGATAGATCCAAGAGAACTGTCCGCCCCATAGGTGATGACGACTTCCCAGTTCTCGAAACGCATTGCTTCAATAGCAATAGGACAAATTTACAAAGTAATTTACAAAGTAAATACACAAATGTGCTGATGTAGGGCATGGTGGCGGATCTGGCGCTGGTGGCGGACGTGGAGACACTGGGGGTGCTCCACAACCACGTCCACTGCAAGGGTGACTCATGTAGAGTCGCCCGAGAAGCAGAAAGCATGCGGACAACACAATAGAGGATGATTCAGAGATCGAGACAAGTGGTAAGAGGGTGAGGACTGAGTAAATGGATTGCAAATGAGTCTTTTTAATGTCTCACCACCTGTTTGGGCCTCAGCGCTGTCGTTCAGGCCAATCCACGTTTGTGGATCCGTGCAGTTTATGGCTTATCGACCGGACATCTCCTGAACTGAGCGCCAGGGGGCGGAGGTGGCGTTGGCGTGGGGCGTGGAGGCGCTGGGGGCGGGGGTGGCGTTGATATTGGGCAATTACATAAAGTGCACGGTGCTTGGAATTTCATTCCAACCTCAAAATGGCGGGAAAGCATTATTGGAAGGAACTAGTGGCAGCTATGCGGTTCTTTATACTGCAAAAGCAACCAGCTGTCGTCAAAAGCGCGCCATCTACCATCAATAACCAACATCTGCGTTGCACTCCACTGTTCTCGGTCGTTAATGCACAAAATCACTAAACAACATCAAAAGGACTGTTCATACGTTATTAAACATTGCTTGCTACTTCTGTTTCATCTTATTGTCGTTTACAGCTGTGTTGTCCTCAACAAATGCCAAGACGGAGGCTGGAACTGACATGTTGAAGCGTCCTTCTCGTCGTGTTCCGGTGTGCGTGAATTGCTTTCCTCGCATTCAGAGAGGCCAGCGACAGTTCAACGGTGAGTATACCAACGCTGCCCGCGCTATTACAGAGCCATTGACACTCGCGGATGACGAGGCTCGTGATGATGTCAGTATCCGCGAGGAGGTGAGTGATGAGGAGGATGACCAAGAGTGATAAGTGGAATAAAATGAACGAATGACTGATGCGGCACATTCTGTTTACGCTATACGACGATTTTTAGAGAGCGCCAGAGAGGTGCTGCAGGGAGAGAGCTTGTGCTTGCGTATCCTGAGGGATGCGGGATGGGAGGGGCCGACGTAATTGGCCAATCCACGTTTGTGGATCACCTGGTGTCGTCCATACCGGGCGTCTCTCCGCCACAGGCTGTGTTGCTGCGCATGGAAAGCAGTGTTAACTGTGTTCTATTGCACGATAGCACGGGGTTATTGACTGATGCGGCACCTACCTTAAATTGCTCGTCATCCACAGTTGTGGATGGACCGATATCGCGCTAAGCATCGCCAAGCACCTCTCAAAGGGCAATCATCCGCTCGACAAGATCATCACCTGTTCATTTCACCATGGAACGATGAGCAGCTCCGCATCCTTGGCGATAATGCGCGAGTTCTTCAGCTGCTCGCCATGATGGTCCCTTGGATGCGGAAGATCTTGGCCTCGCCTGCATTTAACCCCGGGTGCAAGCCCAATAGCACCGAGAAGGACCTCCTCGGCAAAGAGCTCGAACAGGACGTGGATTCATCAAGAATCCTTCGTGAGATGTCCAATCGAGCGGCGTACAACAAAGCCCATGCCAAGATCATTCGTGATCTCGTTGAGTACCGGAACCGCGCAGCTCACAATGAGCTTGAGCCCGACACCCTGCCCAAGGTCCTGGAGCTGGTCGAGAGCTTGGCCCAGGCCTTCTCGGTTCCATTGCACGATAACGTCAGGGCGTTCATCGCGCTGCTTAAGTCGCCAGTGTCGCTCGTTGCGACAAGTGAACATCATGCTCTGACGAAGAAGGTCAGCATTCTTGAGGATGAGATTGAGAGGCTGCGTAGCGGCGGCCGTAAGACCATGCTCAGGCTGCCAGGTGTCAGGTCTCAGCCGGTGCCCACCACTTTGGAGCAGGCAACGATGACGACTTCGGACGTCGGAGACCTGGATGAGCCGAGGCCCAGGCCCGAAGACACGGGCAAGACGCGCGGTACGCTCATGTCCCGCACACTGACTGCTAGCCAGGTGGACCAGCTAGCTATGGCCAGAACGCATGACCCCCCGCTTGTCCTGTCAGGACGTTGCATCGTGTGCGGGGGCTCATGCGAGACCTCAGAGTGGGCTTGCCGTCGTACCTCAACGACGACACCCAAAGATCCTTGCCGAACGTTGATTCGGAAGGTTAGGACTGGGAATACTCGCGACGTCTCTGTCTACCTCACAGATGAGGCATTTGAGTGGGTCAAACGTCGCGATCAGACAGGCAAGAGAGCGAGACAGGAATAAATGAATGTATATGTGCATGTCTGGGCCTCAGCGCTGTCGTTCAGGCCAATCCACGTTTGTGGATCCGTGCAGTTTATGGCTTATCGACCGGACATCTCCTGAACTGAGCGCCAGGGGGGCGGAGGTGGCGTTGGCGTGGGGCGTGGAGGCGCTGGGGGCGGGGGTGGCGTTGATATTGGGCAATTACATAAAGTGCACGGTGCTTGGAATTTCATTCCAACCTCAAAATGGCGGGAAAGCATTATTGGAAGGAACTAGTGGCAGCTATGCGGTTCTTTATACTGCAAAAGCAACCAGCTGTCGTCAAAAGCGCGCCATCTACCATCAATAACCAACATCTGCGTTGCACTCCACTGTTCTCGGTCGTTAATGCACAAAATCACTAAACAACATCAAAAGGACTGTTCATACGTTATTAAACATTGCTTGCTACTTCTGTTTCATCTTATTGTCGTTTACAGCTGTGTTGTCCTCAACAAATGCCAAGACGGAGGCTGGAACTGACATGTTGAAGCGTCCTTCTCGTCGTGTTCCGGTGTGCGTGAATTGCTTTCCTCGCATTCAGAGAGGCCAGCGACAGTTCAACGGTGAGTATACCAACGCTGCCCGCGCTATTACAGAGCCATTGACACTCGCGGATGACGAGGCTCGTGATGATGTCAGTATCCGCGAGGAGGTGAGTGATGAGGAGGATGACCAAGAGTGATAAGTGGAATAAAATGAACGAATGACTGATGCGGCACATTCTGTTTACGCTATACGACGATTTTTAGAGAGCGCCAGAGAGGTGCTGCAGGGAGAGAGCTTGTGCTTGCGTATCCTGAGGGATGCGGGATGGGAGGGGCCGACGTAATTGGCCAATCCACGTTTGTGGATCACCTGGTGTCGTCCATACCGGGCGTCTCTCCGCCACAGGCTGTGTTGCTGCGCATGGAAAGCAGTGTTAACTGTGTTCTATTGCACGATAGCACGGGGTTATTGACTGATGCGGCACCTACCTTAAATTGCTCGTCATCCACAGTTGTGGATGGACCGATATCGCGCTAAGCATCGCCAAGCACCTCTCAAAGGGCAATCATCCGCTCGACAAGATCATCACCTGTTCATTTCACCATGGAACGATGAGCAGCTCCGCATCCTTGGCGATAATGCGCGAGTTCTTCAGCTGCTCGCCATGATGGTCCCTTGGATGCGGAAGATCTTGGCCTCGCCTGCATTTAACCCCGGGTGCAAGCCTACTAGCACCGAGAAGGACCTCCTCGGCAAAGAGCTCGAACAGGACGTGGATTCATCAAGAATCCTTCGTGAGATGTCCAATCGAGCGGCGTACAACAAAGCCCATGCCAAGATCATTCGTGATCTCGTTGAGTACCGGAACCGCGCAGCTCACAATGAGCTTGAGCCCGACACCCCTGCCCAAGGTCCTGGAGCTGGTCGAGAGCTTGGCCCAGGCCTTCTCGGTTCCATTGCACGATAACGTCAGGGCGTTCATCGCGCTGCTTAAGTCGCCAGTGTCGCTCGTTGCGACAAGTGAACATCATGCTCTGACGAAGAAGGTCAGCATTCTTGAGGATGAGATTGAGAGGCTGCGTAGCGGCGGCCGTAAGACCATGCTCAGGCTGCCAGGTGTCAGGTCTCAGCCGGTGCCCACCACTTTGGAGCAGGCAACGATGACGACTTCGGACGTCGGAGACCTGGATGAGCCGAGGCCCAGGCCCGAAGACACGGGCAAGACGCGCGGTACGCTCATGTCCCGCACACTGACTGCTAGCCAGGTGGACCAGCTAGCTATGGCCAGAACGCATGACCCCCCGCTTGTCCTGTCAGGACGTTGCATCGTGTGCGGGGGCTCATGCGAGACCTCAGAGTGGGCTTGCCGTCGTACCTCAACGACGACACCCAAAGATCCTTGCCGAACGTTGATTCGGAAGGTTAGGACTGGGAATACTCGCGACGTCTCTGTCTACCTCACAGATGAGGCATTTGAGTGGGTCAAACGTCGCGATCAGACAGGCAAGAGAGCGAGACAGGAATAAATGAATGTATATGTGCATGTCTGGGCCTCAGCGCTGTCGTTCAGGCCAATCCACGTTTGTGGATCCGTGCAGTTTATGGCTTATCGACCGGACATCTCCTGAACTGAGCGCCAGGGGGCGGAGGTGGCGTTGGCGTGGGGCGTGGAGGCGCTGGGGGCGGGGGTGGCGTTGATATTGGGCAATTACATAAAGTGCACGGTGCTTGGAATTTCATTCCAACCTCAAAATGGCGGGAAAGCATTATTGGAAGGAACTAGTGGCAGCTATGCGGTTCTTTATACTGCAAAAGCAACCAGCTGTCGTCAAAAGCGCGCCATCTACCATCAATAACCAACATCTGCGTTGCACTCCACTGTTCTCGGTCGTTAATGCACAAAAATCACTAAACAACATCAAAAGGACTGTTCATACGTTATTAAACATTGCTTGCTACTTCTGTTTCATCTTATTGTCGTTTACAGCTGTGTTGTCTTCAACAAATGCCAAGACGGAGGCTGGAACTGACATGTTGAAGCGTCCTTCTCGTCGTGTTCCGGTGTGCGTGAATTGCTTTCCTCGCATTCAGAGAGGCCAGCGACAGTTCAACGGTGAGTATACCAACGCTGCCCGCGCTATTACAGAGCCATTGACACTCGCGGATGACGAGGCTCGTGATGATGTCAGTATCCGCGAGGAGGTGAGTGATGAGGAGGATGACCAAGAGTGATAAGTGGAATAAAATGAACGAATGACTGATGCGGCACATTCTGTTTACGCTATACGACGATTTTAGAGAGCGCCAGAGAGGTGCTGCAGGGAGAGAGCTTGTGCTTGCGTATCCTGAGGGATGCGGGATGGGAGGGGCCGACGTAATTGGCCAATCCACGTTTGTGGATCACCTGGTGTCGTCCATACCGGGCGTCTCTCCGCCACAGGCTGTGTTGCTGCGCATGGAAAGCAGTGTTAACTGTGTTCTATTGCACGATAGCACGGGGTTATTGACTGATGCGGCACCTACCTTAAATTGCTCGTCATCCACAGTTGTGGATGGACCGATATCGCGCTAAGCATCGCCAAGCACCTCTCAAAGGGCAATCATCCGCTCGACAAGATCATCACCTGTTCATTTCACCATGGAACGATGAGCAGCTCCGCATCCTTGGCGATAATGCGCGAGTTCTTCAGCTGCTCGCCATGATGGTCCCTTGGATGCGGAAGATCTTGGCCTCGCCTGCATTTAACCCCGGGTGCAAGCCTACTAGCACCGAGAAGGACCTCCTCGGCAAAGAGCTCGAACAGGACGTGGATTCATCAAGAATCCTTCGTGAGATGTCCAATCGAGCGGCGTACAACAAAGCCCATGCCAAGATCATTCGTGATCTCGTTGAGTACCGGAACCGCGCAGCTCACAATGAGCTTGAGCCCGACACCCTGCCCAAGGTCCTGGAGCTGGTCGAGAGCTTGGCCCAGGCCTTCTCGGTTCCATTGCACGATAACGTCAGGGCGTTCATCGCGCTGCTTAAGTCGCCAGTGTCGCTCGTTGCGACAAGTGAACATCATGCTCTGACGAAGAAGGTCAGCATTCTTGAGGATGAGATTGAGAGGCTGCGTAGCGGCGGCCGTAAGACCATGCTCAGGCTGCCAGGTGTCAGGTCTCAGCCGGTGCCCACCACTTTGGAGCAGGCAACGATGACGACTTCGGACGTCGGAGACCTGGATGAGCCGAGGCCCAGGCCCGAAGACACGGGCAAGACGCGCGGTACGCTCATGTCCCGCACACTGACTGCTAGCCAGGTGGACCAGCTAGCTATGGCCAGAACGCATGACCCCCCGCTTGTCCTGTCAGGACGTTGCATCGTGTGCGGGGGCTCATGCGAGACCTCAGAGTGGGCTTGCCGTCGTACCTCAACGACGACACCCAAAGATCCTTGCCGAACGTTGATTCGGAAGGTTAGGACTGGGAATACTCGCGACGTCTCTGTCTACCCTCACAGATGAGGCATTTGAGTGGGTCAAACGTCGCGATCAGACAGGCAAGAGAGCGAGACAGGAATAAATGAATGTATATGTGCATGTCTGGGCCTCAGCGCTGTCGTTCAGGCCAATCCACGTTTGTGGATCCGTGCAGTTTATGGCTTATCGACCGGACATCTCCTGAACTGAGCGCCAGGGGGCGGAGGTGGCGTTGGCGTGGGGCGTGGAGGCGCTGGGGGCGGGGGTGGCGTTGATATTGGGCAATTACATAAAGTGCACGGTGCTTGGAATTTCATTCCAACCTCAAAATGGCGGGAAAGCATTATTGGAAGGAACTAGTGGCAGCTATGCGGTTCTTTATACTGCAAAAGCAACCAGCTGTCGTCAAAAGCGCGCCATCTACCATCAATAACCAACATCTGCGTTGCACTCCACTGTTCTCGGTCGTTAATGCACAAAAATCACTAAACAACATCAAAAGGACTGTTCATACGTTATTAAACATTGCTTGCTACTTCTGTTTCATCTTATTGTCGTTTACAGCTGTGTTGTCCTCAACAAATGCCAAGACGGAGGCTGGAACTGACATGTTGAAGCGTCCTTCTCGTCGTGTTCCGGTGTGCGTGAATTGCTTTCCTCGCATTCAGAGAGGCCAGCGACAGTTCAACGGTGAGTATACCAACGCTGCCCGCGCTATTACAGAGCCATTGACACTCGCGGATGACGAGGCTCGTGATGATGTCAGTATCCGCGAGGAGGTGAGTGATGAGGAGGATGACCAAGAGTGATAAGTGGAATAAAATGAACGAATGACTGATGCGGCACATTCTGTTTACGCTATACGACGATTTTTAGAGAGCGCCAGAGAGGTGCTGCAGGGAGAGAGCTTGTGCTTGCGTATCCTGAGGGATGCGGGATGGGAGGGGCCGACGTAATTGGCCAATCCACGTTTGTGGATCACCTGGTGTCGTCCATACCGGGCGTCTCTCCGCCACAGGCTGTGTTGCTGCGCATGGAAAGCAGTGTTAACTGTGTTCTATTGCACGATAGCACGGGGTTATTGACTGATGCGGCACCTACCTTAAATTGCTCGTCATCCACAGTTGTGGATGGACCGATATCGCGCTAAGCATCGCCAAGCACCTCTCAAAGGGCAATCATCCGCTCGACAAGATCATCACCTGTTCATTTCACCATGGAACGATGAGCAGCTCCGCATCCTTGGCGATAATGCGCGAGTTCTTCAGCTGCTCGCCATGATGGTCCCTTGGATGCGGAAGATCTTGGCCTCGCCTGCATTTAACCCCGGGTGCAAGCCTACTAGCACCGAGAAGGACCTCCTCGGCAAAGAGCTCGAACAGGACGTGGATTCATCAAGAATCCTTCGTGAGATGTCCAATCGAGCGGCGTACAACAAAGCCCATGCCAAGATCATTCGTGATCTCGTTGAGTACCGGAACCGCGCAGCTCACAATGAGCTTGAGCCCGACACCCTGCCCAAGGTCCTGGAGCTGGTCGAGAGCTTGGCCCAGGCCTTCTCGGTTCCATTGCACGATAACGTCAGGGCGTTCATCGCGCTGCTTAAGTCGCCAGTGTCGCTCGTTGCGACAAGTGAACATCATGCTCTGACGAAGAAGGTCAGCATTCTTGAGGATGAGATTGAGAGGCTGCGTAGCGGCGGCCGTAAGACCATGCTCAGGCTGCCAGGTGTCAGGTCTCAGCCGGTGCCCACCACTTTGGAGCAGGCAACGATGACGACTTCGGACGTCGGAGACCTGGATGAGCCGAGGCCCAGGCCCGAAGACACGGGCAAGACGCGCGGTACGCTCATGTCCCGCACACTGACTGCTAGCCAGGTGGACCAGCTAGCTATGGCCAGAACGCATGACCCCCCGCTTGTCCTGTCAGGACGTTGCATCGTGTGCGGGGGCTCATGCGAGACCTCAGAGTGGGCTTGCCGTCGTACCTCAACGACGACACCCAAAGATCCTTGCCGAACGTTGATTCGGAAGGTTAGGACTGGGAATACTCGCGACGTCTCTGTCTACCCTCACAGATGAGGCATTTGAGTGGGTCAAACGTCGCGATCAGACAGGCAAGAGAGCGAGACAGGAATAAATGAATGTATATGTGCATGTCTGGGCCTCAGCGCTGTCGTTCAGGCCAATCCACGTTTGTGGATCCGTGCAGTTTATGGCTTATCGACCGGACATCTCCTGAACTGAGCGCCAGGGGGGCGGAGGTGGCGTTGGCGTGGGGCGTGGAGGCGCTGGGGGCGGGGGTGGCGTTGATATTGGGCAATTACATAAAGTGCACGGTGCTTGGAATTTCATTCCAACCTCAAAATGGCGGGAAAGCATTATTGGAAGGAACTAGTGGCAGCTATGCGGTTCTTTATACTGCAAAAGCAACCAGCTGTCGTCAAAAGCGCGCCATCTACCATCAATAACCAACATCTGCGTTGCACTCCACTGTTCTCGGTCGTTAATGCACAAAATCACTAAACAACATCAAAAGGACTGTTCATACGTTATTAAACATTGCTTGCTACTTCTGTTTCATCTTATTGTCGTTTACAGCTGTGTTGTCCTCAACAAATGCCAAGACGGAGGCAACGCTGTCCGGAAAGAAGAAAGAAAGAATTTAATGTGTCCTGCTACTCGTCCTGCTGTGTAAGCTGAATGTCACAGTTTGTGTCACCCCTTCGAGGAACGCCTAAGCGTGTTGGTACCTCTACAGAGCACACCTAACACTTCCTAAGAGGGCGTGAACAACGGCCGTCAAGGCCTAGCTGGTACGCTAGAGGGATCCTATACATGGCCACATTAATACCCCCAAAGTTAGGCTAACCCAGGTCTTACTCTTAGGGGCCCTTTGGGTCCCAGGTCTGCCTGGCACCTACAAAGCCTTGCCCTGCACGCTGCTGTCAGGGACCTTCCGTACGTTTCCCCTCTCCCCCGGGTCCCCTAGGGAGGTCCTGGGGTTTCCTCGACCCGCTCGCCATGTTTCAGGCACCCGCCAGGGCGGGGTCGGGTCTAGAGTTCGCCGTACCAGCTGGGCCGGGTTAGGAACCCACCGACGCCGCGTAGGTAGACTTCCACGGACTTGCCGGCTGCGTTCGGGCTCATCTAGCGCTGTCCGATTTCACTCCAGGTTCCCATTATCGGGGGGGAGCTCCCAGGGGCGGTTGCCACGTCTTCCAGTGTTCCTGGCTAGGCGCCGGGCCACATCAGGATGGCCCTGCCTTCCCGGCAGGTTACCGACGGAGTGGGTAGCTTCTTGCGTCATCCAGTACCTCCGCCAGTCTGCCATGCATCATCCTCCTGGTGCGCCCCCACTGTGTGGGGAGGGGGTACCCCCTTGCGCGCCGGAGGGATGCGCCGGACTGCTTGTCCGGACGCTTGCGCCCTACTGGCCCAGCTGTTTTGCCAGGCCTTCCCTATTTCGTGCTTGTTGTATGCGGTTGTCCCTTAGTGGTCCTTTTGCAGCCTTCCCTCCGCCTGGCGCTACCGGAACATGTGGTGTTGTCCTCATTGGTTCCAGGCCCGCTGCGCTTGGGGTCGGTGCTCGGGCTACCTTTCCAGGCCGCCCTGTGGGTTGGGCCTGTCCCCTCTTGGTGGTGGGGGAGTTGTTTCAAGTGTGATGCAGGCATCAGAGTGCTCTCTTGCTGCGTGGGTTGGGTTGGGTGTGCGGCCGGGCGCTACCGGAACATGTGGGGGGAAAACACCTCCCGCCGGTTCCAGGAATGTTCCGCCCTGTGCCTTGTCTTCACCCAGGGCTTTCCTCCTAGGGGTCTGGGCCTGTTCTGAGGTTCATGAGGGCCTTTTTCCCGCATAATAGACCCTCCTTCACTGTTTCATCCTCCTGTTGCAATAGCCAGTGGAGCTCCAATATGGCCCTGGAGTTATACCACTCCCCATCTGGGCCGTGCCGCAGCCTACTTGCCATGGTGTGTGTTGCCGCAGCTTCCCAGCACTGCTCCCACCCACTTGGGCGGCCGACGCCCTGGCACTCCGCTATGATGTGGCTTTGTGTTCCTAGCGGTTGGTCTTCCAGCCACCCGGCTACTGCCACTAGCGCCTGCGCCTGGGGGGTATAGTTGGAGGTAGTTGATCAATTCGCGTTCGGCTGCGAGTGTGCATATCGGGCATATTCTTTGGATACGGTCGCAGAGCATTTCCTGCCCAGGGTACCTCCTGCTTATGATGAGCGCGGCTCCTCGAGTTGTGTGGCTGTTGCTAGCGGAGGGGAGCGTGTTGGAGGCTGTTGCAACTACCCTCTTCAGCTCCCTCCTGAGCATCATCTCCCCTCTGATAATCTTTGGTTTCTTGGGTGCTCTCCCGCCTGCCATTGTTTGCATTGCCTCCGCAGCTAGCACTTCGGCGGCCGCCTTGGCTGTTCGGCTACCTTTGGTGGCGATGTCTCGTGCTGTCATCTTCCATCCCCCGGCTATTGCTCTGGGTCTGGGTCCGTGAAGGTCGCTAGGGGCCAGATCTAGTACGTTGTCTGCCCACTTGTTCAGCTTTCCGATAACGGACTTGGGGTTCGCTCTTCCCCAGTCGAAGTCCGCTAGGGGCGATGGGCGGTCAGGGTCCCGGGCCGATTCGCGGATTCTAACCGCTCTTACACCCATGTCCGCTTCCCAGCACATCCATCCCATCATCAGGCGGGCGACACCCCTCCACCGGGTCCGGTTCCCGCCATGAGTCCTCGCCAGTCGTTCCAAAGCCTTCTGCCTCCTGGGACTTGGCCCCAGATTTCGATTCCGAATTCGATCTTTGGCCATAGGAAGGTGCGGAGGATGGACTCGGAGACAGCCGCGGGCGTGGAGCCTTTAGTCCATCCCACTCTCCGGGCGAGGGCGATGTACTTGTTCGACTGTTCTCTTTTCTTTGCGATGCATGCGCTGAGCGGATGAGGGCCACTTGCTATCCAGAGTCCCAAGTATCGGCCTGACTCCGCTGCTCGGGTGGCCTCCCCTTGAATTCGCACTTCCGCATTTGGATTGGTACTTATGACGATGTTCTTTCCTGGGCTGATACACAGCTTGTGTGCCACTATCACTTCCACCATTGCGGCGGTGAGGGACTCCGCATCATTTTCTTTCTTTGCCGAGATGCTCGTATCGTCTACGAACATTGCTATGATGCCATTCCCGGGTCTGTGGTGGGTGGGGGAAGCTTCGGGTCTGGTATCTCGCCGTACTGTATTCTGAGTGACGCCTGGCTAATCCAGTTGGCCGTAAATAGTATGAATAGGGTGGGGGCGACCACGCAACCTTGCTTGACTCCTAGGTTCGTTTCGGACCATAGGTCGGATCCCCTTACCGCAATGTAGGTCCTCTCCATTGTGCTTTGTACTGCTCTGACTAGGTGGGGGTGTACACCCATATTGATCAGCTTGCTGACTAGGATGTCCCTGGGAACCGTGTCGTACGCCTTTGCAATGTCGAGCAGCACGCTGGTCCGGTCTCCTTCTTGGTGCAGTTGGGTTAGGAGGGCGATGTGGTCTATGACTGTCTTTCCCTTCATGAAGCCGATCTGCTCTCTGGGGGTGTGCCTCTCAACTGTTGGTTTGAGCCTCCATTTGAGTACCTTCCCATATGCTCGGTAGAGGAGGGGGGGTGAGTGAGATGGGTCGGTAGGATCCTGGCAGTAGCTTATCTTTCCCTACTTTGTGTATCGGGGAGATGGAGGCGTACTTCCACGTGGTGGGTAGTTCCCCAGACTCGTATACTTTCTGGAAGAGGCATGTGATTGCCCTGTAGGCCGCCTGGGGGATGTCTCTCAGACATTCGCCCGTGATACCATCCGGGCCTCCTGCCGATGATTTCTTCAGGGACTTGATGGCGGCCGTGACCTCCTCCTCCGTGGGGGTTGATCAGTTGTTTGGGCCGCCGGGATCTGGTCCCAACTAGGTGCTATGCCACTACTGACTTGGGCGTATTGCCTCTGCAGCTCCCTAGCTATCTCGTTTTCCCTTGTTAAGATCGACCTCTTTCCTCTGAGCATCGCCGGTAGCCCTGCGTGTTGTTTCTCGTTCCAGAACCTGTGGACCTGGTTTGCTATGACCTTCTTGGTGGTCTTATACCCTGCCCTTGCGCTGTTTTCCACCTGCTGCGTCCACTCCTCCTTGAAGCTTTTCCATGACTTCTGGAGCTCGTTGTTCAGGGTCCGCTTGATTTCCGCGGCCCCCGCTTTGTTCCATCGGGCTAGGATGAGTTGCTTCCATACGTTCTCCGGGATCCTTTTTGCGATCTCCCTGGTCTGACGTTCCTAGCGGAAGTTTGAAATCCCACCGATAAGAGTTCCCGTATTTGGTACTCGATTGTATCTACATGGAGCTCCACATCGGGTTGCGGCCATTCCCTTGCCCTTTCCCCGTTGCGCTCTGGGAGGACATTCCAGGTGGTTGTTCCTGGGATTTCCAGCTTGGGTTTGGCCGGTTGTTTCTTCCAATGCGGTTCGTCCCAGGTTAGCTCCACTGCCCTATGGGGGAGCCCCAATGCCCCATCTCAGCTTTGTCAATGACTCTAGCTTTGGCCCTCGTGATCCCCCCAGATACAGCTGCATAATCCAGCGTCGAGGTGGTATTCCCACTCATGTATGTGTGAGACGAGGGGAAAACTAGGTCTAGATTGTTTCGCTGTAGTGTGGCGCTGGTGGCATGGCGCAGGCTCCGCGGGTCACGGTTCCAGTCCCCCATGATGATTATCTCGAAGCCGTGGTACTCTCTGACGATGTTTTCCAGCTGTTGGTCGAAGCGGTCTAGCTCCGCTGCGCTGCGGTCA
This sequence comes from Carpediemonas membranifera, assembly GCA_019828565.1. Lineage (NCBI taxonomy): Eukaryota > Fornicata > Carpediemonas > Carpediemonas membranifera. The sequence continues at coordinate 823,745 of JAHDYR010000062.1, read as the reverse complement.
CTTGGAGGGGCGTATATGTTGATGACTGCGATAGCCCTTGAGGTTTCGAGGATGCTAACTTGAACTCGGGGGTTCGTGCCGTCAGATACTCCTACATCCCAGGTTGCCTGTGAATGTGGGCTGATCACCGTGGCTACGCCTAGGTTAATCTTGCCCTTTCGAGCCTTGATGGGTTTGGCGTGCCCTGCACATGCGTATTGTAGGTCCGCCCAACAGGGGACTACGGAGTTACCGTACCTGAATGTTTCCTGCAAGAGGAGGGCGTCCGGGCTCGTGTGCTTGCGAAGCGCTACCGCTATAGATCCGCTGTAGTCTTCATTGCCCGTTAAGTGTCCTTGGCTGTTAAGGGAGACTATTCGCATTCAGGTTGTTACTGCCTTAACCTGCACTCCTTATTCTGCACTACCTGCACACTTTCATCTTGTTGTTGGGGTTTAGCATCTGCATAGTTGCCTTCCCAATGGGTGAGCGCCTATGTCGTCGTTGTTTAGCACGTTGGGTGGGCCGCTTCCCGCCCTGTGGGTTGTTGGTGGGCGGCCCGGGTAGGCGTCTTCTTTGCCCTTGATATTTCTCCAGGACCCAGAAGCATGCGCCATTCACATGGGGTGCTTGGCCAGAACGGCTGCTTCCTCCAGAGTCCCCAGACGTGGCCCAGGTTCCCTCTTGGAGCTGACCTAGGGTGTACCACCCCTTTCACTGGCCGCGCCCTCGCGGTGCTTGTCGGGACTTTCGTGCCAGTCTCTATAGCGCTTCTGGCCTCGCACATTGGCAGCATCGTTACCTAACTACGCATATGTGGGAGCGACTCCTTTCGGCGCCCCTCCCAAGGCTGGAGTTCCAGCCTGCCGGACAGGCGGGTCCTCGATGGCGTTCCAACTGCCTCTTACCCGCCCCCCGGTCCCTGCGGGGAACAGGGGTTTTAAGAAAAGAAAAGTCACCCGGGCATTGGCGCCAGTACAGCCCTTCTGGCGGGCTCCAACGCTGCACCTATTCCGGCGCCTTCACTTCACCTAGTCCTACACTAACGTGCTATATATACACATCCCTTTTAGACTCTGCACTCTTCCCTCCACTGCTTTGGTATGGCTCGTTACTCATGCATCTCTTGATCTGGTTCGTCGCTCTCGTGCTCCATTCCGATGCGTAGGAGCTCTTCTTCCTCGTCGCTTCCGTTGGCGGCGGCAAGCGCCTCCTCAAGCCTGGCCTCGAGGACTCTGTTTGTTTCACGGAGCCTGAGGCTGGCTCTTTGAAGGCCTCCGATTTCTCGGCGATGCGCTGGAGGCGCTGGCGCTCGCTCGCTCCTCTTGCTAGGGCTTCCCTTTCCTTGGCCAGCTGGCCTTGGAGGTGGGCAACCTCGTTGTTCAGCCGGGAGACTTCCTCTTCGTAATGGCTCATGGTCCGCTGCCGCTCTTCTTCAGCTCTTCGCTCCACCTCCGCTTGGAAGAGGGCTTGGATGTAGGCACCCATCTGATCGACCGTGCCCAGTCTTGGGTTTGGGGGCCTCTTCCCTTCGGGGCCGCCCGGCGGGGGCCGGTGCTCGAAAGCCTGGCTCAGAGGCATCGCCGGGGGTTGGCCTCTTTGTGAGGCGTGAGGATCGCCTGTCCCGGGGCCGGGTGGGGGGGTTCATTCCTCTGGGAGTGGGGTAAGCAGGGCTTACCTGGTGCGCATTAGGGGTGATGATTGCCCTTGGGGTGGGGTGGGCGGGGGTTACCTGGCGCGGGTTGGGGGTGGGGTTTGTTTCCCCTTGGAGCCTGCTGGGGGAGGGGGTGGCGTTCACCTTCCTTTGAGATGGGTTCGGGGTGGGGACCTGTCGGTTCTCGGTGAGCGGGCCCTCAAGCAGCCCTAGGGCCGGCCACTCCATGCCTTGGTGAATCTCGTTGGTGAGCCTCTCCCGGTGCTCTTCGAGGCAGGCTCTAAGCGCGGCCCTTGCCGCGGTCACAGCCTCTTTTTGCTCTCGCTGCGACCTGTGCCCGTCGTTGTTCTGGGTGTACGGGAAGTCCCACAGGCGGATGGGGGTAGTCTCATCATGGGACTGCATCCCAGGGCCAGGGTGCCGTCGTATTGGGGTTCGCCCAAGGCGCTCGGGCGGCGTCTTCCAGGCTCCCCTCCTTGTTCTACTGTGCGGATGCCCCAGTCTAGGGGAAGAACCGAGGGGAAGAAGTTGACATAATGCCTGGGCCCTCTATCTTGGCGCCGGAGTTCCGCGCTTACGATGAGTTTCGGGACGCCCGCTGGTGCTCTATCGCCGATGTTCACCAGGCAGTGGGTGAGCCGGTGTCTCAGCTGCTGGGCTGAGCCCCCATGCATCATGTCATGCTTATGGAGCGGGACCAGCGAGGCTGCCTGGGATAGGGTCAGGAGCTCGGGGTGGAGTTTGACCGGGAGTTGCTCCATGACCCTGGGGTCCAGGGTGGTACGGTTGCCATAGAAGTCTGGCCAGTAGCCCTTCTCCCTTGCTACGCGGCGCCTACCGTTCCACTCGGATAGGAGCTCCACGACCAGGGGTCTCGTGCTTGGGCAGGAGTCCGGGCTGAGAACGGCTACGCCCCTCCTTTCAAGGACCCTTAGGATTCCTTTTCCTGTGCTGAACTCTTGCGCGGTCGTGTTGGCCATGTGGATTTCCTTCGGACGCGGCTTGGTGGTAAAGATCACGTGCTGTAGTTGCCCCAGGGGTGTGATGACCTCTCGCCCTCTATGGCGGTTGATCTCTACAGCCAGGTCTGGGACCCCGTGTCCTACTCTAATGATGGGGCTTTGTGCCCCCGTCACTTTCCCTCCTCGTGCGATTAGTTCCGCTCCCACATCAGCCCAGGTCCACGGGTTATACAGCATGTGGATGGCCAGGGAGAGTCTTGTGTAGAAGAGCGATACATCCGCAAGCGCACAGTGACAGTAGGCTGGTGCGTTCCTGTGATAGGGGCACAGCCCCTTGGGTTCCCTTCTCCTTTGCTGGTCGCGGGTCCAGACCTTGGCCTGCTCGGCTGCCTTCTGGTCCTCCTGTGGGAGGGTCTCTCGGACCGGGCGGTCCTCCTGGGAGGGGGGGTAGAAGAGGGTGAGGGTGCTATTGAGACGGGGGTACACCGCATCTAGGCCGGCTTCATCGATTAGGTGGGTGGCTACCCATGCCCTGGCCGTGGAATCCGGTACGTATTTGGCGCTCGTGAGGACACTTCGTTCAGCTTCCACCCCTTTGGCAGTCAGGTGGATGAACGCGTTATGGTGTCCTTCGAGACGCCGGAGGGCATCGATCATTTCCGCGCACCATGTGGTGCTGTTTGGGAATGTGCTTTCGAATCCCTGGGGGCCTGCCCAGTGGTGATGTCGACGAAGGTGGCTGGGGGGCAACCGTGGAGAATTCTTGAGCTCATCAGAGCCTGGTCGAGGTCGGCCACCCGAATATCTTCGCCTAACATCCCGTGCAGACTGGCGACGATATTCCCGTTGGCGGGGTCAAAGACTATGACCGCCCCTTCGCATATGACGGCCTCATCCCCCGCCTTGGATGCGGGTTTGGACGCTTCGAAGTCAATGCACCCGATCAGCATCCTCTTGCCCTGCGGGTTGGTGAGCGGGCAGGACGGGGGAGTCTGCTGTTGGCTGACAGTTCTCTACCCCTTGGCGGGTTGACGTCACTATCACTGCCAGGGACTCTTCTGGCCGAGTCGTCGGCGTTGGGCCGGGGGCCATCTTGGGTACCCCCGGTCTCCGAGCCCGCACTTTCGCCGCTGGGCATGGTGGCGGGGTTCCCCCGCTAGTTGGGTTCCAACCTGCTTCGCCCCCAATGAACGAGGGGGCGACTGGATCGCCCATGTTGGGTTGGCCAGTGGTCGGGTCGCCGCCGTTGTGCGGGGCAACCCCCAGGTTGCCCCTGGTGGTGGGTCCGTCCTTGGGCCGCCGTTGGGCGGGCTATCACCTGCACTTGCTCTGCCATTATTCGGTGGGGGGGTGACCGGGTTGCCCTCGTGGGGTGGGTTGTCGGTTTGCTCGTTGCCCTTGGGCGGGCCGTCCCCCTGTGGATTCGGTGGCGAGCAGCTTGGTACCCTGGTCCGCCATCCAGATGTTTGCGATCCTGCTAACGAGGGTGGAAGCGTCGCAGAGGTCCGGGTGGATGAACTCAGGGGCCGGCATTGGCCGGGTAGTAGTATCCCATGCGGCCCACAGCTCTTTGAAGCCCGGAACCGTCCAGCGAAGCACTAAGTCTTCGGCCTCACTGCGCGCTAGCTCGTCGCCGGCAATGTTGAGGGCTGAATCCGTGGGTGTCCTGCTAACCAACACAGGTCTGGTCACCCCATCGGTCCTGCTGTAGACAGCTATCGCGGAGAACATGCCACCTTCCCAGGGCTTGACGGCCTGTCCGTCAAGGGGGGGGAAGCCTCCTGCTGGGGGTCTGGGGCTAAGGGGGACGGGGGCATCCTCCCAGGCCCGACCTAGGGCCGCCCACTTGTTGTTGACGTTGTTGTGGGCTCTGTCCGCACCTGGCGCTTTCGCTGAGCCGGCTGTGGCTTGGCCGCCTGCCTTGAGGAGCCAGGCGGCGCTCTGCTGGCCGAACCTTGTCCTGATCCCAGGCCCTGTGAGGCTTTGGTGACCTGCGGCCTTGAGAGTGCTGGCAACTAGCTCGAACAGCAAGGATCTAGCCGGTGGCGGGCTTGATACCTTGAAGTTGGCGGCGTTATCCCTCGAGAAGATCACTGTGGTGTTGTTGCACTTGGCGAGGATGGAATCGGCTGCTCTTCGGACTTTTTGCCACTCTTCGGTCGTAGCTAAGCGTTTTCCAAGCTTGGTGAGCTCTGTTCCAGCTTCGTCTACATCATTCCCCCGGCCCATGGCTTGTTGGGGGAACTTTGTGTTTGTGGCCGAAATTGGTCTCGAAAAGTCGGAGGGGGAAAGTCGGCATGAATCCCCCGGAGCGGGAGCCCTCCCTGCCCGCCTCGCCTGTAGGCGCCGTTGCCGGCGCTCGTAGGCTGGGAAACCCGGGGTCAGGGAGTAATCGGCCTTGGAGGTGAACATCACGAAGGCCGGCCCGCATCGGGGCAGTGGCCGGCGCTGTTGGTCCTCGCGGTGGATTTTCCAGGCCGCCTGGCTTACCCACCATGGCCTTCCGGTTATCAGGGCGTAGTGGTATAGCAGGATGTCATTTTCTAGCATTTGGGTAGCCGTTATTTCCCTTTCTCGGCTGGGATTCTGCCACCACTGTAGCTGGTGATCCACTCCTGGGGGGAAGGGATCCTTTATCTTGCTATACCCTTTTAGGTCGCCGTACATCCGGATCAAGTCGGCGATTTTCTCGGTTCTCGTGCGCTCCTTGCGTAGAGGAGGCCCTATGGGATGCTCGGGGAGGAGATCTTCTGCTCGGGCAACGTACCCGCCCTGTGGGTTCCTGGGAAACGCGTCCATTGCCGGCCGGTGGCTCGGATGAGGAGTGTGCATTTTAGTGCTCCATCACCTGATCACACCATAGCCTTGTGGCGTTGCACGTTGGCCTTTCCGAGCAGGGGCGGGGAGGTGTGGCCTATTGCCTGAGATGCGGGGTCGGTTGCGAACCTTGTAGCCATAATATGAGTTCACCACATTTGGTTCCTGTTACACCCATTAGCCCGCCTGGCGACTACCACCAAGGCCCAGGCATTGCCGCAGCTAAGGTTCAGCCTTCTAAGGTACCTGATTCCCCTCTTGGCCCTCATGCCGATCACCTCCAAGGCCCAGGCATTGCCGCGGCGGAGCCCCAGACCCCTAGAGAGGGCTGGGGGTCGGATTCTTCCACCACATCGTCCTCTGTGGAGGAGCTGCCCCCCGGGTCATTGGCATTGCCTTCCTCCCGCAGCGCCCGCGCCTCTGCTCCCCAACCTGGTGGGATGGGGCCTCAGGAGTCCTCAACGCCGACTCTTCCGCTCCTTCCAGGGGAAAGCCGTCCCCCGCCGCCTCCAGCTGGCCCGGTCCCCTGCTTCCCCCGGTCCTCACAACGGCGAGGGCGCTGCCCCGTTTGTCACGCCATTGGCTTCCTCCCCAGCTGGGGCTCGCACCGTTCGTCAGCCTGTGGCTCCACTTGCGTCAGCCCTCGACGCTCTCAGCACTTTGGATCGCATCGCCATGGACTGGCACTCGTGTGCCTATGCCTTCGTGGACATGCTCCATGAGGGGACCGACGAGGATCAGCCTGTCGAGAACCTACAGGCCATTTTGGCATTCCAGCGCACTTCTCAGTCCCAGATGGTTATGTATCGCAGCAGCAGGGGCGCTCTTGAGCGGGCCCTTAGGCAGTATGTCCCTTCGGTTTCCCATTTCCTTGCCGACGGAAGCCCCTCAGTGGAGTTCCTGGGCGCCGGGACTCCTCAGTAAACACCCAGGGTTGAATGGGGGTTGAGACCATGTTGCTGCTGTTCCTTGCGGTATCTGCCTACCACTCGGGTTGCTGGGCCCCGGCATTCTCCCCTTCTCCCAGCGGGGAGCGCGGCCACAGGGCGCCATTTGGGTTTCCCTCCAGTTGCGCGTCATTCCTACTAAATTCATGAGTTCATACCTTGGTTTCGGCTTGGTTGCAGTGGTGAGGGCCCTTGGCATGTTGCTGGGGGCTCCTCTGGACGTTCTTTGCCCTGTGGGTTGAGGAACGTCCGGGCGGTAAGCTTCCCTTGGTCTTTTGGATGGTAATATCCCATCAGACCGCTCACCGGGGGCTCCATGCCCATACGGGTTTCGTTGCCCCAGAGGGTGCACTTTAGGGAGCACAGAGAACCAACCCAAGCACAGCGCCCGTCCGCTAGCGGGTTATACAAGGCAGGCAGGGTGGTTTCAGGGGCGACGGCTCGTGCCTCCGGCGCTCGCATCTTCCAGTTTTCTGCCACCGGCCCGTTTCGCTTCCGTTTGACTTGGTCTCAGGCGATCTCATCGAGGAGGCTAGAGAGAGGCCTCGTGCGCCCTATGGGTAGAAGTGGTAAAGAGTTATGCTGTTCCTGCTGGTATTCCCCGAGCAGGAGAACTCCCGATGCTGAATTGACCAAAATGTGGCATTCCGCGCTATAGGTCACCGCCGCTCTGTTTTGAGCTCTATAAACCTCGAAAGAATCGCCAATGGCTATCATTCCTCGGCGCTTGGCTTTGTTCCGGTTGGTGATTCCAACTTTCCATACCGGACATTTTAACTGGCAACGCTGTCCGGGCCATCTGTGTCCATGACACTCACGCCTGTTCTCATTTCACAGATGAAAGACAGCCGAACACATCAAACCATTTACTTCCTCCCCTTCCTTGTCTTCGGCACACTCTCTTCACCAGTGCCATCTGACAGAAGCTCCGCCACGAGATACACCGTGGCATGATTACCCGTAATGACAATGACCTTCTCGTGGCCCGTCTCCCTGATGGCATCACTGAGTTGAGTCAGACTTCTGAAATCCTGAGGGTAGACCCTTCCGTTGTCGTAAACAGTCGCTGAGTTGACTATGCGACCATCTTCCTCTTCTCTGCGCTGCAGGACCATGACCTTCTCCTTCTCAAGATGCGTCCAAGCCGAGATAGCAGTGCTTGTCAGCCAGCCCTGGCCGTTGAACAGCTCGGAAGGGTCCCACCATGTGCCCCTGACCTGGCCCTCGGCCTTTTTGGCCATGGATTCCTCGGTGTGTTCTCTCAGATGATTTTTTGAAATGTTTGATTCGATTCTTACCCAGTACTTGGCCGTGCTTAATGTCGTTGAGCGAATGAGCGATGCAGGCTCCGTCACGGTGAATCTCCTTGGCAGGGCAGGTCAGGATCCTGTCGATCGCGGTTTGTACGTCGAAGACCAGCTCAGGCTCATGCTCGTTGTCACTGATCGACACGACTGACATATTGTCGTCATCTTCCGGCCCACGCACCACCGTGTCAGGCTCCTCCTCGTCTGCCTACTTACCCTTCTTCTCCTCTGTCTCCACCTCCTTGTCCTCCTTCTTCTCCGTCTCAGCCTTCTCCCTAAACGTACACAGTCGAACGCACTACAAAGGCATATCCAAATCTTTATTCAATTTCAACGACCTCGCACTTCTTCTGGTACAGCGTGGCGTGAGCCGGATTGCCTTCGATGACAATAGCGAAATTATCTGTCAACCCCCACAAGTCTGCATCGGGTGCAAGCATGGTGGTGCCATCAAACAGGTATAAGATGGCGGAGATGCCTTGCATGCCGTTGTATCCGTCGTATGACTGGACAACAAGGATGTTCCGCTTCTGCTTCCTTGCCCAGACTCGGATGGCGTTCGAGTTATAGTAGCCGGAGTCCGGATCTGTCAGGCTACGCTCCGTGACATTCTTCTTAGACCAGTACTTGGCCTTCACTGACTGGCAGAGGCCACGCTGCCACTTTTCGAAGTCGCCATCAACTCGGCCACCCAACTCAATGGCTTGGAGACAATATGCAACGCAGTTGCCGTCACTCTTGACATGAATCGCGGTACAGTTAGTCGTGAGAGCCTCCACGTTGATGCACGTCTGCACCGCGGCCTCAGAGGTGATGCGAGTCTGAGTCTCCGGCTCAGTCTGGATGCAGGCGTCGCATGTGTTCACCGTCTCCTCTTCTGCCTCACCCCTCTTCTCCTTCGCCTCCTCCTGCTCCTCCTCTGTCTCCTCCTCCTCTGACTCCTCCTCCGAGTCCTCAGGCCTGGCCTTCTCGGGCGTGATGAAGAGGGCCTTGCGCTTCACAGACATGGAGGCCTCGGGCTCGTTCGTAGCGCGTCGGGGGCAGGAAGTCCTGGAGAGCGTGCCAGACTGTGGCGGAATGGGGCTGGCGGCGAACGAAACATCGCAGGAAGCAAGGTACCCAACGTCATGCTCATGATGGATACGCCTGCACTCAAGAAAGTGGTCTCTTCTCTCGTCAGTCACCTGCTTCTTCAGCCGCTCGACCTGCTCCTTGAGAGATTGGATCTCCGTCTTCTGAGCAGAGATCAGACTGGCTGTCACGCGACGTACGACTCGAGCTTCAGCAGGGAGTCTCGTGGTCAACGTCTTCTCGCCAGTAAGCGCCTGAGTATCGATCTGGTCGGCCCAGAGATAGCGCTGAAGCACGTGGTCGGCGTGATCCTCGCCGGGACAGGGGGCGTTATCCTTGCGGGCCCGCACACGACGAGTACCGCAGATCTCATCGTACACTCGCTCCCCATACCACGTCATACTTGGACTCGCGCGTGTATTCCATCTCCTTTTCCAACTCCTTTCGGTCTTCCTCATCGGCCAGCTTCATCATCTGAACCCGAGTACAATCCCTGATGTCCTCGTCCTCCTCCTTCGCGAGTTCACACTCAAGCCTAGCGTTTGTCTTCATTCTAGCCTCACGAATGCTCTTCTTCACCCGAATACGCGCGCTCTCCACCTCGCCGTCGTACAGGTGCGTGAAGGTATCCCCGCCGAGGACCTGCTTCAGTGTTTTCTTGTGTTCCCCTGTGACCCTTTCACCCTCATTCAATTTCATCGTCGCCATAAACTGCGCCTTAAGGTCCTTCTTCATATCTTCCGTCTCCTGGCGCGTGAGGCGGAAGAACGTGGCAATACGCTTGATATTAACACCTGTGTAAACAATTTCGCTCAGTAACGTACGTTCCTTGATCACAGTAGCGAGTAAATCGCGCCTAGGCAGCAAAAGCGCGCGAAGGACGTCGCATTTGCCTTTAGCGCTTGCAGCTGCATTGATCTTGGTCATTAGCTCCTTCTTATCGAACTCAGTGGCTTCTTCCAGCCAAGTGAACAAGTCTAGCATCGTATATCGCCAAGAGACGTTAAATGGTTACTAAAAGTTTATGTATATCGTTGTTGGAATGGTTATAGTTGGAATGAAATTCCAAGCACCGTGCACTTTATGTAATTGCCCAATATCAACGCCACCCCCGCCCCCAGCGCCTCCACGCCCCACGCCAACGCCACCTCCGCCCCCTGGCGCTCAGTTCAGGAGATGTCCGGTCGATAAGCCATAAACTGCACGGATCCACAAACGTGGATTGGCCTGAACGACAGCGCTGAGGCCCAAACAGGTGGTGAGACATTAAAAAGACTCATTTGCAATCCATTTACTCAGTCCTCACCCTCTTACCACTTGTCTCGATCTCTGAATCATCCTCTATTGTGTTGTCCGCATGCTTCTGCTTTTCGGGCGACTCATGGGTCACCGCCGCGGTTTGTCCGAGACCAAATGCCATTCTTGCAAACGCCATAAGGTCTGGCGGGAATGTACTGCTTGTCGTCAGAGCATTGTAGATCTCAGGACGGATATCTTTCGCCGTTGAGTAAACCATGCACAGATGACTGTGAACAATGAGGGTGCTCAAGCCCCTGACTGTATCGTTATCCTTCGGGATCATTCGGTTCTTCAGCAAGGAAGTGAAGTCGGCGAAGTGGATGATGATGACACCAATCAGGCGATGAACGTCGCCGATCGAGTTCCACAACTCCCACCGGCGAAGCCCCTCAAGGATATTGGCCCGAGTCTTCTTGATTACGGCCCACTGAACCGAAATCTCCGCGATCCAGCCTTGGTCACTGATATGGCAGCATACACACCGGCCAGCCTTATCTTTGACGGATTTAGCGGCTTGTCTATGGTCAACCCTGATACTGCTGCGTTTTCTGGTCTCCCTGTGACTGTTGCGTCAGACAACAGCATAAAAATCGCTTGTCAGCAGGAGCAGACGACTTCCATCCTCAGCCTCTTCCGCACTGACGAATATTTGGTCTCTGAGCATGTTTTCCACCACGAGAAGTTCTCAGTAGGGGGTTCAGGTGTCCTTATTCTGTCGCCATACGAGGGTCAAATTGACGCAGTCTGCCAGCGTCTCTCAGCGAACGACGTCGTGTTCCGCCGGTATCATAACAGTCGCCATGAGTATGCATCTAGCCTGACATACAACCTTCGGAAATGGATCATATTCGCTCTCGACAATCCCGCTTCAGTCGAACGTGCCAAAAACAGCTTCACTGTCGCGAAGACGGCAATGCGAAACTCGGTAGATTCCTCTTCTGCGAGTGTGAAGACGATCCAGCTATTTGTCTGGATTGACGGTTACCGCAAGGCCTCCACGGCGGTCAAGGTCAGACTCTATGACTCCTCCGGCAAAGTTCTCCCGCAGCTGATCACTCCTCCCTATACGATTTATCAGTACAGTGGAGATGAGGGTGACCTCCACAAACACTCAGCCGTCATCGAGAATCTCATCCGCCAGGCGACGACAATCTCTTACGATAAGTGTTTCATGATGCCCAACTGTACAGTTAAGGTGGAACTTACTGCGATACTGGCAGACCACAAGGCCATGCAGATCATCTGCGGGGTGAGCAAGGGCGGATACAGCAGGTCGCCGTTCTCGGCAATTGAATTTCCCCTTCTGCCAAGAAACCCGTACGATGCGTTCTGTAGCCGGCTGACTCTGGGACAGACCGTGCAGGGCCGAACCACCTTACTCAATGGTGAACACCAGACGACCCTGTTTCATAGTCTGGATAATGGCCAGGTCCAGACACCACTATTCTGCCACTACGATAACGACACGAGACAATTTTACGTCAATTCTCCCAGTCTGAGTCAAGTCATCGTCTGCCCTCCAGTGATGCACGTCAGCCACGAGCTCATGAGGCAGATGTGGGTTCTACTGGAACGATTCACTCCAGCTGTTCGCGGCAACCACCTGCAGACCCATATCGATGCTGCCTTCACCCGCACGACGGGATGCAACGAACAGAGTTGGAATAGACACCGTCTTGCCGTTCTGTCCAACGATTACCTCCACAGCTTTGATGAAACTCTCCGCCCCTTCATTCTGATCATCAGTCATCTCCAGGCTCTGCTCTACTCCAAGGCGCCCGTGACGGATTATACTGTTCGCAAGCTGTTTTTCATGGGGATGGTTACTTTCTACTTCTTCCATGTCTCGACCCTGGTCTTACCGACTGCCCAGCAGCCTCGGAACCGCAACAACCATGACGCCCAGGAACCTGAAGCCGGTAGAGATGTTCGGCAGAAGCCCTACCTCCGCTACGACACGGGCGATTTTGCAGGGTCGTTATACATGCACGACCTGATTGCAGTTTTGCCAGAAGTGTGCCACAGGCTGCGCATTCCACTCTTCAATCTCCTGGAGGAGTACTTCGAGCGAGACTTTTTGCTCGACGCAATTGTTCACAGAGAGAAGCATCGTGTGAGAACGCTGCTGTACAACTGTCAGAAGCTGCAGGTCAGGCGGTTGACAGCCTTTATCACTGGCGTTCGGACGTCTCGAAAGCACACAGACGTTGCGCCACTGCAGACTCACGTCAACCGGATTCGTCTTCACAAATGTCTGTGGGATGCCAGTTCTGCATTCAGCTGGCGAAACCGCATGTTTGGGACTTCCAAAGAGGTGAATGACAATTTCAAAGGTTCCGTTCAGGACACTCTAGCAGCTTTACGTGACGGTCTTCAGCAGCATCTCAACAATGCCGTCCCTGACTCGTTTATAACTGATGGTGACTATCTCACATGCGTTGTAGGAGACCACCATGATGAGAACTCTACTTGTACAGTCTGTATCTGCCAACGTCCATCTGATCCTGGGGTGCGGCCCGACGCACGGCAGTCACGCCAACAGCAAGCCGACCTTGATCAACGTCGCGCGTTGATTTCAGACGATGAGATCCAATTTCAGCAGCGGAGGGCACGGATGTAGTATTTCTATCCAGTCCAGAGGGTGAGAACGAAGTAAAAGTTTGATTGACACGAAAATGCACGTATCCCGAACCACGAAGATGTAGTATGGTGACCTTTTAACGCACAGAGTAGACTGAAACTTCCCACTTGGCGCAGCTGGCCACAAATTGTTCTGATTTCATTTAGTGTGCACTTTAGGGGATAGTTTCATTGCAACGCCAAAATGGCGAGTTCAGGTTGTAGCAATGATCTGATGCGCGGAATGTACTAGAAAACATTGCAATTACAACGCAAAGCAGCGAAAAGCGGAGAAATCAACATCAATAACAACATCAACACCAAAAGAACAGTATCCCAAAGAGTTGTGGGCGTTGCTGCGCCAAAGAGCAATAAATGACCACAAAGCATTCGCTTATGCACAATTAGCTGCCAGAAAGAACACTACACCGTTACTTTGGATCATTCCAGTTCGCCGGAGATGACGCAGGTCCAGAACGCTGCCTTGGAGGGCTGGTGAAGCGGTAGTGTAGCGCTTACTCGCCAAGCGGGCGATGGTCTCGACGGGACGGTTGACGGTCTCAAGGTGGCCCTGCTCTTCGACGTACCAGGCGGACATGCCGATGACGGAGCGGCGCTGACCCTGGCGGACGTTATCCTCGCCCTGGGTGAAGCTGTTCTTGCCGCAGTACACGTCGATACCGATGGTGAGGCAGGGCTGTTGCATGGAGGCCGAGAAACCATAAACTGCACGGATCCACAAACGTGGATTGGCCTGAACGACAGCGCTGATGCCCAGACAGGCATACCGTCGGTTGTCCATAGCACGTAGCAGTCAACTACCTGCCAATTGTATCAGTCTCCAGCCATAAGTTCAAAGCATGGCCACCTATACGGCAGCCAGAGCCGATCCACATTTGTGGATTCAGCTAGACCGGGCATGCCACAACACTGCATCTAGTCCCATCTAGTCCCAATACACGCGTGTATATACGCTAGAGAGGGCCGCATTTGGCCTTAGGAAACGGCTATGGGGTACAGCTTTTTAATCCTTAAAGTGCGTTGCATCGATGCAACAAGCAACTACCTCAAACGTGCGAGCTACCATCGATTTCTTGGCACCAACACGACACATTGAAGTAAGATAACTACGCGGTCAGCTATGAGCACACTAAACAACATCACTGTGCCAAAATACATCTTTGGACATCAGGCATGCCACAGAACATGTAAGCAACATCAAACCCGCCTAATTCCAGCTCATTTAGTCAATAAACACATCAACACATTCCAATATCTCCTCATGATGCGCCAGATGGCAAGTGACTCTGGCCTGCTCCTCCGGTGAATGACAATGCAGAAGTCTACACATGAAGGTTGGCCTACGAGTCGGAAAGAAAGACTTGGCAACCTATATCCATGCTTCCTTCGACTTCGAGGCTTCCCTCTTCGATCGATGGTGTGCCTATGTTTTGGCGACATTCTCGAATGAGTTTAGCATATGGTTCAAGGCTCTGAGTGAAGATCGCATTAGTGACTCCGAGTTCCACAAATACATCCTCTTTCGCATGAACAACAATTCGGAGAATGAGAGTGTTCCTCCGCACTGCACTCTTATCTTTAAATTTGACTGATTCTTCTTTACTCCAACTGTGCTCGCTTCCCATCATCATCGCCTGACTCCGTCACGTTGCCTTTCCGCTTGCCAGACCCACTTCTCTCTTCACATTCCGTCTCGGGCGATGGCTTGACATACGTCAGGGAGTTCGTCTCCACAGAAAGCGCAAACATTTGCTCCATCATCGATAGCCTGTCTGTGTCAGTTACTCCATCCTTCAGTTCCTGCATGAGTGCTGCACGCGTTCCTCCCTCGCTGTTATATGCCATGAAGAAGCTCTCCAAGACCATGTTTGCCAACTCTCTCGCATCACCCGTGTCCCTGGGAATCAAACCAGCCTCCAGGAACTTGCCGAAGTCGGCGTATGTCAGCAACATCATGCCGATGATGATGTGGCTTCGTTCTATGCTCTCACACCCATATTCGTGGCATGTTTCTGTACATCATTATAGAAGCTTGACTTGTTAGTCCTGCGAGTGCGGGTTGTGCAGTAACTCTGGTTACGGCTGATGAACTCGCTGCGTTGTTTTTCGGCCATCTTAGTCAGTTCAGCTGTTGGAGCAATTATCGGGTCCACAGTAAACTTATCCTTCGCTATATAGTCATACAGAGTTAGGTTATACGCAACGTAAATACGCATCACCGTGAGGTTCTCTTCAGAGAGGCTGTCGGCAATATGGTTGAGTGACGCCAGGGAAGTTTGCATGTCCCCCAGCCGATTCACACGCTCGACTGACCTCTCTAGTGAAGGCAATCTAGCTTTGATCGTCTTGAGATACTTCTGGAGGAACGCACTTCTCTCCACCGGCAAGGCAGCATCATCGGGATGGACAATCTCTGACGGAAAAGTTAGCTTCTGGGTCTTCCTTGCCGAAAGTAGCCGACGCTTGTGGGCCTTCTTTGTCTTATGCGAGCTTGATGCGCTGGTTACGGGTGGCTCATCCTCTTCTCCGTCGTGCACTTCGACAATCTTCATTGTTTCCTCGCGATCGCCCGAATACAATGCATCCATCTTCTCTAGCGCTTCTGGATCCTCGTTGAGCACTTCCCGCTCCAACAAAAGGAAGGACCGCAAGAACTCGGTGTGAATAGTCTTGGAGTATGCCCTTCCGTGGCGCTCGCCTCTTATGGATTGCGAGGATCCCCGAAGAACATCGACTGCGGCGAGCATTGTCATGAGATACCGCAAATGCTCAGAGGATGAGTGCTTTCCTGTGAAGACATCCATTTCGTCCATAAACTGCGGCAAAACAAGGTGAAGCATGCTTACGACCGCGTTGATGTCCATACAGGTGTCAGACTGACCCACGATTATTGTCTAAGCTCATGCACAGCCCCAAGCCCCAGGGAGCGCCTGTCTGTTGCGAAGCGAGCCCTGCCAGTGAATGGCCGTCGGTTGTCCATATGAGCACGTACCAGTCAACTACCTGCCAATTGTATCAGTCTCCAGCCATAAGTTCAAAGCATGGCCACCTATACGGCAGCCAGAGCCGATCCACATTTGTGGATTCAGCTAGACCGGGCATGCCACAACACTGCATCTAGTCCCATCTAGTCCCAATACACGCGTGTATATACGCTAGAGAGGGCCGCATTTGGCCTTAGGAAACGGCTATGGGGTACAGCTTTTTAATCCTTAAAGTGCGTTGCATCGATGCAACAAGCAACTACCTCAAACGTGCGAGCTACCATCGATTTCTTGGCACCAACACGACACATTGAAGTAAGATAACTACGCGGTCAGCTATGAGCACACTAAACAACATCACTGTGCCAAAATACATCTTTGGACATCAGGCATGCCACAGAACATGTAAGCAACATCAAACCCGCCTAATTCCAGCTCATTTAGTCAATAAACACATCAACACATTCCAATATCTCCTCATGATGCGCCAGATGGCAAGTGACTCTGGCCTGCTCCTCCGGTGAATGACAATGCAGAAGTCTACACATGAAGGTTGGCCTACGAGTCGGAAAGAAAGACTTGGCAACCTATATCCATGCTTCCTTCGACTTCGAGGCTTCCCTCTTCGATCGATGGTGTGCCTATGTTTTGGCGACATTCTCGAATGAGTTTAGCATATGGTTCAAGGCTCTGAGTGAAGATCGCATTAGTGACTCCGAGTTCCACAAATACATCCTCTTTCGCATGAACAACAATTCGGAGAATGAGAGTGTTCCTCCGCACTGCACTCTTATCTTTAAATTTGACTGATTCTTCTTTACTCCAACTGTGCTCGCTTCCCATCATCATCGCCTGACTCCGTCACGTTGCCTTTCCGCTTGCCAGACCCACTTCTCTCTTCACATTCCGTCTCGGGCGATGGCTTGACATACGTCAGGGAGTTCGTCTCCACAGAAAGCGCAAACATTTGCTCCATCATCGATAGCCTGTCTGTGTCAGTTACTCCATCCTTCAGTTCCTGCATGAGTGCTGCACGCGTTCCTCCCTCGCTGTTATATGCCATGAAGAAGCTCTCCAAGACCATGTTTGCCAACTCTCTCGCATCACCCGTGTCCCTGGGAATCAAACCAGCCTCCAGGAACTTGCCGAAGTCGGCGTATGTCAGCAACATCATGCCGATGATGATGTGGCTTCGTTCTATGCTCTCACACCCATATTCGTGGCATGTTTCTGTACATCATTATAGAAGCTTGACTTGTTAGTCCTGCGAGTGCGGGTTGTGCAGTAACTCTGGTTACGGCTGATGAACTCGCTGCGTTGTTTTTCGGCCATCTTAGTCAGTTCAGCTGTTGGAGCAATTATCGGGTCCACAGTAAACTTATCCTTCGCTATATAGTCATACAGAGTTAGGTTATACGCAACGTAAATACGCATCACCGTGAGGTTCTCTTCAGAGAGGCTGTCGGCAATATGGTTGAGTGACGCCAGGGAAGTTTGCATGTCCCCCAGCCGATTCACACGCTCGACTGACCTCTCTAGTGAAGGCAATCTAGCTTTGATCGTCTTGAGATACTTCTGGAGGAACGCACTTCTCTCCACCGGCAAGGCAGCATCATCGGGATGGACAATCTCTGACGGAAAAGTTAGCTTCTGGGTCTTCCTTGCCGAAAGTAGCCGACGCTTGTGGGCCTTCTTTGTCTTATGCGAGCTTGATGCGCTGGTTACGGGTGGCTCATCCTCTTCTCCGTCGTGCACTTCGACAATCTTCATTGTTTCCTCGCGATCGCCCGAATACAATGCATCCATCTTCTCTAGCGCTTCTGGATCCTCGTTGAGCACTTCCCGCTCCAACAAAAGGAAGGACCGCAAGAACTCGGTGTGAATAGTCTTGGAGTATGCCCTTCCGTGGCGCTCGCCTCTTATGGATTGCGAGGATCCCCGAAGAACATCGACTGCGGCGAGCATTGTCATGAGATACCGCAAATGCTCAGAGGATGAGTGCTTTCCTGTGAAGACATCCATTTCGTCCATAAACTGCGGCAAAACAAGGTGAAGCATGCTTACGACCGCGTTGATGTCCATACAGGTGTCAGACTGACCCACGATTATTGTCTAAGCTCATGCACAGCCCCAAGCCCCAGGGAGCGCCTGTCTGTTGCGAAGCGAGCCCTGCCAGTGAATGGCCGTCGGTTGTCCATATGAGCACGTACCAGTCAACTACCTGCCAATTGTATCAGTCTCCAGCCATAAGTTCAAAGCATGGCCACCTATACGGCAGCCAGAGCCGATCCACATTTGTGGATTCAGCTAGACCGGGCATGCCACAACACTGCATCTAGTCCCATCTAGTCCCAATACACGCGTGTATATACGCTAGAGAGGGCCGCATTTGGCCTTAGGAAACGGCTATGGGGTACAGCTTTTTAATCCTTAAAGTGCGTTGCATCGATGCAACAAGCAACTACCTCAAACGTGCGAGCTACCATCGATTTCTTGGCACCAACACGACACATTGAAGTAAGATAACTACGCGGTCAGCTATGAGCACACTAAACAACATCACTGTGCCAAAATACATCTTTGGACATCAGGCATGCCACAGAACATGTAAGCAACATCAAACCCGCCTAATTCCAGCTCATTTAGTCAATAAACACATCAACACATTCCAATATCTCCTCATGATGCGCCAGATGGCAAGTGACCATACTGTTAGAATGGCCAGTTAATCCGGGGATATACGGAGGATAAACACCCTTTTGCACAAGAAACTGCAAGAAAAAATGAGATTCACCCGTATCTTTTTCACTATTTCACACGTTTCACCAACATTGGTGAAACGTAGAGAAACGTGCGGAAGGTACGGGTAAGTCTCATTTTTGCTTGCATACGACGTGCTAGGGGCATTCTTGTGATTCGTAGGTAGGTGCTGATGTTGCATAACCATTCATTGCTTATTCAAAGTGATAATAACGTGTTAGTGGTCTTTAAGTTGCTGTATTACATCTATAAACATATCTCCTATCTCTTCCAGAACGTGTTGTGTGTCATTCAGCCTCTCATTCACCAAACCCTCGCAATTCAGCCCAGTGATGTGATTTCGTATTTCTCGAACAGAATCTTGTATCTTGCCGACTTCATGGAGGCAACTGGTCATATGATTAAGCCTTCCGTTCGTGGATAACCGGAACATTGTCGTCAACACCTGCGCAGTTTAAGATGAGAATATGACGACCAGTGAAACTGCGAAGAAAGCTGAGATTTCGCAGGGCACGTCTTGCGGATCGGATAAGAGAACAGAGTACCGCCGGCTGTTCGTGACTAGCTTCCTGGAATGCTTTTTCGACGTCGCGGACATCCCAACTATCGGTCTGACGACCTCTGACGTTCATCGCGCTCTCCTTGGCATGCAGGATGTGATATCGGGCCTCTGCAACGGCTTTCGCAAGATTGCTATTGCAAACTCCGTCAGGCGCACGACTACTGAGCCCATTCAGGCATTTGTGGCAAGTAGAAAGGGTGGCACAGAGCTCATTGGCACAAAGATACCCTACCTGGTTGTCAGAGACAGAGCAAATGCAGCTGAACACTTGCAGGAGTTTAGAAACAGGATGTCTGTGCTGTTTCGGGGACTTGGACTCCACGATGTCTCCAGTCTGATCACTTGCACCGGCATTCAATGGCCTCCAGCCGTTGTAATCAGGATCAAGCATCGCAAGCTCCAGCCTGAGCCACGTACCCCAGCAGAAACACCCGCAGAGACACCCACAAAGACTCCAGTGACAACATTGGTACCAAAGCTCAGAAAAAGAGCTGACTTGGCTACCATCAAGCCTGATTCCCCCGTCAAGAAGCTTAATTTTGATGCGCAGATGCATGAGCCTGCTCAGAAGCGATCGAGGCTCGAAGAGGCTGACTTGAAGGAGGTTGCCGCGATGGTGACGGCTTCACTCTCCACAACTGTCACTGATCTCCTCAAGCAGTCACCCAAGGCCGTTGAAATGAACGATAAGGTCCCCGCCCTCAAGCAAGCGACGTTTCTGAAGCTATATCAGCGTAAGTTACTGTTCGCATGCGCTGTTTGTGCCTCACCTGAATGGTACTTCAACCCAAACATGAAAAGAAACGAGTATGAAACGTGCTATCTCTGCCATCAGTTCATGCATCTTCAGTGTGTCAGAGAGAAGAGGATTGATGGTAAGAACAGAAAGGTTTGCGCAGCTTGCAGTCTGGCAGGAAGGTCTAACAGATGTCACGCGTGTATCAAGGACGGAGACAAGTCGACAAAGGACACTGGCGTCTGCCGGGCGTGCCTAAACTGGTTCTGCGAAGAGAAACACTTCAGCTATGCTGAGTTCCATCTCGACGGCCAGGACTATCGTGTCAGGTTCTGCGACCAGTGTATGACTGTCTACCAGAAGGTGGCGGATATGAAGCCAATTGAGTAAGTTAAATAGGGAGATTTTGAACTTTAAGTGTCTTCCAGTGCCGCTCTGTGCGCAACTGTCATCTCAGTAATGTAGCGCGAGGCCATAACATCCGCCGGAGATCTCTGCAGTGGTCTATATGCAAGTACCTCAGAAACAAGGTCGACCATCTCGGGAAGAGGGATTGGCGTGCGGAACTGAGTGGCTGTGAGGATCTCAATCGCGCCCGGGGTTATGGACATTGATCCATTCGCGATAACCCGTCTCCCTGCTGTGCCAGGTGCGAGCCCATAGCCGGAGAAGTAACGCGAGACGAAGTGGAGCGGGTTGTCCATGAGGTTTGAAGGGAGGAACAGGAAGTGTGAGGCTTATCGGGTCAGCATACACTCGGCAATACATGCATTTGCCAGCGTGTTGTATCGTTGAATCGTCACTTATGAAGTTCGGAAGTCGACGTCGCGGGCCTCTCACAGAGTGAGAGACTCCGTTCGACTCGTGGGCCAGTTACAATCCCGGGTCATCGGTCCCTTTTACTCTCTCGCCAGATTCTGCTCACTCCACTGGTCAATGTGCGAAGTAAACTTCGCGAGTCTCTCTTCGTAGCTTGCCTTTCTTATCGTCTCACCTAATGTCGTCACGGTCTCTTGCAACGACTCCAGCAACGTCAAAGCGTTGTCCATCCCTACCACCTTGTTCACATGATTGTAATGCTCCATGCTGCCGATCAGCTGGGCCAGCTGGCAACTAGTGGAGGTTACATGGTCGACGTTGTTGGGGGATCGGCGGGCTTGTTCTGCATCCCCATCGACAAGGAGAAAGCCACCAAACACTTGCATCCACTCCCAGTCAATCAGGCGGAACGCAACGTCCCCTTTCTCGGCGTCGGGGGCGAAAGTAAAGTCAGCATCGGGCAGCTTGTTGATGACGCAGATGTTGCAGAGACGTGCGTCGCGATGAAGAATCGTGGAACAGACGCCATAGACATCATCACAGTAAATGTTGCAGAGCTGCTGGATCATGTTTTGGACGAACAGCTTGGGGTGGGAAGAGATCGCGCAGATCAGAGCGGTGATGTCAAAGCGGTGAGTCGACGTCAGATCACGCTGGAGTGAATAGGAGAGCGAATCTTCGGAGATGGGCTTGACCTGTTTCCAATGCCGCGCACCTGGGCGTATGGACACAATCTGGGGGGGCTTCTCCCTCACGTCTCCCACTGGTTCACTTGAGCACTCGCAATATACATGGTTCATGATCTTACGGAACGTAGAAAAATGGTCACGGTTGCTCATGAAGTGTGACGAGGGGTCAGCGCGCCCAAGGCTGTGGCGGTCGAACTTGGCCAGCAGCTTGTTATGGTCGCCATCCTCGTAGAAGTACAGGAATGAGTTAGAGGTGGTGACCATCCGCGCACACTCCTTTGCACAGCCCTGTGGACAGAACTTGGTTGGGAAGAACAGCTTCCAGGAGGCGGTATCACACAGCTGAGTGTTAAGCGTGCGTGCAGTAGCGATGACGTAGCTCCATTGCATCTCGACGAACTGTTCGACGTTCAGTTCCGCAGAATTATCACACGTCCACGTCCAGTTGTAACCATCGGGGAACGGGCCTGCGAACACGCCAAACTCGCCAACTGGCGTCAGGTGACCCACAACGCCGTGCGCGGAACTCAAAGAGATGACGGGGAAACGCTCCACGAGAACAGCGGGGACCTTTGAGCAATCCGCGCTGCCAAACCTCTTCTGCACCACGTGCATGACTGTTAGGCGGAGAGTCTCGGCGTATACAAAGGCCTGCCCTGTTGCATTAAGAACATTACCAGACAAATTACCAGCGCGCTTCGCCTCAAACAACAGCTCGACGAAGCCGAAATCGTGCTCGGGGAGGTAAACAAACACGACGGCGTCGGGCTGAGCGGTATGGTGCAGCAATGCCTTGCTGAAGGGCTCGAACACGGTGGAGAGATGGCTGAGCAACCGGTCATCTGTAAAGCGATCAGCTACTTTAGGGCCAATCTGCTGCTTAAGCTTCGTCTTAACGTCTTCAGTTGCGTTCAACAGCGAAGTCTTGAGCGTGTCCTCTGTTGTGAGGAGTGCGAGTGATGTTTTCCCGGAGGAAGGGGCGTAAGACCAGGCGATAACGTCCTCACCAGCAAAACAGCGTGTGGGAATGGATGCAACAAAGTCGTTCTCGTTCTTGTACTGTTGTTCGCCCTTCGAAAGGTTGTATTTGCAGAGCTTCTCATTGGGTTGTTTCCAGATCGAAGTATGCTGGCGGTAGTACTGTGGTTTAGCATAGTCTGCTGCATTCGTAGTGGTGGACCCGGTGGTGTAACTCTTACAGTGAAACATCAATGTAGCACGACATAAACTGCATCCTGTCTTTTAGTTCACACAGTGCCACAGAAGCTTCTACAGCATCAAGAACACATGGACAAGACTATTGAGCCGCCCGACACTGCGGATATCGCAAAATGGGCCGCTTGGGGCGATGCAATTCAGACGCAAGCCCAAACGAAGAAGAAACCCACGCCCCTGAGAGGACACCTCACTGGCGCTGGCGAGAAGGTTATACACACCATATATAGACCCAACGTGCCCTATATCACGCTCAAGGGCACCGAGCTGAAACATCAATCCGGTCCTCAGAAGTTCCTCCAACGGCTGGGTGACGAAATTGAGGAGTTCCTCTCCAAGCCTCTCACGACCACGTCAGCAGATACACGACACACTCAGTCACAAATAGAGAATCTACAGGCCCTCATCGCCATGTCGGAAGAGGACGAGACCCTCAAGGACGAAGTGGGACCCATGAAGGCGGAACTCAGAACCCTACGGATGGAGCTCCGTCAGAAGCTCAAGACCGCCAACGCCTCCTCCTCCACTAACACGACTAATATGACACTCTCCCAGGCCATCTGCAGACAAGTACAAAACTTCATGCAGTGGTTCCGCTTGAGTGCAAGCATTGGAGATGAGAAGTGCAAAGCCGCACTCAGGGCACTGTCCCGCCCTGGTCCACGCAGGACGCGCCAGGAGGCGCTCTCAGCAATCCTCACCTACCTGGCCGAGTTCGAGCGACTTTATACGCTCCTATACCCTCCTGACGACTCAGATGAGACACCACAACTATCCACAGACTTGTGCATCGAGATCAAAACGATCCTTGTCCACGCCATGGATCACCTCGACGCCAGGAGCCTGGAGCAGCTCCTAGGCACGTCCGATCATCGCATCCACAGGGCGAGTGAAAGCGTCAGCACCCTCATCAACGCCATGCGCGATAACGCGATTCTCGCTAAGGATAAGGCGGAGTTTATCGAGCCCCTATACACATTTGATCATGCCAGACCGACAGCCGCCGAGGCGAGGAAGCCCGGCCAGGGCCCAGTCCAGCCCGCTGGCTCGTCCGGCAAGTCATGCGCGTTCCACCTGAGCAAGACGCACACCACGGCGGACTGTACCGTCTGTAAGCAGCTGACCGACAAGACCGTCCAGAACCCGGACGTTACCGATGCCCAGTTGCTCTCTCATTATGCCACCTGCCATAAGCACGGGAAGAAACCTTACGGCCCGGCCAAGGCGCTATTCGATAAGCGCAAGCTGAAGGAGCCGGCCTATGGGACTGCCGCCGCGACCGTCAAGCGTGCCCCGCGGCCCGGCAAGGTTTCCTTCATCCCTGACGATCAAGTCGAGCCCCTCATGACCGACATGCCCGAGAGCACCATGGTCTATCAGGCTCTCATGCAAGCCGAATCCAAGGGCAAGGCCATCGTCGTGCGCCTGGACACGGCGAACGAGCAGTTCCCGATCCTCATGCGCCCCGACGCGGCGGAGTACCTTGGCCTTACAGTCACGCCCGAGCGCGGCGACGTCAATGGTTGGAAGGCTGTCCATGGAGAATACGTGGGCACCACACGCTTCACGCCGATCATCTCGCAGCCCTATTTCGACATACCCGTCCGCGCTGCCGAGCCCCTCGCGGCTTATATCGTAGAGGACCTACCTGTCGCTGTGCTATACGGCACCGTTGCCCTCCGCGCAGTGGGTATGGACTTCCTCAAGAACAACCGGGCCAAGCCCGAGTCGACCCCATCCATGACGAAAGATCCTACGGACTTCCGCTCATTGTTCAACCTCTTCATCAGGTCACCCGGAGAGTCAACCCCGACACTCCCAACTATATACGATGAGAACCTCGGCTCGCTCGCCGAGCAGTTCCATGCGCTCGTGGTAGAGTACGCCGACATCTTCGGCCCGTTCGACGAGCAAGGCTCCGATCTGCCACCCTTTGAGATACACCTCAAGCCCGACGTCCTCCCCTCCCAGGTTCTACGCCCGATCAGAAATAAGGCGCAGAAGGACGCCATGCGGCTCTTCATTGATGACATGCTGGCCAAGAACATCATCTCGGCAACGACCGACACCCTCGACTGGCTGTCGCCCGTATTTATGGTGGACAAGCCGTCCGCTACACCCCCGTTCCGGCCCGTGTTAGATTACCGAGCCCTCAATGACGCTACGCGCCCTGAGATTTACACCATGCCCACAGCAGATGAACTGTTCGAGCAATGCAGAGGTGCCGAGGTTTTTGCCTCATTCGACCTCACCGCTGGCTTTCACCAGCTCGTTATGGACCCAGACTCAGCCAAACTGACAGGCTTCGAGTTCGACGACGTCCGTTATATCTTTAACAGGCTTCCGTTCGGTGTCACCAACGGCCCCATGGCGTTCCAGAAACGCATTGACGACCTACGCCGCCAGTATAAGCTCCCATGCCTGGCGTTTGTAGACGATATACTGTGCTTCGCTGGCTCTGTCCAGCAGCTCCTCGATGTCCTCCGCGAGCTATTCCCTGTCCTCCAGCAGCACCGCATACGCCTCTCTGGTCGGAAATCGCACATCGGACTGAAGGAGATCGTCTATCTGGGTTGCCTCGTCAGCGGCACCGGTGTCCGCATCGACCCTGCCCGCGTCGAGAGCATACATAAGCTCAGCACCCCTCGCACTGCCAAGATGGCCCATCACATTGTCGGCATCTTCGGCTTTGTGAGGAGGCACATCCCAGATTTCATCCGCCTCGCCGCACCGCTCGAAGCACTGAAGAACGGTGAGACCGTCGAGCCGGAGCAGCTCGAGTGGGCTATGACCAGCCTCAAGCAAGCTGTCGCCAGACAGATCGAGCTGACGCACTTCGACCCCAACAGCCGCGTGGACCTCTATACTGACGCCTCAACCACCGGCATTGGCGCAGTGCTTATGCAGGGCGACCGCCCTCTCGCGTTCTACTCCAGGCGCTTCGACAAGCAACAACAGGTCTGGAAGATCGTCGAACAGGAGATGTTTGCGGTATACTCTGCCCTTGAGCGCTTCCGCTCACTACTGATCGGGACCGAGACGATACTGCACACCGACAACAGCTGCCTCGTACAGATGGTTAGCTCGGATACGCCCAAGGTGATACGCTGGGCTCTTGAGATCGCACGGTTCCCGGTCACCGAGATCGTCCACGTACCGGGCGACATGAACACCGCCGCTGACGGGCTGAGCCGCCTGCCGTTCGTAATGTCCGTCATCGCCACATCGGGTCTCACTGACACGCAGAAGCGCGAGCGCTTCCTCATGGTGCACCATCGACACCACGCCGGACTCGAGACCACCCTCGCCCTCCTCGAGAAGGCAGGTCTCCTCTGGGCAAGCGCCAGGACCGATGTCGACAAGATGATCAAGAGGTGTGTGACCTGCCAACGAGACCGAGCGACGCCGAACGTGGCTTACAACCCGGGCCATCTCCCGCCTGCCCGTCCACTCGCCACCTTATACATCGACACAGTGGGACCGATCGACCGACCGGACAACGGTTATCGGTACATCATGACGTGCATTGATAGCGCGACTCATCTGACTCACCTGATCCCACTCAAGACTTTAGATGCGCGGTCCACCATCCGAGCAATTCGCTCGCAGATCATCGCACGATGGGCCTGCCCAGATACCATTGTTACCGACAGTGGAACACAATTCTGCAACGCGGAGTTCGACCATTTCTGCGCAACATTCGGGATCATACACCATAACACGACGCCCGAGCGCCACGAGGGTAATGCACTCGTTGAGCGAACGAACAGAGAGGTGAATAAGCACCTCCGCATCTCACTATCCTCTTTGCCTGACTGCTCCCGCGCAGGCTGGCGTTCAGCTATGATACAGGCTGAAATCAACATTAACGCCACGCCATCCAGAGTTTTAGGCGGTGCAACGCCTCGTGAAGCTGCACTCGCTGCTGCACTCGCCTACCACCAAGTTAAGAATGCCGAGCCTTCGACTCGCACTGCCATAACCGATGAAACCATGAAGAACGCTGCGGAAGTACTCGGTAAGCTCCAGGAGTTCCAACTCCGTCAGAAGGGGGTGAAAGACCAGTACTATCCCTCCGCTCGCTTCACCAGCCTGCCTCTGGGGAGCTGGGTGCTCGTCAAGCGCGACAAGCCCATCTCCAGACTGCAGTACACTATGAGAGGCCCTTACTACGTTCAAGGCAACGGTGAGGAGCCCGATTCCTATGTCCTCGTCAATCCTGTCACCAGGAAGACCATTATCCGTTTCGCCGACCGCTTGGCCAAGCTGCCCAACACGGGCCCGACGCTGACGATGGCCGAGGCGGCCAGAGCGTTCACCGCTGACAGCAACTGGAAGGTTGTCGACCATGTGGTCCAGTACAGACTGGATTCTCAGACCAACGAGCCTATCGTTACGGTGAACTGGCTTGGCTTCGAGCACGATGAAGACTCAGAGCTCGCCTTCTCCGACTGTATGACACTTGATGCCCTGCTTAAGTATCGAGACCAGCATCCTCAATTCGATCGCGCCTGTAAGCGATTCGAAGCTACCACGCGCAACCATCCGCGCCCCCGCCGCTAATGATGTGCCGGCTCTAGGGGGGAATGTAGCACGACATAAACTGCATCCTGTCTTTTAGTTCACACAGTGCCACACATCAATTGTGAGCAAAAAGTGCACATTCGCTCGACTGGGCCGCGATCGGGACCGATCGCGAGAGTCAGCCGGCAAGCGGAGTCCGGGGGAACGGATTTACTCAGGTGGGGTGGTGTTGGTGAGTCGGCGAACGAAGTCGCTCGAGTCGCGTCCGAATTATGATGCGGCGAGAGGCTGCTCTTTTTGAGGGTAGCTGATTCGCCGTGGTCTCATCCAGTTCACGTAGCCTATGACTTGCTCTGGGCCCAATTTCAGCATCGCCGATGCCTTGGCGTCGGATATTTTCCCAAGAATGGATGAGATGTTGGAAGGAGTGGACTGTCACAAGCTCGACTCGGCCCCTGCCACAGTAGGCGCGGCCGCCAACTTCCACGTCATCCCGCGGCGCCAGCAGGCATGCTCGCGCGCCGAGATCAGGATGCTCGTTGAGCAGAACGACATCCTGCAGACGTGCCGCCTGGTCACGCTCGGCAGAGGCACCGCTGTGGACGTCCCCGTCATCCGCCGCTGCCTCACATGCGGCGAGCTTACGTCGCGCGAGGGCGACCTGAACAGCTGCAAGATGTCTTGATGTCCTTGCGGCCAGGACTTCTGCCACAAGTGCCTGCTCCGCGTGGCCAACCAGGAAGCACATGGCCCACTATGGCGGCGAGTGCGAGATGGCGCAGCGCCAGTCAATCGACCTGCCAGAGGGCGTCGCGAGAGCGCACCGTCACATGCCCCCGCTGCCATCGGTCAGCGCCAACCGGAGGCAGGTCATGTATCGCGGATGCAGCCAGACAATTGATGTGAGATCTGTGTAAACTGATTTCAAGCGATCCAGTGACCAAGAGCAGGGCCGCCGAGCATCATCGGCATGCCTCATCTCATCGTTCGAGAATGGTGGGCCCGTCACATTCTGCTTCGGGAAGCAACACGTGAAGCCATCCAACGGAGTCAGCGTGGATGCTCTGCGCTTCAGCACCCGGAGACGGCATGGTCTGCTCATGTATTTTTCTCGCATAATGGGCGCCTCCAGGAGTTGGGCTGAGATTGACGCTGGCCGGGCCTCCGCAGGCGACGCGGAGAGCACCAAAAGCTGAACCTCGCGTGAGTGAAATTATCTCGTCTTGTGGCATCACCATATGAATGGGCCTCAGTCCCCCCCGTTTACACTCAGATTCTCCGTGCTCCACTCGCGAATGAGCGTCTCAAACGCATCGAGGGTTTGCACTTCTGAGGCTCCGCTCATCTTCTCTTGCAACGACTCCAGCAACGTCAAAGCGTTGTCCATCCCTACCACCTTGTTCACATGATTGTAATGCTCCATGCTGCCGATCAGCTGGGCCAGCTGGCAACTAGTGGAGGTTACATGGTCGACGTTGTTGGGGGATCGGCGGGCTTGTTCTGCATCCCCATCGACAAGGAGAAAGCCATCAAACACTTGCATCCACTCCCAGTCAATCAGGCGGAACGCAACGTCCCCTTTCTCGGCGTCGGGGGCGAAAGTAAAGTCAGCATCGGGCAGCTTGTTGATGACGCAGATGTTGCAGAGACGTGCGTCGCGATGAAGAATCGTGGAACAGATGCCATAGACATCATCACAGTAAATGTTGCAGAGCTGCTGGATCATGTTTTGGACGAACAGCTTGGGGTGGGAAGAGATCGCGCCGATCAGAGCGGTGATGTCAAAGCGGTGAGTCGACGTCAGATCACGCTGGAGTGAATAGGATAGAGAATTCTGGGAGATGGGCTTGACCTGTTTCCAATGCCGCGCACCTGGGCGTATGAACACAATCTGGGGGGGCTTCTCCCTCACGTCTCCCACTGGTTCACTTGAGCACTCGCAATATACATGGTTCATGATCTTACGGAACGTAGAAAAATGGTCACGGTTGCTCATGAAGTGTGACGAGGGGTCAGCGCGCCCAAGGCTGTGGCGGTCGAACTTGGCCAGCAGCTTGTTATGGTCGCCATCCTCGTAGAAGTACAGGAATGAGTTAGAGGTGGTGACCATCCGCGCACACTCCTTTGCACAGCCCTGTGGACAGAACTTGGTTGGGAAGAACAGCTTCCAGGAGGCGGTATCACACAGCTGAGTGTTAAGCGTGCGTGCAGTAGCGATGACGTAGCTCCATTGCATCTCGACGAACTGTTCGACGTTCAGTTCCGCAGAATTATCACACGTCCACGTCCAGTTGTAACCATCGGGGAACGGGCCTGCGAACACGCCAAACTCGCCAACTGGCGTCAGGTGACCCACAACGCCGTGCGCGGAACTCAAAGAGATGACGGGGAAACGCTCCACGAGAACAGCGGGGACCTTTGAGCAATCCGCGCTGCCAAACCTCTTCTGCACCACGTGCATGACTGTTAGGCGGAGAGTCTCGGCGTATACAAAGGCCTGCCCTGTTGCATTAAGAACATTACCAGCGCGCTTCGCCTCAAACAACAGCTCGACGAAGCCGAAATCGTGCTCGGGGAGGTAAACAAACACGACGGCGTCGGGCTGAGCGGTATGGTGCAGCAATGCCTTGCTGAAGGGCTCGAACACGGTGGAGAGATGGCTGAGCAACCGGTCATCTGTAAAGCGATCAGCTACTTTAGGGCCAATCTGCTGCTTAAGCTTCGTCTTAACGTCTTCAGTTGCGTTCAACAGCGAAGTCTTGAGCGTGTCCTCTGTTGTGAGGAGTGCGAGTGATGTTTTCCCGGAGGAAGGGGCGTAAGACCAGGCGATAACGTCCTCACCAGCAAAACAGCGTGTGGGAATGGATGCAACAAAGTCGTTCTCGTTCTTGTACTGTTGTTCGCCCTTCGAAAGGTTGTATTTGCAGAGCTTCTCATTGGGTTGTTTCCAGATCGAAGTATGCTGGCGGTAGTACTGTGGTTTAGCATAGTCTGCTGCATTCGTAGTGGTGGACCCGGTGGTGTAACTCTTACAGTGAAACATCAATTGTGAGCAAAAAGTGCGCATTCGCTCGACTGGGCCGCGATCGGGCCCGATCGCGAGAGTCAGCCGGCAAGCGGAGTCGGCACTGACAAAGATGAAGAAGGCGAGCAAGGGCGTCATCAGCAAGGGCAGCAAGATCGTGAAGAACCCTCTACACTATAACCCCGCCGACCTCGCCAAGCAGGTCGCTGACGGCACTCTGGCGGTCGGGCCAATTTATAAGGAGTGGCGCGACCTCCAGCTGCAGCTAGTCAACGTCGAGGACGCTAAGGGCGCCAGGGCCGTCGAGGTTGGCTACCTCCTGCCCGACCAGGAGCCCGAGACGATGCCAGTCAACGCCTACCCCGAGAAGAAGGGCGGAGCTGTCGATGAGAAGGCCGCCGCTGACATCAAGGCGAAGAGAGACGAGGCTAACCTCGCAGAGTGGCTCAGACGCAAGGAGATCGCCCAGCGCAAGCTCGACCTCGCGGACGCGGCCAAGCTCGATAAGCTGCCCGCCAAGGAATTCTTCGAGGCACTGCAGCGTATCGAAACAGAGGCCGGCGAGACCATCTCCTTCCAGCTCCCGGTCAACGACGAGGCCGAGGAGGACGCCGACGACGTCTCCAACGACCCCAACCCAGATGCCCCAAAACTGCACGACTCTGTTGAAGTCAATCTCACTCTGCCCGCGGAGTCACGGTCCAACATGTTCCTCGGCATGAACGACGTGCCCCAGATCGCCAACCTCGTGCTCGACGACACCCCCGGCGCTGACCCCGACTCTAAGGTGAGCAAGAAGTATCGCCCAGTGTATGTTGGCCAGGCTGTGTGGGCCGCAGGCATCTCTTCGAGCGTCCAGCGCATCTTTGACGGTCGCTGGGCGTTTTCCTCAAAGAAGGGGGCCCAGCGCTTCATCTCGGGCGCCCTTGACCATCTTAGGGACCATGACCTCATCTGTCTCTCCAGCAACGCCGTGCCTCCCGCTCTCCGGGGACCTTGGCGCGTCCTGGGCCGCCGTCTGCCGCGGTGAGTTCACCATCGGCCACCGCAACGCCGGCATGTCCGCTCTGCTTAAGAAGGTTAGGAACAAGGCCGACCCGAAGAAGCCTGAGACATTCTGCCGCTGGGCAGTCATAGCGCGAGTTGACAACGTGGTCGTGAAGATCGCACTCAACGCCGGCTTTGACTTGGGCGACAACGGCGCCGTTGAGAAGGCCAAGATCATACCTCACAAGGTCGACCTCGATGCCTTCGCCAAGATGGTCAAGACATCCATCGTGAAGACCAAGGTTTATATGAAGACACACGAGGAGGACCTCAAGGTGACCGAGGAAGATGAGGGGGCTGACCTCAGCTTCGAGCCTGCCGCACAGGAGACCAAGGCTGACAAGGGCAAGAAGAAGGGCGGTAGCAGCAAGCCGAGGAAGCGGAAGGGGAAGAACTAGGTGTCGTGTATGTAAAGAACGTCTTTATGCTGGCTGGATGCTCTAATTTACACCAGACTTTACAATGACGCCCACTGGTCTGCCAGCCTTGCCACCCAACCCTAGCAGGTTTATCAAATCTCGGCATTAGCAAGCTCCCGAGCGACACGACGCTCCTCCCACTCATCATGGGTCATCAGGCCGTTCGGCACGTTCAGCACGAACTTCGACGTATACTTTGAAGCTGATTCCACACCTAGCAATATGACACAGCGCTGGTCTCAGGTCAGTGCCGCCGCTCACAGTCCAAAGTCTTCCGAGCCTGAACCATTCACAGTCTTCTATGCGGAGGACGCAGGGGTCGATGTAGGCAAGCTAGACGACAGCGGTGCATCAGGTTTTCTCGCAGGGATTGAGAATTCCACTATCAACGGGGTTGTTTCTCCCAGGTTCGTGCCCGCATCTGAGGCTGCCGCAAACACCTTCTTCCTTGACTCGTGGGACAACCACAACGAGACCCTGGGTGCCGTAGTGTTCAGTAAGGCCGACTCCACCGGCCTTGACGTGAAGATCCTCGTCAACGACACCGTTACCCAGCCCAATAGCGCGGGCTCCTTCTCATCCACCCACCTCCTCCCACTGAATGACATGCTGACCAACGCCTGGCTCCAGACAGTCTCCCCGGCCCTCTCATACGTCTCCCACTCGACCGCGGACTACCCCCAGGGAGGGAGGACGAGGCCGCCGTTGACTACACAGCACTTTCTCTCGTAGAGCCGCTTGGTATGGCACTGCATATGGCGCTGCCCTCCATCCTGGTCGGCCTCGCTGCGGATATCTCTCTGGGAATGCGCCGTCATTTGTCGATCCTTGGTGTACGTCGCACAGTTTATTGGACAGTTAACTACGGGGTGGCCTTTTGTGTCATGTGCATCCCGTTGACCCCGATCATCATCAGTGGCCTTGCTTTCGACATCAGATTCTTCACCCTGAACAATTTTTTCCTATATTTTGTTCTATTCGTGGCCTTTGCAGCCAACCTTGCCTCCACAGCCATGATGATCGCGCCTCTGCTGAGAAACGTCCATGTCGCCGTCATCGTAGGCACAGTTGTCGCCATTGTTCTCAACGAATCGGCGTGCATCGTCTCGTATCTCTCGGACCAGTTCTCTTCGACATGTAGTCTCAGTAGACTTTCGAGTGATCGGGGGTGTGCACTTTAATGATCGCTACATTCCCCTCCAGAGGCCGAACCGGCACTAACGACGAGGAGTGCGAGTGCGTGGACGCGAGTTCCTGCCCGGATGAGCGCTTTCGAAGCGCTTGCAGGCCTTGTCGAACTGCGGGTGAAGGTCGCGATACTTCAAGAGAGCATCAAGAGTGCGGACCTCACTCAGGGGCAGTTCGGAGTCTTCGTCCTGCTCAAACCCGAGCCAGCGGAGCATGCAGATCGGCTCGTGGGTCGTGGGGTGAGAGCGCCAGTCAACCACATGGTCGACTGTCTTCCAGGTGTTGTCGGACTCGAACATCTTACGAGCCTCATCGATGGAACCCGGGGGGTGCTGCAGCTTGGCGAGACGGTTGGCGTGTCTGACGATGATGACCCTGGTGGTGGGATTCTGGATCTCGTAGGTGCCGTTGCCGAGCTGGCGGATGACGTGGTACGGGCCTCTCATGGCGTACTCCATGCGTGGAATGGGCTTGTCCCGCTTGACGAGGACCCAGTTGCCAGGATGGAGCTCCTTGGACCCAATGACAGGATAGAGCTCGTCTTTCTTCCCCCTCCTGACGAGCTGCTGCTCTTGGATACGCGCAAGGACGGCGGCGGCCTGTTCTTGGGTCTCAGGAGTGACTGGTTCAGACGTGGACGGCTCAGCGCGCTTAACCTGGTGGAAGGCCAGCGCGGCGGCTAGTGCGGCCTCCCTGGGTGTCTTATTGCCTAAGATTCGCGAAGGAGTCGCGTTAATGTTGACCTCCGCGGTCATCACGGCGGAACGCCAGTGTGTGCGTGGGGAATCGAGGAGAGTGGACACTGCGATGCGCAAATGCTTGTTAACCTCGCGGTTAAATCTCTCCACCAGCCCATTGGCCTCGTGGCGCTGTGGCGTGGTGATGTGGTGATGTATGCCGTATGTAGCGGTGAAACGATCGAACTCCGCGTTCTTAAACTGTCCGCCAGAGTCCGTCACGATGGTGTCGGGCGTAGCCCACCGCCCAATGATGTTGGTGCGGATGGCCTCGATTGTCTCTCTGGGAGTTAAAGTTTTCAGCGGAATGAGGTGGGTCAGATGAGTGGTGGAGTCCACGCACGTCATGATGTACTCGTAGCCTTCGTCGGCCGGGGCGATGGGGCCCACCGAGTCGATGTAGAGAGTGGCTAGAGGTCGGGCTGGCGGTAAGCCTGCCGGGTTGTAGGCAACGTCTGGGACGGCGCGGTCGCGCTGGCACGTGATGCAGCCCTGGACGAAGCGCTGGACGTCAGGTCGGGAGCCGGGCCAGTCCAGACCAGCGACCTGGAGCAGATGGATGGACGTGTCCACCCCGGCGTGGTGACGCAGGTGGACAAAGAGGAAGCGCTCCCGCTTCTGCTCGTCCGTCAGTGAGCCTGACTCCGGGATCGACATAATCACCGGCAGACGGCTCAGTGCGTCCGCGGCTGAATTTGTCAGACCCGGGACATGGCAGATCTCGATGATCGGGAATCTAGCGAGTTCGAGCGCCCAACGGACCACTTTCGGCGTCGCGCTGGTCACCATTGACACCAGACATGAGTTATCAGTGTGTAGTATCGTCGGGGTCCCTCACAGGATGGAGTCGAACCGCTCGCATGTCGCGTAGACGGAGAACATCTCCTTCTCCACGATCTTCCAGTTGCGTTGCTCAAAGCCATCATACCCAAGTCTGGGACGCTCACATCAGGAACATCAACCCCGGACTTTGCAGTGACAACACCAGGAATCCAGGGGGCGGAGATTGAGGTGGTAGAGTCTCAGAAGGTCGGGGTATGGGGCTCAGCACACAATGGAATCACACTAGCATGGAAGGAACAACGGTACTATGGCAGAAGTGAGCGAGACGTGGCTCTGGCCATACCCGAGGTGCACACCTGGCCCATGAAAAAGAAGGAGGGGCCAGTCACAGTCTCAAAGCTGAACAGGATCAAGAGCTCGGACCAATGGGAAGAGACTATAAAAGCATGCATGGGCGACCCAGTGAACAACAGGGGAGCAAAGGCAAGGGACAAAGTGTTCGGGAACGGAGTGTGGAGCGAACTCCAGCGAACCCCATGGACAGAAATAGGCAACAGGACCAGGAAGGAAAGGATGAAAGAGGAGCTGGAGAAATACTGGGGAGAGCGCAGGGCCAAATGGGTGGCCGACATCAGCAGAAGTGCAAAAAGGGGGTATAGGGCCTCAAGGGCCTCAGTGGAAGCTGCCATCAGAAGGTGGTGGTGTGAAAACCAATACAAGGGAATGCCGGAGAGCCTCCTCAAGGACGGAGTGATAACCACGGACAAGGCGGCCATCAGCGAGATCCTCTTGCAACAGTATGCTAGAGTCAGCAGAGGCAGGGAACCCACCTGGAAGACATGGAGGGGCAGGGACGGAAATGAGTTCAAGGAAAGCGAGGTCAAAGCCGCAATCAAAAGGATCAGGAGGGACACCGCACCAGGGCCTGACCTCACATCTGGAGACATGCTGAGAGAGCTGGATGAGAAAGGCCTTAGGGAAGTGACGAGGCTCATCAACAGGGTCTACAGGGAGGGCGACGTACCCAAAGCATGGAAGTATGCCACAGTGTCGGCCATACACAAGACAGGGAAGCCAAGGGTCAAGCCGGAATCATATAGACCAATATCCTTGACACCACTGCTGTACAGGGTCTATGGTAGATTGCTCAAGATACGTCTGGAAGCAGCAACGAAAAGGTTCATACCAAGAGAACAGGCTGGTTTCCAGTCAGACAGGGACGTCATCCAGCAGATACAGTACATTGTGCAGCGGCACCAGGAGGGGGTGAGACCACGTCAATCTTTCTGGACATCGAGAAGGCATATGACACGGTACCAAGGGACATTCTCATGGATAAGCTACAGGGTATGGGGGTGGAGGAGCACTTGATCAGGGCAATTCAAGGCACAATAAAGGAAACCTGGATATCAGTCAAGGGGGCAAAGGCATGGGAAAGAACCAACAGGGGAGTTAAGCAAGGGTGCGTCCTGGCACCGACACTGTTTGTGCTGTTCATGGCTAACTGGCCCCACCTGGCCAGAAAGAAAATCAAGGGAGAACGGTACGACATCAGAGAACCGCCAAGGACCACGAGCCACCTCAGCGACTGACTACCGGCAGCACTTACCATGTTTGTGGATGACACTGCGGTCACAGGGAGCAAACCGGAGCATAGCCAGATGGTCGCCAACATAATGGTGGACATAATCAGAGAGCATGAAATGAGGGTGAACGCCCAGAAGAATGTAATGATTAGCGTGGACAGAACAGCCCTAGTCAGGATCGAGGGGGTAACACTACTGCCAGAGAAGGAGGCGAGATACCTGGGATTATGGATCGCAAGTGGGAAGGACCCTATGTCGGCCTGCATAAGGCGGAAACAGGAGCAGAGCGAAAGGTACAAGAGACTGGTGAGATGGGCAGGGTGGACCAGGGCAAACATGCCAGCACTAGCGAGCAGGCTACTACTGGAAATATATATATGGCCCAGGATCCTCTTCGGAGTCGAGGTGTGGGGGAACGCACCGGGAGGTAGAAGGATCTGGAATGACTGGCAGGGAATCATGGCAGGAACAGGACCGGGAGGGGCGCAGCCATGAGGCTGATGAATGGATGGGTGGACCTCCAGGCACACATGGAATGGCTGGCAGTCAAAAGGATAGTCAACTACAGGGACCAGGATATATCAGTCAGAAACAGAGAATGGGGGCGGGGCACGGTTATGTGGGAAGCTAGGGAGAGAGTGCAGCATCTACTGGAGGGCACCAGAGAGGGAGCCCCTAAACCAGCGCTACTGGATTATGGCATGGAAACGATCAGGAGGGGGTGGATGAAGCGGTGCAAAAGCCGTACGGCACTAGGACTAATGGAAATCATGGGGACAAGGAAATTAAGCAAGTGTCTGCAAGGTAAGCCTACGGTAGACCGAAAGGCTGGGAAGGGGCAAAGCAGGGCGGAATGGAAGAGAATTGTGTCCATTGCAGCCAATGTCAGCCCATCCCCATCGTCGGCAGAGAGAGGGGAGGGCCCTATGAGAGCCATCACAGAGCTGGCCCAAGGCGCTGACCTGAAGAGAGAAATTAGCAGACTATGCCCCCTATGCTCGGAGGAGTCGGAGGTGAGCCTGTTCTACAGGATCATTAGGGAAAAGCCAGGACCAGCAAGGAAGCAGGAAATGATCAGGGAGTGGGCAGAGGGCCAGAGGCTAGGATCGGCAGCGCACATAATCTGTGAATGCCCGGCAGTAGACAGGGGAGGAGCCTGGACAAAGCTGTGGACAGCAGCGAAGCACAAAACTAAGGACTTGGAAGTAAGGCAGGGCCCCCAGGGCGAATGGTACCAGGAAAGACCCATCCTAGAATTACAGCAACTAATAATATGGGGCTCGGAGGACATTTGGGAAGGCCTCACGGCAGGACTACGGGAACTGGCAAAGGTTTACAACAGCTTCAAGGTGGAATAGAAGCATGTCATAAACCCCTGACTCCAGGACCGGGAAGGGATGGACAAGGAATCAGCCATGGACCACCCTCGCTGGTGCTAAGCTCCTGGGATCAGTGAGGAAAGGCCCCACGTATCCCGGTAGCCAGGAACCAAAGCAAGGGAAGGAACGACTGCAAAGGAAATAACAGGAAGGACAGACCAGAAATAAGAAAGAAAGGACATGCAACAAGGACAGAGCAAGGATAAGGTCAAGGAAATCCATATTCATATGGTTGCACCACTCGTTGGGACCCCAAGGAAACTGCAGGGACTGGCCACGGGGGTCGGAGGGGCACAGGTGCCCCTGCCGCCCTTGTTAACGACATGGGAAACCAAGGACATGTAGTGCAAGCGAAATGTTGTAAGGGGTAACAGGACAACCAGGCCTAGTGCCTGGGGGTACACCACCCATGCCCTGACCCACGCCACCTAACCGGGGTAGACAGCATGGACTTAGTCACTTTCCCCGCCTTCGGGTAGGCTTCTTAACAGAGTCGAGGGGGCATGGAATTGGGGAACCGGACAGACGAGAGGGTGCCGTGGCTGAACGGCTCTACAAGGACTGCAGGGAAGCAAGGAGTGTCATAGTCAAGGTTCTGCAGGACGATCCTGCCTGTCAACGCCCCGAGGACAGACCCCCAGGCTCCCCGGATAGTTGCCGGACTTTCAGGGAGACAGGAAAGCATATTTGCACGGAGATGGCCGCAGGGCCTCTGGGGCGATTGGAATCGGCTTTCCGCGGAGACAGTAGCACCGAAAGCCCAAGGCAAACGCTGCTGACCAGTTTGCCACGGGAAATAGGCAGTACCCCGGGGCACTCAGCTCCAAGACAACGGGAAACAAGCTCAGTCCGGGGTCAGAATCCAAGCACCATAAATTTCTTTCTTTCTTCGTTCACCAGGTTTACCGAGCTCATACCATCGCCTTCTAACAACGCCGACTCGGCCGCGGCGGCCATCTGGTCCATCATTTGCCGGCACGGGATTCCAGAGGTCTTACACACTGACGGTGGACCGGAATATGCCAACAGAATCGTCACCGGTCTCATCGAGAGGCTCAACGCCAGCCACCACAAGACCACACCCTTCCACCCACAGTCCAACGGGCTGGTCGAGCGGGTCAACAGAGAAATCAAACGTCACATGAGGGTACTAGCCCTCGAATTCGACAAGTTCTCCGAGTGGTCGACCCACATACTCCCCTATGTAGCCTGGATCCTCAACACCACGACACACTCAACGACAGGCTTCACCCCTATGGAGCTGCTTTTACGGCACAGCGGCGGCCTCACGGCAGGTGATTCGCCCGAAAGATGCTTCGGACTACGCCGACAACAACCCCCTCCACTCAGTCGCAGAGTACCTCACCACGACCGACACTCTACTCAGCAAGCTCGTTCGGTCCGCGCAACTTCACGAGAAGGCCAAGCGCCACCGTGAAGGGAGGGCAGAGGCTCCCACGAAGACCAAACTGAAGCCAGGAGACTTCGTGCTTCGAAAGAATATTCAAGAGACCAAGCTCCACGGTCACGCAGGCCCATTCAAGGTCGTCACAGTGCACGATTACAATGCCGTCGTAACACCGCTCCTCGCCGACAAAGGGCAGTCAACACCGACACGACGGACAGTGCACCTGTCTCACCTTATACCTCTTAAGACGGATCTCAAAGAGAGCGAGCTCGCTTACCTCGCTTCGAGCGACCAAGAAGAGTGGTTCGTAGATAAGATCGTGGGTCACACCCGCGACGGTTTACTCAAGGTCCGCTGGGTCGGGTCCGACGCGATTACGACAGAGCCAGTCGAGGCGCTTGCACATACGCCGGCCGCCAAAGCTTACCTGACGAAGCACCCTCGGCTGCTCAGGGAGGGCAGTGTGGAGTAATCAATTGATAAACACCTTTTTGCTTTAAGCCAACGCCACAAGAGGTCCTTCATGAGGAACCCCTTGATGATGGGCTCCTAAAGGACGAGAAGTACCGAGCGAAGGTTGCATACGACGAAATGGAACGCCTGCAGAAAGCAAACAGGCCTATTCCGCAAGCAATCGCTGATCAGGCAAGTAAGATCACGCAGGCACGCGCAGATATCCTGATTAATGAGCCTCTGCTCCGAAACGGCCGTCCTCTAGTGATTGAGGTCACAGTCGGCAAGTCTGACTCGGACTCATTCATCCAGAAGAAGAAGGACCAGTACGCCGACTACAATGTTGACGTTATCGTCGTCGCACTCACTCCAACCGGCAGCCACATCGAGTCAGCCGCCAGGAGTCTGGTTGAAATCGGACAGGATATCTGCACGATCACCGGCGCAGAATGCTTTACTGACCGCCGAGCTCGGTCGGTTCTCGCAATCGCACTGATGGGCTGGCTACTGAAGAAGTCATTCGAGCTCCGCAAGGCACACCGCCTGCTCCATCTGGCCACGTCCGTGATCAATCCTCCACATCTCCCCCCACCCCCTCCCACCGCCGCCATCCAGCGGAGTCAGCGTGGAGGCGCTTCGGCGCCCCGCAATGGCTGAATAATGGTATGTACATGTTTACATACAATCGAGTAAATTCATAAACTCTCTAAACCGGCCTCTCTACACACGTAACACATAAATCACATTTATGGTGCAGTTTTATTTCAGTTCGCGCAATCGAGCCGAAGATGCCAAAGAAGGACAAGGCCAATAACGAGAAGCCTGAATGGGCACAACTAGATGAGTATGTTTCATTCATTTCGCTCTAACGCAGTTATGCCGTGGAAGAGGCCTACGACGACATGTATGATGAATACGATATTATCGCCGAGCAAGCCGAAATGGAGGAGGAGCGTGCGCGTGCCCATACAGTTGAGGATACCAAGGGCCCGATCGAGAACCTTCCTATCGCGAAGGCCTTTGTGCGCACGAAGAAGGCCCGCGTGGCGATGCCCGAGATCCACGATGAGGAGATGGAGACGATCGAGAAGGACCTGACGTCGCACAAGCCCCGCCCCCAGGGTAAGAGCCGCCGCTTCGGCTTTGATCTCGCCGCCGGGCTCGGCCCGAAGAAGCCCAAGCGCCAAGCCGGGTTTGAGACCATCGTTCCCAAGGAAGAACCCAAAGACGAGGACATGGGCGCCCCGGAGGAGCCTGTGAAGACTGAGGAACCCGCGCCTGCCCCCGAGCGCGAGGAGGAGGAGCTCGCCATGCCTGTCTTCGTGAAGAAAGAGCGGACCAGAGTCACCCGACCCGCCGCAGCCTACGCACCCGCCCCTGCCTTCTCCCAGTCACCCCCGCAGTCACCCCGGCCCGGAGCCCCTGGGGTCCGCTCCATGTCGCTCTCCCCAGTAGCCTCGCCCGTCCTCGGCGCCCCCGCCGCCAACCTCGTCCTCGCAAACCCAGTCGACCTCTTCGCCTACGACTCGTACATCGCCAATCACCCCGGCCGCGTCGTTTTCTACGGTCAGGCAGCCACAGTCGACGCAGACACCGGTACCCCTGGCAGCCCTGCCTCTGCCGCCATCGTGGTCCACAGCGTACCAATGTATGAGCTCTACTTCGCCACTACGGAGTCTAGTTCCTGCGATCAGGCCCAGCTCGCCAAGCTGGAGCAGGGGTGGGCGGAGCGGGTCCGGCTAAAGTCTGGTGCCAGTCATCGTATGACCTCCGTCGCCGACATAATCTGCCCATGGTCGGAGATCATCACCCGCGGGTCAATCTCAGTGGTTGAACGTGAGTACATCTTCCACGCGGCAGGCTTTGACGACGTCGACGTCCCCCATGGCCTGCGCCAGTGGGTGCGGGTGCTTGTCCCCCCGGTTGCCAACGACCGTGTGACATGGGGAAGAGGTGACGCGATCCAGGATGACTTACTCAATGTTATCAAGTCGAATCCCCATATTAGATTTGTATCTGGAGTCACTTTCACACCTGAGCAACGTATCCAGATTGCTCTCGGCATCAAGGGTCCGACGAGGATCGCTGTGAGAAACCTGGTGGCCAACCAAGAAGGGATGCTGGCTGATAGTGATGGTAAGCCCGTCCAGCTCCCGGCAACTAGTGCCAACAGGACGACCAACTGCGCCTTCGAGCTCACGTTCCCCTACGCCAAGGTCATGTCTGGCGCGGTGTTCGAGCTCAGCGATGCCCACCCCGTGGCCGACGCTTATACCCTCCACGGAGTCTCTCTCGGCCTCCACCGCCACAAGATGAAGCGCCGTGTGACCGGCGAGCTCGTAGACATGGATGAGTGCGAGCTCCAAGCTGGTGAGATCGTCGAGGACCACGTCACTGTCGCGGTTACCGACATTCCCGACATATCACTCGCCCACGTAGTGCCCTACAGACACATGCTCGCCACCACGGTCTACACCACCATGCCCGAGCCTAAGGTCCCCCTGCCCGCTGCCGGGTTTAGCGCGGAGAGGCCTGTTTATAATTCGCAGTTTAACGGGCTTACAACGCCGCTTACCACTGCGGTTCACGAGGTGATCAAGAGCCAGCGCGGCATCAACGTCCAGATGCGCCACTGTAAGAGCGCCAGCATGCTCGCCGGCATGATCTTCCAGCAGATCAACTCCACTGGAGTCGAGGTATTGCTCGGTCACGGTCTAGAGGGCACCATGCGGCAGCTCGTCTCGTACTGCTTCTCAGACATCGCAACTGTCGGTGCCAAGCTCCGTGGTGGCAAGCAGACCATGGCGAAGTTGCGGCTGTACCACCTCTGCCGCGGCCCCAAGGGCCAGGCGAAGATGGCTGTGGAAGCACCAAATAGCCAGTGGACCAAGCGAGCGAACTCTATGGCACACTCGGTGAACCCCATGAGGATCGCCATGACTCTGCCCAAGACTGTACTCAGAGAATTCACCAAGGGCCGACTCTTTATCGACACAGACACGGTGTACAAGGAGATCAGTACGACGCATATTAAGACTGATAACCTCCTCGAGCTGGCCGAGCTCTCTGGAGCCACGGACCGCACGTCCGAGCATAGCCAATACGCCTCGTTCTATGAGAGTTGTAGAGCTCGCGGCCTCCCCGTCGTCGCCGCCCGTGCAGTCGAGGGTGCTATCCTAGCCATGGGTCTCGCCCAGCGTGAGAACATGATCCCCCTCATGGCCCAACTCGCCATGACCACTGGCCACACGCTCAACAGAGTACTAACAGCAGGCAGAGCCGAGCGCATTGAGGCTATTCTCAACCATGCGTTCAACGACAAGGCTAGGTATGTCCTGCCCGATAGGATCTCCATGGGAAGGAAGACGGAGCTCGATGCAGAGGCTGGGGATGACAAGGGCGGGAAGAAGCCCAAGTACAAGGGTGGTGTGGTGCTTGACCCCGTCCGAGGCATGCACAACAGCGGTGTACTGCTTCTGGACTTCAACTCGCTTTACCCCTCCATCATCATCGCCCACAACCTCTGTCATGTAACGTCTAGACAGATTGCTAGGCAACTCCATGATACTGCGAGTCCCGCTGAGGACGGTGAGGCCACAGACATCGACGATGAGGACGCCACCGATGTCGATGAGCCCATGGAGGATTCGACCGAGGAGACTGTCATCCCCAAGGTCATCGAGGGCCTCGTGCAGGATCGACGCACCGTCCGCGGCCTCATGCGCGATCCTGAGATGGACGAGAAGCAGCGCGACGTCCTGAACACGAAGCAGCTGGCCCTCAAGATCTGTGCGAACTCGATGTACGGTTCTCTTGGGTTTAGACTCTCTCGATACTACGCCGAGACTATCGCGCGGAGGGTCACTGAAGTAGGCCGTGGCGCCATCATCGCAGCGAAGGCAGCAGCCGAGAAGTCCCGCATCGTGAAGGACGGCGTGCCCTACTCCTTTGAGGTCGTCTACGGCGACACAGATTCCATCATGGTTAAGGCGTGCCCCAGTGTCTTCATCGCTCCCTCTGTGGCCCACAACGCCACCCCCGCACAAGTTGAGGAGGACCGTCGCAAGATTCTGACCAACTACCGCAGGCTGGAGTCGATTGCCGACGAGATTGCCGAGATTGTCGCCCGGACGCCAGAGTGTAAGGGCCTGCAGCTTGGTCTCGACGGCATCATGGCAAGTATCCTCCTGGTCAACAAGAAGAAGTACGCTGCAAATATGGCGTACAAGGTGGGGGACGGCGACCACTCGCATGTGGCGTACAAGCATGAGGTGAAGGGCCTTGACCTCGTCCGCCGTGACGCGGGCCGTATGGCATCAGAGGTCTCTGCACGAGTCATCAAGGCGTTGTTTGAAGAGCAGTCATACGAGTCAGCCATTGAGGCGACGATCAGAGACTTCTTTGACGGTCCCAACAGCCCCAAGGCCATCCTGCAGAGAGTGTCCGAAACGCCCAAGGAGGAGCTCAAGGAGGAAGACCTCGCCCTCTTCACCATGGGCGGGATGCTGAGCAAAGACCCCGAGGATTACAGGACGAAGCCCATCCATGCAGTCGCAGCCCTCAGAAACCCAGATAAGGTGTACAAGAAAGGAGCTATCATCAACTACCTGCTCACGAAGGACACCCAGGGCGCTATCGACCTCCAGCACTTCATCAGCCTGTCCCAGACGGAACGGCCCGAGATCGACCTTGATGCGTACCTCATCAAGAAAGTACACGGAGCACTCGAGCGTCTCTTGGTTAACCCCGACGTCTGCTTCGACCGCATGTCGCTCGCAGCGATGATCGGCATCCAGAACCTCTCCGCTGTCCGCCTCACTGAGCACCGTGAGGCCACCGCCTCTGCCGGCTTCTCTGACGTCCCCC
Source organism: Carpediemonas membranifera (assembly GCA_019828565.1). Classification (NCBI taxonomy): domain Eukaryota; phylum Fornicata; genus Carpediemonas; species Carpediemonas membranifera. Next base: position 779,889 of record JAHDYR010000062.1, on the reverse strand, counting down.
CCTTCGTCGTAGTATGCCCCGAGTGCGGTCACGGCACAGCTTGGCCGTCCTGGTCGAATATGAGCGGGGACAGCACCCAGCCCCTCATCCCGGGCAAGCGGCTCAACGTACTCAGGGATACCATCGACGCCGAGGGAATCCCCAGAGTCTCGAGCGTCGAACGGTGCCATAACTCCACATGCCGCCACAAGTTCACACCAACGTCCGTCGCAGCCCAGTTCCAGTGTTTCGTGCTGAGGCTCTTGACCCTCCATAACTCGGGCCTCTACACCTGTTCTGATCCCCAATGCAGGTATAATATGAGCGTGATCAATGATGAGCTCAGCAAGACATCGGATACCAAGCTGATAGATATGCTAGGATCTGGGTCAATCTCGGAGATTCACTCGGTGGTCACGAAAGATCACGTTAGACCGCTTACAGAGATCCGTCTGACCGCCAAGCATCATGACAAGTGCCTCAACAAGATGTGTGGCGGCACCCGAAGCCAGGTACTGAGCGCTGAGACCTTCGCCCAGACCATGGCGTTCTACAGCCGATATTTCCGGGAAAGCCAGCAGCTCTTTACCACTAGCAAGTCGGCCAAGTCGCCCAACCTGGAGCAATGGGAGGGTCTGGCCCGTGTGGCTGAGGCCGCGCTGGAGAGGAACAGGGTGACTCGGCTTAGCCTCGGTGTTAAGGTGGACAAGGACACCGTCAAGCCCATCATTTATGATCTGACGCACAACGGATGTGCTCTACCCGAGGCTCCGGCCGCGGGTGTGACCGAAGCGGCGGATTATGAGCGGAATCAGTTCGCCCACTTGCTCACGGTCGGGACGTGGGCGACGGTTCGCCACTGGAAGCCCTGGTAGATGCGGGGTTAAGTGCATTGTGTATAAAGGATATCTGTTAGCATAGTGTGGTAGGGGTGTTTGGTGCGAGGTAATCCGCAATCACAGTATTGCTAGCGGCATCTATATGAGTGTTCTGGTCGACGCTGCACGCTTCTTTGGCTCGTTAGCTCGTCCCAAAAAGTCCGCGTGCAGAAAAAGTGAGAAACGCGGAAAAAAGTATCGACGATCGCAAGTAGCAATGGCCTTCCCTAAAAGCGCTATTCTTGGTGTAGCTGGTATGCTCACCTTTGGTACGGGCACTATGATCTCGGCTAAGCTCATGCTGGACATGAGCGCCAAGGGCCTGAGCAGTGCTCCGCCTCACAAGTTTGAGAAGCCCATCTTCCAGTCCATCATCATGTTCTGGGGCATGGCTGTCTGCATCATGTTTGTTACTCCATCTATGTCGCTCGGTATCGTCAGTTCTGGCGCGATACCATGTTTCTCTGCGACCGAGTTCCGTCCCTCGCTTACTCAGCCTCCACTTCATGGTCATGGGCTTCAAGTACGGCATGAAGACCTTCAAGGCCCAGCGCGCCGCTAGTCGCGCCGAGTCTTCCTCCGACGCCGGCAACCTCCTTGCCGAGGACGTCGAGACTCCCAAGGACGATGTCGAGTCCCTCGTCGAGTCCGAGGCCGAGCCCATGTCTCTCCAGGCCAAGATCTGGGACGAGGCCCGCGGCTACATCTACATCGCTGTCCCCGCCACCTTCGATCTGCTTGCCACCACTCTCATGACCTTCGGCCTCATCTTCATCGATGTGTCCGTCATGCAGATGCTCCGTGGCTCCATGGTTATCTTCTCTGCTCTCCTTTCCGTCACCGTCCTCCGCAAGCACCTCCGCCTCTACCAGTGGACTGGTGTCGCCACCGTCGCCCTCGCCTGCGCCATGGTCGGTGTCTCTTGCATCATGGGCGCCCGCGGCTCCTCTAACTCCCGCCCCGCTGCCCAACAGGCTCTCGGCTGCCTCTGCGTCGTCGGCTCCCAGTTCATCCAGGCCTCTCAGATTGTCGCCGAGGAGATCCTCCTCCACGGCGTCAAGGCCGCCCCCCTGCAGGTTGTCGGCATGGAGGGTGTCTGGGGCTCCCTGATCACGATGTTCGTCGTCTACCCCATCGCCATGCTCGTCCCCGGCTCTGACCCCGCCTTCCCCCTCCCCTACAAGCCCATGGAGAACGTGTTCGATGACTTCGCTATGATGTTCAACAACAAGCTGATCTTCACCTTCTCCTGCATCTACTTCCTCTGCATCCTCGTCCTCAACTACTCTGGCATGCTCGTGACGTCTGCCCTCACTGCCGTCCACCGCACCATCTTCGAGGCCGTCCGTACCCTCGCCATCTGGATCACCGATCTCTTCATCTACTACCTCGTCATCTCTGGCGGCCGCCACACTGTCTACGGCGAGCGCTTCGACCTGACCTGGTCGTTCCTCCAGGCCGCTGGCTTCGCCACCCTCGTCTTCGGCATGGCCATGTATGTCCCTTCATCGCATTCTTACCCAGCTACAACGATCTTATCCGTCTGCCCGGCATGTTTGTTCTTTGATTTATGTGTTACATAGCGTCTTCAAGTACGGCGATGAGGTCCCCGCCCCCGAGGCCAAGGACGTCGAGATGGCCGAGAGCGAGACCCTCTCTGACATCCAGGAGGACCTTGTTTAAACCTAATGTAAAGGAATTATCCCGATTCTGTACAAATGCGCATGAGTAATCTCTTCAGCAACCGAGTAAATTTATCGCCGTCAGCCGAGCCTCAGCTCCGCCTTGACCCGCTTCCGATCGGCCATGGATTTCACCACCGTCCTCGTCTCCTTGACGATTACTGCATGGGCCTTGTGGACATTAGCGCTGACTGTATCGAAGTCGACAAGAGTCATATCACAGATCTTGCGGATCTTATCCTTCTCCTTCTTCTCCTCGCCGTCAAGTTTTCGTCTCAGATCTGAAAGGTTCCCAGCGACTCTATCAATCGCCCTTGCCCGCCCCTCCTTGGTGACAGCTTTCACCGATCGCCCAGTCACCATGACTGCGACTGGCGCCACTCCCGCCGAGCCAAGCAGCCTCACGAGCAAGGATCTGGCGAATAAATCCATGCGCTTCCCGTGCTTACCACCGAGATGGTGGTCGCCCATGACGAGACCGAGCTTGTGCAGGGGCATGATGTCTGCAGCAATGAGACCAGCATAGACGATGGCGAGTCTCACCACCTCCTTGTCCTTGAGCCCCGCGAGTTTCTCCCCGTCCCGAGTGAACGCATCGCTCCAGACCCTCGCCCAGCGCTTGGACGCCCCAGTAAGCTCGGACTTGGCTGTCTCGACAGCTAGCCGGGCGTAGAAAGCGGTAGGGTTTGGGTCGTGTTCTGCACACGCGGCGATGGCGATTGGAAGATCCTCCTGATTCTTACCCGCGATCTTGAGCAGCTCGCTCCCGTGCCTCGTAGGGCCCATCACCTGCCAGTGTATATTCAACAGGCCCGCTACGAGGAGCTTCCTGGCCTCTGTGTTCATGCCGAGCTGCCCTGCATACTCAAGGTGCCGCTGGTGCTCGGACAACCCCTTCTCGCGGCGGACTTCGGCCACCTCGGACGCGCCCAGCCACCAGCGGCCGAACTTCTCTGCCCTTTGATAGTCCTTGAGCGTCACTGCCTTCGGAACGTGAGATAGCTCACCCGGTAGGACTGCTGGGGGCTTGCTCCTCTCGCTGTGGAGCTCAGCGATGGTTTCTACGTAAATACGGGCTCGACGTGAGGGTTGGGTAACCGTTCCGGCCTTTTGCTTGATCCTTGATACGATCTGGTCAAGTGTGGTCTTGCTGTCGTGTCGCATAGCCGACATTGTGAGTTCCATGATCTGCATCACGTTCCACAAGGCGTTGTCGGACCAGTTGTCGAGGATGAGGTCGACAACGTCCCGGACGACGACGACAGAGGCGACCTTGTGGACGTAGAGATGCGCGAGGAGGACGCTGGCATGGCCGACGATGCGGCTGCTCACTGCGTCTGCTGCTGTGATATGCTTAGCGATGAGTCTGGCGACCATCTCTGTCACCCTGTATGCAAGCGCCAGGTTCTCTCGAGCAACGCACAGCAGGCGTACAATGCCTGCAACTGCCTGGAGGAGGAAAGGGGGGAGGTGTGTCTGGTGCACACTCGCGTTGAACGAGTCGACTAACGCCAGGTCGACCTCGACAACAGGGTGGGTAAGCATGTCGAGCTGGTTGGCCGTCTTGACGAGTGTTGCCTCGGTCAAGAAGTTGAGGATGCCCTTCACGGCCTTCTCCGCGGTCCTTGCAACGCCATGATCGATCTGATCTTGGTGTAAGTCCTTAATAGTCAAACCGAAGTGAGCCTCAGCCTCTTCCAGGTTGAGAACGTCGCCGTCAGTCGCCAGAGTGATAGAAGTGCCTCTACGGCCAAACCTACCGGCTCTACCAATCCTGTGTACAAACGTATCGTTGTCATTCGGCACGTCGAAGTTGATGACGACGTTAACCTGCGGGACATCGATACCTCTTGCCCAAATATCGGTACACACCAACGTCCGCTTGCGACCAGACCTGAATTCATCCATGGCATTGTCTCTATCCGCCTGCTTGTGGCCAGAGTGCATCTGCGCTGTGGGGCAGCCATGGCGCGAGAGTGCAGTGGCGAGTTCAATGACAGTGCCCTTCGTGTTGCAGAAAATCACCGCCTGGGAGATCGTCATGCGGTGGTAGAGGTCGAGAACGGTATCTAGCTTGTGTTCGCCAGCATGGACCCGATAATTCTCGAGATTGGAGCTCGTCAACTGCTCCTCGTTGGTGATACGGACGGGATGCTCGATCAGCTCGGTAAGCTTCTTGATCTCGGGTGGGAACGTGGCACAAAACAACACCGTTTGTGTCCTCACTCCGCGTTGGGCTAAGACGGCCGTGACGTCCTTGAGGAAGTCTCGATCAAAGAGTTCATCGGCCTCGTCGATGATAAGCATTTCAATGTCACTGAGGTTGATGGTACCACGGCCAACGAGGTCTAGCACGCGGCCGGGTGTGCCTGAGACGATGTGTGGGTTGGCATGGAGCGCGCGCTCGTCTTCGGAGACCTTGGAGCCGCCAATGCATGTGGCGATGCGGACACCCATGAACTGGCCGAGCATGGCTAAAGCGTCGGTGGTCTGGGTCGCGAGCTCGCGTGTTGGACTCAGGATGAGGGCTTGAAGCTTCGGGGAGTTGGTGTTGATGCGCTGGAGGGCTGATATGCCGAAAGCTGCTGTCTGGATAAGATTATAGGCAATAACAAACCTTACCGGTACCTGTTTGAGCCTGTGCGATGACGTCCTTCCCCTTAATGATGGGAGCGATCGCCTTCTGCTGAATAACACTTGGTTCACGATAACCACAACGATAAATGCCTTTCAGTAGGGAATCAGAAAGATCCATCAGGTCAAACGACCTGAAAACATCCTCATTGCGTCGTTCAGACTGCATTATCTCCGGTCGCTGTGTATTAAAGTGCGGTGGCCATGGCGGAGCCACAGCCACCTCCGATACAATTGGGGTGGTGCTCAGCCGCCGAAGCAGCAAAGATCACCTGAATATGAATTTGATGGCGTATTAAGCCCGCAAGTAAGAAAGAGCCGAAGCCCGGGAGACGCGGTCGCTCAGCCATCGGTGACTGTACACCCGCAGTAGTGTACTCAAGTCCCCCCGGCCCTCGGCAATAATCTCACGGCGGTGCAGTTTTAAGCCCATTCCCACGACACGAAGTCAATCGATATGGCTGACGCACAGATTGATGAAGGTAAGAACACTTCAATCCATATTTTAGTAACACAGGACTCTATAGCAGACAGCTCTACGTCCTTGGAGCTGAAGCGATGCAGAAAATGTCTCAATCCAAGGTTCTCATCCTTGGAATGTCGGGCCTTGCATGTGAGCTCGCCAAGAACCTTATCCTCAGTGGTGTAGGCGCTGTGGTGCTCCACGACAACGAAAACATCACCATGATGGATCTCGGCACCCACTACTATGCGACCGAGGCCCACATTGGCCAGAACCGCGCGGAGGTCTCCATGCCTGCCCTCGCTGCACTGAACAGCCATGTCTCCGTCTCATGCCACAAGGGTGCGGTCGATCACGACTTCCTCGGCCTCTTTGACGTCGTTGTTTCCACGATGTCCTCTGAGGACGCCCATTCCCTCTCTGCAATGGCCAGAGCCGTGGGTGCCGCCTTTATCCTTGCAACCACTGCTGGTCTAGCCGGCCGCGTCTTCGCAGACTTCGGCGACGCCCACCTTGTTACAGACACCGACGGCGAGGACCCCGTCACCGGTGTCGTTACGTTCGTCGGCAACACAGCCAACCCTACTGTCGTATGCAACGATACTGAGCGCCTGGACCTCTCTGACGGCGACCAGGTCATCTTCAGCGATGTGCACGGCATCCCTTCACTGAACGATGGCGTGCCCCGCGCTATCAAGATGGAGACCCCATACTCGTTCACCCTTCCGAACGAAGACTTCACCAACGAGCCCAAGTACATCCGCGGCGGCTACATCACTCAGGTGAAGCGCCAGGAGACGGTGGCATTCAAGCCTCTGACAGAGGCCATAATCGCCCCGCAGTTTGTCGATACGGATTTCGCCAAGTTCACTCGTCCTATGGAGCTCCATCTCTGCCACCTCGCCCTCGACACCTTCCTGACTGCCCGCGGCCGCTACCCCGATGGAACTGACGCAGACCTTGAGGCCATGCGCCAGCTCGTTGACCAGCACGCCCAGGCCATCTCTGACGCCCCCGCCGCCGCCACTTTCGAGCCCGTGCTCCGCGCCTTCACGGCCACTTGCCGCGGCGCCCTAGCCCCCGTGTGCGCTGTTATCGCTGGCATTGCCACCCAGGAAGTGCTCAAGGCCGTCTCCCACAAGTACTCGCCTCTCCGTCAATTCCTGTACTTCGACGCCTTCGAGGCCCTCCCCGAGGCCATTCCCGTCGACACCGCCCCCGCTGGAACGCGGTATGACGCTCAGGCTGCTGTCTTCGGCCATGAGTTCCAGCGCTCTCTCGCCGCACAGCGCTATTTCCTTGTTGGAGCAGGTGCTCTTGGCTGTGAGTATCTCAAGAACTTCGCCATGATGGGCCTCGGCGCCGCTGGGCAGATCACAGTCACTGATATGGATTCGATCGAGCGGTCGAATCTTTCTAGACAGTTCCTCTTCCGGGACACGGATATCGGCCAGCCCAAGTCCGAGGTGGCCGCCCGCGCAGCTCAAGCAATGAACCCTGATATGATAGTGCGCCCTCTCGTGGCCAAGATCGACGTCGAGACGGAGGACGTCTTCTCAGACGCGTTCTTCGACAACCTCACCGGTGTCTGCAACGCTCTCGACAACGTCCCCACCCGCCGCTACGTGGACTCCCGCTGCGTCTTCTACGGCCTTCCCCTGCTGGAGTCCGGCACCCTTGGCACGAAGGGTAACGTTCAGGTGATTGTACCCAACCTCACCGAAAGCTACGGCTCAACACAGGACCCGCCCGAGAAGTCTATCCCCTCGTGCACACTCCACAACTTCCCCAACGTCATCGACCACTGCATCACGTGGGCTCGGGACAAGTTTGAAGGCACTTTCTCTCGTAGTCTCGAAACTTTGGTGCAGTTTAAGGAGAGTGGAGTTATTGCAGAGGATGTGTCGCATGAGGTGAAGGCAGTCGTCGTAGAGCTCGCCCGTAACCCTCCCAAGGACGTCAAGGCCTGCGTGGCCATGGCCAGAGCCGAGTTTGACCAGCATTTCGACCACAAGATCCGGCAGCTTTTGTTCAATTTCCCCGAGGACGCAAAGACGTCTGACGGCCTCCCCTTCTGGTCTGGCACGAAGCGGCCACCCACCCCGACGCCGTTTGATCCAGACAACACCCTCCACGCTGACTTCGTCTACGCCACCGCGGTTCTACTCGCCACTGCGTTCGGTGTCGACGGTCGCACCTCCCGCGAGGATGTTCTTGCCCTTGCTCGCGAGATCAAGACGCCCGTGTTCGTACCCTCATCCTCAGTCCGCATCGCCGTCGAGGAGGACGAAGAAGACGACAGCACCGGACCCGTTGACACCACGGGCGTCAGCGCTGAGGCCGTCGCCAGCCTTAGCGTCACTCCCCTCGAGTTCGAGAAGGATGATGACTCCAACCACCACATTGACTTCATCGCCGCCACCGCCAATCTTCGGGCTGCCAACTACCAGATTCCCACTGTGTCGCGTGCTGAGGTCAAGCGTATTGCGGGTAAGATCATCCCTGCGATGATTACAACTACCGCTCTCATCGCTGGTCTCACGTCCATCGAGCTTTACAAGCTTGTGGCCCAGAAGAAGGCTATCGAATGCTACAAGAACGCTTTCATCAACCTCGCATTGCCTCTCTTCGCGCTCTCCGAGCCTGGTGAGGCGAAAACTGCGGATTTCATGGACCGCAAGGTCACACTTTGGGACTTTATTGAGCCTCCCCAGGTCGACCCGACGCTCGGTGAAGTTGTTGAGTACATGAAGACGACATTTGGCCTCAGCGTCGACATGGTCAGCGCTGGCCGTGCGATGCTATACATGGACTTCTGGGGCGAGGAGAAGAAGAGCGAGAGGCTTGGTGCCAAGGTGTCAGGGCTCGTGACGACGGTGGGCGGACTCGCAGTGCATGCAGAGCAGAAGTTCGTGCCGCTCGTGCTTTCGTGCTCGAACCCCGACACTTACGAGGACGTCGACGTCCCGGCGGTGCGGGTCAGAATCCGCGAGTAACGTAAATGACGTAAATCATGTGTTGAAGTTTGGTCATGCGATTTTGCTCCTTCTGTTACAGATTTTTTGAGACTCGGTGGATTTGTGATGGGAAATCAATTCAATTGAATATGTCAGCGTCACGTCCTGCAATGCATGATCACCATGTGTAGAACAACGCAAAAGGGTGTACAACATGTGGGTCACGTGATGGTTGATACGGACTCCGCGAGATACGGTAATAGTCAGGATCTCAATGACACAGACCGCAGCAATAGTGCTACACGGTAGATGTGGCTGGCTGCGACGCTTACTCATCAAGTGCGGGATTGCAAAACGTCAGACGAGAATAGAAACTGGGGTTTGAGTCGCCCCGTGAATGTGCACGGAAACCGATTAAAGCTTTCAACGTGGTTGTCTGGCCATATTGGGTTATGAATTCGGAATCTACTGTCCACCTCACAGGCATTGTTACCAGAGACGAGTGAGTGAGTTCATGCCATGAAGATAGTGATTGGATGAGCTGAAGCGGTCTGGCCGCCATTCGACATCGACACAATTTGTATCAGAGACAATGCGGATTTCGAGGTGACTGCTGAACTCTCACACGCCCTAATGTCAGCGATAAGCGCACAGGTTGTGAAGCATAGTAATGTCTGGAAATCATATTTTCAAGGCTACCAAGCGATTCTGAGCGCGTTATTCTCCGAGCTATATAGGTTATAGGATATTTGAACTATGTGTCGCAGTCTTAAACCTCTTCCCCCGATATTTCGGATCAAAAATGTTTGACAACAACAAAAAAACGCAAAATCCGAACTTTCACGATTCTTTGGTCTAGTCGGTTATGACGCCTGTTTGACAGACAGGAGATCCCCGGTTCGAGCCCGGGAAGAATCAAATTTTCTAGATTTCCATGACCTTAATCTGCGAAATGAGCATAAACTGCACTCATCGATCAGCCGATCGTCGGAGCCGTCTGATCTAGTATTTTATCAGTTCAGTTCAATCCGCTCGACTCAACAAAGCCTCGAGCGATGCCCGTGCCCGCTGCAGAGAGGCCGCAATCTCGGTCTCACCGATGGCGACAAGTCGCAGCCACAACCCGTCATCGCGGGATAACACGCGGATCCTCTCGAAGCCGTCTTCCGCAGCTCTGAGCGTCTTACGGAGCTTGACGACACGCTTGGGGTTCGTGTTCTCCTCCAGGGCTCTCCGAGACGAAATCAGATTCGACAAGATCGTATCGAATCCAGCGATCTTCTTCTCGATATTAGAGATCATTGAGTCAGCATATGTGACAACCAGAGGCCGGATGACCTCCAAATCAATCCGAGCGGAGTGGACAGGCCCGAACGGCTCGACCACATCGGCTGACAAACGGTGACAGAGTCCAGCTGACAGATACAGATTCACTGTATCCGTGATTGCGGCAGAATCCGGTATCTGCGTCTTCTGATACGATCTGAGGAGGATTAGACGCGAGCACTCGGCTGCTTCGACGGCCCTGCCACTGTTGATAAGGATCCGGAGGCACTTCTTGAGTTGCTGAGTCGGATCAACCTTGGCGATCTCAGAGATTCCGACGATATCGTAATATTGACCAGATCTGACAAGATATGGCAGCGCTTCGACTGGCAGACCGGCAAGAACCAACAGGGCCGCGGTCTCCGCTTCAGCCAGGCCGCCTCGGGCGAGGGCAGCGTCCACAACCCGCTTGACCAGTTCCGGATATCCGGAGAATGATTTGATGCCGGAAAACACCCGCGTCGACTTGAGGAGGCTCTCCTCAATCATAGAGATATACTGGTCGTCCCACGGCACCGCGATCCAGGCGTCCACGGCGTCATTCCAGTCCCCGACGATCATCTTCATCCGGGCGTCATAAACTGCGGATTTTGATTCTTTCAAATTCCTGAGCTCATCAATAGCGGGGCCGTACTGTCCAGCATCCCATGCGGCGGCCTCGGCCACCCTGACTGCAAGGTCGAGCCGCTCGACCCGGATACAAGCGCGGTAAGCCTCGACTGGGTCGATTCTTCTTGCGAGCTTGGCAACGTCGGTTGCAAGATCGACAGCGAGCACGGTATTCCCGAGCTGTAGGGCGCATTCAATAGCGACAGGGTTCTTTCCAGCAGCAAGAGCGGCCTCCTGAAGATCCTCGAGCACAGCAAGACCGCGGGCATGGCCGGCTACGTCCGCCGCGAGCCTCACTAGGTGGTCTGTGGGCAGTGCTGCCACGAGCTGAGCTCCAGTGGCGTTGGCGCCGTCCAGCAGTGCAGCCATACTGAGGCGGTGTCGACGGAGGGTGGATGCAGCGAGGGCCAGCCGACCGTCCCGTGCCATAGCCGCTGCCCTCGTCTGGATGAGCAGTGCCACGTACACAGTCTCGAGGTTGCCGCGGGAGTGCTGGACAATGATGGCATCGCTGAGTGTGGTAACAAGATGGCATGACCGCTCGATCTGTCGTGACCATTTGATTGATTTTGTCTGAATGTCAACCATGGCGAGCGTCTTGTCCTGAATCACGAAGAGGGCCAGACCGTCTTCGGAGAGACAAGAAGAGGAGACTCGGTCGAGAGTTAAAGCAGAGTCAAGAGAGGTCGACGGAGTCCAAATATGAACTGTCGAGACCGCGGTCACAATAAATGTAAGGACATCGAGCTGTGTCACGTGTACGTTTGTCATGTCTGCCGGCACGACAGCCGTTGCGTCAGAAAGCGGAGACCAACCAGAGGGCACAGAGTACTGATAAATGCCGTTTCCGAAGACGGCGAGGGCGTGGGTAGACCCGTGGGCTACGGGGGTGAATGCACGGAGCTCGTCGACCATGCCCTTGGTCGCTAGGTGGAAAGCATTGGGCACAGCGTACTCGACCGCTTGGCCGTTCACAAAGTGTGTCAGATGGTGCCTATCGCGTGCTAGAGTCAGGACTAGGAAGCCGTGAGATGTGGCAGTGAGTCCCACAGGCAGGCTGGGCCCCAGGGTGTATGTGCGGGCGATATCTCCTCCAGTGGGCGTGACCGTGACCTCTGCTATGTGGTAAATCTGTGTATTCGTGTCAAGATACACCAGTCCCACGTGATCTGATCCAATTTCAGCCCCAGATTGCGGCATACCGCACGCCATTTGAATCGGACCCCCGACTTCAACAGCGAACGCACAGAAAGGCGGCGGGATTATCGCGCGGGTCAGCATGGTAACTTTGAGAGTCGGACCGTCGATGACGAGGGCGGCGCGGGTGGGCGAGGGCACGATGGTCGGGGAGGGTGTGACCGTGAACTGTAGCATGGCGGTCGGGGAGATATGAGCGATCTTTGACCGTCCGTCAGTGTGTATAGTGCCATTTGCCGGCACGGGCATGACATGCTTGAGCAGCCAGATCGTGTTGGTCTTAGTGTAGATATGGATAAAATCTGTTTCGAATCCCGAGAAATGGACAATCGCCAGGCCGTCATCTATCCATCTCACGGCCCTAATCTGGTCCATCGTCCCCTGTTTCTGCAGTGGGATTCTGGCGTGAGCAACGAGGTGTCTCTCGAGCAGACCGATTCCGAGGTCTCCCTCGGGATGAGTGGGATCAGGCATGTCTGGGGGCGGCAGCGTCTTGTCCTGCAGCCTGCTGAGGCTGTCGTCTGCGTCGTGGACGGCGCTAGTGATCGCCGAGGTTGCCATGGGCGCTGCAATGTACCTACCGCTCGGAGACCACGAGACTGTGGTCTGCTGGCCTCTAGGGAGGGGTGCAGACGCACCATGACGCACTCTTACCTGCCTAGTCTTTGTTTTGAACGGTAGGGTTGTCTCGCTGGGCATCGCCAATGGGTCTGGGTCTGAGGCTACCTCGATGTTCAGAACAAGGTCGTCAAGGGCTATGGCGACCATACGGGAGTCTGGTGAGAACGCGGCACTGATCTGGACGCTGGGTTCGAAGAGTGACTTGCCGTTGTGCCCCACGGCACACCAGGCGGGCTTGTCGAAGAAGAGACCCTCCCCGCTCTGTCTAAAGACAAGCAGCGCTACCGGGCAGACTGAAGTGTCGCCCCGAGAGTGCTGGAGTGAGACTACTGCGGCGATAGACTCTGTGTCTGGGGCCACGGCGAGGGCCTTGACGGTAGCCTGGATGGGTAAGCCCTCAGAGGCGAAGTGCGCTGTCAGCTCGTCTGAGAGGTTCAGCCAAGGCTTGAAGCTGGCGTCATCGAGGCGGTGGAAGGTGATACTGTCATCAAGGGTGAGGAAGGATGAGAGGCCCTGGTGGAATACGGCGTTGGAAAGAGGCAGCGGGGAAATGATGGGGCGAAAGGTACGATGCTCGCAGCTGTAGAACGGCTCTATGTGCAGATAGCCGCTGGAAGTGGTACACACTGTGTGAGCGTGGAAGGAAGTACGAACCAGCTTCGTTGTCGATCTCAGATACTGCTACGTGGCGGATAGACAAGTCCTTGTCTTGAATACCACCAATAGTACCGTCGAAGCACTGTACGGTGGTCCTGGATCGGACTAGGTTCCTCATCAATACTATTATCGACTATCCTGCGCGATGGGATGTTTGGCAAGAGTCAGCGCGGCAACACGCTGTATTGGTCATCAGGGGCGTCAGTCGATTCTCCCTTGAGGTCTCTTCGAACATCATCATTTGATGGCCGATGGACTTTAAGACGCTTGGTGTCGCGAAGGCGCTCGCTAGACGATGCGAAGCCATGGGAATTGAATCCCCTACTGAGATTCAGAAGCTATGCATTCCAGCGATGCTCTCAGGCAAGCGGGTTCTCGGGATTGCGGAGACCGGCAGTGGTAAGACGCTTTCCTTCACCCTCCCGATGCTCACAGAGCTCCAGAAGGATCCATATGGTATCTTCGGCCTTATCCTCACGCCTACACGCGAGCTTGCCATCCAGATCGAGGAGCACATCACGGCCATCGGCTACCCTTTCAAGGTCTCCGTAGCAACAGTCATCGGTCGCACAGACATGACCGAGCAGTCCAGGGAGATCGACAAGCGCCCCCACTTTATCGTGGCCACCCCTGGTCGGCTGGCTTCGATGATTCAGTCTCCCCACATATCGACCTGCTTCAAGCACTGTCGCTATCTTATCCTCGATGAGGCGGATAGACTACTCTCTGACGACTTCAGCGAGGACTTCAATACCATCCTGGATCATCTCCCGCCGAAGGATCAGCGCGAGACGCACTTTTTCACAGCTACCAAAACCGAGCTGCTCGAGAACCTCGCCAAGCAGAGTGACATGACTGTATGTGACTGTAGCGGGTCTGAGTCGATCAAGCTGCCCTCCACGCTGAGCCACAGCAGGATTGACATGGCACGACACCATGCCCGCTACGCGAACCTCGTGCAGCTCCTGCTAGACCCAGTTGAGGCCGACAAGCAGGCCATAGTGTTCGCGAACAGCTGTCTTGAGGTCGAGACTGTCTGCCGCGTGCTCCGGGAGCTCGGGTTCCCTGCCACCCAGCTCCATGGGAATCTACCTCAGCGGACGAGGACGTCCAACCTGAACTCCTTCAGATCAGCCAAGAACAAGGTGCTGGTGGCCACAGACGTCGCCGCTAGAGGCCTGGATATTCCAAACGTGGCGATGGTTGTGAACTTTGATCTCCCCCCGACTTCAAGAGCAAGCGACTACATCCACCGGGTAGGCAGAACTGCCCGCATCGGGATGCTCGGGACGGCAGTGACACTGTTGAAAACTCAGGACCGCGAGGTTATGGATTTGATTGAAGAAATGATTGGTCGACCTGTCGAGGCTCTGGCGGGCAAGGCCCTCGCCGAGCATGAGGAGAAAGTGATTGAGCTGCTACCCAAGGTCACAGCGGCCATGGCTGATGTCAAACGACGGATGCTGGAGGGAGGTCAAGCTGAGGAGATGGACCGTCTCACTGCGAGACGCGGGGTCAAGCGGGCCGGTAAGAAGAGAGACTAGACCGTTCAGGGATAAAACATGCGGTTATAACTAGGGTGTGGATGTTTTTATCATCATTATTTACCACAGGTTGGGCAGGTCGAACATGAGGTTCTGGGAGTTATCGCCCTCGCTGGTCGCCATAACTGCCAGGCAGTGGTGGCCATCGACCGCGGTGTACTGCACGCCGTAGGGGGGCACGAAGTCGCCGAACGGGTTCTTGTCCTTGGTGTTGTATGCGAAGAGCTGCTTCGAGTCCGTCCATGTTCCAATAGAGGCGGTGCAGACAATGCGCGTGTCGTCATCATTCCTGTCGCCGACCATGACAAACTTACCATCGACGAAATAAGTCCAGTTCAGAGAGCCGATCCCGCAGGCAGCAGAGGGCGCACGCTCACCGGTGTTGATGATCTTGTCGCCCTGGCGCTGATATACACGGAAGGAGGAGAAGCCTTCCATCGGCATGATGTAGTACTGCTCGTTGTCACAGCCGATTACACCGACGTTGTACATCATTCTATCACCGCCCTTGAAGTGATCAGTGGTGGTCCAAACGCCATTCTTGTCGACAAGGGTGTAAACATCATCCTTAGCCTGCACAATGATCATATCATTGCCAAGATGTCTCACCTGGAATTCGTCATCCTCGCCCTGGTCTCCGAACGGCAGGACGACGTGCTTGGGGTTGCTTGTGTCAAAGGGGGAACGATTGTCCTGGCGCTCGACGGTGTAGATGGTGAAGGAGGTAGCGGTCTGGTTGTATACAGCGAGCTTGGTCTCAGAGAGAAGCATGTAGTCAGTATACGGGACCTGCAGGCGCTGAATGGGATGGAGCTGGGCGTCGTCGGTGTAGGCAAAGAACTCAAGGTAAATGGCGCCGTGGTTGAACTCATTATCATAATGGTTGGCGACAAAGGTGCCGTATGTGGCTCCCTGAGCAATGGGGATGATCGTGTCAGGGTACGTTGAGACGAAATTATCGTCGGTTTGAATGCTCTTCAGAGTCCAGCCCTTGGATCCGTCATAGTGGTATACTGCCATCTTTTGGTACAGAGATCTGTCTTTCACAGATTCGCCGTCGAAAATGCCGACAAGGGAGGTGATGGCAACGGAACCAGTGGCAACTCTGTTCTCGGCGAAAGAAAGGCCGGGACCGGGATTGGGAGAGATAATGGGATCGATCTGCGTTGCTATGACGCAAGCGAGAATGCACAGAAGAACCAAATGTTGCATTGTCTGCAGAATGGTGCGTCTACCCGAAATTCGGAGATTTCAATCTCGGAATCTCGGCACTATCTGCATCTTAAACGTCCTAAATTCCATACATATGCGACATAACCAAATCTACAGTGGGATTGACCCTAGCTAGCCGTGTATTCATGTCACACTGGTTGTCTCATACCAACATGGCACAGGGCGTCGTTACTAATATGCCACACGTCTGCCATTATTTCTAAACCACCACTGTGTTAAAACGATGTGAGCAGACGCCAAGTGTAGCTTGACGGGTTGACCCAGCGTCATCATGGGGGACTCGGCTTTGGAGGGCCATGAGACTGTATGCGCCACAAAAGCAGCATTTCAGCATGCCTGACGGGCAGGCTGCTGTAGAAGGTATGGTCAATGAAGGCCCCAAGCTCCAACATGACCGGCTGAGTTTGGACCAAGATTTTTTTCATTTTTTTTCCATCAGCTTGACCGGTCAAGATTGACAGTCCTGGCAGTGGCCCGCACCACATTCAATCCGTAGATTCTTCAAATCCGCGGATCTATTTTGACTGGCCGTGTCATGACTTGGCGCAAAGTCGATCAATTCGCAACAATATCAAACACAGCAGAAAATGGTTTGTACTTATCGATAGCTCAAGGCGTCTTGATCACGACGAATTAGTAGCTGTAGCTACCTATCTGCGCGTTTTCATGCGTTTTCATTCACATTTCCCTGCACTTTCGTCGTTTTGAGGCATTTGAGCTATCCACCACCTACACTCACACAGCCTATGCAAATTTTCGTCAAGACTCTCACCGGCAAGACCATCACTCTCGATGTAGAGCACTCAGATAGCATTGAGAACGTGAAGTCCAAGATCCAGGAGAAGGAGGGCATCCCCCCGGACCAGCAGCGCCTCATCTTCGCCGGCAAGCAGCTCGAGGAGGGCCGCACCCTTGCTGACTACAACATCCAGAAGGAGTCCACCCTTCATCTCGTGCTCAGACTGCGTGGCGGGAACTGAATAAATACTTGACCTGTCGTGCCACTTGTTCTCGGAATAGTTGCACTTTGGACGTAGCATAGCAATGCATGTCATGGCATGTCCCTTCTTACAAGACTGGGTGCGGCATCCAGGCGATCTACAGCTGCAGAAAGGAGAAGGCTCAACCGGAGATTTATAGCGCTGGAAACAGGATTAATACCGCACTCACATCGTGACCTTGCCGGTCTTGGGGTCTAGAAGGCCGTTGAAGCTCTTGCCGTCGAGCTGCACCATGTTTTCGGTGTTGTCGGCGAGATCGAGATCAGCCTCGAACAAGGCATGGCTGGATAAGCGCTGAAAGTGGTAGGGGCACAAACACCTCATCGGCAACCTTGTTAGTCTCCTGAACAGTGACCTTGCTCTCCTCAGTGAGCTGTTTGATCATCTGCGAAATTTTCTTCCTCTCGGCCTTCTCGTACGGATCGCTCTTCTTCAGCTTCTGCATGCGTGAGATGAATAAATGGAGACGTACATCATGAATCTGAGCTCAGTAATGCGCTTATCGTATGCCTTCTTCCGTTTCGTCTGCTGTTTCAGCATTTGGGACTTGGAGATGGGAACCTCGCCACCTGAAGCGGCCGGCTTGCCAAGCGCGCCTTCTATGTGCTCAATCTGCTTCTGCCGAGCCTTCTTAGCAGTGGACTTCTTCCGGATTGCTCTCGCCATGGTTCGTTGCCAGTTTGAGTGATTCAAGCGGGCCTCCGTCTCCGGCGCCGGTCCGAGGCAACCGGTCTCCTTCACCTCTACTTGCCCTGCGGTTTGCATCTTGCTTTCGATTGGACTCGTCATTCTGTAGCTTGATCATAAGCCATTTTTGAATGAAACTGTGGCTTACCGAATAACAAGAAGCGTGAGAAGTACTCTTCTGGGACCCTTGGAGTGCATAGTGGCCTTGCTTCGTCCCAATAAAATGTAAAAGCCATTTTTACCAGCGGCAGGTTTTGTTTGAAGTAACGCTTTGTTCTCCTAGTAGTACCCGTTCACCATGGCGATGGAACCTACTCTCGAGGCGCTTGCCCGCAAGTACAACTGCGAATTCCTTATCTGCCGCGAGTGCTACTGCCGCAACAGCCTTCGTGCCAAGAACTGCCGTCGCTGCAAGAACACCGACCTTCGCGTCAAGAAGAAGTTGAA
Source organism: Carpediemonas membranifera (assembly GCA_019828565.1). Lineage (NCBI taxonomy): Eukaryota > Fornicata > Carpediemonas > Carpediemonas membranifera. The sequence continues at coordinate 761,974 of JAHDYR010000062.1, read as the reverse complement.
GTAATTGCTGATGTTGCGGTTATAAACGGTCTCCGGCCACCAGAAGCGCCGAGGACTTGCTTGGAGTGGTGCAGCATGTTCCTCCCGCGATCATGAAGTTTTGTTTTGTTGTTTTGTGGATGTGCCAGTGGAGCGCCTGGGACTGCCCTGTCTTGTATCCACTTCGCCCCGCCTTCTCCTTTGTTGGGTTTCGCACTGTTCCTGTCTTACCGTTCATGTCTGTCGGTGTGGGTACGGAAGAACTTCAGACAGCGTTCTTTTGTCCCCGGTGCCATGCCGTCCTCACCCTTATGAACGCAGTCGGAACACTGACATCGCCTCTGGTCCAAGGTCTGATGACGAGTTCAAGCAACAGAAAACGATGCCACCGAAGGAGAAGAGCAAGAAGGACGCTGCGCCCGCAAACCCGATTGAGGAGAAGGAGAAGAAGTTTGGAAAGTTCGTGTTCGAGAATGGGCACGTGTACGGTTTGTTTTTAGTTCAAATTCCTACGCAGAAGGTGAATACATCGAGGACGATGACGGCACCGTTTACAGACATGGAAACGGCAAATATACCGAATATCTGAAGCCAAAATTGCCAGAGCTTGAGGATGAACTTCGCGCTGAGCTCGAGAAGACCTCCGCGAAGACTAAGGGAAAGACGCCCGAGCCCAAGGAGCCAGAGGCCGAGCAAGAAGCAGCCGACACAGCCATCGAGGAGACACCTGCTGAAGAGCCTGAAGAGCCTGCCAAGCCCGAGGAGCCCCTCCTCGCCGGTGTAGTTTATGAGGGCAACTGGACCCGAGATGTTCTCGACGCTGCCTGCTCAATCCACTATGCTTCCGGCGCAGAGTTTAAGGGTATCATCAAGGACGGTCTCTACGAGGGCGAGGGTGAGTACACCTGGCCTAACGGGGCAAAGTACGTCGGCGAGTGGAGGTCTGGGCAGATGCATGGCGCCGGCCGGTTTATCGACACTAAGGGCGTGGTTTGGGACGGGACGTTCCTTAACAACAGCGGGCCCGGCCTGCTCAACCCTATTGAAATGTAAACCCATTAAATACGTAAAGGAGATGAAGGCTGAGCATGTCATTGGGCGGACATATTTCAATCGATGTACGTCGGTGTCGGCGTTCTCGTACCAAGCGCACAAGGTGTGAGAGGTCACATGGGACGTGGACCTCACATCGTCTCCAAATTCGCATTTATGCTAAACTGCACATTCTCTTCCTTAGCCGGCACATTTGTCACAGTGGCACGTCACGCTGTCCCCCGCCAAGAAGCAGTTTAGTGTCGGTATGACGAGAGCGTGAAACAGTGGAACGTTATTAAACTCTATTGCCACGCCGTGGAACTAGTTCAAGCATTGGACTTCTGATCCGACAACCTGGCTGTTTTTATCGACCTTCTTTAGAATTCGACGTGATTTATCGTGAATCTAGAGAAGTTTCCAGGATCTCCAGTTTAGAGTCGGAGTCGATTCTGTTTTCCAGGAACCTTCATTCATTCAAAGAGCATGACGACCAGCTCAAACGGGGATACGGAGGTCAGGCGCGGTTATGGCCGGAGCAGGGGCACCGGGTACGGGTGGTGTCGGGCGAACCAGAAGTTGCCGTACTTCCCATGCCACACCCGTTCGTGGTTGTCATGGGCCGTCTCGTCCGATTCAACGCCACGATCGGCTGACACATGCTGCTGCTCAGACCCCGGTCTGTGCCACCCGGCGTGGCGGGGAACGTCTGCTGTGGGGTAGACGTTGAAGTAGTGGCCGTGGGAGAACCCGATGCCCTCGGCGAAGGCGACAAAGCGCGAGACGGCGTACTGGTCAAGACAGGTGCAGCGGAGCACAAGCATGTCGTCGGATAGCTCGAGGTGGAAGCGCTCGATGGACCGGTGCACGCTGCTGCCAGCAGAGACACAAGCATACTGGATCAGCTCGAACTGGCCGACGGTTTCTGCTCTGATCCGCCCCGACAGGTACAGCTGGATCGCCCAAAGTGCGGGCAGGTTGACGAAGTTCTTGCCCTCGAACATCCCGCGGAGCTCCTCGTGGGTGTACCCCGTCTCGGTCAGGTCGATAGGGGCGCTGTAGCTCCCCAGTAGTGCCCGGGCGGCGGCGCGGGTCCACGCAGGATGACCGCTGAAGATGGTCGGGTCAAGATTGTGGAGGGTGAAGAAGGCGCAGTCGCCTCCACCAGTGTTGTTACGATAGCTCGCATTGCCGAGACAGAAGCCATCGTGCAACTCCGGGTCGTGCCCTGCGATGACAGGGAAGGGGGCCACTGGCGGGGCAGGAGGGGGGTCTGCCACAGCCGCATCGACCAGGTGCGGGTGCATGCCGTGGGCTCGGCAGAGGAGCCCCTTGGCCACGACTGTGTCGGGGAAGGCTCGAATGGCATGCATTGCGTTGACTCCGTCGGCCGGGAGGAGCGGGTCGGCCCCGTGTGAGAGCAGCTTTCGGGCAGAGTCCACGTGGCCGCCCTGGATGGCTGCGACGAGCGCGGTGGTGCCTCGATTAACAAGGTTGATGTCGACCTTGGCCTTCAGAATCGCGTCGAGCATCGCAGGCCTCCCCTCAATAGCCAGCAGCGGGTGGCCGTCAGGGAAGTCGTCGTCGACGAGGCCACCAGTCTTGAGCAGCGCGGCGAACACCTTTGCCTGGCCGCTGATGAACGCGTTGTACAGGGGCGACCGGCCATCCCGGTCGAGGCAATTGAGGACGACGGGGCTGAACTTGTCGCGCCTGAAGAGGGGTTTCGACCAGATCCTACGGATGTTGCCGCCGATGACGTGGGCATGGAAGGCGTCGCTCCTCTCCAGCGCCTCCCTGACGCAGTCTTTCAAGGCGGGCATCGGGTCCTTGGCGAGTGAAAGAACCGGGGTGAGCCGGTCGATGTCGGTCTGAATCGCCTGGATTTGCGAGGCGAGCTTACGCAACTGGCCAGGGGATGAGGCCGACTTGAACTCTGCCAGAAGGCGGCTGGCGCGGGGCACGTCGGCGTCAGTGTACAAAGCCACGTACACACTCGCCAAGACGACGACTTTGTCCTTGGCAGGCGGGATGCTCGCGCCGGAGGGCGTGATGTCGTGCTCGAACGACCCGACGCTGATGGCGATCTTGCGATAATCCTCGGGATGATCGAGCAGGTTAACGCACAACTTGTGGTTGTTGGCCTTGGCGACATCTCTCGGCAGCATCGCCCCAGATCCCATTGCTTTGTTCCGTCGACATCGACGTGATATCAAAATATCTGCCCCGGCTGCGATTAGCATCTTAATGACATAGAAATGACCCTTCTCTGCGGCCATGAATACTGCGGTGCTACCCCTCCGGTCGCGCGCGTTGACGTCACACCCGGCCTGCAGCAGAAGACGGACACATGCAGGTCGGTTCTCAGCACTGGCGAAGTGCAAGGGCGTGGCGCGGCGTAATACTCTCTCGTTGACGTCGGCCCCAGCCCTGAGAAGATGAATAACGATAGAAGTATACCCAAGTCTGGCGGCGTTGGCCAAGCACCAAATAGTGGGGCGGGAACCAGCGTCTAGCAGCACCGCCACACAATCAGCGTGGCCGTTGTTGCAAGCGAGTAATAGAGCAGTGCGGTCGTGATTGGTTGTAATGTCCAGGGGTGCCCCAGCTTTGACCAAAAGAGAGACAATCGTCGTGTAGCCACGTGACGCAGCAATATGCAACGGAGCCCACCTCGTTTGATTCACTGTGCCCACTAAGTCAGGGTTGGTGTCCAATAGCATTTTCACCAGCCCCACAAACTCTCTCTCCACGGCAACATGCAGAGCACTATTGCCCCCAGGATATACCTCAGTACACTCAGCCCCAGCGTCGAGAAGCAGCCGGACAACACCACCGAAGCCCTGCCTGACTGCCACGCCGAGCGGCGTCCCCCCGTTGCTCGTGGGCACATTCGGGTTGGCCCCCTTGCTGAGCAGATACTCGACAGCCTTGATCTCTCCCCTGCCACAGGCGAGGTAAAGCGGAGTTAGACCACCGTCAGCGGCCTTATGGATGAGGTCATCGCCACCAGAGAATGCTATCAGCCCAGCTAGGTCAACGTTGCCGTTATAAACCGCGTGGTGGAAACCAGTAAGGCCCCGGCGATGGTGGCCCTGGCATGAGAGTAGAGCCCGCATTGGAAGCGAACGAAGCCACCAATTAGTGGCCAACACCCGCTTGTTCACGTATGATGAGACATCTAGGGCTACTGACAGCGAAACCTTGAACACGCTGACATCTTGGTAGATCAATTGATTAAAATACTGAGAGAAGTTGGACGAAGATGCCCGAATCATCTCACATGTTGGCTGGGGTCGAACACCTACCCAGACCTGTTCGGTCGCACTGCAAGCGAGCCCACCTCAAAGTCGAGCGGGCCGCATAGCTCTGGGTGATCGAGCAGGGCGACGCAGTCCGTGTGCCCCTTCGATTGGGCGATCTCCCTGGGAGTTGTGGGCGAACGCCCGAGCTTCCCCTTGCGCGGGATTTCCACGTTCGCGCCAGAGCCGACCAGTAGTCGGAGCACCTCAAGATAGCCCTTCTCCGCGGCGATAAAGGTAACCGTCGACCCATCTTTCCTGCGCGCGTTGAGGTCACACCCTGCTTGTAGTAAAAGACGGACACATGCCGGCCGGTCCCCAAGGACCGCCCAGATCAAGGGGGTTGCTCCGCTGAGCTCGGTCACGTCAGCGTCAATACCTCCTTGGAGTAGCAAGAGGACGAGGTCATCGTGACCACCCCAAGCTGCGTTGCACAGACAAGAGCCTGACTTGGAGATGAATGACCCGTTGGCACCCGCATCCAGGAGTATCCTCGCACTGTGGGCGTGTCCTTTGATGCAGGCGCACATGAGGGCAGTGTCCCCGTCGCCGTTTCGCAGATCAACGGACGCATGTGCATCTAGGAGGGTCTTGACGAGGTCAGTGTTATTGCTGGACGCAGCAGCAATGAGTGGGGTGCCACCCGACTTTGTACGGTGGTCTGGCTTGGCACCACGCTCGAGGAGAGCACGCGCACAGGCGACGTGTTCGTACAAGGTTGCCGCATACAGAGAAGAGGCGTTGTGCTTGTTGACAACGTCAACCAGGTCAGGATTTGTATCTAAAAGCAGCTCTATGACCCTATCATGACCATTCCTGGCAGCTTGAAACAGGGCGGTCGAGCCATCATCCAGGGTCCTGGCGCAATCTGCTCCAGAGTCGATGAGGAGTCTTACGCAGTCGAGATGGCCGTAATAGCTTGCCATAATGAGCGATGTAAAGCTGCTTTCATCATGTAAATCAACGTTTGCGCCATGTTGGACAAGAAGCTCGACGATCTCCACATGGTCTTCCATTGCAGCAAGCATGAGAGCCGTTCGTCCCATACTACCACGGAGGTTGACGTCAGCGCCGTGTTAAGCCAGTACTCTCGCGCTCTCGCTGTCTCCGTTGAGAGATGCACATATCAGTGGGGTGTCGCTGTCATTGTCTCGCTGGCCAACTACTGCCCCGGCGTCGACTAGCTGCTTGACGCACGCAGTGTGGCACTTGCACGCAGCAACAGCTGACGGAGTCAAACCAGTGTTTGCTCTGCGATCCAGGTCAGCAGCGGCGTTCATCATGCCTTCTCTCCTGACCAATAAAACATCCAGAGTGTCGGCTGCTCCATTTTCTGCTGCGAGATGCAGGGCGCTGCTGCCGTTGGGACGGACCTTGCTGGTGTCGGCCCCCGCCTCGAGGAGGACTCGGGCGATCTCAGCATGATTTTTGGAAGACGCAGCCATGAGTGCGGTGTCACCCTCCCCGTCCTGCAGGTCGAGGGTCGCCCCAGCATTGAGCAGCAACTCGACAATGGCGACCTGGTTGTGAAACGCGGCTAAGACAAGCGGGGTTGGCGTTGCCAAGTATTCCGATCCAGCCTCGACGAGTACGGTGACTGTCTCGACGTGACCCCTGATACAAGCGAGGTCCAGGGCTGTCAGACTGTTGCCATCTCGCATGCTGAGGTCGACCCCACCACATTTGATGAGAAGTTCGATGATCTCGACGTTGTTGTCCAGAGTAGCTGCCATGAGAGGGGTACGGCCGTCATTGGCTCGGTGATTGGGGTCCGCACCGTGCTCGAGGAGGAGCCGGGTGAGGTCGAGGTGGCCCTCAGCCACAGCCCAGAAGAGAGGAGACCAGCTGTCGTTGTCGGCGATGTCTACCATTGATCTATTGGCGTCCAGCAACAGGCTTGCAATTCCTACAAACCCGTTCTCGGCTGCAATACACAGTGCGCTGCAGCCATTCAGGCGGACTTTGGTGCAGTCCGCCCCGGCAGCAAGCAGTGATCTGGTGCACTCGGCGTGGCCTTCTTCACAGGTCATCATGAGAGCCGTGAATCCTTCGTCGTCCTGCAGGTCGAGGGTCGCCGCAGCATCGATGAGCAATTCAATGATCTCGACATGACCCCAATATGCGGCGGCGATGAGCGGGTTATCATGCAGGTCTGAGAGATGATTGACGCCGGTGCCACGGTCGAGCAGGAGTCTTGCACAGCGAGCATGCCCACTGACAGAAGCTGCGTATAGGGGCGACTTGCCATCCTTATTGGCCACGTCAACCATATCGGGTGCCGCATCCAGCAGCAGTTCGGCGATGTCTGTATCACTGAAGGCGGTGGCGATGTACAGGGCGGTGCGGCCGTTGGAGAGCAAGACCTTTGTGCAGTCGGCACCGGTGTCAAGAAGGACCCTGACAACGTCCACGTGGCCATTCTCACACGCTGCCATGAGAGCGGTATAGCCGTCCTCGTCCTGCAGGTCGACCCCTGTCCCAGCATTGGTCAGCAGCTCGACAACATCCGCGTGCCCACCAGCTGCTGCAGCGATGAGGGGAGTTCGGCCAGCAGCACCGCGGAGGTCTGGGTCAGCCTCAGCTTGGATCAGGCCTCGAACAAGGTCGACGCTGCCCGTCGCCAAGGCCTCAAACAGTGGTGACCACTGCTGGGGCTTATCCACTGGTGTTTCACTAGGCTCTGTACCCTTCAATAACACTGTCCTCGTCGTCTCGGGGGCCAATAGGTTGATGGGGCCGGAGGAGCTTGGTCTCACTGGAGAAGGTGAGCTGACGTCTGTTGGGACGAATGGGCAGGGATTATTTGCTAATCGTGGCGCTGAATCATCGTTGAAGGCGCTGTTCTCATCTCCAGAGCGCTTGATTTCTGAGTTTGCTTCTGAAACGTGATCATGAGGCACATTTGTGCTTTCATCACTCTTGTTGTCAGTGTTTCTAATCATTATGGTTCCTATATCTTGATTACAAGAGGTATTTCGTGTTTTCGGGCGTTTGATCACCTCGCTGCAATACGCTGTGAACACGTCAACCCCCCGGATCACGCAAGCTCTTGAGGCCGCAACGATAGCAGTAGTTGCCATGCTTACTCCAGTGGCCACACAACTTAACACTATTTACCTCCTCGACCTCGCGACAACCTTCTTCTTGTTCTTACGCATCACCTCGGCGTCCTCTTTCATAGCCTCGGCGTCGAGCTCGTCCCAGTCCTCACCATCCGACACGGCCTCGCCGCCCTCGTAATCAGATTCACCCTCGCTGACAACAGAGCCGGCAAACTCGCTCTCAGAGTCGGATCCGGCGTATTCGGACCCGGATATCTGGAATTCAGAGGCGTCTTCGTCGTCCTCACCCGCGTCCTCCTCCTCCGAGCCAATGACGACCTCGTCGAAGAAGACTGACCAGCCGCCGTCCTCGAGGAACTCCAAATAGCTGCTGGTGGCGTTCATGATGCGGTTCTGGACGTCCGTCCAGTTGACGGGGGCGGCAGTCATGAAGAACTTGATGTTGGCGTCGAACGTGAGCCAGTTCTTGAGCTCATCGCTGAACGAACGAGAGATGTTGCTGACCTGCACGCGGGTTCCGTCCTTTTTGATAAAGGTAACATCAAACTCGCGGAGGTAGAAGCTTTCACGCTCGAACACGGCGAACTCGACATCCTCCAGTGGGAGAACAAACGCCTGCTCGTACGAGACCAGTGCCTTGTTGGTCGGGTACACGTCATTGACACCCTTGACAATGGTCCCACTGACCTTGAAGTACTCCTTGCGGGATGGGTCTCGGGCAGTCGGCTTAGTAATGTGGTTGTCGATGGTGAAGGGGAACCTGCCTTCCACACGGAGGGAGGAGAGGAACTCGATGAACCTCTTGTTGATGGTGTACATGTGCTTTCTCTCCCTGGCCTCGCGCTCTCTCTCGGCCTGAGCGGAGGTCTCACGAACACCGAGGGCGTCTGTCAGAGTTATTGTTTCCATCACAAACTGGACATCCTGGGTCATCTTGGACCCATCGTTGTACGCCAACTGCATCGGTTCGTGGAGGTGGAGGTGGAGCATGACCACGGGGCGGCTTGGCTCAGCCTTCTTGAGATAGCAGAGCCTGATGTTCGAGTAGGGAATGCAGACGTGGACAGAAGCAGCGCTGCTCTTCGACTTGATGCTTCCTTGGAAGATGAACCCGTTCTGGTGGGCAAACAGGGTGCCTGCCAGGGCTCGCTTGATATAGGGCCGCATCATGAGGGTGTGCTTGGCGTTGTAGGCGGTCAGTCTGTTGTCAGAGCCCACGGTGCTCCGCTCGCCCTTGATCTCCGTCGCCATTGCCTGCGTGAACATAGGCACGCTCTGCTTGCGCTCCTTGTCCGCCTTCTCGGCCTTGGTGTAGTCTCTCTTCAGCACGCGAATGGCCTCGTGAGTGCGAGCAAAGGCGTCCTGGCCCTTGGTCCTGTACGTCACCTCCCTGATAAACTCGCAGTCTGCCTCGTGGTTGACCACCTGTGCGGGTCTGTTGCCGCCCCTAGCCACACCCAGCCCGGGAGCTACGAACTGGATACGGAGGGAGCTCTCGTTGGCCGCCTCATTGGCCATGTTGACGGCCTTGACGTATGAGACGTGGATGGGAACGGCATAGCCCTGGATGGGCAAGAACACCGTGTTGTGGGGCCGGGAGACGAAGATCTGGTTGGCGGGGACCTGGAGGGGCATCGCCTTGCCCTGGGAGAAGGAAGTGGCCGCCCGAGCGTGGGTCGCCCCGCCTTCCTCGTCGTCGTCGCTGTTCTTAAGCCGCTTGAGCAGACGCTCGTGCAGGGCGTCACCGAGAGCGAGTTGCAGGTCCTGTCGGGCTGCCTCTGACCTGTCGCTGGTGTTCGTCTTGCGTTCCCGGAATCTATGCTCGAGCACGTTGGATGTGTCGATCGAATGGATCCTCTTGGTGTTGTTCTTCTCGGCCGAGGCCTCGTCGAAGATGTAGTCCGCGGGTGTCTCGTCGGCATGGGCGGTGAGTACGAGAACATCGTCGTCGAGAAGCACAACAGTGTTACCCACAGCGATGTGGTGGCCAGAGCCGTCGGCACCGTCGTCCTTGACACGCACGAGGACGTAGAGAAGCATTCCGGGCTCGAGCAGTGTGGCGCTTGCTCTGGAGATGATGTCGCCCCCCAGAGTTACGGGGCGAACTAGGGTGTTCTCGTTGAGCTTGAGACTTCCCGGTTTGAGGGTGACGGTCTCCTCGTCCGTCTTCTTCTCCACACCAGGCTGGTTGGACATCCACTCAACCAAGGCCTTGGATACATCCCCTAGAGTGCGGGATTTCTCCATGAGATCATGGAGGAGGAAAGACGTCACGTGGTCGTATGCCTTGTGGGCCACGTGGTGGACTAGCTCGACCTTGGCGGAGGGCCAGGCGAGGACGGTGCGTTCGGCGGGCAGGCCGATCTCGTCCTTGCCGCAGGAGACGCGGGCGGTGGCCACAGCGTTCGGGGGCTTGGAGAGAGTGCCGCGGGACACGCCCTTCATCGTGATCTCCTCGCAGGAGATGTTATCGACGCTGTTGGCCAGCAACCGCGTCCTGGCCTCCGTCACGGCCTCGTCCATCGCGAGGCCGCGGACCATAGAGTTCGAGACGGCGTCAGCTACAGCGAGCATGCCCTGACCGAGGGATGCGGTGGCTGGGGCCGCATGGGTGTTAAAAAACATGGAGAGATGGGCGAGGAAGTCCTCAGCGGGCTTGGACTGGCCGTCGGGCTTGACACTTGACTCGACCCACTCCATGAAGCCGGTCTTGACGTTCTTGACCCTGCGCTTGGTCTCTGCGAGGAACGGGATGGCTGTGGCAGTCTTCCAGCCGCTGTGAACAGTGGGGTCCATTGTTCCGGTCTTGTTCTTGGCTGAATACTTGAAGGCGTGACTGTGGACCTCGAAGTCGCCGGACTCCATGCTGATGTCGAACGGCTTGCTGCCCATGGCCTTCTGGAAGGCGTCAAGGCCGACAGAGAGGGAGAAGTAGAAGTCTACGCGGGACCGGGTGGAATCGACGAGGATCATTGTCTTAGGAATCACAAAGCCGAAGAGAATACGGTGGATGTGATCGGGAGCAAGAAAATCCTCTGTCTTACCGCTCTCTGTCGTCGAGGGCGCAGGACCGGTTACAATTAGCAGCGGGCTCGGGAGATCCTTCCTTTTGTCAGAAACTTGTTGCAGCAAGACCTCGCATCCGGCACGAAAATACTTGGGTTCGATCGAAACCGACATTTCAAGCTATTCTTTGCGCGCCTTTCGATGATGACTAATAAACTGCACATGGAGTCGTTTCATTTTGAACGAAAAACTTTCTCGGCGGAGCGTCACACTGAGATTGACTCTTCATAAACGCATGTCAACCTCTTGCATACAAGCCAGACACATCCCCAGCAATTTATCTACATATCTCCGGCCTCAGCATTGAGCCGCTCGAGCTTTTCCGCAAGCCGCCCGATGTCCATCTCCAGCTCCGCCACGTTACGCTGCCGCACGGCAAAGTCCTGCAACAGCGCCTGGTTTCCCGACAACCCCGACTCATGCCGCTTCCGGTGGTTCTCTGCCCGCACACGATCCCGGACTTGCTTGATCTTGGAGAGCTCGTCGCGGCGTTGGGCCACGGCGAGCTCCATCTCCTGCATCTCCCGCTTGAGCTCCTGGTTCTCAGAGAGGACGGACTGGAGCTTCTCTCTGAGGTGAGAGAGTACTTGTACCGTCGTCGTCGTCTTCTTGTGCAGTTTTAGGAGCTCCTCGTTACGTTCCTCCGTCTTTTCGTTCAGGGTCTGGTTCTCGATCTTAAGCTGCTCGAAGTCAATCAAATGGAGCCGGTCGGCGAGCTCTTCCTTCTGCTGCAGCCCGCTTTCGAACCTCTTCAACTTTTGCTGAGCGCGGATGTTTGCCAGTCTGAGCTTCTCCACCACTGCTGCGGCCTCTCTGGCCTCCTCCATGAGCTTGTTAATGGCTCTATCAGTCAGGGGCTGGCCAGTACGAGAAGACACTGAGCACTTGGCCACCTCTTGCTTGAACGTATCCAGACTAGAGACAACCTTGGAGGCATGCTCCTGCTTCTCGTGGAGGATTCCCTGTAGCCGCTCCGATTCCTTCTCGGACTCGTCGTGAATGCGCCTGAATTCGAGAGCAAGAAGGCCGAGATGGGCAAGAGACTTGCTATATCGTCCCTTGACGTCGCTGAGGCTGCGCTCTTGGCTATAGTGGCTCAAAGCATCCTCTACTTGCTTTGTGGAGAGCAGCTCGCGGACTTTGAGAACGAGAGCGTCGTTCTCTTCACGGAGTTCATCGATGCTGAGATCAGGTTCGAAGAGAGGCATATCAAGGGTATCTTGCACGTCCACATCACTGCCTGTTTCTGTGAATGTGTTTGTATCCATAGTAAGCCCGTTAGCGTGGCCTTGCCGTTAAGTGCGTCCGATTTTTGGGTTAAAGTGCTCCGAAGCGATTGAGCCTGATTCAGGGTGCGGTAAGCGGCGGAAACATACAAGTTATTCTATTCAGTTGCTACCCCGGCTTTTGATGTAATCTTGCGGGCGAACGGGTGTTAGAGTCGAGAATGCTATCAGCCCACCGTATGCCTGCTAATATGGCCCTATACACACTCAAAGACCCCACCTGCACCCCACACCGCCTTCCGGCATTATGCAGAATACTGCCAAATTTCACTGACCTTGACGCCGACGAAGTGATGTCCCAGCGTCAGTCTCTCATTAGATCGGTCTTCAAGCTGCTAGACACTGATGATCGAGGCTACATCTTCCTCTCTCAGTGGAATTCGATCATTTCCGCGATGAATGAAGAACCAATGGACGATACTGCACCCAACGACGTCGATCCACGCATAGGCCAGCTTGATATCGAGCGTTTTACCTCTGATTGGCCCGACGAGCAGCTTTCAGAGCTCCACTGGTTCGTTGAGTCCGTCACGGCAATTGAGTCCGACATTAACGTCCGCTGGAAGGCCGCGGCTGTGCAATGGAAGGAACTGGTCCTCTTCCTCGCAGACCAGGGTGTTACCAACTACATACTCTCGATTCAACCAGACCACGTCGCTCGCTGGTTGTCCATTCGTATCAAACGGGGCATGGCGCACACCAAGTTCTTTCACGACATCGACCCGAGCATCCTGCAGGTCGGCTACACCAATGAGGAGGTCGAGGAGCTATGGCGGGACTGCCCTATCGAGGATATCCGCCGCTCGTACGACCTGTTGATCCCGTTTAGCGAGCAGTTGAAGGTCATGTTCAAACTCGCGGATATATGCAAGAGTATCTCGGACACCCTAGACAATGGCGAGGACGCGGACGGCTGGGAGCAGGTCTACACGTACGGAGAGACACTGTGCACTTTAGTACGCGACCTCGCGGCCTTTGTCTCGTGCTTCCAGAACGAGCCCGAGTTCCTAAGGACCTGGGCTGCCTTCTGTGTCCACAACTACGGCCTGCCACTCCTCACCGCCAGTCTCAGGGCACTCAACCAGCTGGACGGCATCGAGGGCATGAACACATCCTCCTTTAACTCCATACGCGCCAAGATCATCGTAACCCTGCTCTACCTCCTTGACTTCAGATTCGAGTCGAGTGATGCCGTCATAGACGTTATGCTTGGGGAGCGGGTGAAGAAGTTCCTCGAGCAAGACGTCGAGCTGACCAATGCACAAACGATGCTCCAGGGCACCGTTCGCCTGGACGCCCTTGGCACTGGGTCGACCAACCTCGCCCCGCTGGCTGATATTACCATCTCCAACTTTATCAAGACTGTCACAGCCATCCCGTGTGACGCGGGACGACTCGACGCGATTGATCTAATCATCGAACACGAGCAGGCTACGCTCCCCCAGCCCGCAGTGCCAGGTACAGGCACTATTGCAGACATGAACGAAGATTCCATGGCCCACGGTTTCCCTGAATACAGGGTCAACCATAACGAGCTCATGGCCGCACAAACGCCCAGATCTCCGTTCATGTCGGCCGCTGTGTTCGCGGTGTTCGCCACCAGACTCGACTTGAGCTCTGAGATTGATTCCCACGAGCATATTGCCGCTATAAGGGCGGAGATGCTCAGGCTGCTGCCAGCCCTCCTCATCCATGCCGACGCAGAGGACGCGCCCGCACAGGAGAGCCGCGCGAGGGATGCTGGATTCGCCGTTCTCAAGGCATCGCGTGTGATGAGCTCTATCCTGAGGGTGATCCGTCAGAAATCTGGTAGAATCGTATCTTCAGATCGTGTTGGTCTTGATGATCTCCTGGCACACCATTCGGCCATTGTCCGGGAGTGTGACACGTCCCATGTCGAATCTTTCAGTGTGGTCGATGAATCTCCCGACCGCGACGCCGCTATCTGCTGTATCGCGTCCCTCTCCGCCTTCTTCGGACCCCAAGTGGTCGGTGACCTCCTGCTTGACTGCCCCAAGGTCCTTGAGACGCTACTGTCCATGGATGCGCCCCCGGTCATCCTCCTGCGGACCACGCTGTCTAGGGCAGACTCGGGGAAGAGACTTGCTGCTCTAGAAGAGAGATACGGAGGTGAGGTGGCTGTAAGGCAGGCTGGTGACGCCCGTAGTGTCCTGGGCGGGCTGAGCAACCTATGTCCTATCCTCCTGCCGTTAGACAACCGTGTGTTCGTCCCTTCGTTCCAGAGCGTCATCAAGAGGAATCATATCTTGTCGATATTCGCGGAGTTGTACCAGAGGGTGACATCCAAATACGGAATCCGTGTGGTCGAGGATTTGTCCGCCACTACTGGAGCGCCGAATCTCTCCAAATCCGCAGATTCGGATGAGACAATCCAGGAAGAGCTCTCGCTCCTCCTCGCACGCGCGGCCACAGTCTCTGAATCGGACATAGATTCGCTCGTATCCACTGTTTGGGATCGGATTCACCTTCTCTGGACCCTCGAGAACCCCGCGGCCGACTCAGAGGACTTCTCTCGGGTCTACCATCATCTGACGAACCAACTGGTGACTCACTTTGCTCTGCTCGACCTGTTTGAGAGTGCTGACCATGCCGCGTTGACTCCATTCCAGAACTTTGTAAGACAGCTACACCATGCTATGCCGCCTGAAGATCCTGTGGTCGTCGGTAAGAATATTCGGATCCATTGCTCGACTTGCAGACCGTCGCCCGTGATGGTTGTCAAGTACAAGAATGGTTCGATTCCCGAGCTACTCAAATCGATTCTTTCCGTGATTGAGGATATCGCTGGATATGACCGCATGATTGTCGCCCGCCGCGCAGCCTCTGTCGCGTTAGACCAATCACTTGATGAAACCCAATCGACTCACGCTCCCGTCCGCGAACGTCTGACTTCTGAACAGACCGACCTGATGTCCCTGTTGGCCTTTTATCTTTCAGTCAACCCGTCGCCCGAGGTCAAGTTCAGCGGCCCCAACAACGCGTCTGCCGCAGCTGAGTGGGTCGGCGTTTCTCCAGACGATCTGTTGATGCTCGCTGAGGGGTGTGGCACTGCACAGAACATCTCGGGTGCCTTGTTTAAGACATGGCCCGTTCGCCGCGGTGTGAGGCTTTATACTGCGAAGCAGCACAACTTGTCGATTGTGGAGGTCGGCCAGAAGTTCTATCTTGCCGTGGTCGATAAGGAGGACGCCCCGGCGTTCTTTGGGGCTCGGAAAGATTGAGAACTGTGTAATTTATGTGATCTGTAAAACGTGAGTGGACTTGTAAACCACAAACATCTGAAGCTCCAATGACACCAATGCGTCAGGTGATGGCTGAGTTATCAGTCCCAGCTGCCAGAGGTGAGCCTCTTCACCTTGTCCTGTGGCACAGTATGGTCTGCCACACTGACCGTAACTTAAGTGACATAAATTCGTAAACAAACATAACGCATGTATCCCATAACGCGACACCACATTATTAACTCGTAAAACATGGTACAATGGCAGGGGTCACGGCCAGCTCCTTACTATGCAGCTGTCACCGCTGAACTCTCTTTTGACATTCCTGTGATCACAGGCCGTGGCTGTCTCAACCTTAATGTACCACCACGTTCCCCACCCAACATTGTTTGACACAGTGCGACAAGACAGCTCCTGGATCAGAGATCTATTTACACTAAACGCACACCTGCTCGAGCGCGGTCTCCGCAAACTGCCTAACATCCAGGTCCTCGTCGTCGGCCATACCGGTGAGCACGGGTACGATCTCCCCGTCCCTCGACTTGCCCTCCACGAGCTGGCCGACCTTGCCCAGGGTCTGGGCTGCGTTAAACCGCACATTCGGGGTCCCGTCGGTGGCCATGCGGATGACGATCGGCAGGATCGACGTGGCGAGCAGGGTCTCCTCGACGTTGGGGGCGATGGCCCTGATGGCGATGAGCACGGAGACGCGGTAGAGGTAGTTGGGGTGGGTCGCGAGAGAGGCCAGCTTGGGCAGGAGGACGCCCTGGGCCCAGCTGGAGTCGAGGTGGGGCAGCATGTCGGCGATGGTCCTCGCGGCACTGTCCCTGATCGAGAACACGGCATCGCTGAGCCAAGAGAGCACAGCTGCAGACATCTGCTCCGTCATGAAGCTCGGGCCCGACCTCTCGACGATGAGCGGGATGATGTCGATCACGGCCCGGCGGACACGCCAGGCAGTGTCCTCGCTGAGGTTGATGATGGGCACCACGAGCTTGGCAGCGATCCTGGCCGCAGCGGGAGTCTTGAAAAGCGTAGGCAGGGCCGACACAGTGCTCAGGCGGACGTCGGGCGTCTCATCGGCCAGGAAGCCGGAGATCATCGACTCGAGCTGAGTCATGGCCTTCTCCGGCACGATCGAGGCGAGCTCGCAGACCGCTATCGACCCTGCCAGCCTCACAGCGAGGACGGGGTCCTTGGTGACGGCGCCGAGGGCCGGGACGATGCGAGCCTCGACTGTGGCCGGCGGGAGCACCGCGGCGAACTGGGGCACGGCGCTCATGGCCTTGGCACGAACCTCGGGCTCGGGATCAGTGAGGAGGGCGACGCAGTGGTCGACGGCAGCGTCGGGCTGCTCGAGGGCGGTGGCCCACTGGGGCAGGTGGTCAATGAAGACCGACCGGACCCTCCAGCTGATATCCTGGGCCAGGGCAGACATGACGGGCTCCGTGGCAGCGGGGGCGATGTCAGCCTGGATGAACACAGCGCTGAGGGGTACGGCGTGGAGGCGGACAGACTCCTGCTCGTCGGCCGCGAGCTGCTTGAGCAGAACGAGGAGGAGGTCCTTGGAGGCCTCACCGCCGCCGACGAAGGGGGCAACCTTTGCGATACAGAGAGCTGCAGCACGGCGAACCATCGGAAGCTCGTCATCGGCGTGCGCCTTGATGCGGTTGATGATTCCAGGCTTCTGCTTGGGCTGGGCACGCTTCATGGCGACTGAGTAGAGCCCGCACGCGGACACGCGGTGTGTATACCACTCGGACTCGGCCAGAGAGTCGATGAGAGGCATGAAATGGGCTGTAAAGTGCTCTTCAGAAAGCTGCTCGGCGACGGAGAGAAGGCTTTCCACGGCCCGATCTCTCACCATCTGGGAATCGGCCTTGGCAAGAACAGCGAGGGGCGCAATAATGGTGTATGCATAAGGGGCGCCCCCAACGAATGGAATGAAGTGCTGAAGCTCCTCTGCCATGACACAAAGGATCTCATCTGCATCGTCCTGTGCGGTATCAGCAAGGAAAGGCAGCAATTCCGCCCTGGTTCTCTCAGCTCCAATGGCAAGAGCAATTGTGGATATACGGCGAACAGCGTTAAGTCTGCTGGTAATATCATCACTCCGCAACTCTTCAACGAGCGCGGAAATTGTCACTACGTTCATTGTTGGCGTCGACATTTTCTCGAGGACTAAGCTGCACTCATCATGGTGTAGCCCCCACCGGGCAACACTTGGGCCGAGCACGACGTTAAAGGGTAGTATGGACACTGCCATGATCTCTAACAGTCTCGCTGAATACCTGTCGGAGCTCACCAGGCATTGAAGAAGACGACGTAGGGGAGAGGACCTCACAAACAAACCCGCCGGAACAAGACAAGGGCTGCTGCATGAATGGCATGCACGTGCGTGTGTTCACTGGGCAGTGCATGGATATGAACCGGTGATAGTACGACTGGACGTTTGACTCGATGAAAACCAACCATGCCTCTAAATAAAAACTTTTTACACACCCTACTCGTCGCCCCACACATCCTCGACCGTGACCCTCGCCTTGAGCTCCTTCCTGACCTTCTTCCGGTCGTACTTGAGACTGCACACGTCACCGAGCTCGTCGATGTGCTCCAGGGCCCATGCGATGTCCTCCTCCGTCATGGCTGCGGACAGGCAGAACCGCACCCGGGACGCGATAAGGGAGCACGCGGGGTAAGCCACGACCACAGTGGCGATGCCTCTGTTGATCGCCTCCTGGAAGAATGCAGGGATCTTGTTGGGGGCGTACAAGAGCATGGGGACGACGGGCGAGTGGTGGTCCCCCATGATCTGGAAGCCGTGGTCGTAGAGGAAGCGGCGGAAGATCTGCGTGTTCCGGGCGAGCCGGTCGACCTGGACGAGCCCGTTGGCCGACTCCCGGGACGCCCCCTTGGCGGGGGTGAAAGAGTCGATGACGCTCTTGATCTGGCAGACGCAGCCGGGGGCCATGGGCTCAGCGGAGACGGCGCCGAACGTCTCGCGGCGGAGGTAGTCGATGAGGTCGGCGCTGCCGGCGATGTAGCCGCCGACAGAGGCAAAGGACTTGGTGTACGTGCCCATGAGAACGTCCACCTGGTCGAAGAACGAGAACTGCGGCCCGAGCATGCCGTGGAGGGCCTTGCGGGTCCCGGCGAACCTCACGTGGTCGTCATGGAGCTGGCGAAGGTCCTCGAGGTCGGGCTGGCGACCGTGGAAGACGCTGCCCCACAGAGAGGGCGTGGTCCAGGCCTTCTCCTTCTTACCGGGCACGGAGAGGAGGTGGGCGTCGGCCCAGTCGAGCAGGGCAAAGCGGTCGTCGTAAAAGTCGCACACACCGCCCGCATGGTGGCCGAGGGCACCGATGGAGTGGGCCTCGTCGACGTAGAGGTAGCAGCCGTACTGCTTGGCGATGCGTACGATCTCG
This sequence comes from Carpediemonas membranifera, assembly GCA_019828565.1. NCBI lineage: Eukaryota > Fornicata > Carpediemonas > Carpediemonas membranifera. The sequence continues at coordinate 743,580 of JAHDYR010000062.1, read as the reverse complement.
GGGAGGTTGCATATGCCGCCCTCCATAGAGTAGATGCCCTCGACGACGATGACGATCTTGCTCCAGTGGTTGTGGGTGCGGGGCATGCCGTTGAGGATGGCGTTGCGCACAGTCTTCTCCAGGTGCGCCATGTCGTCGTGTCTGAAGACCTTCTTGTGTCCCACCGACGCCCGCCCGCCGACGACGATCGAAGCGTGGTTCAGAGAGTCCGAAATGATAAGGCCGTCGGGTCCGACGAGGGCGGGGATCGTGGTGCTGTTGGTGGCGAACCCCATGGCGAATATGATGGCCGCCTCCTTGTGGATGAAGTCCGCCATCGTCTGCTCGAGCTCGGCGTGCAGGTGGCTGTAGCCCGAGTTGGCACGGGGCGAGGCCATCGTTATGCCGAAGTTGCTGAAGGATTCAACGACCTTGGCCTCGTTCTGAGCGTTGGCCTTCCCCGAGGCAAAGCCGAGGTAGTTGTACGAGCCAAAGTTTAGCGCACGGTACGTCTCGTCAGTGCAGTACCACGTCTTGAAGTGGTCCTTGGAGGCACGCTTCACAACGTCGATCCAGGCGCCTGGGGCGGAGCGGATGGGGTGATTGAAGCAGTGGACACCACGGAAGTAGATGCGGTAGTGGAAAAAGCGATCAAAGTTGGAAAATAGGGAAGCATAGTTCTTATCTGGGCGTGTGAAGGTCACAAAGGCCATTACCTTTCCAACCACGTCAGCAAGTGTGCCAAAAACGACGATGAGGAAGTACTACGTCAGGAGATGAAGAATATGCATACCGTAAGATACGTGGCTATCAGTGTAGGCCACGGGCATCGCTCCGAATCGAGCAGGGTTGCAAGAGACGGCATTCTGGGGAAACCAACCCAAAGTGCAGTTTTACGTTAGGCGATTGTGGTTTATGGGCTCATTTTATCTCACGTAAACAGCTGGTTCAGGCCGGCAGCTCAACTGGAAGAATTTATGTGGAGGATTCGTGTAAAGGTGACTTAAGCTGTCGACCCCCCTGGGATGAACTCCAGAGGACTGAACAGGTTCAGTCTGACGGCCCACCTGTCGTACACCAGAAGGGTAGCGGACATGAGGGCGTCGGCGATGGAAAGTCCATCGTCTGTGTCGAACGCTGCTGTCTTCTTTCGCGTCTGTGCTCGTCTGTTACGCGCTCATCTGTCGTCCATTGCCGGCGTCTGAAGCTCATGTCGTCGTCGTCTTCGTCATCTTCGTCTGTTGTGAGAGACACTAGTGGTGGAAAGCGGTTGTAACTAGTAGTAAAGACGCTTTGTGTTGTATGATGCTGGTTTCTTGTGTTTTGAGGTATGCTGCTAGCTGATGAACCCTGAAAAGAACAAGCGGGCTCGGCTCGGCCAGGATGACGCCGAAGCTACTCCTGCCCCGGACATTCAAGCTCTCATGGGCTTCGACCCTGGTGCTCGGTCGCTGGGCGGCTACACGATCCGCCGCCCAGACGGGCAGAGTGTATCTGGCGTTCTCGCTAAGTGTGGCTACACTGCCACCCCCTCTTTCCGCGTGAATATGAGCGCAGCATCGTTCAAAACGACAAGTCTAGAGGCTCTCAAACAGTCGATTAGGTTTGTCCATGAGATCATCGTTCAGATCATCAACGAGGGGACGAGAAAGTGTTTCCGCCGTGCGACTTTTGCCAATCACTGTCTGCGCCAGAAGCACTTCGCCCGGGCTGGACGTCAACTCCTGGATGATCTCGGCGGGCGCTCCCGGAGCCCATTCATCTCGAAGTCGCGTATGGGGCTGCACTGTTCGGTTCCGCCGGCACTCCCTCCTGTGCTCCGTACCGCCACTTTGCTCGAGCTCTCACTGGCATCATGCTCCGGCACAACGTCGTCGTGAGTGTCGACATGGTCTCGGAATTCCGCACTTCCATCGTGTGCCCATACTGCAAAGCACACTTCAGACGTGTGGTGCACACACGCCGCACCATGCTCTGCCAGAATCCCGCGTGCGAGGGAGCTCCATGGCGCGTTGAACGGCTACGTCGGCATCCCGAGCAGAGAGACATACTTCTCAATCTCTCTCACCGAGATAAGAGCGCCAGCGAGAACATCCATTGGTGCACCTTCGATGCAACTTCAGATCAGATAGAGCAATCTCCTTTCCACTACGACTCCCAGAGAGGTGCTCTTCCTCGCTATCATTAACTTGCTAAGTTGAGCAAGCACGCGCTGCAGCGCGCGTGATATGCTGCGCACGATTGATTCACTGCGATCCTGATGCTGCTTGGATCACTGTGTGTTTTGGACTCAACAATTCTAATCCTGCGCAGCACAGCGATTGACCGTCGGATCAGATCACACCTCAGTCACCTGCCGCAGCCAAGCCACGCACAGAAACACGTCTCCTGAAGTCAGCTGCCCCATACGGCACTCACATCTACTTTCTACCCGTTGTCACAATATTCACCATCCCACAGCAGTATGACAGTTTACCCACTCACACCAGCCCGTTGAACCTCTCCACCGCCTCCACGAAGTACGCCATGCCACTCACAGTCACCCCGACAAACCGACCGTGGCTGGCCCAGACTCCACTGAACCGGCAGTCCGCGATAAACCCTTGGCCATGCCGCTGGCCACCCAGCCCACGAGAACGGTGGCCAACGAGGACGCCGTTGTCCTGACCTACTGCGATGACAAGGTCAGCGTGGACGTCGCTGTCAAATATAAATTGGGGATCATACTTGAGCGCCTTCTTCCACCGGGTGGGTGTTGACTGGTGGGTGGTGCTCACAGTGATTATCTCACGATCTACTGATCCAACTGACACTATCGGTTTTTGTGTCATATTGGATGATATTGCGGTCAGAGGCTGGCGCCCGATGTCGATTTTCGCTACCGGTCCAAGTCTATCCTCTGATGCGGTGAACCCGACAACGGTGTGGTCGATTATCAAGTAATACAGGCCGCTTCTTCCCACAATTCCCCTGGGGAAACCTGTGAGAGGGGCCTTATGGATCCTTTGAGCAGGGTCGACCCAATATATTGTCTTGGCAAGGTAGCATGTTGCTGCAACAGTCTGGTCGGTTCCGATTGCTACGTGGAGAATGCCGTGGTGCTGTCTGGCAATACTGAGGCTAGCGGAGAAGCGCATGGAGTGTTTCAGCGACCCGTTGTCTGTTATATCGAAGTAGTAGAGCATACCAGCCTCAGTTACGGCGGCAACGGCGAAGCTTGTCGGGCCCAGGGCGAGGAGGGAGAGGTCCGCGAAGGGGGCGTTGGCTTCGGCCAGTGTGACGATGGAAGCGTCATAATCTTCAAGGAACGTTAGTTTCTTGTCTGATTCACGCGGAAGGTTCTTTGGAAAGGAAGCTGTGAGCAGCCTGTTGCCCACAGCAACGATGTAGTGGTCTTTCAGAAGAACCACGAGATTTCCAACGGTGCACAACGCTCCATCCTTTGATTCAAACGCCGCAATCTTTGAACAGCCAACACAAACCACTGGAGATGCACCTATTTCGCCAGCCATGCCGATGTCGTCGCTGACCTTAAACTGCTTTGAATTACTCAACCAAACATCGTCTGCAACGTCGACTTACACACTCATTATCCCCACCGCTTTACTACTTCCAGAGCCCGCTCCATATGCCTCGTGTGCCCCAGCAAACTATTAAATGCGAGCCTCACAACGCCTTCCTGATCCATCACAAAGGTGACGCGCCCTGGGACCTCGTCAAAGCCAACAGAAGGCACTCCGAAGAGGTTTCGGACCTTGTCATCCTCGTCCACGAGGAGGCGGAAGGGAAGGTTGAGGGCTTTGGCGAAATGAAGGTGCGTCTCAGCGCTTCCGGCTGCTATACCTGTTAAATCTACGCCTGCTTCTTCAAACTCGCGGTAGCGGTCTCGGAAGGCCGTGCATTGCCGTGTGCAGATGCTTGTGTCGTCCTGAATGTAAAAGAAAAGCACGAGCGGCCTTCCTGTTCTCGTGTACTGATACTCCTTGCCATTTTGATCATATGCGGCGAATTCTGGTGCCTTTTGGCCAACTCGGATTGTTCTTCCCATCGTTGTGTTGTCGTGGACCGCAACTGTCGAATCTTATTCCAGATTGGGGGATATTCGACCGATCCAGCCCACCCAGCGCCTAGAATCCATGGCTTTCATGGTGATTGATACACAGTCAAGCGGCGGCTTGAGTTTGCAGCTCTGGTAGCTTTGTCGAACTGACAGGCATGGTCGCCACTCGCACGGTCAGGTGTATGAGTAGTAAGCGGCCTCTTTCGCACTGAAGTGATGAACGGGTTTCTGACGAGGCAGTGATCAGTCCATCTGGGCGACTGGAACACTTCTGCCTACTACGTCGACTGCCATGCTGCTCTGGCCGCGACTGATGGCTGTATGCGACTGTGGCTATGAGTTGAACTGGATGATCTTGATGATTCGTCGCAAATCGTCCAAGTCAATCAGGCGATCGAGTCATTCTCGAGGATGTCGGCTGGGACTGGCCTGCCGCCGTGTTTTCACGAGTGGCTTTGACATTCGGGGTCCGCTGAATGGACATAAAACGCACAGATTCGGGGTTGACTTTCTGAGACAACTGGGCGCTCGAGAAAATGCTCTTCAGCGGCTGGACGCCCACATCACAGACATTGATGCCGATATTGCTCAGTTGAATAGTATGATGCTTCCCGACGAGGAGATCGATGCCCGCATCGCGAGAATGGACGCTTCTCGTGCTCGTCTCGCTGCAATGCGCTCTTCAATGCCTCAGAGCAACCGAAACATCCAGCGTGACGCCTTTATCGCTGTTAACTCCCGTATTCTGACCGAGTGTGCCGATATTCCCGGCAACATTCCACTCTCATGCGACAGGCCTTCACCCACGAGTTTGGCGAGGAGTTCCCGGACGAAGACGGTGATGCCAGTCAGAGCACAGCGGAGGAGTTGACTAGCGCGCTCTTGGCCCTCAACCTCCACCATCGCAGAGCCATCAGCTTTGTCAACAGGATTCTCACGTTTCTCTCACCACACTCCCCGCTGTCCATGAACGTCGAGCTCGCGGATGGAGAGGAGCTCCCGGTCGCTCTGCACACGCTCAACCAGGGCGCGGTATGGGCGTGTCTGGTGGGTGGCGGGGCCAACCCCGACCTCGAGGACAGAGTGCTGATGAAGGCTCGAGAGGAGCAGCCGGATGAGACCAAGATGCAAAACAAGATCTGCAAGGCTCTCACCCCCGAGGCCAAGTGCCTCTGGTTCCTCTGCCGCAAGTTCTTCTTCACGATGAACGTCGCCGAGAAGGACGGCGAGTGTCAACATTACACTGCGTACAACAGATGCTACCACCACCGCATGTACATGGGCCGACTCTTCATGCTCGACACGAGGCATTTCGACTTCCTCACCAGGGCCAGGATGCCCAGGGCCCTCGAGGTCTTCAGCGACAAGTTCACCCGCATCGCCAGGACGCCCAAGGGCCTGTGGGGCTGGGGAGATAGTAGATATCGTCAGCTGGGGTTCGAGTCATCTGGGTTCGTCGACCCGACCCGCCTCACCTTCCCCGCCTGCCCCAAGGTCGCCGCGCTCGAGACCAGCCTGCCCCCCTGGGAGAAGCACAGGATGGCGACTGATGTGTCGATGGATGGGGATCAGACGTTCATACTCACCCCAGCCGGCACTATCATGGCTTGTTGGAATCCACAGTGCTTCGTCGGACCAGTCGAAGATGAGAAAATGCACCTCTTCCACCCAGTAGCAGTGCCCACAGACTTTGTCCCAGATCACATCATGCATGATGAGTCGTTTGTCCTCCTCTCCATGGGCGATCGGCATGTGATCAGCGGGAGAAACAGGAAGGCCAGCTGGGGCTCGGGCACTGGAATGATATGACTGGCTTCGAGAAGCTGCCATTCAGGGTCGACCAGATCATTTGTTCCTGCAACAACTTTAGCATATTCCTCAGTGGCCTCCAGATGCTGTTCGCCGGTCGAGTTCCCCTGATTATCGCGTCCCAGCGGGGTCTGCTGCCTGGGTACCGCAAGGGCGACGTCTGCTTCACAGCCACCCCGCTCCGGTTCTCGGAAAGGGTCAAAGGAATATTTGACTCCAAGAAAGAGTTGGTTTGGGTGACCGAGGGCCAGACCCATCGCTGCATGGAAGATGGGGATCCGACTGTTGTACCCTTCGAGGCGAATGCATTCAGCGGCCTCTCTTTCCGTGAAGCGTCAGGCGGGTGGTCCTATGTGTCGAATCGTTCGGGAGACGTTGAGATTGTGCAGTGCGACGCGCCGAGTTCAATTATTCAGCCGATTATTCCTGTCGACGTCGACCCGTGGACCCCGGACGAGACGGTCATCTGAATACAAGATAGCTGAAGCAATTCATAAACTCGTGTTGTTATGTGAGCTTACCGTAATTCGCGTAATTCGACCATGCGGAAGACGACAAAGCCTCTAATCTTATCATGAACGAACACTTGCTTGCTAAGAAGATGCCAGTTGGAATTTTATCACCGCCTAATCTCACTACGGACGAACAACTTGAGGTATTCCTTGCGGACTACAGCAATCCACCCCCATGGGCCACTCCCATGATCAGGAAGTCCTCTCTGCGCTATGTTCTTGCTTCATCGCTCGTAGTACCAGGCATAGGCCACCTATTCATCGGCCAAAGCCAGAAGTCCGCCCTGTACCTTGTTTCTTTCTTCCTGTTGGCTCTTGGAGGGATCCTAACCCTCGAGATCTTCGTCGGAGTCGCCCTGCTCATCCTCTGTCTCGCCCTGTATGCCATCATTCAGTGGGATATGGCTGTGATGTGCTACCGCCTCCACCTCTGCTTCCCCATTTGCGAAGGTGAGTTTGCTTCCACGATCACTGCGTTCGGACTCAATTACATTGTCCCGCAGCTCTCGTTCATCTCTATGCCTGTCTTTGTATCCGACTCTACCAGGGCTCCCGAGGTGTACATTAAGGAGATCAGAAAGCAGCAGATGGATCTCAGAGTTCGGCATGAGGACGCTTATAACGTCTGAAAGTCGATTTATGATGTGTGTGTATGTCTCATGTAAATGTGGCGATCGGTTGGGTGTGCTTAGAGCTCATCGCCCTCCGCCAGCCCGGCAGGCTGATCCTCGGCCACCTTGACTGCGCTGGGCCGCATGAAGCCACCGCACATGGGGGCTGTAGTGAAGTAGCGCTTGCCCTTGACCACGCCGTCGTGCTTGCCGCTGGGCTCGTCGTACTCGATGCCGACCCACCAGCCAGACTTGATCTCGGGCACGAGGCCGATGAAGCGGACGGTGCCGCGGCGGCCACCGAGGACCTCGACGCGGTCACCTGTGTGTATGGCCTGGGCAGCTTCCATGTCGCGGTTGTCGTTGCGCACGTCTTCAACCATGTGTGGGCGGGGTCATCACGGAGCAGCTTCTTCTTCTTCCAGGAACGATAGGAGTCTTCACGGGCGGCATAAGCTTCCTCCGAGATCTCATACTTCTCCACGAGCGAGACATCATCCAACCCACCGTTCTTGGCCAAAGAGTGCGGGTTCGAGTCCTCACAGAATAGGGTGAAGCCGTCTTGGATGCCCTGGGCCGCATATGACCCAATAAGCGCGTCATCGTCGTCTAACGTGCATAAAACATGGCCAGAGGGGTCTTTGATCGTCAGTCGGCAATCAGCCGCACGTGTGCCGGTGGAATGTTCGACTTGCTCCTTGACCTTGGATACAGGCCACTCGGGATGGTATCTCTGCTCCATAAAGACACCAGCGATGTCTGCGTGCTGTAGATGCATCTTGAGCATGTAGGACTGCGTTGTTGTCCACTCTAGCATCTCTCTTGGTACGTTCATATGATCTTGTTGTGAATTGTGTTGTTCTGAACTGTGCAATCATCAAAGCAGCTGCCTCAGAGATTTGATGGCCACATCACGGATGTTGCCATGATCTGGTCAAATCTGACATTATTAAAAGACGGCGAGCAGCTAAGCATGCCGCCAGAAGCATGATATTACCCTATTCAGCGCATATATATGGCTAGTTTTCAATGCCGCAGTTTATGTCGCGGCCGACCGATGCAAGAAATTTCGCCGCTGACCTCTTCGCTGCTCGGGATACTGCGTCTCTATGAGGGATTTCCTACGTTGTGCTCAGATTCTTTATGGGATCGAATTCTAGAACACTATGCCGCGTTAACGAAGCAAGACTCCCGCAGTATCGACTTTCAAAGCATTCAGAGCACCAATCCTGGATTATTAGGCTACATATCGACACGGATGATCGATAGCTTCCTCCCTTCCCTCCGTACCTGGCTCACCATCACTTCTTCCCTCCCTCCATCAACACACGGCCCCACGCAACCCCTCATGCAGACCTTCTCCCACCTCACCGGTGAAGCTCCACTGAGGAGGATCAAGGTACACCCTACATATTCAGCGAGCAGGCCGAGGAGTGGGTCCATTGGAGTGAGGATGACAGGTCGTGGTACCCTCCTCGACCTCATGCCAGCGACGCTGGCTGGAGTCATGTTCTCAGCTGGGGCAGACCCTGCGGGTTTGTGTAAGACTAGAACTTCGCTCTGGGCTATCTGTCGAACAGTCACGGCCTCGTTGGCGACTGTCACGAGAGTCCACAGCGCGGGACTACAGGATGCGGACCAGTATTTCTTAGCAGGGTGGAGATTGTTCGCTACGGGGCCAAATAGATTCCATCAAAAGTCTACACGAGATACAGACTATATCTACTTCCCAGAAATGATACGAATTCCACCCGTCCTTCAGTTTATAGCCGATGAAAACCACTGGTCTTGTCTCGCGTACACTACCAAGGGGCTGTATGCATGGGGAAGAAACATTGGTCAGCTTGGCTGTGTGTTCAATGATTTGGCCAAGCCGACTCGGGTTCAAATCCCACATGCCGCAGTATTTTCCATCGATGTACATTACAAGCAAGACTGGCCGCCGCCATCTCAGGCATTGAATGGAGTAATCCACTTCATGACAATATTGGACACGAATCTCGGACCGTTCATATCAAGTAATGAGATTCATCGATACGGTTTCGGAACCGAATCTGATTGCGGAAAGTTCACAGCGCTGGCTCTACCCCCAGGATATAATCTATCCGATCTTGTGATAGGAAACCGTATTTGCTGGATTCACGACTCTGTCAAGAAGAAATGCTTTATCACTGGCACCAATATGCTTGGCCAGCTCGGGTTGGGTCACCAGATGGCTGTGACATCTCTCACGGAGGTCCCCTTTGCGGTCAATGATCTGCTTGTGGATATCAGCGGATCTTTTTCTCTCTTTTTATCAGGTCGAGAAATCTTGATGAGTGGAAGCTTGTGGGGGTCAATATTTTCAGATATTGTTACAGATCCAGACTGTGTCAGAGTGTCAAGCCTGCCCTTACCAGAGTCGACTCAGGTTGTGTGGGTGATTACAGACGGGGGCTCCAACATCTCTGCCCTTGTTGCATTTACTAAGACAACCACTGATTCCAGCAGCCCCTCAGTGATCACCCACACCGCTGCTTCATGGGGCCTCTCACTCAATCCCCAGTTCGGGGGTGACACCACGACTTGGACTCGACTCGACTGTAGAGATGACTCGGACCGACTCTGTTGTAACCTGGAGATCCTTGCAACCTCTGACAATGCGCTGAGGTGGGTATTATTTGTTGAGTAGTTAAGACCCCCGCAGCCCTGGTCGAATTGGGGTGATGGCTAATTATGAACCGTGAGAGGATACTCGCCATTGTCTGTTGTAAACATCGGCCGGGTCGGCCAGACCAGACACTATGCCAGCTATGGAATATGATAGCTCTACTGCTTCATACAAGGGCTCGACTTGACTCGTGACTTGGGCAACAGGGCAGGAGGATGAAAGAGTCAGCCCCTGTCACATCCAGCTCAAAGAGGAGGCGAATGGTATGCGGAATCCAACTGCATGTGGTGACTGGTGTCTAAAATCGATTCGATCTCCCGATCGGGCGAGATCTTTTGACAAAAAAAAAAGAAAAAGACGGACAAATGAAATGTGCCAACGCGCTATTGCTGCTTCTAATAGTGGAATTCGTACGATGCTATACATGTTCAGGCAGTGGTATTATCATCACCAGCATTTCATCGTACAATGACCACGATGATACGAGATTGCTACAATACACCAAACCTTTCCCCTTACATCCTAATATACTCCCCATCGGTCACCGCCACGTCTAATGTGACATTGGACTGCGCCACCCTCAGCTCCATCGACGAGTTCCGCGTCTGCTGTACCATAGACAACGTTATTGGGGGCTGCACTGCCGATCTATACACCCTCGGACCTCCTATGACGTGTGGTATCCCGGAAGTACTATTTATCATCATTCTCATCGGCCTGAATTGCTGTTTCTGGGGTGTTGTCGGGTGTAGCTGTGTGTGCTCAGTCGTTGTGGGCACTGTGGAATGTTACCGGAGAATCGCCATCGCAGGCGCCCTCCATGGCCTCGAGCTGCCGCTCGGCGGATGGTTCCTTGAGGAGTACAGGAACCGAAAAGCGAAGAAGTGGGGGATGCGACGGCGTGTGTTGACGACCAGAAAGACTGTTTTTACGCATGTGATCATGCCAACACCAGCACCAGCACCAGAGCAAGAGCCGGAGCCGGAGCCGGAGGCCGAGGAAATCGATCTTGAGGGTGGCGACGCTCCTGAGCCAGATGAGATTGACTATGGTCTAGAGGCGCCTTACTTTGACCCAAACGCGACGTCATGCGACGCGGGCGAGGCAAACCCGTTCACCATTGCGTGGATAACGGCATAACTGATGGCTGTATGGCATTTATCGGGTCAATTGGCGATAAGCGGTATGCCACTATCGTGCGTGTGGTCTGTCATCCGCTCAGTAACCCCTTATTTGCCTTTGATAAATCTGGTGCAAAGGTGCACTTACTTACCTTACGGTCAAGTTCTCCATATCCTCCATTCTCCATAACCGTAGAAACGTGATCCTTTTCATCGCGGACTTCTACGCCGGATTGGAGAACAGGCTCTGCTCGTTCACAAAGGCCAAGTACTTTCACACTTGCGCACGGATATGGTTGCGGCATTCAACACCGCCCATCCACCTCTTCCGGGTGACAAGCCGCTGGCTGGCCCAAGCTTGTTCCGCTTGTCCCGATGGCTCCGGTCCGCCCAGGGTTCATGCACGTTCCCTGTTCTCTCAACGTGCTGAACCCGGCTTGGCTTGCCCAACTTGGGGTCGACCCGGAGCATCACGCCACTGAGCGCATGACGCGAGAGCTGCTGGAGGCTCTTCCTCCGAACATCCGTCGGGTGCTGTCTGTCAAGACAGATGGGGTCGCCGTGGACCTCACGGTCCAAGTTGGTGCTCTGTCATACGTCAGCAGACGTGCCAGTGGCAACCCGACGATGAAGCGAAAGGATCGGGAGCGTCTGGGTGTGGATGACGCAGATGCTCGCCCCGCGCCAGACCCCGATGCCCACCTCATGGGTTTCGACCCGGGTGCTCGGGCTCTGGGTGGATTCTTCATCCGCCACCCAGATGGCACCACCAGCTCCGGTGTGGTCCCGAAGTGTGGGTACACCAAGACCCCCAGCTTCGCGTTCGATATGACTCCTGCATCATTCAAAAGTACAAATCTAGATAGTCTACAAAACTCGATTAGGTTTGTGCTCCTCCACGAGCAGGAAATATTCGACGCTGGGATGGTCAAGAGCTTCCGCAGAATGCGCCTGATGAACCACATCTTGCGTCAAAAGCACTTCCACAGAGCTGGGGAGCAGCTTGCTCGCACCCTAGGATGGACTCCTCGGCGACTCCCTCGCGGTATTGCCCCTCCCCGGGCAGCCCCCACCAGGCTGGTTGTCTTCTACGGAAGCGCTAGATTCAAGACGCCCCGTCGGGTGCATCCATGCGCGCCGTATGGTCGCTTTGCTACCTTACTACCACACATCATGAGAGCTTTCAACATCACTGCTGAAGTGCGGATGACTAACGAGTTCCGAACCTCACTCGTCTGCACCTTCTGCCGCGCGAGGTTCCGTAGAACTCGCTACACGAGGCGCACGATGCGATGCCACAACCCGAATTGTCAAGGTGCTCCATGGTACAGACAGCAACGCCTCAATTCCGATCCTACTACCACCACTTGGCTCAATCTCTCCCACAGAGACAAGACTGCTGCACAGAACATCGTGGATTGCGGCCTCATGACGGATGCACAGTATCAAGCAGTGCTTTCAGAAATCCAAGACCTCCAGCCCGTCTTCCCAACTATAACCCCAATACACCAATTACGGCTAACCAGCCGCTAGTCTTCGCCTCCGGGCAAGCTAATTGAAGTGGAGAGACGCAGTGCTTGCACTGTGCACTCTATGATACTTCACGCTGCGTCACCAATAACCAAATAATGAAGACAGCTGCAATTCTTCTAGTATTTATCCTCGTAGTGTCTACATTGGCCTCATGGGAGTCCAATATGTCCCCAATCGACCTCCGGTCCGTCCCCGTCTTGACTTTCGTCGATGGCGAGAGAACAACCTCTCGCAGAGGTGAAACATATCCATCTATGGTTCGTGTTGGTGGATCCACGCCCCAAAAGTACAATCCTTCCACAATTCAGTGCCGCAATGTTGGTTTCGATGGGAATAGCGTCAATTGGGCCTGCGATGCTCAGCTTGCAGAAGGCGTTGAGCTTGGCCGCTTTGAGATCGTCTGCGAGGGCTGGAATGGCCCAGGCGACCACCTTATCGTCCCTGGATCCTGCAACATTGAGTATGCTCTCAAGGGCCAGCCGAGACACGTGCAGCCCAGCAGCAGCACTGGCACTGGTCAGAAGACCTACACCACCACAGAGACCACAGAGATCGTGGACGACGATGACTTCAGCTTCGTCCATTTCCTCGTCGTGGTTGGCTTCATCGTCCTTTTCCTTTTCTTCATGAAGAAGTTCTGTGACTGCCGGCCCCGTAATGCCGGCCCGCACCATGCCCGCCAGCCAACCGAGCCCCTTGCCCCGCCATCGGCACCCCACTCTTCCGAATTCTACCCCGAGGACACCTCTCCAGACTACCACGGTGCATACGTCAGCACGGAGCCGAGGAGCACGTACGGCAGGCGTTCAACCCGCCCCATGGCCTCCGGTTCCAACCCTGAGGTGCACCATTACCACCACTACCCTAAGGAACGTCGGTGGGGAGGGTTCTTCTCCCGCCCGACCATCTACACGGAGCCTGTCGTCATCCGGGATCGGCCTACCGTTGTCAAGAAGACCAAGACCGTTGTGGTTGATAACACCGCCAGTGACAACAGCAGCAGCAACAGCACGAACTATGGCCAGAAGGAGGACTCTCCCACGCATACGTCCACAAACTACGGCAAGAGTAGGACCAGGTAAGAATGTAAATAATGTATACGCACTGCGACTACTTTACTAAAGACACTGCCACCGTCTCAATACTTGGGGTGCCGCTCCGCACTGACGACGTCCTCGTTGAACAGCAGGATGTTAGCCCCATTGGCCGGCTTGGACCCGTTCGTGTCCTCGCCTATGTACTGGATGATGGTCTGTGCCAGCATGGACCCGAATATGCTGCAAGACGGGGCCGAGTGGAGCCCGACCTGACCGGCCAGGACGTTGTCGTGAAGGTCAGCCTTCTCGTTGAGAATGTCAATTGCCGACTGAAGAATAGGCACCTTAAGGTGCGCCCTGGGCTTGGTGTCGACCTCCTTGATGTCAAGCACGCTCTGAGAGCACGGGTAAGACACTGCGGCAGTCTCATCGGTGGCCAGCTTGTACTGGATCAGGTCGAGGATAGCAAAGCCCCGCAGCCCGGCCAGGCCAGCGGTGATGAGTGGCACAGCCGGTTCATGCTCAGCGCACTCCTGCAGGATGCGACGGAACGCCTGTGGGAATTCCAGTGGGCGACAGAAGACGACTAGTTGCACTGGTGAGGGTGTAGTGAGCACTGTGTTCATGTTATCGATGTCCTCCATGTCTCTGTGGTGCACGCGGACGAAGGGGTTCAGAGAGCGGACGTAGTCGGCGACTTGGGAAGCAATAGGGGCCGAGGTGCTCAGTTCGTTCTGGAAGAGGAAGTTGGAGTCCAGCTCGCGGTGAGATGGCTTGCAGAAGTCCGCAAGAGTGAGTTCGCCGATGCCAGAGAGCACAAGGTCCTTCACGATCTCCGCGGACAGGCCATTGATGCCGACCACGGCAACGTGAGCATTCTTCAAGCGACTTTGGACAGAATGACCCCAAATACGGATCTGTCTGTCGTATATTTCCTTCTCTTCAGCGCTGATCTGATCGTTCGGCATTTGATGACAACCGCGTCGTCGATTCTTAAACTGCAACATTCAGAAGCGCAGACACAGCGCACGACGTACCTCCGCACCCATAGCCATATCCAGTCTGCAAGGTCCTGGCTCCTGCGATGACCGGCCTTGACCAAGGTCCATGACGACGATCATCGAAAGAAGCTGAAAGACAGAATGGTTCAGGGGTTTAATGATCCAGCATGGTTTTACACACAAGGTTTGTTCACAATGACGATGGAATGACACAGGGCAGCCGGTTTCATCGCCAAGCGAGTTTGCGAGCATTCTTCTCGGTAGCAAGCGGATGACTTTCCTCACAGCTCTCGGAGTATCAACTGCATTCCGTTTTGTCGGCTGGCCCACTCTCATGAGGTCCATGGGCGCTTCTTTCTCCTGGGACCGGAAGGATCTCACCAATGTCGGCTGGGAGCTCTCTCCCTTCGCGCGCCTGTTCTTCTCCAGCGCTGTACGCCGCGCCACTAACCCCAAGTTTGGCATAGCGCTCAATTTGAGCCCATTCCCCCTTCTGGGGTCGCTCCATGCCCCCGGCGTATCCCGTGGCCTCCAGGCTGTCTCCCGCACGACGAAGCAGACGACATTCGTGCCCGAAGGCCGCTTCCAGTATGACAGGGACGGCGAGACATGCCCTGCACCGATCCTGCGCTCCGTCCGCGGCATCGTCCGGGAGGTCCAGACGGCCCAAGGCAAGTCTTTCACTGTGGACGCCGAGATGAGAAGTTGGTACCACTCTAAGCCATGGACCTGGTTCTCCGTGTCTCTCCTGCCCGACTCGTGGACGCTGGAGGGTATTGCTAAGCAGTTCTCGACGTTTGGCCCCCGGCAGCTGAGGGAGTCAAGACTTGCCATGAGCAACTGGCGACGGAGCAGAGACGCCGTGGACAGGCACAGGAGGATGTCAGAGGAGCTGCGTGTTGTTGCCACGCGTTGAAACCGCATGGTTCCTTGATTAAATGGCGAGCAGGATATGTGTGAATAACGGCTTTGAATTTTTCACATGACGCCAAGTGAGCCTGCTAAGCAGGCAAACAGCGGCGTTGATCCTCCTGTACAACGAACTAAAGGGCAGGAGATCGACAAGCGCATCAACGACATCCGTACGCGCTGGAGTACTCGCCAGCCCGTTCAATCGGAGTACGTGACGATCTTCAACCCCCATGAGTACGAAAGCCCACTCGTGGATGTCCAAAACGAGACTTTTGGCGGCCGCAGTGCCCTAGAGCAAAGCATGCTTGACGTCCAGCTTCAGACAGCCAAGCAGCTCTCAGAGATCCAGGATAGAGTACGCCACACAGTCACACGCCACGATAAGTACACCGCACAGCCCATCCGGCTCGCCGATGGCCGCGAGGTGCCCGACGACGAGATGCGGACAGGCATGAACGCTGCTAGGTCCGTCCTTGTCGACTTCGAGAAGCTTTGTATCAGCAGAGAAGAAGGTCTCGCCACGCTCGACCAGTGGTTCGGTGCAGCCAAGCGCCAGCGCGACCGAGAGCTGACCGATTTCCAGAACAAGCTCGCGCACACAGAGGCCATCGGTGGGACTACCCATGACATCACCGAGGGCTTCGTTCTCAATGACGATGACGCCCCCGAGGACGCGGAGACCATGTTCTTTTACGAGCCCGCCGCACCCGTGCTTGACGACGAGGTTTTTACGAAGCACGTCGAGGACATCTATGCCGAGATCGACCGTACCGCCCAGAAGCAAGGGAGGACCGTATCACTGCTGGATAACGCGAAAGAGCACATCGAGAACATCGTTCGCAACGCCATCAGGGACATCATGGGCGAGCGACTGCAACAGATGAATGTCGCCAAGAGCAGTGCTGTTCGTATCGCCACGCAGAACCTCGAGAACCAGCTCGCCTCAGCGAACGCCCAGGTCGCTGACATGAAGGAGAAGCTGGGAAGCCTCACCAACAAGCACCGCGTGACGTCGCTTCAGCTCAGGGAGAAGAGCACAGCGCTGAAGACGCTTCAGAAGTCATACCAAAGCGACATGGCCAAGCTCAAGGGCAGCCTCGCCAAGGAGGAGGCCAAGGCAATGAAATCGGACACTATGCTCGAAGGCAGACTTGCTGACTTGAAGCGCGAGAACGAACAGCTCCAGCGGACATTAGAGGAGCGAACCACGCGGATGAAAGTCAAGTTGAAGGAGCTGCTTGCCGAGAAGAAGACCAGTGCCTCGCAGATCGCCCAGTTACGGTCCCTGCTGACCCAGGAGGAGCAGAGGGGGAAGATCTCGAAGCTCAAGATGCAGGACGAGATACGGAAGCTGCGGTCGGATCTGGCAGGTAAGGAACAGCTTCACTCGAAGGCCCGTGCCACGCTGCAGTACCAGATGGATGAGCGTAGAGAGCGCATGATGTCCAAGGCGAGGCAACAGGCTGCCAAGGAGCTCGACAAGATGAGGTCTGACCACGCTAGGCAGATGAAGCGGGTAACTGCGGAATCTACCGCAGCGATTGAGGCGCAGGTCCGCGCGTTGAAGGACATGATGGGCACCAGGGACAATGATAAGGCGCTGCAGGCGAAGTTGAAGGAGTATCAGGGTAACATTGAGGCGTTGTCCTCTAAACTGCACAGTAAGATCACCTCGCAGTCCCAGGCAACCATGGAGGAGCAAGGCAGGATCCAGAAGGAGTTCTCCGCCCAGCTCGACGCCATCAACAAGGCGCATGCCCACGAGTTGGCCAAGCAGAAGGCCGAGATGAACACTAGCCACGACACCGCACTGAAGAAGCTCAGAGATGAGCACGCCACGGAGGTTGCTGCACTCAGCAGGGAGCTCGATGTGATGACAACCACGATCAACACGCTCAACAACACGAGGATGGCCGACTCACCCGAGCAGCTCGTGTCTGATAGTGAGAACCTGGTCGACGAGGTCGAGGAGCTAATGGACGAGATCAACGACAGCGACAGCGAGACTGATACTGAAACAGAGACTGGCAGTGACAGCGGCACCGAGAGGGCGCTGTCCGACGCTGATGAGGACATGCCGGCCATAGACGAGGGCTCCGAGCCCGAGGACACCGAGAGCGAGTCTGAAATTACCCGTCCCCCAGCAGCTCTGGACGTGGAGGTCATTAGAACGGTGCCAGAGGTTAAGGTCGATGCGGCGGTGGACGATGAAGTGGAAGAGGAGGAGGAGGCTGTGCTCAGTAGCAGGCTGGCAGAGGCCCATACCGCTCGCTCGTCACCAGCCAGTGACCTCGACCAGTTATCAGCCGAAGATATCGAGGAGGAGGAGGCCCATGAGACCGATGCTGCTGACGACAGCCGTGCAGAGTTGGACACCGAGGAGCCTGACCCTGCCGCCCCAGCCCCCGAGGCCCCGAGGCCAGTCTCCCAACAGGACCTCGCAGCAGACACGCCGCCCACGGATGACCCCAGCCCTGTGGAATCGCCCAGGCCTGTTACTGGGACCCGGAGCACTGTTGGGTCACCCCCTACTTCCGACAGCAAGCCCGAGTCCACCAGCTCCCTGCCCACGGCCCTGGATGACCAGACTGTGGAGGGCAAGACCCTGGCACACGGCAACCAGACGGCATCCACAAGCTCACTGACGTCAGCACCAGACTCGCCTGACAGTCAGTTCATCGCTGATGCCACTGCTGCCTTCAAGGCGAGCTATGAACGGGTCGACAGCGACTCCTACCCTGCCCTGGTCATCCCCCGCCTGGACGTCGCCGCTGAGCCAAGAGAGAGGTCGAAGTCACTTTCATCCAGGGACAAGCAAACGCCAAAGCTCGTGGAGTCACCCCACGACTCGAACCGGTCTGCCCGGTCGGTGAGGTCGGCCGCCCCATCACCGGATGAATCTGCCCGCTCCATCCACCACCGGAGACACCGGAGGAAGATGATCTCTGTCGCCATTGAAACTGAGTATGTTGTCGATGAGACAGAGATTCTGAGACAGCAGGCGGCGGATAGCAGAGAGACGGGGCTCGACGACAGAGAGGCGGAGGTCGAGGCGCTCGAAGCAGAGCTGTCTGACCGATTCGAGGTCCTGGAACAACTGGCGGAGAACATCGCCATGCACGAGGACGAGATGGACGCCCGCGAGGCCAAGCTCAATGAGTTCGAGACCCAGCTTCAGGTCCTTGCTGAGGCCATCGGACCAGCCCAGCAGTCCGCCATCGCCGCCCTCGCCCAAGACCTGCACCTCGACTCCAAGCCCTCCACTGCCCCGCAAACCGCGACCGAAACTGCTCCACCCACAGCGACTGGGGTGGAGTCGGAGTCGGAGTCATTCAACCCACCCCCGACACCGCCCAAGAGCAGCAGGAGGTCGTCCCATGGCGTGGATAGAGAGCAGAGCGCCAAGTCGTTGCTATCTGAGTTGACTAGGGTCAAAAGTAGTCTGACGCCGAGGGGCGAGCGAAGAGCTTCGTCCGTGTCAGATGTCAGCGTTCATGACAGAAACAGGGAGCGCGAGCTTGAGGCAGAGATCGAGCACCTTAAGGGGGTCATCGACGTGATGCGTATGGAACACCTCAACGCAGAGCTCGAGAGCGAGCTGGGGGAGGCCAACACGCCACACAGCGGACATCTTCTCACTGTACTTGAGAACAACACCAGCCTATCGCCCAGATTGGTCCCGAATTCGGATGATGCGGAGATACTCAACGTCGTTTCAGGCCAGGTCACGAGGGTCAAGTCCTCGCGCCACAGCCACCGAGGATTCACCCCTGATCGCCCAAGCAGGTCACGGGGTTCAGAGTCTGGCGATGAGCGGCAGCCAACACCCCAGAGGTCAGGGAGCAAGCCGGTTTCACCCCATGAGCAATCTGACTCCGAGCCTGAGGAGCACCCTGAGCACATGGACATCCCCGAGGTCCCTGTCACTGCGCCCACCCAGCCACAGCCCAAGACCACCCGTAAGACCCCTCGCAGCGCCCGTATGGTGGTTTCAGTGACCCAGGCCAGCACACAGACCAATCCCTGGATGCCCACGCTGCCCATCAGGGAGTCGCCCGCAGCACCTGTGCTCGTGTCCGACAGTGCGGCGGGGACTACTCGCAGTGCAAGGGAAGGGTCAGTGCAGACGACGACACCGACTGATGGCACCGCAGCACGCGACATGACGACTGTGGCTGCTACTGTTGCGGTCGACACAGACCTGCCCCCCTCTCTCCATGCCGTGTCACAGGCAGACTTTGACATGTTGTTGGCCGAGAACGGTCAGCTCCACGAGCTCGTCCAGATGAAGATCGCCTCTCTTGAGGCAAGGGAAAGGGCGCTTGAGAAGGCTAAGGCTACCATCGTCGAGCTCGAGCTCAAGGCTGACTCCGCCATGCTTCTCGGACCAGCATCTGACACCACTGAGCGACTTACCACACTTCACCAGAGCCTGACTGAGGCTCGAACTGAGCTGCTCAAGGTACACCAGGACAACGAGCGACTCCGAACTCGACTCGACTCGAGTGAAGTCGAGTTGGCGGATACACACGAAGCTCTGGAGCAGGCGAGGCTGGCTGCGAAGGGAGATGCCGACTTCGAGGCTGAGCGGCGTTCGCTCAGGTCGGAGGTTGAGGATCTTCGGCAGCAGATGGTGGATCTCGATGCAGAGCACATGCGCGAGCTCCAAGCGCTGACTCAAGAGCAGTCGCAGGGGAGCAAGCCTCTTGCCGCACTTCAGGAGGGACTCCGACGGAAGCTGGCTGAAAGAGACACCGCAATCAAGCAAAAGGCGGCCAAGATCAGGCTGCTCGAGGCCAAACTCGAGGCATCCCGTCTAGCTGCCGGCGCCCCCCAGCAAGCAGCCGAGTCGGGCCATGAGCGGCTCGTCTTCCTCTCAGACAACGGTGCTATGCCCAGCAAGCTCGAGAACGCCTTCACTCAGACCCGAACCAGGGTCATTGAGTCAGTTTCGACTCAAACTGTGCCCCCCAAGCCACCCACGCCTGTATTCCCCAACGAGATCGACGACGCCACCGAGGCGCTGATCGACGCCGCACTCATGAGGCACAACGACATCGTCGCCTCCATGCGTGCCTCTCTCGGCAGCGTCACCCGGAGCCTGACGTCACACCTGGCCCGATATGCGAACAGCGACAGTCCCATGGCGGGCCCGACCGCGGCTGCCCAGCTGCAGGCGGTGCAAACTTCGCTCAAGTCAGCCGAGAACACGGCAATGAGGCTGTCGAAGCTGTCGGCCCTCGTAATACCAACCGAGGATAAGATCACCAAGGCCCCGATCGTCTCTCACATCGAGAGCCTGTGCAGGAGAGAACTGGTCAAGGTGTGCGACACACAGATCGACGCGCTCAGGGAGATCCAACCAAACGTCGATATGATCCGAAAAGGACTCCAGCAAAAGGCCGGGACGGTCGCCGCACAGGCCGAGAACGCGCCCTGTGACGACGCGGACAGGCTGAAGGCTGTGGTCGCTGTCTCTGCCCGCGAGCTCGAGGCTGCGAAGGTTGAGATCACCAAGCTCCAGACCGACCTGCATCGTGCCCGACGGATGGGGGCAGACGCCCAGGCAGCGGCCACGAGGCTCCAGAACGAGCTGTCCCAGCGAGATTTCGAGCTGCAGCGACTGCTTGACGTCGCCGATGCCGGACGGAGCGCTGAGCAGGCCAATATAGCCGCCACCGTCAAGCAGCGACTGGCAGCCCAGCGCAAGGGCATGGACAAGGTCTCGCAGGCCCTCCAACGCATGGAGCAGCGCCACCGCGCGGCCCTGCACAACTGGGAATCCAAGCGACAGATGCTGCTGCAGGAGCGGGAGGCCAACTACGCCCGCTCCCTCGAGGCGATGGGCGGGATTGTTGATGAGGTGGGCTATCAGCTCAGCCTCGTCAGGCCAACCCAGACGGCTCCGCTGCCCCAACGCGTGCTCCGTCGCGCTACGTTCGTCCCACCCCAACCGGTACCCGCCTCTACCGTCGGTCTGCCCGCCGCAGACCTCTCTGAACGGCGCCGGTCCATCGCATACGCTAGGTCTCCCGCGGCAGCGACCGTCCTCCCGCCACCCGAGATTGAAGACACCTCTCCGCCTCAGCGTGTGGTCGGTTCTCGCGTGCCGGGCCAGACTTGGTATCGCACCCCCCAGAAGCCACCGTCCGGAGCTGTGCTTGAGCCCGTGGCCCTACCAGGAAAGCAGCCGACCATTCCCGACTCTGCTCCAGCTGAGGGCTATGGTATTGGCAACAACCCCCGCCTGGCGGTGCTCAGACAGAATAGAGGGTATAGGCC
Organism: Carpediemonas membranifera; assembly: GCA_019828565.1. Lineage (NCBI taxonomy): Eukaryota > Fornicata > Carpediemonas > Carpediemonas membranifera. Next base: position 722,073 of record JAHDYR010000062.1, on the reverse strand, counting down.
TCGATGGAAGCACGACGAGCAGACACAGCGGCTGCTTGATGCGTTTATGACGCGACGGAAGAAGTTGCTCCCCCGCATTGGGGCATCGGCGACGATTGCTGAGCATTTAACCACCGAGGCGAGGCGGCCTGTGAGCCCGCTGACGCCTAGGGTTGACTGATTTACATATTTATCATACCATCTCTCCATAACTGATAAAGCGGTTTACATGGAGCAGTGCGCCATTGATTGACTGATCGCATCGGCACTTCATCTTTCCTTGGGACGACACCTCGTCACACATACTGCAGCCGCTTTACTCGTCCTTCTTCTTCTCGGCCTTACTCCGTGCGAACGACAGCACCGACAGGAGCGCCTTGTTGGAGTCGGCATACCCAGCAATGGCTGCACCGTGACCGACAAGGATCCCGACAACGTTCTCAGTGGTCTTGATTGACTCAAGATCATCAGCATATCTTTCCCAATCCTTGATAAACAGCGTGCCCATCTTTGTGATCTTAAATGGGCCAATCGATCCGAGGAATGACATCACCTTGTAGCCAAAGCCAGGGAAGGGCTCGACGATGTTGAACCAGGTGTCACTGCACACGAGAACGTTATCATCGGTGCCGAACACCGGGAGTGAGAGGATATACTCCATCGGGCGGTCGTTAGTAACGCCAACTGTGAGACAACTGATCCCATAGCTTGCCAGATGCTCCTCCATTGGATGGGTAGGCTCAATGTTCTTCCTTGCGAGCTTGAGCTTGGCAGACTCTGGACATACGATCGCCATATCGGGGAACCGTTGGATCCAGACGCCAGCGTCGAGGGTGTGGAATCGGTTGGGGATGACAAGGATCTTGGGCTTGCCGAGAGCTTGGATCTTAGCCATCGTCTCCTCGTTGCAGGCGATGCAGCTGTGGATAAGCAGCTCCGGAGTCTCAGTGCCGGGCAAGCGATAGATGGTCATACGGCGGGGCATTTTGTTGTGGTTGCTGACTGGGCCGACGACTTCCCAGATCCCTGAAATGCGGGGAAGCTCTGTGGGGCCGGTTGTGGGCGTCACGTGATCGTTCCATATGATCATCTGCGCATCACGCGACTTGCGCATGTGATGTTTGATAGCGACACGGAATAAGATAAGAAGCAATATGGGGATCCAGATCATGACAGCATCCTTGCTGAAAAGCGAAACCATCCCAAGTATTGGAATCCCGTCGTAGGTGGAGGAGTATCCTGCGAAATGCCGTGCCCGGCAAGTATGCCCACAGCAGAGCACTTGTCGGGGAAGCAGCAAGCATTCACGTGGTTAGCTAATGCTCTGACATGCGAACGTCACCTTTGCCGCATCTGTATTGATTCTGGCCCTTGCAACTCGGCGGCTGGTTCATCAGCCAGTCATAGTCTATAACTCGAGAGATTTATCATGATGTACAGCTGCGCGAACCCCCGAGTGGTGTCGATAGGATTGTCCGGTTATACGGCGTTCTCGCCGACATGTGAAGTCTTGGGCATGCAGAAAGGCTTACGTTCAAGAGGAACATTCGCCTTGTCGACAGTGAAGGCCAGCGTGATGCCGTCAAGGAGCTGTCCGACGCCGAAGAGTCCGAACGTGAGGAGGAGGATGAATCCAGCGAGTCGTTGACGGCAGTAGAAGCGCTGCATGCCGTTCAGGCCAATAAAGCCTAGGAGCCAGAAGAGGTACGCTTTTTTAAGGGAAAGAAGCTCAGGAGCTTTGGTATCAGTCATCATACGGAATGCCTGCGAACAAAACTGCGAAGTCTGCAGCCCCCGGAGAAGGCAAGACTGAAAGTGCTTAGGATCCGGTCTAGACTTGCTGCAGCCGACTTCTATTTTTCGACTTCAGTAAGGAAGTCGTCATTTCGCAGGCAAGTTTCGATAATTCTGATTGACTGTTCGGGACATTCGAAACTGGGTTATGGCCGCCAATCGAGACATACCACATGGCATGACTCAGTTGCAGCAGTATTGTGTCCCTGCGCCGCTCTGTGCCTTATCGAGCACTTTAAGGACGAAACCGCGAGTTTTCTGCTCTTATACTCCAACAGCAACGATGAATGGCATACAGCCCCTCACACCGGGCTTAAGCCTTCTTAACAGATTTCAACCATCTAATCTATTCCGACTGCGCCTCATCGCGTCGTACCATCCCGAGCTCTCCCAATTCACTATTCTAGACGAGAAAGGCGTCATCAAGTACATCGATCGCAAGCCTGCAGTAGAAAAGCGCATCCTTTCCTTCGCTGTAGGCCGCAAGTACATCAGCCACATGTGCTACGACAGCACGCACCATGGTTATTGGGCAGTAACACACACACTGCAGGTCATCTTCTTCGATACAGACTTCTACCGGCCAGTACTAGAGCTAGACGGCCAGATGCGGTCCATTCTAGCAATCCGATGGATCCCAGAACGCCAGTTCCTCCTGCTCGCAGGCGTTGACGGTGTTACGATATGGCATATACCGCCCGATCCTCTCTATGTGTACAAGGCAGTGCCCCCAGAGGAGGAGATCTACATCCCTGTTGTGATCAAGGACATTCTGGACGACCATCCCCGCAGTCTCACAGACTCTATGCTTCGTGGCCTCCCTCTGCTGACCTCCGTCGTCCCCCAGTCGACCCTACGCTTCCAGATCCCGACGAACAAGTGGGGATGGGCCAGTGTGCTAGACTACACCCTGGACAAGCCAGATGCTGGTGACCTCCTCGTGATTGCATGCGACACTCATGTTCTTTCCTTCCGACTTCACCTAGACGGCTGGAGCTGGGATGTATCGTGTGTTATGGAAGACTGTCACGTCAACCGCATCACGTCTGTGGTCAGGAACCCTACGAACAGCACCGTAATCACCACATCAACTGATGGCACCGCTAAGGTCTGGTTTGACAGCGGCGTACTGCAGCACACCTTCGAGGGCCACCAGAGACCGATCATAGGCGCCTGTCTCGTGCGAAACACGGCACCATCCCAGTCGGCGCTCGAGGAAGCCGCTCCGATGGCCCTACTCACCGCTAGTGAGGATTGTACCGTCAGACTATGGTGCCTGCACACCAAGGAGCCCCTCTACCGCATATCGCTGCAGGGACCTGCGCTGGGCCTGATCCCCGTGGACGTCATGGGGGCGGGGCTGGCGGGCAGGTACAGAGCGGCGAATAGAGACAACGTGACCGACAGAATCACCCCGCCTGTGGTGCTTGTGGCCACTGAGGGCGGGGTGGACGCGATATGCCCCCGTCTGTCGCTGTTCCTCAATCTACAGATACGATGTGCGGCTGTCAACGTCGGTCGGTCCCTGTGCATGACTTCCCCGTACGAGCCGGGGTCCAAGGGAGAGCCCCTCACCCTCTTCCTATCCTCGGATAACGTCGTGCGGGTCCTGAACAAACGAGGCGACGTCCTTGCTGACGTTCTCATCCCACCAATCTTGGCCAGGACGGCACACCACCCCACCGCCCCCGTGTTGTTCGCTGTCACTGAGAACGGTCGACTGATATCGACTCAGGTGACTGTATCAGATGTGCAGCACCAGGGGTCGAAGCGAAAGCTGGGTGGACCGACCGTTGATATCAAGGAGGCGGTTTGTGACCCTAGTATCGACCACACATGTCTGAACTTCGCACATGTGGTTGAGAGTGACATCCTGACCACATTTGTCACCCCACAGGCTCCAGATAGGCCCAGATTCAGCACTACGAGCGACACTCGTCAATCATTCCTTCTTGCGGGCACCACACTAGGCGGAGTCGATGTCTTCGCTCCCTATAACGTTACCGCGCCACGGAAAGCCGCTAGAGCCGGTCGAAACCGGAAATCGGCGATGAATTTGAGCAGTGACATTGACCTGACGTCACCAGTGAGGACGCTGCGGTGCGAAGACCTCAAGGACACTCGTGTCAGCCTCGTCCGCTTCATGTCTAGCATGAACACCGTGATTGCTGTGGGCGGCGGCATGCTGTGCGCCCTGTCTTTGCCGACTGGGCGATCGACCGGTACCAGAGTCGGCGGAGTTGCTATGATGACAATATACAACGACCAGGTGATACTAGGAGCCAAGGACGGCGGTGTCAGCGTCTATGCGTACACAGGCTCGGCATTCCACCTCGTGTCGACACGACTCACCGATCCCGAACCCGTCATCGCGGTTGACTCCCACCTCGCCCTGCGTCTGGTGCTCAGTGCGTGTCGGGGCGGTACTATCAGGCTTTGGGCAGTGCGGCGGGACACACCAGTCGATGACGGCCTGGCATTTGACAACATTCAGCCACTAATCGACATCCACCTCTGTCCTGACCTCACAGCAGCCTCATTCCTTAACTTGGACGGCGACATCCTCGTATGCTGGAGGCGGGACATGTACATCATCCCGGCAACACACTGGAAGGGGAAAGTGCAGGTTAGTGCAGGTCCTACTGATCAGTACTTCTCGATGCTGGAGCTGCCCAGGCTCAGCCTCCCTTTAGGCGGCCCTGCGTCTAATCTAGTCATGCAGGCGGCGCTCCTCACCGGTCGAAAAACCAAGAGGTCTGCCCGGCGTCGTGCCAGCATACTAGACCACTATAAGCACAAGGTACACGCCAGGAACCTGGAAGTGGTCAAGACAGCCACCGCAACAGAGGCTAGCCAACCTGGGACAGCCCAGCAGACGCCCAGAGACGGGCCAGGTCTGTCATCTAGCGACGATGACCTCTCTGATCGCCCAGCAGACGTCCTAGATGAAGAGGACAGTGACGAATACGAACTCGAGACCTCCATGAGTGAGGGCGACTCGTCAGACGGGGAGTGGACAGCAGCAGACCTGATCGACCAAATCAGACTCGGGTTGAAGAGCCGCAAGAAGCGGAAACCCGTTGACAGGGCCGTGAAGAAGTCAATATTCGGCCGGGCATCGCCAGCAAGGACGACAGACCAGCTCGACGGTCAGACTGCTGCTGTACGGCGGGCGGAGATATGGACTGACTCTGACTCGCGGACTGTGACTCTTGATGACAACGACAGGACGTATAGACAGTACGTACTTCGCCAAGCCCTGCAGAATCTGGAGGAAATCAACGCGACAGTGAATGAACAGTGCCGTCAGGAGCTCCTTGAGAAGGAGAGGTTGCGGCTGAGTCGGATTCCAGAGTTCATGGCACTTTTAGACGATGCCCGCCGAGCCCGCGGCGTTGATTTGATCCACTCACTCGAGACCGATCGTCTGACCGCTCTTCTCGCCGTGGAAGCCATTGGCCGTCCACCCGGGTCAGGCGACGACGACATGCCTCCAACTAAGTCCGACGTAACACTCCAGGATGTCTCCAGACCGCAGCTAGTGCCCGTCACAGCTGAGGGGGAGACGCCCACCTCGACCCAGGGTAGCGCTGAGACGTCACGCCGCAGCAGTGTGCTCAGTGTGAAGCTGCTCCCGGCGGACAAGGGAAACGAGCCAACGTCTCTTGAGGCGCTGCTGGCATCGTACGACGAGATGGCGTCAAACCCGCCCTCGCCCAAGCGAAAGCCCAAGCACAAGCGGAAACCCAAGAGCCACAGTCGCTCTGTCAGCTCGATCAGCGAGACCCCCGACACTAAGCTCGCGACAGACAAGAACGACAAGCCGAAGTCCGCTGACATCCAGCCCGCCCTGATTGAGCACGCCCCGCCCATTCCAGAACATAAGCCGCCCAAGCGGCGGCCGACAGTCCTCAAGCCCGTGGACGTCCAGAGAAAGAAGAAGGACCCCGTCCGCTTCGTGTTGTCCGACAAGCCCAAGACCTCCGCGATCTCCGTCGTGCCGGACTCGAGGATGTCTGCCGTTCTCGTCTATGAGCCTGAGGACGTTGGGTCGGCCGACGACCTACTCAGCATCGGTCAGCAGCTTTCAGCAGCCCGGGCTGCCCATGACCTGCTCGAGCAGACAGCTAACAGCTACAACTCCTCGCCGACCCAGCCCGATGGGCCTAGTGGTCAGCACCAACGGCAACTCTCGCTGAATGACATGACGCCTGCCCTGGGCCTGGTGCCTAAAGCTGCACAGCAGGGCGCCGGGGTCGCGAACAAGGCAAAGCACAGCTACGCCACCGCACCGGCCGACGTTCATGCGAACACTCCTACTGTGGACGGCCTCTCGCTCACCCAGTCACGGGCCGTGATGCAGAACCTCTCGGAGACCGCGGGCCTGGCTGAGTTCAAGGCCGCGAATGAAGTGGCGCCACTGTTCCCTACGAAGCGGCATCACGAGATCAGAGGGAGATTCGACTTCGTCAAGCCGCCGGTCGACCCAAACCAACGCGTGTATCGCGTGTCGCAGCCTAAGGTGCCGGAGAATAAGGCACCGACCACTGTTGACCGCGCTTCAGTGATTGCCATGCTCCGGAGGGCTCATGACCACCGGCCGCCGCCCAAGGACCGTGTCGGGCCATTGGGTCTCAACAGCAGCATGTCGAGAGGCCGCACCCCACCCAAGCAGCCGGTCGACCCCGTCCCTTTGACGGTAAGCGAGGCAGGCTCTACTCTGGATGAACTCTTGGCTTTGGATCACGGCACCATCGCTGAGTTCATGGAGTTGCTCGGACAGCTCGACATTGGATGCCGCACGGCATTCAGAACAGCTCTCGCTATGTTTACTCCAGGCGAACCTGCCTTGTCAGCAACTAAGGTGCTGCAACAGATTCGGGAATCGAGAAACAAATTCATGATGGGGAATTCTGCGACTCCTGGACTCAAGCAGGTCCAAGCGATCGTATCTTATATATCTAGCATATCTCCTGAGTTATTGGAGACTGTCAGGGATGCGGCGTCGGGTGGGCTGACCCGCGACTATCGGCGGAAACCCGTGCCCGTGGATGTGCTTAGAGGGTGATATAATCTGATGATACCATGTTAATGTCATGTATATAGTAATTTCCAGTATTAAAGTTCTCTTGTAGCGCTGATTAGGTGAGTCCCTTCTCCCCAGGAGACGAGGCGGACTTGAACTGTAAATTGGACACCACGGTGTGTGCAGTTTAACCCTCGTTGGCCGTCCAGACGGGCCAATCTCATAACAGGAGACATCCGCCTCTAATGACTTGACTGTTACCAAGCCATAAATTTCTTTCTTTCTTAAGGACTAGCAGACTAGCAGACTGTCAGGTTCAGAGCCGGACACATCTTGCCTCCCATTGCCCGAGCCGTGTGAGAGCCCACACAGTTGCAATACACCGATCATTCATCCATCTCAAAGAATCGGATCTGAGATTTCAGGATTGAGAATAATCTTCTGGAGAACAAACAACAAAAACGATTACACACTAATGGGCAACGCAGGCGGCACTGGAATACCGGAGAACAACAAAGGCCCCGATCCTGTTTACACCGATCCCAATGATGACCCTGTTCCTGAGCTCTAATCGTTGAGTAAAGACGCTGACTGAAGCTATTGTGCATGGTGTTCCGGGTATCGTTCTAAACTCTACATACTTGTATTTCGACCCCAGTTGCAGCATTCTCTTCATTTTCAACCAAACCAACTTCTTCACCGACCTTTACTTCTTAGCCTTGCGCTTTGTCGACCTCTTGAGGATGTTGAGAACATCCTGATCCTCGATAGCCTTCTCGCTGAACACATAGGGGGTATATCCGTTGTTCACACGCACAGTGTTGGAGCCAGTGATGACGGCAGTGAAACGGACCTGCACAACAGTCTCCTCGGGCTTGCAGAACATAGGAGGGAAGGGGTAGACCATGCCCTCGCGCTCGAGCTGCTTCAGACCGAACTTAGACTGCTCGTGCTCGAGCAGACGGGGGCCAAACATAAACGTGGGGAAGCGGCGGTCAATCTCGCCGAGAACCTGGCGAGCTGACTTCACGCGCATGTCCTTGGTCTCCTCCATGTTACGAAGGAAGACGGACGCCTCGATGCCAGGGTCAACCTTTGGCACACCCTCACCAGTTGAGATGAGGATGTCAACGTTGTATACCTGCTCGGCCTCGAGCTCGCACTCCTCGATACGCTCGTCAGCGTGAGCGCGGTTGGCCCAGGTGTTTCCGCCGAGCATGACGAAGCGTTTCATCTCATGTGAGAGGACGCCGTCAACGGGCTTCACACCATAAGCGTCGCAGATCTTGCCAACGACCTCAGTGATCTCGTGGTTCTTGGTGCCAGGGCGGAGCATGCGAACGATGGCCTCACCGCAGTAGTGAGCGGCAGAGACGGCGTCAGCGATGGGGCCTGTCAGAGGCTCCTCCTGGTCGCGGGCAATGACGGTGACGGCACCATGGGAGACGTAGCCGTCGATCTGCACGGCGCAATCGAGCTTGAGAACGTCGCCGTCCTCAACGAGCTCGTTGGCAGCCTCGTCGGGGGAGTAGTGGCCGACGCAGTTGTTCTTTGAGATGCAAGTGGGGTACGCAATGCCCTTCTCGCACTTAGTCTTGCCCTTGGCGTAGACCTTGGAGAGGAGATCCATCAGCATATCATCGGCTTGCTTGCAAATGAGGCCAATGTTTGTGCCAGGGACGACGCTCGCAACAAGAGCGCCGAGAACCTGATCCAGAATCTTACCACCAGCTTGGTACTTGTCTGAGTAAGTTAGATGGCAGTATTACACACCGAGGCCCTGCATTGAAGCGATTCTCTGTGACGACTCAAAGTGAGTCGAGCCGCGAGATACGAGCCGAGGAAGCAAAAAAGAGCGGTGCAAGACGGGATGCGAGTTTACAACGGCGGCAGAAACCCTCTCAAACCTCTTTCGATTTTTTTGATTTTTCTTGCCAATGAGGAAGACGGGAATATTTGACCACCAGCTCAAACGATGATCGACGCAGATGACGATGCAATCGGCTCTGTTCACACTGAATGTCCCCTGATGCCTTTGTCTCCGTGAATGTCAGCAACATGGACCCAACTCAAGAAGATGGAAAAGCACAAGGCAGGGCTCTATAAGCCACTCTGAGGCTCTCTGTCCCTGCTTTTCGACCATGTACGCGTCTTCAATGACGGTGCACTTTTGGCCACCATCATCCGAAAGCTCGGCTGTTAAATGTCAGAACTGACTGCAATCGCTGCAGCAAAGCGGTTGGAGGATCGGCATTTGCGTATGTATGACTATTTTGACTTATTCAGAGACGTATACGGACCTAAGAGAGGTACGAAATGCCATATCCAACGCATCCTCTGTTACGGACCTAAAAGTGGACGACGACAGCCCGTCACCGCGTAAGAAAGTTCCTCAATCGGCGCTTCAACGGCCATCATCTGCTCGTTCCCGTATTCCTCGCTGTGCGTCCGTCACCAAGAAAAAGGTCGAGCCACCGCCAGAACCAGAGCTGGTGCCCCCCAAGATCACCCGCATGGCGCAGAACCTACAGCGTAGCGACACTCACGAGATACTATACGCCAAAGCCGGTGAGTATAACGCCCACAAGACAATTTTGCGCGAGAGGAAGCAAGCGCAAGAAGTGGACGAAATTCGAGATCCTGTCATTAACCCGGCGTCCAAAGCCATGGTTGAGCGCTCTGGCAGCTTCTCCGAGCGCCTTGAGGACTCCCAACGCCATAGGCAGCTCCACATCGCGATGCTTAAGGAGAACGCCGTCCGCCAGGCCGTGGACGAACACACTCTTCAACCAGCCATCAACCCAGCCAGCAAGCGCCTCCAGAGGTCTGTAGACCAGCTGATTGAATGGGGGATGCATAGGGCAGACCGACTCGAGCAAGCCAGGGCCGAAAAGGAGGCAGCCGCCCAGCCACAGGGGAAGCCGAGAATACTGAAGCGAAGCGCGATGCTGGCGGAGAAGAAGATGGCGAATGCCCCAAGGAAGGTGGAAGATCGACTGTACGCCGTCGCAAAGAAAAAGGTCGCCGAGAAGGAAGACCCTAAACCTGCGATCTCAATACAAGCCGCGCACACTATGGTGGCCTCTGACGTGTCAAACAGACTATACGAGGACGCCAAACGCCTCCGCCAGCGTGCCAAGGAGCGTGAGGAGCAGTTGGCGCAGGAACAGACGCAGGTCCACCGCCTAGTGTCTCCCCGGAGGCCCAGGAGCGTGGCAGGGGAGAGAATCGAGGACATCCTCATCCGAAGCGGCGAGGAGCGTCGTGCCCGGCTTGACCGTAAGCGGAGGGAAGAGGAGCGGGCCGAGAGCGTCACCCCAGCCCGGCCCAGGGTCAATTCGACGTCAGAGATGCTGTTCCAGAGCACCGAGAGGGCCCACACGCCTCTTATTGAGAGACTGAATGAGCCCATAAGGCACGTTAAGCAGGGAATCGTGGAGGACGTCCAGAAAATCGCGAAGCAATACACATTCAAGCCTGAGACCAACAAGCTGAGCGAGCTACTCGACCAACGGGCCTCGTCCAACAGCAGAAGGCCCCCCTCGAGCCGTGTGGAGCGTCTTATGGACTCGAGAGAGGAGTACGAGCGGCAGATGGAGGCGAAGAGGCTGGACAAGGAGGCACAGGAGATGTCGGAGTGTTCGTTCAAGCCGAAGCTTGCTAACAGGAGGCTCGTGCTGAACGGTAACATCTTTGGAGACAGGTCGCCCTCCACCACACTCATCTCACCCCTCCACGAGAGCAAGCGGCCGGAGCCCCGAGACCAGCCGTACTCGGAACCTAGGCGGGCTAGTTCTGTGTTTGATCGGCAGAACAATTGGCGGGCTAATGCCGACAGGAGGGTGCGCGCACGTAGGGCTGAGGCTGAGACCAACACCATGCGGGAGTGCACTTTTAGCCCTGTCCTCGTGGCATCCCCTGTGAGGCGGGGCAGCACGGCCGGTCGAACTCCCTCGTCGGCCGGCTCGGCGACTTCCGAGCGGTCACCCCGGTCACCCAAGGCCCGTCCGACGCCCTCCCACCCCGCCCGAAACCACATCCCGGGTTCAAGCCGTGAGGACAGGGCCAGCGTCCACAGCTTGGTGGCCCCCGAACGGAGGGTGGCCGAGGACAGCGTGAGCAGGACGCTGAGCATCGTTGACAGCATCCTAGCCCGAGAGGAGCTGTAGAAATTGTTGTATCATGATAAACTACCAGTGGTTGGCTGGCGGAGGAGGTGAGAGCACTTTGGGCAAGGATGACATCATCATTTACGACTCGAGAAAAACAAAAATTGGTTAGAGCGATACATGTGCACTCTGAAGCCTGTACAGCACACTGCATGCGTCTCTTTGTGGCCTGAGAGTTGAAATTTTTACGGGCAGCTTTAGGGAACGATTTCTTTCGATGAGCAGTTTCGGTCTTTCGACGCCGGTTTTGGAGAATTCTCGCATGACCAACACTCAGTATGGTTCTCCATCCAAGATGCGTATTCGCCAGCTCGCAGACAAGCTCGGTTCTCTTCAGGCTGGTCTTGAAGACGAGAAGCAGGCCAGACGTGATGCCGTCGAAACTAAGCTCCGCACTCTTGATGAGAAGCTCACCAAGACCGCTATTGCGGAGGAAACCAAGATGAAAGTCCTCAAGGATCAGCTCACGAAGCTCCAACAGACCCTCCAGGAAGAACGCCAGTCCCGCGACATATTCAGTGAGCGGAAGGCCAAGGAACTGAGCCTTGTCGAGTCCTCGATCAACCTGGACATGAACACGGAGCGCCAGGCCCGCAAGGACAGCGAGGCCAAGATCCTCAAAGCCATTGACGAGCGCTGCTTCTCCCTTCGCCTTGAGCTCTCCAAGGAGCGCAAGGGCCGCGAAGAGGCCGAGGAGCGCCAGAACAAGCAGCTTGCGCAAGACATCATGCACCTTTCCGACAGCCTCGATGCCGAGCGGGAAGATCGAGAGGAGAAATACCAGGATATGGTGCGCCGCCTTCAACAGGAGATCACCAGTCTGACTGAGACCATCCAGGCCGAGAGGAAGGTCAGAGAGGAGTCGGAGCAGACCATGTTCAAGATGCTGGAGGACGTGGCGAACCGTATCCAGGGCGATATTGCCAAGGAGAAGGCCGACCGGGAGCAGACGGAGGAGACGCTGCTCCAGCTGCTCGAGCGGACATGTCAGAGTGTTGAGGTTTCGCTGAGGGGCGACTGAGGGTAGTAAATTGTACTGTATGACCAGGGTGTCGCCCGATGAGACGCCGTCTCATCGCCCAGTCGCATGCTGTGAACAAGATGTTTGCGAGGCGGGGCTGAAGATCAAGTGCAACAGCTGGTTCAAGTTCATGCCGTACAGCACCAGTTCCAGAACATCGACACGCCGTCGTGGCTGGGATGTGATCATCATTGTCGTTTACTGATTGGCCACGGGTCGACGTCGACTGGGATGATCTCCTCCACTTCTCGAGAAAACGGCGTCTCACACCTTACCAACTCAGCCACCCCATCTGACACACCCATCACGTCAAACCACTGGCCCGTGGTGTCACGGAACTCGTGGACGTAGTCCCATACAGCTCTCCTGCCAAAAGCAGTCGCCTCAAATGGCAGGCTGTAGTGGTCTTCATCGTCGCAATGGTGAGTGCGGCCCTCCGTGACCCAGACGAGGTGATCCCACATGGCCATGCAACCCTTGACCCTCTCTGGGAAGCAAAGCGGCGTTAGCGTAGAGCACGCAGCCTCCTCTTTGGATCCGGGCAGCAGGCCTGACCGGACGAAAAGAGGATAAACAAATCCGGCGAACAACAGCTGGCGGCCGCTGAGGTAGACGTTGATCATATTGCCTGGAATTACCCGCTCAAAACTAAAGGGCAGGTCGGAAAATCCAGTCATCTCATTATCGTGCCGGAGTCCCAGCCGGCCGTGCCAGTTATGTCCGCTGATCACGTGCCGATCGCCCATGGATAGGACAGTCAGTGATCGGTAAGAACCCACATGCATGATGTGATCTGGGACAAAGTCTGTGGGCACAGCGACTGGGTGGAAGAGGTGCATGTTCTCATCTTCGACTGGGCCGACGAAGCACTGTGGATTCCAACAAGCCATGATAGTGCTGGCTGGGGTGAGTATGAACGTCTGATCCCCATCCATCGACACATCAGTCACCATCCTGTGCTTCTCCCAGGGGGGCAGGCTGGTCTCGAGCGCGGTGACCTTGGGGCAGGCGGGGAAGGTGAGGCGGGTCGGGTCGACGAACCCAGATGACTCGAACCCCAGCTGACGATATCTACTATCTCCCCAGCCCCACAGGCCCTTGGGCGTCCTGGCGATGTGGGTGAACTTGTCGCTGAAGACCTCGAGGGCCCTGGGCATCCTGGCCCTGGTGAGGAAGTCGAAATGCCTCGTGTCGAGCATGAAGAGTCGGCCCATGTACATGCGGTGGTGGTAGCATCTGTTGTACGCAGTGTAATGTTGACACTCGCTGTCCTTCTCGGCGACGTTCATCGTGAAGAAGAACTTGCGGCAGAGGAACCAGAGGCACTTGGCCTCGGGGGTGAGAGCCTTGCAGATCTTGTTTTGCATCTTGGTCTCATCCGGCTGCTCCTCTCGAGCCTTCATCAGCACTCTGTCCTCGAGGTCGGGGTTGGCCCCGCCACCCACCAGACACGCCCATACCGCGCCCTGGTTGAGCGTGTGCAGAGCGACCGGAAGCTCCTCTCCATCCGCGAGCTCGACGTTCATGGACAGCGGGGGGCCGCTGGTGAGGATCGAGCGGGCGCGGTCGAGGAGGGCTTGTGCGGATGGTTCAAGAGGGGGGATCTCTGAGAGCATAGCGCAGAGGGAATCTAGTGAAGCAGCGCTCGCTGGTGCAGACGTGCTCTTGTTGTTGTGGATCGAGGGCATCTGTTCGCCGAAGTGCCTGGAGTAGGCGCACTGGAGCAACGAGGGGATGTCCCCAGAGATGGAGGCCGTTGCGGTGAGCGAGGCACTGAATGCGGAGATAAGAGCTTCTCTGATGCACGATTGCGAGGAATCGGCACTGATCATCACTTCCAGCACTCGTTTAGGTGGTTGCCAAATTCTGACCGACGACTCGCCGACCGCCACCGACAGTCTCGTGTCACCACTTCTGGAGTAATCCGCATGTTTACCGTAGCCTAATGGGCCCTCTTCCCTTTCCCCTTCTTCCCGGGGGCGGCGCTCTTCCGTTTCTCAGGGCCACCCTTGACCTTCGGGTCGACACCGATGAGGCTGGCCAGTTGGGCATCAAACTTCGCCAGCTGCCGCACACCTTCCGTCTGCCCAATGCTGGCTCCGACAACAAGCCCGGCGCTGCTCACAAGAATATCACTCAAAACACTAATCAAATCAACAGTCATCCGCGACCCAGACGAAGTTGAGTCGCCCTCGACTTGGCTGTACTGGAGTTTCGTGGCTGACGGCCGCATGCTGTCAGTGTTGTGGAGCACGATTCCAACCCATTGACCGCCGTAGACATCGCTGTAGAAGATGGCACTCTGCCCAATGATGGGAATTGAATGAATCATTTCGCGCAGAATATGGCAAGTCTCGGCAACCACGTGTCCATCGACAGTTCCAACCTCTTCTGCCTCCAGACCTCTTGCCTTCAGGGCAACTAGCCCAGTTCGGTCCTGCGGGATTGCGTTGAGCGCCTTGTGGGGCTTGGGGAGGTCGAGGAGGATGTCGTAGGCCCCGAGGCTGGGCTTGAAGATAGCCAGGGGGGCCTTGCTGCTCGGGCCGACGAGGGTCTTGGAGTGGATATGGAGTGCAGCCTTGGCGAACCTCTTGAGACGCTTGAGGGAGTCAACGCCGAATCTGCGCGTGAGTGCTATGCCAGAGTGATCAAATGATGAGAATATGGGAAGCGCGGTGTCGAGACCGGCCTTCAGGGAGCGGCCCATCGCTTCTCTCTCCTTCTCAGTGATCTGCTCCGCCAGGGCTGATCTTGACCTGAAGTCAACGATGAAGGGTGACTTGGTGAAATCTGTGTTGGCGAGTAAATCGACAAAACGACCAAGGCCCGCCTGGCCAGATGTCGGAGCCTTCTGGAACGGGGTCGGGTTGATGAACAGCGATGCCACAAGCACCTCCACGGCCTCCTCGGCCATTGCACCGGAGTGGTGTACGGTCGGGAGCCGGGAAATCTCCGGCACATCGACTCCGACCCTGCCCGTGAGCAGGGTCGGTGACAGGGGATGAAGGCAGACGCCGTGGGTCGCCACCCAGCGCTTAGCGAGACGGACCGTCTCGGGGAACGCGAAGTTTTCCTGTGACAAGGTGGCCAGAGTCGTGTGCAGTTTTGGGAGCAGATCCCAGAGAGGCTCGATCAGAGAAGACTTAACCAAGTCGTATAGTTTGAGTTCTGGCGGGATTTCCATGCTAATGTGGACAGTGACCTTGGCCACCGTCACCAAGACTGATGCATCAAGGTGGATGACATCAAAGCCGGCCTTCCTGAGGTACTTGGCAAAGCGACCGAGTACAATAGCACGAAGACTGACCAGCGCCTTGTAGTTCGTCGGCCAGCCGGTTGGCTTGGCTCTGAGGCGCAGGACGGCGCTCACGGGCCGGGCGGAGTGGCCGAGGAACCGGCGGGGGCAGACCTCGGTGCCCCTGCCGACCGGGGAGGTGACAGAGACATCAGCAATGTCCATCTGCCCGCCGTCTCTCGCCAAGGCGTCCTTGAGAACAGACTCTATCGTCTTGACGGCCTCAGTGACCGTTCTCTGGATCTTATCGGTGGGTGGCAGGATTCGGGGGTCGTGGAAGATGTCACCTCGAACGGTCGCAGAATATCCGATCGATTTCATGATCTGGCGGACGATGAGGGGGTGAGGGGTGCGACACCCGGGCTCGGCCTGCTCGACGAGGGGCGGAAGCTCCTCGATGAAGGAGACAGCAAGGGTAGTAGCCCCGTCGTCGAAGCGGCGAAGGCTACACCACTCGCCCCAAGCCTTTTCAAAGGATTTCTCGAGGTTCTTGACGGCAGCACCTCCGTTGGAACGAACCCAGTCAAGGCGGATAGCAGGGACCATCTCGTGGTGGATGAGACCGGTATGATCCATGTTGATGCCAACCAGCGTGGCAGAGTCCGTCTTGCTGATCTCTACGTCCTCAAAGAGGTCTCCAAGAGCTGCACGGAAGGCTGTGGAAAGCTCCTCCTTACTAACCGGACTATCCTTGGCTAATATGCATACAACACCAAATTCCTGAGCGAAAGGCCGTTGCAGTGCCCTGTTCAGAGAGGACATCCGCCGCTGTGCACTTTAAGGTAAGATAAAACGGATTTTCACGACGATAAAGCGGAGTACATTGTGTAATAGGTCCTGATTTGTTACTAAATAGCATAATACTACTCCCCATATGAGTTTCCACCCCAGCTTCCTCGAGCACCGTGGCAGCCTCCCTTGGCCCAACACAACGGGATCACACTCCACAAAGAAAACCATGTCGTGGCACAAGGCGAGGAATAGCTAGATTCACTTGATTATGTGACTAACAAGGTCTGATTCGGTCATGCAGGATTCGATTTTCCCGAGATCGCAGACAATTCTTTGTCGTCAGACATGAACAAGCGTATGTAGTCATCTTCAGGCCATATTTATGTAGTTTCTATCCGTGATATCACTGAGCAGCTCAAGGGCAAGCGCATCCTCATGCGCCTTGACCTTAACGTTCCCCAGAACAAGAAGACCCTTGAGATCACCAACGATGCTCGCATCACCGCTGCCCTTCCCACCGTGCGCCTTGCCCTTGAGAACGGTGCTTCTCAGATCATCATGTGCTCACACCTTGGCCGTCCCGATGGCCAGGTCGTCGCCAAGTACTCTCTTGCCCCCGTTGCCAAGCGCATCTCTGAGCTCCTCGAGCAGGAGGTTGCCCTTGTTGAGGACTACACCAAGGTCGGCTCCGACAAGCTTGTTCTCCTTGAGAACCTCCGCTTCCACATTGAGGAGGAAGGCAAGGGTGTCAACGAGGCCGGCGAGAAGGTCAAGGCTACCCCCGAGAACGTCGCCGCTTTCCGCAAGCAGCTCCGTGAGCTCGCTGACATCTACGTCTGCGACGCCTTCGGCACTGCCCACCGCGGCCACTCTTCCATGGTCGGCGAGGGCTTCGAGACGCGCGCCGCTGGCCTCCTCCTCGAGCGTGAGATTGAGTACTTCAACAAGGCTCTCTCCACTCCCGAGCGCCCCTACCTCGCTATCCTCGGTGGTGCCAAGGTCTCTGACAAGATCAAGCTGATCTCCAACCTTCTCACCAAGGTCGACAAGATGATCATCGGCGGCGGCATGGCGTACACCTTCCTCAAGGAGCTCGACGGCATGAAGATTGGCAAGTCCCTCTACGATGCTGAGGGCGCCACCATCGTCCACGACATTGTCCAGAAGGCGAAGGAGCACAACGTTGAGCTCATCTTCCCCGTCGATTTCACCACCGGCGACGACTTCTCCGAGACAGCCAACACCACCGTTGTCACCAAGGAGGAGGGCATCCCCGACGATCTCGAGGGCCTTGACTGCGGTCCCGCTTCCGCCAAGCTTTTCCACGATGCCATTGTTTCCGCCAAGACCATTGTCAACAACGGTCCCGTCGGTGTCTTCGAGCTGACCCCCTTCGCTAAGGGCACCCAGGCCGTCATCGACGCACTCGCCGAGGCCACCGAGCTCGGCGCCACGACCATCATCGGCGGCGGCGACTCTGCCACCGCTGCCAAGAAGTGCGGCAAGGAGGAGAAGATCTCCTTCATCTCTACCGGGGGCGGTGCCTCCATCGAGCTGCTGCAGGGGAACGTCCTCCCCGGCCTCGTGGCCCTGTCCGACAAGGAGTAAACGAGTGTTGTGCTGATGCTTTCATTTTTCGAAGCCTCGAAGCCGACAGTCTCGCGATCGAGTGCGCTGTACAGAGTTTGAATGCGCGTGAACGTCAAAAAGACTGAAGTTGTCGTCATTGTGTTGGAATGGCTCCGGGAAAACGGATATTTAGAAAGCCTCCAGGCACTAGAACATGAAAGCAAGGTTTCGAGCGTCGTATACGGCCGCGAACAGAAGTTTCTTCGCCAAAAGGTCCTTTCCGGCCAGTTTATTCAGACGTTAGAGTTTATTGCAACCTTTAGATCCAACCAGGCCCTCGACTTCGAACGGTGTTGCTTCTTGATCACTCGCCAGCGCCTCCTAGAGGCTGTATATCACAAAGACGCCACCGCTAAGCACCATCTGATGGAAGAAGTGGCCAAATACGAGCATAAGGCCTCGAGGGAGGAGTACAGCCAGCTCTGCTACCTCGTCCAGCTCCCAAACCTCACCGACCACCCGGATTTCTACGAGTGGCTCCCAGAACAAGGAAGACACAGCCTATTCATCGAACTGTCAACCCTTTTGAAGCACGTGATCCCCCAGACGGGCCGGCACGAGCTTGTGCAGCGTATGGCTCCAGGCAGACTCAACGACCTGCTCAAAATGTCCGTACTGCACCAGCTGCACCAGTTTAAGGCCCAATACCCCGAGGTCGACCTCCCCCCACAGCTTGACTTCAGTCTACTGACCGACCTCAGCTCTCCCGACGATGTCTCGCTCCACCGGGCCATGGCGGGCCTTATTGGGGATGTGGAGCGAGAGTCTCAGCCTGGCAACGACGCTTTAGTGCCCAGTGAGTACGCCATCCCCGAGGACGACGAGACTGGGGGTGCACGGTGGTGGACGGACGGAGAGAAGCAGATGGACACCAGTCTGAGGTAGTTTATGAGAGTTGGATAGCATTTACATGGATTTATATATCAATATTACTCCCAAATCCCGGGCAGCTTGCAGCCGCATTTGCCGCACTTACCGTTGTCGAAGGGCGCAAGTCTCTCGCTGGTCATAAATGACCGCTCAATGAGTGCTGTATCGCACTCTGGGCAGTACGTGGTCGACCTGGATGTGTCCTGGACGTTGCCGATGTAAACGAACTTCAGCCCGGCCTCCTTGCCGATCTGGTAAGCCCGCCTCATTGTGCTGATAGGCGTCCTGCCCTTGTCGGTCATCGTGAAGTCCGGATGGAACGCCGAGATGTGCCAGGGTATGTCTACTGAGACACTAGCGATAAACTGCGCGAGTTGAGTCAACTCTTCACTCGAGTCATTCTCGTCTGGGATAACGAGTGTGGTAATCTCAATCCAGATGCCGCGCTCGTGGGCGTTCCTGATGCAGTCGAGGACTGGCTGGAGATGGGCCTTGCACAGTCGTGAGTAGAACTCCTCGGTGAACGCCTTGAGGTCGATGTTCATTGCGATGACAAGGTCCTTGATCATATCAAGGTGCTCCGGGGTCTCGTACCCGTTGGTCACATACACAGATCTGATGCCCTCGGCCTTGGCCGCCTCTGCAACATCCCGGCAGTATTCTCCAAAGATGGAGGGCTCGTTGTACGTGAAGGCGATGAGCGGCACGCGGCGCCTCTTGCATATGGCTACGATCGCGGCTGGGGTCATGTAGTCGCCGCAGTGTTGGACAACCTCACCGTCGAGGGCCTCCCCGTCGCCGACCTTACTACGCCACTCGAACGTCTTCTGGCTAAGCTGCCAATTCTGACAGAATGAGCAGCGGAAGTTACATCCGTAGCTTCCGACAGAAACTACGTCGGCGCCCGGGATGACATGGTATAGTGGCTTCTTCTCGATTGGATCAATGTGGGCAGCTGACATTCGGCCATAGACGTTCAGCATCAGCTTGCCGTCGTAGTTTGTTCTAACACCGCAATATCCTGAATGGCCGGGCTTGATCGTGCATCTGCGGGCACAGGCGAAGCAATGTGCCTTGTTCTCCTCGTCAAGCGTATATAGAGTACACTCGTGCGATCCCGCAGGCGGAGAAGCCTTTTGCTCCGCCTTTTGAGCTTCAGACCCTCTTTCCATCGCAAAAGTGGTTCGAAAGGAAAGCGAGGCCGTTGTCAAAACTCTGTTTGCAGTCGATCCCCTGATTGAGTCAAGATTCACTCTGGTCTATCAGCCTGGCCAACAGGATATCCAGTGAACATGCTGCAGCGCACTCGATCGCGAGACTGTCGGCTTCGAGGCTTCGAAAAATGAAAGCATCAGCACAACACTCGTTTACTCCTTGTCGGACAGGGCCACGAGGCCGGGGAGGACGTTCCCCTGCAGCAGCTCGATGGAGGCACCGCCCCCGGTAGAGATGAAGGAGATCTTCTCCTCCTTGCCGCACTTCTTGGCAGCGGTGGCAGAGTCGCCGCCGCCGATGATGGTCGTGGCGCCGAGCTCGGTGGCCTCGGCGAGTGCGTCGATGACGGCCTGGGTGCCCAATCTCATCGAATATTGGCTCTATACAACTATCCCAACTAGTTACATGATTTATGGAATGACATGTATCAGCTCACTCATCGTCTTCTCGCGCCATATTCCAAGCTCAAAAACGCATGCGAGTTGTTGAGCTTCATGCAGGCGCTCAAGTTTGGATTGAATTGATCGATGAACATGGAAAATGGAACATTCATCGCAACATGACGCAGCCGTCGGATATTCCTAACCTGGTGGCCGGCAGATACGGCCTTGGCATCGTCGTGCGCCCTCCTTCACATCCTACGATCTACGACGAGGAACGCAGCCTCGGAGATGTCATTTCCGTTGAGATTAACACCCTCATTGGGCCAACTGTGCTGGACGGCATCCCGCTGGGCATCGTCTACCCCATGGCCCACGGCACGAGTCACACCAACGTACCCTCTCTCCTCTCCCACATCCGTCACGCCATGACAGAAACCGACACACTCACCATTCCCGCAACGAACGCTCTCTTGTCAGTGTTCAACGGATCCCCTTCGCTTACCGAGGCAGAGCTCGTGCCTCTACTATCGAAGGCATACGGCGACGCCATCCGCAGGCGGCAGACATGCCTCTGTTTCACCGGCCCCGGCTGTGCGCAGAGTCACCACCTCGTCCCACCCCTTCATGCTGCCATCAACGCGTTCACTCGCACTGGATCTCCGGCCCGGGCTGCAGTGTCGCACGCCTGCCTATCCTGCTTCCTCCGTACCATGGAGGACGAGGTGCTCGGCGTGCAACGGTTCACGTACCACATTACCACCGGTGGCGACGTGACATTCGCTGTCCGCACAATACTACTCGACGACACGAGTCTGTCGATGCCCGTGTACCGCGACTCGGCCCTCACATCCCTCCCACACGCCGTGGTGGCCGTACTTGCCATGCCCGCTGCCTCTCTCTTCTCCTACATTCCGCCGAGAGTGAGGCCCCTAGTAGAGCAGGCAGTCGCCTTACTATGCCGCAGAGAGGCTCAGCTCGACCCCCGCGTGCTAGACACGCCGCTGCTCGCCCCCATCGCCCTGTCTGCCGCGACCAAGACCACGTTGGCCGCCACATCATCTGATGTAATCGAGAGCATCTCCCTCTCGCTAGGACCCCGCTCGCGGTCATGTATCACCGTACTGGCCGCTGTGTCGCTTACCATGGGTCTATCCGGCCGCATCGCATCGACCTCTCACCACATCCCCCCTCCAAGCTTCAAGGCGTGCGTGAGAGCCATCGCTGCGTTAGTAGGTATCTCATACAACACCTTGCACCACGTCCTAACCTCTTCGGACGGCTCCAGCTCCCCGGGCGAGGGCTCTGAGAACGTCGGGCCTGTTGCTGCCATCCCCAGGGCTGAGGTCGTCTCCAGGCTCGGCCAGCTCGTCGTACTGCTGTATAGAGCCCTTCTCGCCTGGATATGCGACGAGATCAATGTCCCCAACGCCCCTGTCACGCCGATAGTTGGGTCGATCCATTTGCTCGAGACGCCGCCTGTTGTACCAGTTGCCACGACAAGGGGCGCTGTGTTGTGTAACTTAGCACACGAACTTGCTCTGGGCTATCTTAGGCCCGGATCGGCCGTATCTGCAGGTTTTATTGAAACTGTCACGAGTGATCGTGCAATCACCGATGTTGCCGACGGTCAAGTGACTCTCGCACACTCCCACGGCCGGTCGGCCGTCTATCCGTCGAATGTCACCGAGCTTGTCAGAACACCTGAAGTTTCGTATCTCCAAGATTCGATAATCTCCATGATTGAGTCAACTGAGTCTGTCGCCGGCACTGGCCTCGCCATGATCAGAGATACTCTCAGTGAGGAGCCCATCCTATGCCTCAGGTCACTGATGGAGTCGTCCTTTGCGTCTGAGAAGGCCGGCATCTACTTGGTGCCCGCCGCGACGACGATTCTCCATGACGCCATATCTTCAGATCCACTCAGATCTGTTCTGAATCTAGATGCCCCCCTCCGAGCGGTTGAGTCGGGTTTGGAGTCATCCCCCTCATTGCTCGACCGATTCAAGGTCCCCTCGCCATATTCTCCGACTGGCCGCGAGAGATCATCGTCGTATGCCTCTCTCAAGGACCTGGCGGATCAGTTGATTCACAGATTTGGTGCTGAATATCCTAGATCGTCGCGGGCGTCTTCGCCTCGATCCCCCAGACATCCTGAATCTCCGAGATTCTCAGAGAGGTCCGAATCTTCATTTAGTCTGCGTCGATCTTCAGATCCGCCGTTCCCACAGCTCCGCGAGCTGCCGCTGTCATCGCCTAGGCCAATCCGCTCACCCCGCCCTGCCAAAGGCCCAGAACCCGACTCCCGCCCAGTGCCCAGGCCGTTATCCGGTGATGGATTCAACACAAGTCCATATATTCGGAAAGATTCGGTCGCATCTGTCCACAGCCCGCTTGCCATGGGCAGGAACCGTTCGGGAAGTGTCGCGTCCTCGACCGCCGGCTCTGATGTTGTTGACAAGGCCACGGACCGCCTATACAAAGATGCTGCGGCCCGCCGGGGGCACCTCGAGACCCTGCGGACGAAATTCATAGACCAGGAGCTGAACAAGACCAAGGGATCGCCTAAGTCGACCAAGGGCCGAAGCAGGCCGGCCTCAGCCTCGCCCTCGATTACCAAGTCCTTTGAGGAACGACAGAAGGGCTTCCTGACTGCCCGGGAGCACAAGATTGCTGCGTTGAAGCAGCAGCATGAATCAGAAGTGCTGTCACAGGCTACATTTAAGCCGAAGATCGACACTAATTCCTCCAAAATGGTCAAGCAGGACCCCGAGCGTCTCTTCGCATGGTCGACGCTGAGGGAGAAGAAGCTCGAGAAGCTAAGACAGGAGGCGGTCGACGCTGAGCTGAGCTCCGTCACGGGCGGCCCCGCCATCCCCGAGAAGAGCAAGAAGCTCGCTGCCTCTCGTGCCGCCAAGCTTGGGCTATCGGGCCTTCAGCCAACCGACCGACTTATGAAGGAGGGCCAAGCCAGAGAGGAAAGGGTGACCGCCCGACGGGAGCAGGACCGTTGGCACCGCCGTGTCGCGTCTGAAACCACTCGACCGGCCTCAGCGCTTGTCCCAGACGCTGGCCGAGTCAGTCGGGGTCCCATTTGGTCTCCCTCGAAGGAATCATCACCCACGTCCTCACAGGCTCGCGGGTCACCCACTGGTAGAGGCCCGGAGCAGCCGTTCGTGCTGACTGAGGACGTTCCTATTTGGGACCGGGGCCTCGCCCTGCCCAATGCAAGCAAGCGGGCGTTCCGTAAGATCATGTCGGATCTCAGGGACATTGGGATATGAGTCTATTGTTGTTAAACTAGCATTTAATCTGGATGGCTGGCAAGTAGTTTTATTTATTGTCGCCTAGGTCACATTTATTTTTTTATTCAATAACGGTCTAATCTATGTATACGCCGCTCAGTGCAGCGGCTGGACGGACTCAGGCTCGTTCCGTCGATACGTTGCAGTGAGCATGGCCGCCCTCTTATCATTCGTTATCGTAGTCCAGGGAATACTAGCCCCAGCAAACGTTCCAACCTCTACATTTCTCACAGAGCTCTCCGCGTACATCGGCGAGTCTGGCGAGAGGCTATCAGGGAGTGACTCGACTACCTCCGCAAACGTTGGCCGGTCATGGGGGTCCAGGGCCAAGCAGCGGCAGATCAGCTTGCCGATGGCGGTGGGAGTTCCCACTGGCACTGCTGGGCGATAGCCAGACCGGACGTGAACACGGATGGCGTCTAAATCTAAGTGCTCGTGACGATACGGGATGTCACGGGCGGCGATCTCCCATAGCGTTATTCCATAAGCGTAGACGTCGGCCTTCTCGCCGCCGATCCCTTCAAACCGCTCAGGCGCCATCCACGGCCACGAGCCCTCGATGTCCTTGACCTTGTCGTCGATGCTGGCAGCCAGACCGAAGTCTGCCACCTTGGCTGAGTTATTGACGATGAGAATATTGGCAGCCTTGAGGTCTCTGTGCTCGTAGCCCTCGCTCGCGATGTATGCCATCGCTGTCGCTATCTCCCGGGCGAACTTCAGCCTTGTGTCCCAGGAAAGGCCGGCCTTAGAGAGCAGTAGCGCCGACAGCAATTCAGACGCAAGCTCGAGCGCGATCTTGATCTCCTTGTCGCCCTGCTCGAGCGCGTATAGAGCGACAATGTTGAAATGCCGCAGCTGCTTGTGGACGAAGATCTCGTTCTGCAGTCGGGCGGCCTGCACCGCGTTCAGGTTGGATAGAGCGACGACCTTGACGGCACACTCACCACCGCTATATGACCCGCGATAAACGGTCGCTGTGTCACCCTCGCCGATGCGGTCCGTCTTGGTAAAAGAGATACTGTCAACGGGCGTCGTGATGTCGTCGTTCTTGTCAGACTTCAAGTGCGCTGTTGGCGTTTCTTGGTTCTGGATCAGGAGATATTGGATATGACCGTCGTGTTTGATGGCTTCAGCCGCTGTCTTGCCCTTGTGTGTCGCGGAACGGTCGGCGCCGTGCTTCAGCAGCAGGCTGACGATCTCAAAGTTACCACCCTTCACGGCAGCAAACAGCAGTGGTTTGCGACCCTCAACGACGTTCGCAGAGACACCAAGCGTGAGCAGCCGCTTCACCATCGACGTATCCCCCTTCTTGATGGCGTTCCTAAGTCGCCTAGCCAAGATACTGTTGATACCAGCCCGAATCACGCCAGCCATGAGTGGGTCTTCAGACATTTGTGTGGCCTGTAACGCGTTGGCGCCGATGGGAGGGAGGAGGGGGTCGGCGTGGTGGAACAGTAGCTTCATCGCGGAGTCCCACTGCGCGCCCTGGATGGCGGCGACGAGTGCAGTTGTGTTCCGGCTGACGACGTTGACGTCGACCTTAGTGGCGAGCATCGCGTCCAGCATGGCAGGCTTTGTCACCACCGCCAGCAGCGGGTGGCCGTCAGGGAAGGCGTCGTCAATGAGACAGCCGGCCTTGAGCAGAAGCGCGAATATCTGCGGTTGGTCGTGCACAAACGCGCTGTACAGGGGCGACCGGCCTTGTTGGTCGAGGCAGTTGAGGACGACGGGGCCGAACTTGCCGCTCCGGAGCAGCGTCTTCGAAGTGAGCTGGAAAGAGTTTCCCTGCTTGATGTGTTCGTGCAGCAGATCACTCCTCTGAAGAGCCTCTTTGACACGGTCCCTGAGTGCGGGCATCGGATCTCTGGGGAGGGCCTGAACGGGCCATAGGCGATCGAGGTCCGTCTTCATCTCCAGTAGCCACTCCTCGTGCTGTCCGTCGTGTGGTCCGGCAGCAAGTAGCGACTCGACGAGGGCGAGGTCAGCCTCGATGTACAAGGCGTCGTTGATCTGGTTCACAGAGACCATCGCTTGTACTGCTGGCCAGCGGTTGGTCTGGGCCAGCAGTTTGTCGACGTCGGCGTGTGACCTGGTTGAGGTGAATCCCCCAGGACCTAGTGTCACAGTACAAGCGGGGTGGGTCAGCTTCATCTCGAAGAAGTCGGGCATACCCGTCGCGAGGATGTGAATAAGGATTCGGGTCAAGTCGGCGAGGAACACGGGCGAGTCGTCGGATGGCAGGCAGATATCGGCGTCCGCGGCGGTCCTGGAGCAAACCTTGTCGAGCTCTGCCGTCACTCTGGGTGATTTCTTGAGAAACCACAGCTTGGCGGTCATGTCAGTCGACCCGGAAAGCAAGGTCGACCCGTCCGGAGAGAATGAAATGTTGCGGACGACGTCAGTGTGGCCTGCGAGGGTCTTGAAATGCCAGCCGCCCCCGATGTTGCAGAGCTTGATGGTGTTGGTGCCCGCCACGAACGCGAGAGTGGTGCTGTTGGGGCCGAACGCGAGGCTGTGGATGGAGCCAGAGTGCTCCTCGATCGAGTCGTTGCACTGCCACGTTCTCGTGTCCCATATCCTAATGCTGCTGGCGCTACTGCCAGATGCCAGGAGCCTTCCGTCTGCGGAGAAGGCAAGGCTCGTGATAAACCCCGACTGGCCGTCCAGCGTCCTCTCCAGCTTATCCTCGCTGACGTTCCAGACCTTGACTGTGTGATCCCTGGAGCCCGAGACAACGATGTTCCCGTCTGGCGAGACAGCAACGCACTCGATGGTGTCAGTATGTCCCTTCATCGTGGTGATCGTCTGCTCGCAGTCCCATAGTTCCCACCAAACCTTGGCGGTCTGGTCCCACGAGCCAGAGATGAGGGACTCGCTATCAGAGGTAAACGCGATGCTCGTGACATCATCGGTGTGGCCCTTGAGCGTCTTAATTCTTTTGCCCGTCTCGGAGTCCCAGAGTTTGATGGCGTGGTCGGCCCCAGCAGAGGCGATGACCTCGCCGTCGGGTGAAACTGAGAGGCAGTTGACCGGCGCGTTGCATGACAGGACCATCTTGCACTCACCTGCTGTGTCCCAGAGTCTGGCCGTGCCGTCCGTTGAACCGGTGACCATGGTGCTGTCGGAGAGAACTGCGACGCTCGTCACAGTCTGAGTGTGGCCAGAGAGCGTGTGAATACACTCGCCCTCAGATGCCACAGTAGCGTTCCAGACAGCGAGCAGGGCGTCGACCTCGCTGTTGGGCTTATCGGAGACCAGGTTGTGCTGCCTCAACAAGATGGTCACGTCGGGTTGTGTCAGACTCATGCTGAACTCTCTCGGTGGGTTGTCGAGGCCCATGAGATGGGCAAGGACTCGGGCCAGGTCTGCGGGGAGAAGTGGCGAGGCGCCAATGGTCTCAATGTGAAGCTTGTGCCCTACTGGAAAGATGCGCGTGGTGGAATCCCGGATGAGCTCATCTACTGCTTTGCATTCATCGCTGTGTGATAGTTGCGGCGGGGGACGCACCACTGTTGTTGTCTACTGCATAAAGACTTGTTTGAGCCTCGGGCGGCGATTCTGCGCCACGCAGCAAAGTCACATACCAGCTGTGTTATAGTAGTACCAAGAAACATACTTCTTGCAGCGCCGCTGCATTCAACGCTGTGATTCAAGATGTCGTCATGTCATGTGCGCATCGCAGACCAAGTACAGTCGGTTACAGCGCCATAAAGACGGGTGCTGCGCTGCTAATGTGACGGGTAGAGTCGGCAGTGACGCGATTGTGCCGAGTTTGAGTCGCTGTCGTCTGTTTTCGACACTGTCATAAACTGCGTGGTGGGTCTAAACTTGGGAATGAGCAGGGGTGAAAGCAGCATCATACGGCGTGCTCGACAGCGTGGTACCATATCACTCTGCCAACACGTTATACTCTGCCCAAGCCACCATAGCCACCATATTTACTCAGATCCGATCGACATGGCCCACTTGTAAACGTCGTCAACGGTGCGCTGGCCTGTGTACTTGACGGGGTCAGACGACTGGCCTGTAAACGCGAGAATCGTGGGTACGCTGCGGATCTCGAAGAGGCCGGACAGGTCGCGGTTCTCGGTCGCGTCGACGGTGAAGGCGCAGACACCAATGGTCTGGAGGCGAAGGGCGAGCTCTTCGAAGGGCTCGTGCCACTTCTTGCAGTGGCCACACCAGGGCGCATAGAAGGTGACGACGGCGACGTCGCACTTGGCGATCTCCTCGTCAAAGTTGGCTTCGTTCAGTTGAACGACTTCGCAGAACGCTGAGGCGATCAAGACGAAAAGAAGGGCAATAGAGAGAATTTTGCTGTTCATATCGGGTTTCTGTGCAGAATTGCTGCGTCAGCGCGTGTCAGGGGCGCCAATGACATGCAACCGCGGTGAAAACGGGAATACAGTCTGATACTACTGAATCCACGACAGAACTCAGCAATCTGCCCTCAGAAGCCACAGAGAGGTTGCATCGAGCGCATTGATAGAGGTGGTTCTTCCGACTCGAGTGGAGTCGACCTAGAAGTTCTATTCCAACGCGTCGAGGGGACGAGATAGTGGACGCAATCACCATCTCAGCTGAGCTGGAGGCAAAGCTTGCTTCTCGCCAATTGTCAGAAAAGACACATTGGTCCAGGAGATGTGAACATGTTATCCGAGCTAGCTGTCGAATTAGTCATCTTGGTGTGAGTCTTCACATCTACGTGCTCAATTCCAGCTGCTCCGTCATGTAAGACGCAATTGTGAACCTCTCGCTGCGAACCCACAAGAGCAGATCCGATCAAGGAAACGGAAGATGCAAAAAGTGACAGTAACATGGACAAAGACTGGAAAGGTGGACAAGCGGTGCGCTGCATTCCGCCGTGGTCTCGTCGATGAGGACGGAAACCCCGTGGCTCCCATTAAGCCCGCCGCTCCGACTGAGCCTGAAGAAATCGTAGTCCGGCCGCCCCAGGTGGAGCACCATCACGATGCATACACGCTGGAGGGCCACCATCTCCGCTACACAGTCGATGGGAGGCCCGATCACCGTTCGAGCGCTTGGAAGCACGGTGAGGTGCAGGATGACGGTGCCCCCATCGAGACGGAGATCCTGCCTGCCGATCAGGTCGAGATTCCCCCGCCCCATAAGCCGTTCAGTGAGGCAACGACCAGCTACGGGCACCACGTCAGATATGACGCCGATGGCTTCGTCGATCACCGGTCTCAGGCTTATATTAGAGGCGAGGTTACAGATGACGGCACCGAGCTGGGCAGGAATAGGGTGCTGCCAGACGGGACTAAGCTGCATGTTACGACCACGGGGCATGTGGACAGAAGGTCGGCCGCCTTTAAGCACCACCTCGTGGATGAGGCTGGGCACCAGTTGCCCCAGGAGCAGGCCTAGGTCAGT
This sequence comes from Carpediemonas membranifera, assembly GCA_019828565.1. Classification (NCBI taxonomy): domain Eukaryota; phylum Fornicata; genus Carpediemonas; species Carpediemonas membranifera. Next base: position 693,264 of record JAHDYR010000062.1, on the reverse strand, counting down.
AAACTGGACTGGATAAATACGTAAATGTTCGTAAATGTGTGGACTCGCTGCTGGGAGGGGGATACGATGGTATGGCCGGATGGGATGTCGGGCACTACGCCCCTCGAGCCGTCTGTACCTGTCACCTGATGCTGTGAGTGAGTGTTTATAGCTGACTTGGGCAGGCTGTTGAGGGCGGCAGTTTAGCGTTCGATCGGCATGGCATGAAAGTTTGCATCCCTTCATTCCCTCTGTGCACATGAGACCGTGGAATTAAGCGAAGTACACCCTTGAATATGCGTGATTAGCCTTTTGATTCCCCCAATTCCCAGCCTTTCCCTCATATTGCGAACACCACTACTAACTCTCCTGTTTGAGCAAATTCCAATGAAAATTGAAATACAACCGCCAACAATGGATGCATCAACACCGTGTCCGTTTGATTTCGACTCCAATTGGCCGTGCGAGATCGTTCACATCAACGACAACGGCCGCGACGTCCATCTGGTCACTCAAAGCTTCCAGCACGAACGCCCGCTGGATCGCCCCACATTCATATGCTTGCCTGACATCATTCTCGATGGGCGGACGTCCTTCCAACGTTTCCTTTCCCATCCCCTTCTGAAACCCCTGTTTGGTCTTGGCAACGTCGTCATTCTCAACTACCCGCACGCTGCCTCCCCGAACGACGGCGAGACGTACGATGAGCCCTACCGCGAATACCCATCATTCAACCACCTCTCCTCCCTCCTGCAGCTCGTCATCGGCCACATCACTCCACCCGGTCATCGCATCCTCATCGGAGCAGGCATGGGTGCACTGCTAGCCAATCACATCGCAACAACCGCCCCTGACCTGGTCGACGGTCTGATTATGGTCTCGCCTCCCCCACTCCGCGAGCCGATGAGCGAGGTCATCGTATCCGCAGTCGCCGAGAATACCATGGCCACGGAATCACGCACTGCTGTCTTCCCCGACTACCTCCGGCGCCGGTGGATGGATCGTTGGTTTGACCAGGGGTGCAAGCGCGGTCTCGCTCTAACCAGCCTGGCAGAGTTCGAGTCCTGGTTCGCCACTCGGCTCCCCGCGCACACGTTCAAGTTCATCCGCTGCTATATGAACCGGCCGATGTTCACGCCCCATGTCTCATGCCCCACGCTGGTTCTCGAGGGCACCGACACTCCCGTGAACCTCAAGATGACCGACTTCACCGGCATCCCCGATATTGTCGTCGTGCCCATCAATGGGCGTGGGCTGTGTCACCTGGAGCGGCCTCGGCAGTGCTCGTTGCCCTTATGCCTCTTCGTGCGCACTCTCATGCCCAGCCTCACGGTGCCGCGCAACATGCTTGTAGCTGCCAACCACAACGTCAAGACGCTGCTTCCCGTGACGTTCCGGGCGGTGCTGGCCAGCGTTAGACTGCGGACCATGGCCGAGCGGGCCAGGACGAGTGCCATCAAGGGCATCGACATAGACAGGCGCCCATGGACTATGGACACGAAGACGACGGATGTCTTGCCTGATGAGCAGGCTTGAGATGTAAACGACTGTGATTTTGGCAGCCCACCCAGTCCAGCAGGGGAATAGCAAGGGGAAATACACTTTACAAATGGCTCCGGATGCGCTTCCGGACGTCAGGCTCGCTGTCGTAAGCGCTTCCGTTGATGAAATCGAGGAGGAAGTTGAGCGCGTCGTAGCGGGCCTTGTCCTCGACCTTGCGCTCCTCCAACTGGTCCACAACCTTAGTCACCATATCAGACATTTCGTTTGAAGCGGTACTTCCGCGACTGCGGTTGATGATGTACAACCGCTTGCCCACACGCTGGGCTTCGGACTGGATCTCTGCGGGAGAGAGGGATTCTGTGGAAAGAATGAACTCATTGAAGTACTGGGTAAGCATGTTCACTGCCACAGCATCGGGCTCACAGTTTGAAGGATCGGGAATCATGGTTTTCGTCGTGTCAAGATTGATGGCAAAACTGCACATTGATTTACCCTTGACGAGGGTGACGCTAGGGCTTACCTGGCCGCTAAAGCTACCTTCGGTCTATGCCATGGCTTCTGACCTCCTCAGTTAAAACTTCAACCCCTCTCCGACAGACCAACGATTCAGTGCCTTCGACCGATTGCCTCGTCAGGCCCGTCGGGCTCCGCGCTGTACTCACACCTTCTGTTATTCAAGTCAGTGTCGCCTTGATTCGATGAATCTGCGGTGTTAATCGTGGTAGCGACTGAGCTGTATTCCAGGGTCAGATCATGGGACTGACTGGGGGTGATGGTAATGTCGACTGTGGAATCTGGACGAGAATGGTTCTCATCGTGCTGTGATATTCGATAGCTCACGATCAATTCAATCGAAAGATTCCGGGTCGATTCCACAGGCCAGCTCCAATTCGACGAAGCCCCGACCCGTCGCGGCCGATTCTCCCATCACATTTTTTACAAATACAGGCAGCCCTACTTCTTTCGGGATGCGGTGAGGATGTTGATCTTGTCAGTGCTGGCCAGCGTCATCACAACTGGGAAGGTGCTCGATGGCGACTCTGCGAAGTCACTGAGGTCGAACCACACATCTCTCGAAGCACTGGCTCTCCTAGCAGGCAGCGCATGCTCCTTCTCGACGACAACGCCGTCCTGGCTTTCCAGTGAGACGGAGAAGGGCTCAATCTTCGACCCGACCGAGCAGTCGAGGCAGGCGACGGACGTCTTCGTGATGGTGATGATCGCTTTGTAGTTGGGCAAGCTCTTGATGACATCCTCCGAGAACGATATCACGAGTGGGGCATAATACGTGAAGGAGCCAATCGTGCGATCTCCCGTACCCGTGTACTCCATCGCCTTCTTGCCGCACCCGGGGCCGTAGAAGTGCGGCGGGCACGAGCACGTATTGTTGACACACTGTCCCACACCGCACCCACCGACGCAGGGCTGAAGCGGCTCGTCGCCCTCGGCCCAGGTGTCCGGGTCGACCGAGCCGATGACTGCGATGGCAACAGGCTGTGGGGCATAGACCTCGCCTCGGGCTGCGATCCAGAGAGAGTATGTGCCGGATTCAGCGTTCTTAAGACGTATTCTGTGGTTGACATTGTCCAAATCTTCCCATAAATAATTCGCCTCGATCGGGATGTTACCAGTAAAGTATTTCCCTGACGGAGTCCGGATCCACATCACGAAGTGGTGCAGTACGGTGAAGGTGGTCGCCTCTGTGAACGCCAGGGTCCTCGGCATCGACTGTGGCGGGTCGATCCAGCTCATAGCGATGTCCAGGGTGTGGCCGGGAGCTGTGACGTCGAACGTGAAGTGCTGCTCGGTGCGGTCTGTGGTGAAACTTGGGAGATCCTTCTCGTCCTTGAGGATGAGGCGGCTCTTGATCAAGTTATAAAGACCCATCCGGCCCCAGCCGCGGTAATCATTGGGCACCGCGGGGTTGGCGAACTGTGAGAATGGGACATAGTAGGAGTCGTCGCCCGCCCTGTTGAGAATGGGGACGACTCCATCCATGCTCTGGGCACTCGCGATCAGGGTCGCCCTGACCAGTGCGCTGGAGGGGAAGAAGGCGGCCGTGTTGTTGGGGGTGCGGCCGTCGTAGTGCATGCCCCGGCTGATGAAGTCCTGAAGGAGCGCCACGCCGCCAGCTGCCACAGGGGTCGCCATCGATGTGCCCATATTGGCAGCAAATGAATCACTCATATCGCAGGTCAGGCCGGTCGACCCTGTGTTATTGGCAGATATGATGTAATAGCCTGGGGATACGATTTCGGGCTTGATACGACCGTCGAGGCCACCGCCAACAGAGGAAAACGGCGCAAGTGAGCTGGATGCAGTGAGAGGGCTTGCAGGAACACGCGAGAAGATGGAGCAAAACCCGTCGCACGCGCCATCCGCGCACGACTTCGCGACGCTGGTGAGGTTGGAGCAGAATATGTCGATCCAAGAGTCGTGACCACGCATTGTCGTACGCCCCAACGGTGGTCGAGTTCTTCGCCAGATGCGGTAGGACGATGCTATATGGCCCTATAGTCTCCCCTGCGTTTCCAGCTGAGAAGAGTATCGTCAAATTCCTCATGTAGTAAGCCGCGTAGTCGGTGTAGTAAGCGTCGGAGTAGTATACGGGATAGTCGTACAACCCACCCCAGGAGCTCGACATCACAGTCGCCCCACGACTGTAAGCACGGTGGTAGTAGTCGATGAACAGGTTGGTGGGGGTTATAAGGTGGCCGTCTGCCCCGAGGTCAATGAAGTACGCCTTGGCGCCTGGTGCCATGCCCTGGTAGATGACGCCGGGGTCGGTGCTGTCGCTGGGGCTGCCGAGAATCGATCCGACCACGTGTGAACCGTGACCGTTGCCGTCGACATTGTCACCGGTCACGCTGGTGTCGTAGTACACGATCTTGCGGTGGTTCGGCTGGTACGTGTCATTCTGGAACGGCACAGCGTCGTCGTAGAACATGCAGTGGTCGTGAGCCATGCCCGTGTCTCCCACGCCGACGACGATGCCCGTGCCGTCGACCCCGAGGTCCCACAGGGGGTGGGGGTTGTGCATCGGGGCGGTTTGGCGGTCGGATCGCGAGCTGCCTTGAATATATGACGCAGCATATGCGTTGTCAGTCATAGCTTGACCGGATCTGGATATGAAGTGAAGGTTGGGCAGATCGAGCTCGGCAATAACTGATGACACCGCAGCTGCGTCGACGCCAGTGAAGCCGAGCACGATACCTGAAGAGAAGTGGCGCTCGACGAGGGCAGGGGGCATGTCTGCGGCGACAAGGGCGGCTGTGAGTGTTGTGTTGAACGACGCGACCTCCTCGTCCGTCAGACTGCGGTGGAATGAAAGCACGATGTGATCGACGGTTTCAAGGTGGGCGTACTGGCCTACAACATCCCGGTGGATGCCGAGTGATGACACCTTCCTGTTGGCTCGACCATCGACATCGGTAGTGGCGTGGTCCAAGAGCACTGGCAAGGGTTGCAGGGAGATGCTCTCTACGGTCGACAGATGGGTAAGAGACTCATTAAAAGCCTCGCAGAAGAAGGTGTAGCTTCTTGGAGGTGAAATTGACAGCATACGGCATCCCGTTTCCTCGAATGGCGCAATATTGTCACTGTGAGCGGTTGAAAAGACAACCACAATGGATCTTTGATCATAAGGATGACAGAAAACTACTGTCAAAAGCAGTATCAGCGTAAGAAGCAGAAACTGCATGTGTTCGGGATTGGTGATGGTGTTGGCGAAAATCGTATCGCGGCATAGCCAGAAAAGGCGAATATCTCGATGGATCCCGAAAGTCATTTGATTGTTTCGCCACAAGAAGCCGGGCAGGCATTAACACAACCCAATGGGTGCGTGGCTGACTCAAAACTGCTGCGTTTTCACGAGTCAATCAGTTGTTGTGGCACCGTGAAGTTCCAAGCCCAGCAACACGGATGTTTACAATCAGCACCTCAACGGCAGAACTACTTCTACCCTTACGGTGTCTCCACTATGGCCACCGCACTTTAAGACACAACCGACGTGTGGTTCAAGTAGAAGTACCTTCTCGATGTTCTCAGTCGCCAAGAAAAGCATGAAGGCCAAGCAACACAAGCATGGCCACACGAAACAGGTGGAGAAGAGGCTCAAGATGTATAACTCGAAGCAGAAGCGAGATTCCAAAGGCAAGATTGTCTCTGGCGCACTTGTGAAGGACTTAGATAAGCTAGATGGCCGCATAGCACCCAACCGGATGTGGTTTGAGAACACCCGCGTCATCGGACAGAAGGATCTCGCAACGTTCCGTGAAGAAATGGAGGCGAAGGAAGCCGATCCCTATAGCATGGTCGTACGGCATAAGAAACTGCCTACCGCTCTCCTCGCCGACCGCTTCGAAGGTAACCGCGTCAAGATCCTCGAGGTTGAGAGCTTCGACAAGACTTTCGGCAAGTCTTCCACTCGCAAGCGCCCGAAGCTCGCTAACTTCGACATGGACAAGATGGTAGAGGACGCCAAGGGCCGCACCGAGGGCTTTGAGCACACCACTGCCGAGGAGGAGGCCCGAGACGAGGGCCGCCACTGGTCACTGAAGGCAGGTCAGTCTCGCCGCATCCTCGCTGAGTTCTACAAGGTCATCGACTCCTCTGATGTTGTCGTGCAAGTCTTGGACGCCCGCGACCCCATGGGCACCCGGTCAAAGATGATGGAGAAGTACATGAAGCAGCCCGAGAACGCCCACCGCAAGATGATCTTCGTCATCAACAAGTCGGACCTCGTCAGCCCAGGCCAGCTCAAGGGGTGGGTGAACGTGCTCCGCAGGGACCACCCCACCGTAGCCTTCCACACGAGCCTCTCTGCCCAGCACCGCAAGACGAAGAACCGCCGCCCTGCCCAGGACCGCGGCTTCGGCGTTGAGGCGCTCCAGCAGCTCCTCGAGCAGATGCCGAAGAACTTCAAGGACCGGAAGACCATCAGCGTCAGCTTTGTCGGCTACCCCAATACGGGCAAGAGCTCGATCATCAACACCCTGAAGCAGAAGACCGTCTGCTCGGTCGCCCCGATCGCTGGCGAGACGAAGGTGTGGCAGTACGTCTCGCTCACCCAGAAGATCTTCCTCATCGACTCGCCCGGCATCGTTTCACCTGACCCAGACCTGTCTGACGCTGACATCGTCCTCAGAGGTGTGGTCCGCAGTGAGAACATCGATGACCCCGCCCAGTACGTCGGTGCCATCCTTGAGCGGGCGGGCTTCGACAAGCTCGTCGAGGTTTACGACATCAAGGAGCCGATGGTGAAGCGGACCCCCAAGGCCTTTATGAAGGCGTTCGGCCGGCGTCGCGGCCGACTTATTGAGGGCGGTAAGGTTAACATTGGCGAGGTGGCCAAGATCATGATCGACGACTACGTGAGAGGCGTTATCCCCTGGTCCGTGTTGCCCCCCGGATACCTAGAGCGGAAGGCACAGAAGGCAGCGAAGAAGGCGGCCAAGGAGGAGTAATTTAGCGTAAATATGCGGATATTAGGGATTTGGACTGTGAAGGAGGTTCACTCTCTTGTTGCCCAAATATGGTCAGACTCGAACAAGCTAGTGTCGCTGTCCGGTGTCTCCATGAAGGACCGCTGCTGGCATGGTGTCGGCTCGCCGCTTGTCACCACATTCGACTCGGATGACTTTGTCGAGTTTCTTCGAAACAAGCATGGAGCGACGATGCCAAGGTTCGCGGTTTCCAGCGATTCTCACACAGATGGTACGACACAGCCAAATCAGCATCAAAAATCCCTCACACAGCACGCCTGACGCGTTTGATCCGTCAATTTCCGAGATTACACAGCCAGTGGTTCGTATCGAGGCCGCATTCTCACGCAGCAACGACTGCAGAGCTGTAGATGCACAAATCCGCACCGCAAGCTCTGAGCGTCCCGGCACCGAGGGCATCCAGATCCACAAGCGTGGCGAGACGCCGATCACCATCCAGGACCTCGAGAAGGTCATCCAGTACCTTCTCAGCGAGAGGATAGAACCCGAGAAGCTTAGTATGGAGTTCACTGAGCTGTTGTTTCAGTCAAGCCGATGTGTGGCAGACTCGTAGCAAACCATGCGAACTACGGTGTTCAGCTCGTGCTCTATTCATGGGGGACGCGGTCTATGGCCGATGATACGTGCTTTTCTACACTTAAGGGGCATAGAAGCGTTGTGTATGCTGTCGCCGCCCCAGATGACAACATCAACTGTGACGACAGCATCATCACAGCATCGCACAATGGCATCAAGCGGTGGCACTGGTGTAGCAATCGGTGCTTGAAGACTATGGTGCATGGAGATTGTGTTTGGAACATGGACGTGTCGCCGAACGGGTCGACCATCGCCTCTGGTGGTGATGATAATTGCATCAAACTCTGGGACGCAGAAACAGGCCGGCGTATCAAGACCCTCGGCGAGCACAATAATCGTGTGAACTGCCTTGCATTCTCGTCTGATGGCCGCACCCTGGTCTCCGGATCGAATGACAAGACGGCCAAGATCTGGGACGTCGAGAGGGCAGTGCAGGCTGACACTAACAGGGCATGATAATCGCGTGGTTAGCGTGGCCATTTCCCCTGATGGCTCGACCATTTACTCTGCAGGTTGGGACCGCAAGGTTAAGCAATGGAACTCCGCCACTGGAGAGTGCATCAGGACCATGAAAACTGATGAAGAAATCAACATCATTGCTGTGTCACCAGATGGCACTATCGCGGCCGGCAGCAATAACTGTATCAAGTTCTGGGACTCCGCAACCGGCCAGCTGACTCGGACCCTTGATGGGCACGCCGAATACGGGTGGAGCTTCGCCTTCTCCCCAGACGGCAGGACTCTGGTGTCTGGTTCTGCAGACAAGACTGTCAAACAGTGGGACGTCGCGACCGGAGAGCTGATTAGGACGCTCTCAGGGCACAGTGGCGATATTATGGATGTCGCCTTCGCCAGGAACGGCGATGTCATCGTGTCTGGATCCACAGACAAGACAGTCAAGGTCTGGAACACACACACACACACACACCAGTTCCTGGCCACCGTCAACCAGCTCTGCTCCAGCCCAGTCGCCCCCGACGCCGACATCGCCATCAACCGTGTCCACTTGATTATTATTATTATTATTATTATTATTATTATTATTATTACCTTACCTTATCTTATTAGACTCTCTGCAGCGATCTAGCTCGTATCCTCCTCCACTTCATCGCCACTGGTCTGCCCCGCTCCTTTGCTATGACGCTGACCCGCCCTGCCGCCAGAGTCTGGTTGGAGGACAAGTTCGCCAAGACAGACTCCAAGGACGCCGACCTGGGCAAGCTCATCAAGCTCTTTAACGCATGCAGATGCGACCGGCTTATTGCCGACTTCTGCTCGGGTGCCGTCTCGGACGTTGTCCTGGTTGACGTGACAATCGACCAGCTGAGGCAGGTCGTCTCTCGCGTGGCCTCATCGCAGGTCGCCCCACGAGATCTCCGCATCACCATGGCCGCCCCGAGTTCGCCCGTGATCAGAATGTCGGATGGCGCGATCCACGACCTGCACAGCGCGGGCGTCTGCCACCGCGACCACAAGCCCGAGAACGTCATGCTGCGCGAGGGCCACCCCGTGCTCGTCGACTTTGAGACAGCCTCGGCCGTGAACGCGACGGCGACCGGAGTGAACATCGGCACGTTCGCCTTCAGCGCGCCCGAGGAGATCGCTGCCCACAAGGCCGTGCGCGGTACTCAAAGAGATGACGGGGAAACGCTCCATGAGAACAGCGGGGACCTTTGAGCAATCCGCGCTGCCAAACCTCTTCTGCACCACGTGCATGACTGTTAGGCGGAGAGTCTCGGCGTATACAAAGGCCTGCCCATGGCCGCAGCATCCAAGGCGTGGCCGCCAGGCTGACAAGGGCGGCTGATATCATGGCGCATGAGTGAGCAGGCATAAGACAGACGTGTCTTGTGGACAGGGGACCGCACGACGTGAGAATCGTCGTGATTAGGCACAGGACTGGGTCCACTGGTCGGGTTAGAGGTCTGCCCGGCCGACTAGCCAATGGGCACATAGCCCAGGCGGCGTGACGTCGTGAGCTTGCAAAGCAGCATTTACTGGCGCGGTGATCGAGGCATGGAGGTCCGCACCACCACTCGGCCCCTTGTGGCCGAGTGGGACCACATCTGGTCCCTTGGTGGGCGGGCCCCGCGCCAGTAAATCCTTCCCCTCGACAGCGCAGTTGGCCTGACTTGCCCTGACTAAAATGAACCAAACCATCTCAGAATGAGTCCTGCGGCAGCTACTAACAGCACAAGAGCGAATAGCAATGAACAAGCGCATTCAGAAGTTCCTGGTGGATAACAAGCCCGCCACTCCGTGCCTAGTGATCGATCTCGACGTCGTCCGTCAGAACTACCGCGCCATGCGCCGGTACCTCCCTAAGACCGAAGTTTTCTACGCCGTTAAGGCGAACCCCGCGCCCGAAGTCTTCGCGTTCGACTCCGAGGAAGAACTGCACAAGATCTCCCGTGCAGCCCCCGGCCAGGCGGTGCTCGACTCGGCCCCTGCCACAGTAGGCGCGGCCGCCAACTTCCACGTCATCCCGCGGCGCCAGCAGGCATGCTCGCGCGCCGAGATCAGGATGCTCGTTGAGCAGAACGACATCCTGCAGACGTGCCGCCTGGTCACGCTCGGCAGAGGCACCGCTGTGGACGTCCCCTTCATCCGCCGCTGCCCCACATGCGGCGAGCTTACGTCGCGCGAGGGCGACCTGGACAGCTGCAAGATGTCTTGATGTCCTTGCGGCCAGGACTTCTGCCACAAGTGCCTGCTCCGCGTGGCCAACGAGGAAGAGCACATGGCCCACTATGGCGGCGAGTGCGAGATGGCGCAGCGCCGGACAGTCGACCTGCCCGAGGGCGTCGCCAGGCAACGCACCGTCACGTGCCCCCACTGCCATCGGTCGGCCATGGTCAGCGCGAACCGGAGGCGGGTCACGTGCTGCTGGTGCAGCCGAAGCATTAATGCGAGAGCAGTATAAAGTAGTTCATTTATCCCGGCCACGTCCACCTCAACGAGCTCCCTCCGCTTGCTTCGGACCAGGGGTGGGCCGACTGTCAGCAAACTAAAGATGCTGGAGAATTGTAACAGCGACAGCTAACCCCGCTTTCCGACGGAGTAAGAACTGTATTTTTACAGTATACATGCGAAGCTGGAGTTACATAACATGCTCACGTATACGCCATACGAAGCAAAGCGCCTTCTTGCGCCAATGGACGGTTTTCAAATAGTGAGCTTTATCGGAAAGGGGTCATATGGAGCAGTGTACAAAGTCAAGCGCCGTTCAGATCCGTCCAAAACGTACGCTATCAAAGAGCTGGACTTGAGAAGCATGTCTCCACGTGAAAAGCAGGAAGCATTGAATGAAATTCGCCTCATGGCCAGCGTATCCCACCAGAACATCTGCAAATACCGTGACTCCTTTTTCGAAAAGGACAAGCTTCACATCGTCATGGAATTTGCGACAAAGGGCGACCTCGCCCAGGCCATATATGAGCGAAAGAAGCGGCGGCGCCTCTTCGACGAGGCCCAGGTCTGGTCTATGTTCCTTCAGATCGCGCTTGCTCTCAGACATCTTCACAGCCGCAAGATTTTACACCGCGATCTCAAGAGCGCGAACGTCTTTCTAATGGAAGATGGCATCATCAAGCTCGGGGATATGGGAGTATCCAAGCTCCTCAAAGCTGACGACAAACTTGCCAAGACTGTCATCGGCACGCCGTACTACCTTGCTCCAGAGCTGTGGAACCGAGACCCATATGACGAGAAGAGTGATGTGTGGTCCCTCGGTTGTGTACTATATGAGATGCTGACGTTCCGTCACCCATACGAGGCCCACGACCTCAAGGGCCTCGCCAACAAAGTCCTCTACGGCCGCCGCCAGCCCATCGCCTCGCACTACTCGACAGACATCAATAACGTCCTCAATGTCTGCCTCACACACGATCCCAAGCGCCGCCTATCTGTCGAGGAGCTCTTCTCGATGCAGGAGATCCGTTCCCGACTGCACATGGTTCCCACTGCTAGGATCAGACCCGGCAGCGACGGACAGCCGCCTCAGCTCCAGGCCAGCCCACAGCAGGCTAGGATGATCAGTACCATCAGGTTTAAGCGCCAGGGCCGTGATTTAGTGGTCAACCTCCCCTCCCCTAAATACGGATCGCCCAAGCGGGCCCAAGCACCCCTGCTCGCCTGCAGCCCCAACGCAGACTCGACCTCCCGCTTGCCCAAGATTGGAGGCCCGATTCGGTCGATCGCCGAGCACCTAAACCAGTCTTCCCCATCCCTCGACAAGGCGGCATTGCAGGAGAACAGCAGGCGCGTGGGGGCGCTGATGCCATTCAAACCAGACATGCCCAAGCCCCCGAGGCCCAATGTCTGCCCGAATGCGTTCCGGCGGCCCGTGATGCTCTCTGTGGCAGAGGCTCGGCGTCGGCTGCCGCGTCCTGGGTACCCTAAGGTTGCCATGGCGAGGGATCGTGATATTGGAGCGCTGTGGATCCATTAGATATTGTTGATACTGAGATTTATTGGATAGATCTCGTAAAATTATAAAGTAGCTGGCATGCTTGCTTAGAGTCACCGTCCCACCAGGTGTGAGAAAGAAAGTAAGAAATTTATGCTTGCCTGGTATCAGGCCCCGGGTTCTCATGGTAGTTCTCCCATTATCCTGGAGCTGAGCTTCCCGGGGCACGGCCGCCGCCCTCACTGAGCTGTCAGCTGCGCTCAGCTTGGGCTACTGTCACTTACTGCCGATTCCACTCGCCCCAGAGGCCCTTTGGCCATCTCCGTGCAACACTGCTTTCCTGCCTCTCTGGAAGTCCCACCAGGTGTGAGTCTGTGTGAGTGAGGTATCGTGTCAGAGGCCACAGTGAAACACGGAATTTGTTCAATTCACGTTCTCGTCTTTCCCGTTCTTGGGTGTCGCGACACTTCACGAGCCTCTAACCCACCCCGATGTGCACATGCTCTCCACTTACCCCTGAAGCACATGAATGTCAAAGCCGGTGTGCTTCTGGTGAAGTCGACAGCTGAGGGACTCGACATACCTGGCCACCATCACCGTGCCGTCAGTGACCGAGCGCTGTTCTCATGTGAGGTGGAAACTCCATCACAGGCTAGTTTGATCGGGCTGATTGGGATGTCCGGACGCGGTTGACTCATCCAAGTCTCAAACGGCAAAGCAATGAATGTGAGTTCAACTCTGTTTTACAGTTAGTACGTGATATACTTGGGTGTTGGGACCGTCCATGTGAACCTAGGCCCCTCCTCTAAAGATTGCTTCCGCCCCATCCCCTTGAACCGCCAATATGTCAGACCTGGCGTACAGCATACGGCAACGGCCGCAATGAAGACAAAGCATATGATGGAAGCAACCATGGCGCTTAGCAGGAATACGATAGCGACTGACCCAAGAACAATGATCGTCGTATCCGATAGGAATGGAGAAGGGTCGGCCTCCAGCTCGATGACGGACGACAAGAGGATCTGGTTGTCGACGAGGACGAAGATGTTGACGCCCTCAGTTGACCGGGCCGCGGCAGTCGTCGAGCAAACCTGGCCGGCCTCCAGGACGAGGCTGCTGAACACGGCGCCGTTGACCACAAAGACGACACCGTCGGCCGCAGAGAATGCGCCGTTCGAGATGGTGAGGCAGAAGCGGCCGTTTTCGACTCGCAGCTCGGGGGCGAATATCGCGTTGATGTCATCGATCGACACGGTCGTGGACGCCTTGCACTCGACCACGCCTTCTGGTGTCGGCTCGACCGACGTGAGGTTGACGCTGCCGACGGCACTGGCGATCGAGCTCGGGCACACTGATCCACTAACGATGGCAGTGACTACTGTCCGGCTGAGCATCGTGCTGGGCGCCTGGATCGAGTAATCCTCCTCGAACTCAACCGTGACGTTCTCGGTCGTCCCATCGGACAACTTGATCGTGGCGGTGTAGTTTCCGGCGGTCAACGTGTCGCGCGAGACGATCGGCACGATCAGTGTCGACCCGTCCTCGACCTGGATGACCTCGCAGGAGTCTCCCGAGTCGCCGAACGAGGCAGAGTCGACCGTCATGTTCATTGAGCCGGTAGCAACTGTTACAGCCCGCGTCACGTTGACGGAGACCTCGGGCGGGATGAAGACCACACATTCGGTATGGGGCTGGCCGTCGGTGGGGGTGCTTGATCGGCGCGGGCAGAACTGGCATGATGCATGACCGGTCGAGTTCTGGAAGCGGCCATTGTCGCACGGGAGCTGCGCGGTGTGGCGCGGCGAGGCGAAGAAGCCGGCCTCCGCTTGCATGCACGAGCTCTGGCCGGCGGAGGGCTGGAACTCGCCGTCGGGGCAGGGGTGCACGGTGACGCCGTCGGACGAGTAGAAACCGGCTGCGCAAATCTCGCAGCTCCGTGCCGCGGGGGCGCTAGCGTACGTGCCGGGCTCGCAAGCGACACAGCTGGTCTGGCCGAAGAGCGGCTGGGAGGTACCAGGCAGGCACGCATGCATCCTCGCCTGCCCTGTCGTGTTCGTAAAGTGGCCTGGCCTTGCAGTGTTGCAAGCAAGCTGTCCGGCGGCGACCTGATAGTAGCCCAGCTCGCACGGGATCACAACAGACGTATTGGGCGAGTAGTGTCCGACCGGTGTAGTTGTGCACTCGGAAGCCGCGCCGAGCGAGTAGGTCGACACGGCGCAGTCGAGACAAGAGGCCGCGGCGGCGCCTGGCTGGTAAGTCCCTGCGCTGCACTCGAGCGGGACAATGTGGGGCTCGGAGTCGTCAGGCACGTAGTAGCCGGGCTCGCTCTGGAAACAGCCGGCCAGGCCCGTCGCGTTGGAGAAGTGGCCGGCGTGGCACTTAAGCTGCGTTTCGTGGCCCTCAGCGTCTGCCGGGACATAGTATCCGGCGTCACTCGTGAGACAGCTGCTTTGATCCTCCTCGGGCTGGTACTTGCCGTCGTTGCAGGGGATCTGGGTCGACCCGTCAGGCGAGGTGCGGAAGCCCTTCTGGGATGCCGCGCAGCTGCTGGACCCGGCGACGGCGAACTTGCCAGAGTCGCAGGCGGTCTGCGCTGTGTGCGGCTGGCCGTCGTCTGGCACGAAGTAGCCGACGTCAGACTCGACGCAGGACGCCTGTCCCTGGGCGGGCTGGTAGTGGCCGTTGTCGCAGACGACCTGGACAGTGTGCGCGTCGCCGTCGGCCGGGACGTGGTAGCCGGCGTCTGCGATGGCGCAGGCGGCCTGCCCCTCACTGGGCTGGAACTTACCGCTGTCGCACACGAGCTGGGCGGCGTGTGGCTGGCTGTCGTCGGGCACGTAGTAACCCGCCTTTGTCTTTTCACACGCGCTCTGGCCGGCTAGCGGCTGGTAGGCTCCGTTGGCGCAGACCCTCTGCCGGCTGTGGTCGAAGTCAGCCACGTAGTAGCCGGCCTCGGCGATGTAGCAGCTGGCCTTGCCCGTCTCGTTCTGGAACTTTCCCGCCGTGCAGTTCGCGTAGGCGGTTGCGGCGGTATCGCTGACGAAGCCTCCGATGGGCGCGTCAACGCAGCCAGTCTGCCCCATCTTAGGCTGATACGTGCCGGTGTCGCAGGCCGTTTCCGAGGATGCTGTGCTGTCAGGCACGTAGTAGCCGGCGTTCGCGGAGTAGCACGAGGTAAGGCCGGTGTCGTTCGCGAAGGTTCCCGCCACGCACACGTCTTGGGTGGTGGCCTCCTCGGCGGCGACGAAGTGGCCAAGGCCCGCGTCGATGCAGTTGGCCTGGCCGGCGTCCGGTTGGTAGGTGCCCGCGGAGCAGCTGGTTTGGGCAGCGTGGCCCTCGCCGTCGGCGGGAACGTAGTGGCCGGCTGTCGCGGTGGTGCAGCCAGACTGGCCGGATTCCGCAGAGTACTTGCCGTTTTCGCAGGGCGTCTGCGTCTCGTGGGGTTGGCCGTCGGCTGAGACGAAGAAGCCGGCCTCTGCAACGAGGCACTCATCCTGGCCGGCCTCGGGCTGGTACTTGCCGTCGTTGCAGGGGATCTGGGTCGACCCGTCAGGCGAGGTGCGGAAGCCCTTCTGGGATGCCGCGCAGCTGCTGGACCCGGCGACGGCGAACTTGCCAGAGTCGCAGGCGGTCTGCGCTGTGTGCGGCTGGCCGTCGTCTGGCACGAAGTAGCCGACGTCAGACTCGACGCAGGACGCCTGTCCCTGGGCGGGCTGGTAGTGGCCGTTGTCGCAGACGACCTGGACAGTGTGCGCGTCGCCGTCGGCCGGGACGTGGTAGCCGGCGTCTGCGATGGCGCAGGCGGCCTGCCCTCACTGGGCTGGAACTTACCGCTGTCGCACACGAGCTGGGCGGCGTGTGGCTGGCTGTCGTCGGGCACGTAGTAACCCGCCTTTGTCTTTTCACACGCGCTCTGGCCGGCTAGCGGCTGGTAGGCTCCGTTGGCGCAGACCCTCTGCCGGCTGTGGTCGAAGTCAGCCACGTAGTAGCCGGCCTCGGCGATGTAGCAGCTGGCCTTGCCCGTCTCGTTCTGGAACTTTCCCGCCGTGCAGTTCGCGTAGGCGGTTGCGGCGGTATCGCTGACGAAGCCTCCGATGGGCGCGTCAACGCAGCCAGTCTGCCCCATCTTAGGCTGATACGTGCCGGTGTCGCAGGCCGTTTCCGAGGATGCTGTGCTGTCAGGCACGTAGTAGCCGGCGTTCGCGGAGTAGCACGAGGTAAGGCCGGTGTCGTTCGCGAAGGTTCCCGCCACGCACACGTCTTGGGTGGTGGCCTCCTCGGCGGCGACGAAGTGGCCAAGGCCCGCGTCGATGCAGTTGGCCTGGCCGGCGTCCGGTTGGTAGGTGCCCGCGGAGCAGCTGGTTTGGGCAGCGTGGCCCTCGCCGTCGGCGGGAACGTAGTGGCCGGCTGTCGCGGTGGTGCAGCCAGACTGGCCGGATTCCGCAGAGTACTTGCCGTTTTCGCAGGGCGTCTGCGTCTCGTGGGGTTGGCCGTCGGCTGGGACGAAGAAGCCTGACTCGCATGTCAGGCAGGAGTTCTGACCACTGTTTGGCTGGTACTTGCCGCTGTTGCAGGCCACCTGTGCCGAGTGCGCCGAACCATCATTCAGCACATAGTACCCAGCAGAAGCTGCTGTACATGCTGTATTGCCGAGGCTATCTGCGTACTTGCCGTCATAACAAGCGCCAAAGCCAGATCTGACAGAGCCAGCGTACCCCTCCTGGCTGACAATTGCGTAGAAATAGGCAGCACTGTTGCTGGCCACCGCGAGGGTGGAGATGGCTGAATCATCGGCGTAGAGAGACACGGAGGTCCCGAATGATGTCGGGCCTGTCTTCGTGGTTAGCAGAGTCAAGCTCGACGCAGTCAAAAGGTAGACATAAACTGCACTTGACGAGGGGAGACCAACTGCAACGAGTGCGCCTGCAATAGCAACCGAAGCTGGGTTAGTCGGGAGATTGTTGATACGGTAGGTTGATGAAGAGCGAAAGGTGAAGTAGACGTCGATGAAATCATTAGCCATGACAATGGCAGTCTCGCCATCAATGGCTACATCCTTCCCGTAGTACAACCCGCTCTTCCGAAGCTCTGCGTACTGATCAGTCCAGCCTTGGCCCGTGATATAAGCTCGGCCAGCCGGATTCTGGGTGTCTTTGCCCTCTCCACCGACGATACAATATCCACCAGAGACGTACTTGTCACACGATATGGCATTGCCGAGGTGGACATTTCCATCATCGTCGTAGGTCGTCGCGGTCCTGAATCTGGGACCTCCAGGGAGGTCGTAGTAGTAGAAACGACCCATGTCATGCCCGGTCGGGAATATCTCACTCTTATCTTCATTGGCTGCCCCGACGTAGAGGTTATCGCCTGAGAAGGCCACGGCGCTCCCGAAGGAATCATAAGTTTGCGGGTCGTCCGACTTGACACCAGTCCCGCCAGACCAGCCAGACCCGGCCGCATACGTGTATACATATATCATCCCAGTGCTGCTGTCCCACCCTGGATACCCTACGGCGATGTGCCCGTTCTTCGACACAGCCACCGAGGATCCATAGTCCTTGGACCAGTTGTGAGGCTCGATGTACTCCCAAGATGTGCTGCCACGCTTCAAGAAATGAGCATAACCGGTTTCCTTGCATCCGACAACGCAGAAGTCACCAGCAATGTCGATTGCATTGACGTAGGAGAGTGATATGGTGTCCGTTTCAGCGATCGTGAATGAGGAGCTTGAAAGCGTCACATATTGCATTGAATATGCAAACAACGCACTAATGATACAAACGGTGATGCTTAGTGGCAGCATCTGTCGTCTTTCGGTTGCGGTGTGAATTTGTTGTTTTTTTTGGTAAGGTTTTGGGAAAAAGAGATTTTTGGATTCATTGACCCGTGAATGATATGGCATTTACGGTCATCACTACTGAAGATAGCCCCTAGATGAGCTGTGCACCCTTATTGCCCTGGATCGAGACTAAATCTATTTCTACCTTTTCTGATCTTGTTGACTTTGACAAGAAGAACTCCCGGGTATTACCCACACAGCCGCGGTCAAACGGGTTGTGGAATGCGTTGGACTGGCCTTGTAGGTATTTGTACCGTCTCATGTTGATGCGCTCATTCGTGGTCAAATTCTGAGTGATATTCTTTCCCTGGAAAACAATCAGACCAACAGTAGTGTAGAGCGAGAGCAAGCATATCACAGCCATCACTGGGACAGCCGGACGTCTGGCAAGTAGGTGAACTAGCGTCCACAGCGGACTACGGTACTGGATCGGGATCCCGAAGAACGAAGGGGCCAGAAGAAGCGCCGGTAACGTAGCGATACACTGGAGCTGACACACAATAATAGCGGCCAGGAGAGCGATGAATCGGCGTCGATTGGCAGCCCCAACACAGGATCCGATCCATATGCAGTGATGGTCAAACGTATCAACACAGTGCCCACACACCTTACAGTGCTTTGACCGCTTGGGTTTGATACAATGACACGTGAGACAAAATGCCGGAGAATGCAGGCTGTCTGGAGGAACAGCCTGGGTCTTGACTGTGCCAGGGTCACTGAGGACGACGCTGACCAGGACGCCTGTGGCAAGGGTCGGGGGGAATATGAAGGCAAGCAGCACCAGCCAGTGGGCTGATATCCCAGCCGTCCAAGAAGATGCCAGCATGCCGGAAAGAAAAAAGAAAAAGAGGGCGCATGCGAGTGGTATACGAGTGGTTACCGCGTAGAACAAGCGGCGACTACTGTGCTGGTGTCGTGTGAGGTATGCAGCGACCGGGCCACGTCCCTTCTCGCGAGCCAGGTCGGCTGGCGTCTGGCCATCCGCATCAGGCACATGGCTGAGGCCCTTAGTCACCAGATATGTCAGCAAGTCCATGTTGCCGTGTAATGCAGCACGGTGAAGCACTCCTTGACCACTCTTGTCACGGCGATTGAGGTCAGCCCCGTAGTGCACCAGCATCTGCAGGATTGACAGACTCCCGACGTCACAAGCCACCAAAATTGGACTCACGCCATCACTAGTCTGGAATGCTGGGTTTGCGCCTCTGTACAGCAGCTCAGAAACAACGAGGGGATGCCGTCCCCTTATGGCGGCGAGCAAGGGTGTGTCGGTGCCGTCTAAAGCATCAATTATCACATTATTGTGGTCTAATATTACGTGCACTGCATCTATATCGCCCAAACCGCATGCTATCGTCAGTGGACGCCGCTGCGTCGGTTGTAATGGAGTGTTGACATTGGAAGTGTTCAAAAGGGCTCGGAGCGCTGTGAGATTGGATGTATTGAGCGCATCGAGCAGAGTGGTCTCATGCGGTAATTCGACAGTGTGTTGCTTGACAATTGGCGTGAAAACACCGTTCTCGGTTGAGCTTGAGGCAGGCGGCCATTGAGACAGAATCGTTGCAATCATTGCATGAAGCTCCTTTGAGATTGTCTTGTTAATGTTAACATGCATCGCGACGGTTTCAGTGTTCCAAACGCCGTGTTGATCGAGTGCCAGGCTACCTGGCGATGGTATCGTGAAAGCACGGGATGAATATGCCTCGCTCGCAAATGAACGGTTCACATCGGATATATACGATGTTAGAGACCCATAGATTGGCCTGGGAACATCCAGGACGCTCATTAAAGTTGATTGCTGTTTCGCAGGATAAGACTGCAAACATCACAATCGCTCACACGTCGTCTCATTGTCTTCTATTCCACATTAAATTCACTTCTACACTTGTATATGCTGGTAATGGTGTTCATCGTCGGCTCGTATATGTCATCTTCATCTATGATCAGCTGCAACAAGATGGAGATATATACGATCATCAACCCCAAGCAAGCTTTCAGACAGAACTACACCGAAGAACGGAGAGTGGGGGATTACGCCGCAGCAAAATATCTCTACTCATGCCTGCTGGCCCGGCTCGCGGTTGAATGCTATGCGCAGCGCCGGCAACTCCCCCTACATGACACCGACTTCCACAAAGGACTGCTCACTCATGTACGCGGCGGTCATCCGGGTCAGGCCTACGCGGCCATCGTGCAGTCGCTCGACACTCCGCCGATGTGGAGACTACCTTACCTTACCTGAGTATCAACAACTCTATTAGGTTTGTGCTGGACAACGCGAACGACATTTTCGAGGCTGGAATGCGTAAGTCTTTCCGCCGAGTGCGCTTTGCGAACCACATCCTTCGCCAGAAGCACTTCGCCCGCTGCGGCCAACAGTTGGCTCGGGAGTTCGGTCGCCACCATCCCATCGCCACCCCCATTCGCCTGAAAGTCTTCTACGGGAGCTCGGGATTCACCACGCCTGCTGGTATGCTCATTCCTTGCGCCATATCGAAAGTTCGCGAGAGAGATAGTTCCCCTTCTCAAGGGCATAACCTTGTCGTCGATCTTAACATGGTTAACGAGGATCGCACCACCGTCGTCTGCCCTCACTGCCACGCCCCCTACAAGCGAGTTCGTCCGCGTGATGACCAGCACGTTCACCCACATCGTGTGATGCTCTGCGAAAATCAACAGTGCCGTGGTGCTCAGTGGCGCGCAACAGTTCCTGATGCTCTGAATGTTGATCATCGGGACAAGAGTGCTGCAGAGAACATCCTGTGGCGTTCTCTTGCCACGGAAGATGAGCTCAGTGGCTCTCCGTTCAGTCGCACATTGATCCCACGTCTTCAAACATCATTCCAGTATCATCAATTGGCTAACCGCCAACATTCGTCTACGGACGGATGATGTTGTTCAGTTTGGCACTTTGATCGTTCCTTTCAGGCCCTGTCTGGGAGGTTCGAAAAATGTGCCCACACCGCGCAACAGACCATCGATCAGACAAGGCTCGTATAGGACCACATATAGTCCATGCCCATCACTTCTTGTGATTAGACGATACTGGCATAAAACTGCTAATTTATCATGTATCAAGGGTCATCTCCTCGATCTTCTGGGCCCTCAGCCGCTTGATGAGTTGCGGCACTAATGGTGTCGATAGGTGGAACACGCTTGCCAGGCTGTGGACGATAGCAGGGGTGGGGGTCTCGATGCTAAGCGCAAGGTCAAGGACAGTCTGCTCGATGCTCTCAATCAATTCATCCGCTCTGATCGGCAGCTGCTCCAGTCTGCGGTGAATTGTGGCCAATAGCTCAATGCGGGCTACACCGCCGCTGCCCCCGTACAGCCCGAAGTTCACAAGCTGACCTGCCAATGTGAAGACGCTCAGCATGCTGGTGTCAGTCGGGTCTGAGCCCAGCACAGTGTCCAGCACGGCATCAAGGTGCTTTGGCGTCGGGTCATGCGGCAGAGAGTCGATCTTGAGGACTGATGGGCACTTTAAGACCGCCAGACGTTCGAGGACCTTGGGGTGGGTGTCGAGACCGGCATTCGCGTATAGCTGGAATGGAACCTCGTTCCTAATAAGCGTAAGTCCAATCTCTGCAGACTCATCGGTTCGAGGGAATCCGAATCCAGATTCTGTGAGGACGAGATCGTTGAGACCATCAGTCAGCAGTGCAATGGCGACAGCGTCATAGGAAGGGGCACCGCGTAGGCCGCAGGTCTTGTGGACGATATCGATAGTCTCCGCGCTCGGCTTCTTCAGACACTGGAGGAGGATGTCCCACAGCACCACGGAGCGGTGCTTGGAGAGCCGCTCGACCACAACCTTGACAACGGCGTTCACAGTCTCAGGTGTGGGTTTTCCCTTGACCAACGCCTTCAGGGCGAGGGTCAGTGCTGCAGGGGTGACCACTGGGCAGGCCGAGTCGATGCCGAGTGCGATGATGCCGGGCAGCATCGGGTAGAGTCTGGGCAGCGCGGCCTCGATGACCTTGGTCTCGCCCAGTGCACTGATGCCAGTGAGGATGCTCCCATGCAGGGCGTTGCGGGGGCATGCCACCCTCAGCGACCGGGCCATCTGCTGCAGTAGGACGGCCCATTGGGAGGTTGTCAGCAGGGCTGGGAGGGCCTTCGCGGTCAGGGATCTGATATGAATGCGGGGGTGGGCCAGGAGGTCAATGGTCATGTCCGTCGGCACGTGCGAGTCCGTCGGCGCTGAGGTGTGCCGGCTGAGCGTCCCCAGCAGAAGCAGCGCAGCGACGGGCGTGAACCCAACCGGGCACGTCCTCAGCGCGGTCAGGGCCTCCTTGGTAAACCACGGCCAGCGCTTCTCCATGGCAGGGAATGTGATGCCGGGATACAGGATCTGGGGCGATATCCACTTCAACGCCGAGCATGCAGCGTTTCTGAGGATGAAGGACGGATGTCCAGACGTCTGCAGGGCCAGCAGCAGAAGCCGCTCGTGGAAGGGAGTGAGCATCACCCTCAGATCAGCGTTCTGCAGCGCTGTCTCCGCCATATTCAGCAGAGTGACTGTCGCGGCGTTGCAGTCGATGCCCTGAGGCGGGGCCATGTCCGTGTCCCACTTCACCGGCTGGGGCAGCGGGGTCGAGCGGACATCAGCGGGCATAAAGTGCTCCAGCCAACGCCACAGTGAGAATGTGATCGGATACGTGTCCGCGCAGTACTGCGACTGGTCCCTGAGAGACAGCTGCCCCCATGACACCGGCACCGCCTTGCCAAACCCGGCACTCACCGCCCTGAATTCGGCCGATATGATCTGGGCCATTGCTATGGGGATTCCCCCGCCCCTCTTGCCGCTGTACGTGGCCCCGCCGATGACAGCGAGCAGGGCTGTGTGGACGAGGTCCCTCACAGCCTTACGGGACGCCAGGATGGGCTTGACGGCCTCTATCATCGACGCCGTGCTGCTGGCCCGGCTCAATGTCCTTGTCTCAGAGTGTAGCCGGGGTGCGGTCCCCGCATCCGACCCTGTCTGGCCATGGAGGCGGACGTCACGGCTGCTGGGGGTCCTGAAGGCATTGAGGTGGGCGTCAGTGAGGGTCTTATTCACTCTCTTCCGTTTCATCTGCCGCTCCTCGTGGACGGCCGTCTCCTCGATACCTGCATGTGCCAGAACGCCGAACACGAAGTCACCCGCCGCCCTAGCGAGCGTGTCGACGAGGGCGGGGTGGAATGAGTCCCGGCAGGCCTCTAGTAAGGGTGGGATACACTCCATGAGGTCTGCTGGTGACATCCCGGCGTATTGTGACCACTGCGCCGAGACCACGGCCATGTATGCGGCCCGTACCGATGCCCAAAGCCCGAGGAACTGGCTATGGTCCAAGTCATCGCCGTCTCTGTCGCCATGGGTGGCTAGACCCGTCTCCAGCAGCTCCGACTGGGACTCAATGGACGTAGGGGCATACACATAGGTCGACGGCATCGACCGGGCCGTGTCGAACAGCTGGCGGCAGCGGGCTGCGAAGAGCTCGGACAGAAGGGGCCGGGACGGTCCTGTCATGCCGTAGACGTCGATGAGGTGGAGCAGCGTCAGCACGCGGCCATAGATGGGGCCTGAGGTGGGATCGTCGACGAGGACCCCGACGCCCTTGACCACGGATGTCACCAGTGCACTGTGAAGGGCGTTGATGAGCGGTTGTGGGGTGGTCGGGTCCGTATCGTCGAGATCTACTGTGAGATTGAGTGAATCAGCGAGCGATCCGAGGACCGCAATAGGGTCTAACACGTACCCGGCGCTGATTGTCAGCAGGAGAGCGGTCAGCTGAGCTGCAGCGGTCCCAGCAATCCTTGGTAATGCGCTATCAATTCCAGTGATATCGGCTACGACCGTCTTGAGTGTGTCAGATGGGATGACGCCTGGCGTGCACTTGGGGGGCAGTGACAGGGTTGCTGCCATGATCGCTGCCGCCAGTCTCTTGTCAGGGAGTCGCTGAGCGTGCAGCAGCGATGTCAGCACCGGTACGAAGTGTAGCGCCCTAATCTGCACTGGGAACCGGGCAGTGCCCTGGTAAATGTCGTCGGATGCCCTCATCGGATGGTCCGGCGGAGCTGCCAGCATCACAGGGTTGTCGGCGAGCTGTCTGACGCTCGGGCAGGTCGACCTGACGTGGAATCCGAGTGCAGACACCAGCCGCTCCGTCTTCTCGCGGCCACGGGAATGGACACCGACAGGGTCAGCTGAGAGGCTCGGGATGCCGGCCAATGCCGTTCGGACGGTGGTCTTGGCGTTCTGGCGGAGGAACAGATACGTCGGGAAGTGGGACATGGCGTGCACTGCCTCAGAGAAGTGTTGGATCAGCTGGCACGACCCTACAGCGGCTTGGTAGATGCTGGAGGCCGGATTAGGGTCTATTCCCTGAGCGATATTGTCCTCAATAGCCGTTATGGCGTCTGAGAGGAGGTAGCTCAGCGTGTCGATGAGACGCTGCATAAAGAGAGATAGGCGGGTCAGATACTCCTCAGTCTCTGCCCGGACCGCCCTGGGGAGCTGGGGGGAGGAGAGCTTGCGGGTAAAGTGGGTATGGCCCTGGCAAACCGAGCGGTAGAACCTCGTGGAGGCGAACAGGACACCCTCGTGGAGGAACTGCTTCGTCAGCATCTCGATAGTGAGGGGAAGCGCCTTCATGTACAGTGCCATCGTGTCCTGAGGGATGAAGTCCTGAGGACGGTGCTTGCAGAAGGTCTCACGCCATGCACTGATGCGGACCTTGCAATCTGACGACAATAATCGGACGAGCGCAGGTTCAAGCTCCACAAACGGCTGTGTGCGGCGTGCTGAACCGTCGTCCATTATGCGCATCATTTGATTGCCATTGGAGATGCTTGGCGTCAATCACCAGTACTCGAGCAGGACGAGTCCTATTAAGGCCAGCAAGGCTTGTTGAGAGCCGCCCGTTCACTGAGGAAATGATACACCCGTGTCACAAACCTTCCTGGAGAGGGTTGACATGTCATATCGACAATATATCATCACGGGAGCCCGCCCGAGCAAATGTAGTTGCAACAGCAGACATCTGCCATCCCACTCAGGTGGCACTGACATATGGGGTCAACTCCACCTGAAGAGGCCAGTCCTCACGGGCTATCCCGGGAGACTGCACATGAGCTATCACACTGCAGAATCGCTCACTTGTCGAAGAGGTATGATTAGTCATCTTGATGAGACGATCCAAAAAGAAAGCTGCACAAATCGACGAGACCTAGCTTGCCGCTCAAATCAACCAGGGCATTATGAAGCTTCTCGTTACTCTTTTAGTTCTTCAATGCATGCTTGCAGTCGTTTTCGGCGCACGTCCCAGTCACCTTTCTGCCCACAACGAGATGATCAAGAAGCAGCAGGAGGATGGCATGTTCTTCGATGCCGCCGCCCCTGTTCAGTACTTTGACCAGGTTTGTAGCTCTTATGCCTTTGTCTGATACTCTTTCTTCGAATTCTCAGAACTCAGCATGCCATCGTCTTCCTCACACAGTACGTCGACCATTTCGTCGACCGCAGCGCCCGCGCCACGTTCAAACAGCGCTTCTGGGTCAACGACACCATGTACCAGCCCGGCGGTCCCATCTTCCTCCTCTGCGGCGGTGAGGGTCCTGCCTCCGCCCTAGAGGTGGCCGGCTTCTTCTGGATCAACAACATCGCCGAGAGATACAACGGTGCCGTCGTTTCCGTCGAACACCGCTTCTATGGTGAGTCCCAGCCCTTTACCCGCATCACCACTGACAAGCTCGCCCTCCTTTCTTCCGCCCAGGCCCTCGAAGACTTCGCAGTCTTCGCATCTGAGTTCCCCCGCAAGTTCCCTAAGTTCGCCGGCTCTGAGTGGGTTTCTGTCGGTGGTTCCTACTCCGGCAATCTCTCTGCCTGGCTCCGCATGAAGTATCCCCACATCTTCAAGGCCGCCCTCTCCGAGTCCGCCCCCGTGCTTGCCCTGGACAACTTCACGCAGTACTTCATGACCACCCAGGCCACCCTCGGCCCCACCTGCTCCGCTGTCGTCAAGTCGATCTTTGACGAGGCCGCCAAGTGCTACTCGACCAAGGGCCAATCCTGCACTCTGCCCGAGAACCTCTCCCCCAAGATGGGCTGGGCCCAGATGTCCGCCCTCGACTACAGCAGCTTCATGAGCGCCATGACTGGCGTCGTTGCCAACACTGTCCAGTACGACAAGGACTGGGCCACTGGGCTCACCGTGATCGACATGTGCGCCCAGCTCGAGGCCGCTGCTGCCAAGGGTACTACTCAGCTTCACACCCTCTTTGCCGAGCTCAACGAGTTCATGGGCCCTGTCGACGCCTCGTACGCTGACGACGTCGCCGAGCTCAAGACTCACACTCCCGGTGACGCGGGCCAGAGCTGGACCTGGCAGACTTGCAACGACGCATTCGGGTACTTCCAGCCGTCCTCTGCTCTCTCCTCGCAGCTGCTGCCTTCTGGCTCCATCACGCTGACCTACTACCACCAGCTCTGCAAGGACGCCTTTGGTATTGACGTAACCAACCTTGCCGCGCGCATTGCCGAGACGAATATCCACTACGGCGCCCGTATCATTGTCTCCTCCAACATCGCCTTCCTGACAAACTCGGAGGACCCCTGGCACAACCTCGGCGTCCTTGAGCCGCTCAAGTACTGCCAGAACTGTGTCGTTCACCAGACCCAGGGCCACGCCCACTGTGCGTCGATGTACGCCCCTAGGAGCAGCGACGATGCGGCTATCAAGGAGACTCGCGCCCTTCAGCTTGCTATGCTGGACGCTCTCTTTTCCCATTAAATCACAACAGATGTTCATTCACTTGTCTTCATGACATAAGGCGGTATAGAAAATCTCATGTATGTCTAACGTCCGACGGATGTAGCTTGGAGAGACTATCCGCGCTATTCATCGCGTCGGACCTCATTTATCCAGCCAGTCAGTACTTTCCACGCTCAACGAGGCCAGACAGGCCCTAGCAGTAGCTCTAATGACATGGATCTGCGACAGCCCCACCAGGGGCGAACCACCGGAGACTGATCCGGACAAGACACTCCACTACTACATTCTCATCCCTGGAGGGCCCTGTACTGGGGGAGCGGCCTCTCCTGTGCGAGGTCCTCCTGGAGGAGTTGTTGGTTGGTCTCGGTCAACCGTCTGTAACATACCAAGTGATTAAATTACCAGTTAGAGGTCCCCCCAGATCAGGGATTTGCTGGGCTTGATGATCCAGTTAAGTATAATCTATCTGACAGTTAACTGACGAGGAGGGACTACTAAGATGGCTGCACGGACCTTGGCCCCTGGGATGGTCTTAATTGCTTTAATAGTCCTGTCGAAGGCGGGGATGTTGGCACCATCGGGTCGGGGATTGATGGTCGACTGCGCTTGAATGCGTCGAAGCGTAGTGGCTGTCTACTGCTACGGTGATGCCCTACTTGGTGCATAACAAGCCCCCTGGAACTCTAAGGGTATCGATGTTGCGTGTGCAGAAAATCTAGCATAGCATCCTCTTCCTGCGACTATGAATGTGGCCCACAATGAGTGCAGTACCTCGGCCAGAGTGAAAACAACGTGTTCTGGTCGAAGTATCCAATGTATCCTATGTAAGCCATGACGAACGAGGCCTGGAACTCGAACGTCAACACGGCACAATGTCACAAACCTCTCTGTAAGGTAAGGTAAGGTAAGGTAAGGTTACCTTACCTTACCTTATGGCTGACTGAGGGATCAATGGAGTGCCTTGATTCCGATCCAGTGGCTCTGTGGCTCCGTGCTGTGCACTGAAAGGTAACCCCCTTACCAGTCTTTCATTTACACTTGCAGAACCACCTTACCAACGTACGTTCTTCGCAATTACGCGTCCGGACTGGACTGGAAGAGACCTTACATTATGCGCCACTGATCAACCATCTCTGTGACTCTGCGAACCGACCCAGCAATCACTACCTACGCCATGGTACGCCCTCCGCCACCCCAACGCGTCAACGCAGCCAAGAGAGCACTTGTAATGCCAGAAAGGTTTCTACGCAAAGCTGCAGTGTCTCACCGCAACTGAGACCACACTGACGAACGACGAGATCAACAGTAAGTTCACATCCCTCTTACCACTGTTCGCCCCCTTGATATAGGCCAGAACCCCCCTCACATCGAAGTGCCAACAGCGACATATCAAGCGCGCAATCCAGCAATCCCGTCCGGTAAGGTACCTTATCCTTCCTCCACTTGAAGGCCTGAGCCAGAAACAACAACTCACCCGCCCTCCTGCCCCAAATCCAAGATATCGTCAACGGCGAGCAATCGACACCCGCCCTTAGCAATCGACCTTACCGCCCACGCCATAACTCGTCCCCGTGCGTGAGAAGTCCGCCCCATCGCCATCGGCGAGTCCCTCCGCCGCATCGCCGGCCGCATCAAGAAGGGCGTCCGCGACCGCCTGGTCAAGGACAAGATCTTCGTTGACCAATACGGCCTCGGCGCCGAGGATCGCCAAAATGCGCGCCCTCCGAAGGACAAACCGCCGCCGCTTCGTTCGTCGAAGAGAGCCCCCGTCGTCGCTATCTCCACAGAGCGGGAAACTCCATGCCACCACTACCTTAGCACCTTCTCATCCGACGAAGGCATCTAGCAAGGCTATCCCGTCTCCCTCGCCTTTTCACTGGCCTTGATGCCGATCCTGGTCCAACTACGCCGTAAGTTCATCACCTGGCTCGCCTACCTCGCCTTACCTTATAGACGACCTATCGCAATTGGCAATTTACCTAGCACTCTGGAGCCCACTGTTGCCACTGCGGTCGCAGCAGCGGGTAGCTGGAATGACACTGAACAGCGCCAAAACCATCTGGTCCGGCCCAACGAAGACGCTCAAGATCCCCCTGGGTGCAGACAGCTTCATCCAGGCCAAGTGGGAGGTCCTAGCCAGCAAGGTCAGCAGTCGCCTTGCCGCCCACTGCTGGACGACTGGACTGAAGGCCCCAACGCCGCGCAGTACGGCCTCCGCACGTGCATTCTGCCCATGCTGAACCACTTACTGCGAGCTGTGCCGCCATCCCACGCGCCTAGCCGACGCTTTAAGGTAGCGCGATCACATCCCACCCTGTCCCGCATCATCACGAGGCTAGAGCGCACGTCATGTGGCGCGCCGGCCTCGGTCTCGCACTCCCAAGCGCAGTATGGCACTCCGCCAACCTCGGCAGCCATTGCTGATCAAACTGCCAATGAGATCCCTCCGCCTTCGCTGTCCAGTGCAAGGACTGGCCCAAATCAGTCAAAGAGGTCAAGGACAAGCCCAACCCTTACCTTACCTTACCTTACCTTACCTTACTTAACCAAACTTCTGCGGCAGCAAGCCGCGGCTCAGCTGGGGGAGCAGCCACTCCCCGACCTTCACCCCCTCATCTTCACGATCCCCTACCCCCTCCATGCCGATGCGGAGCTCCCACCTGGTGCCACCTTCCAGGCCCTTGCCAAGCGCCAGGTCGGCCTGCCTGCCTTCAACACCGGCGACCTGCCCCAATGCCCCATGTGTAGCAAGCCCCACCCTGATACTGAGCATCTGCTCGGCTGCCAGAACCTCCCGTCTCCGCAAGCGCCGCCACGACGACATGCGCGATGCCACTCTCACCCTCCTCCGCCGCGTCCCCGTCCACAAAGAGCAAAACCTCTTCCCGGCTGTCGAGCTTGTCGACGCATCAACCCGAACGCCGATATCCCTGCCGACCTGCTCATCACCCCGCCAAACGCCATGCCCACCGTCGTCGACCTGCGCGTCACCAACTACCGGTCGAGTGCGTACTCGGACAAGACACGCCATTACCGTGACTACCGCGTGACGGTCCTCCCAGCCATCTCGTCAATCTACGGCGAGACGGCCGTTACGAAGACCAGCGGCGCGAAGAAGGAGCGCCCCTGCTGGATCGCATCGCTCGCCGGCATCTGCGGCCGAAGGCGCGACCGCCACCCTCCGCCGCGATGTCGCCCTCGCCCACTGGAACGGCAACGTTGCAGTCTGGGCCTCGATTCCCTTCCCACGCTCATAACCGACACTGGCTCCAACTCCGATCGGGTTTCACACTGCACCACCCAGCCACACACTGCCCGCGCCCAAGCCCGCCACACACGCGTCACCTGACGCCGAGAGTAGTTCCGAATTCTCGCGCCAGGGCGCTCGGATTCTCCCCCACCGTCCCACGTAACGACCATTTGGTCGACGATAATCGACTATTCCAAATTGATTAGATCAAATTTATATTCCGTTTGGCGGCCTTGGCCCGTCATCCGTGTCGCCTTCGGCCATCCTCACGGTTTCTGCTGGAGGGATACGATCTGCTCGCGATCGGGACGGATCAAGACCGTATCCACAATCATATCTTTCGAGATTTTCTAAATATTTTGGCCATCTTTCTCGTGTCCCCGGAATCCTGTTCTGACACACCCTGACCCAGCAGTGTCAGGGCGTGAGCCACGCCCGAGGCGTGATAGCTTACATATCGATGATATGCCGACCATTTGGTCGACGATAATCGACTATTCCAAATTGATGCATCCCGCCATCTAACCTTGCGATGGTACCCCTGAGCCTTCCTCTACTGCACTTATGACCTTCTGTGCCGGTTATACGTGGCATATGTAATTCCTGTTCCGAATCCGAGAAACATCCATTTCTCTAACTCTTGCCTGTTTCTTCTCCCCTCGTTCCGTTTCATCTCCCTTTATCGCTACAATGCTCTCTTATGTCCTATATTCTATGTTCTTCTCTGCAGAGCATGCTGTGAGATTCGAATGGCCTCTTCACAGTATCTATTCACCGAATCGATCGACTTCCAGCCTCCTAGTGCCTGAATAATCAATGGGTGTTGTGGGTCCTACCCAAAGTTACACAGATTTACGTTATATTTAATAGTCAAGGAGTTTCTCCTCGACACCCTTGTGTCGAGTCTTCTCCTCAGTAAAAGTTCAACACCCATTGAACCACAGTACTAGTACTACCAAAACATATGGGTACGGAAACTTACAGAAGCCTGAAGAAGAATCCGCCTCTCCTGAAGAAGTCCTCCATGGACGCTCTTTTGGACTTTGCGGATAACCTCCACGATCATCGCGCCTTAGGCGGCCGCGATGATGTTATTGACCTCATCGAGCCTAGCATAGCAGAGCTAGCAGGCCTTAACGACGACGAAGAGGTTGAAGACACTCCTCTCCTGCTCTCCGCGAAGCTCCGTAAGAAACGTCGTGTCGCAGCCCAAGATGAACGAGTCCTCAAGCGCCTCGGTGCTGCCCTTCGACCTTCTCGCCCGAGCATGCGTCTACAGCTCTTCCGAGTCCCCGCCAAGTCCTTCGAGCCTGATGAGGTTGCTCGAGTGAACCGCCGATTCAATCTGCTCTTGAAGCTCGTTCAACCCGAAGATCCCGAGGACGTCTTGAAGGAGACGTACAGCCGCTGCTTCAAGTTCCCCAACAACAGTCGCATCATGTATCGAGTCAGAGAATCAACGGAGCGCAAGGATCTCAAGGACGCAATGGCTGATGTCCTCGTCATGTCACGCGACCTCAAGGAGTCCAAGGAGATGATCGCTTCCTTCGGCGCTGCGGGGGTCTCCGACTCACAGCGTACCAACACCACGCCCTCCCATACACGGCACACGGGGAGCGGTCCGAAGAACCCTCATCGACGCGAGCCTGACCGCACGAACGTAGCCCCCTCAAAAGGCAAGCCGATCGACAAGCCCAAGCACGAGAAGAAGCCATTCGTGTGCTTCAACTGCGGTAAGGTCGGTCACTCCGCTCGCCGATGCCCTGCTCCGAAGACAACCTGTTCCAAGTGCCAGAAGCCGGGCCACCGAGCTGAATTCTGCCGTTCTGAGGTAAATTCAGCTCGTTGTGTGTTTTCTCTCGGTTCCCGTCAGAGTGTCCTCCCCTCCGTCAAGGCTAGCATTCTTAAGCAAGTCGTGTCCGTCCTGTTCGACTCGGGCGCTGACTGCGCAACCATTGACCCCAAGCTCTGCCACGGCAAGGCAGTGAAGTGGATCTCACACGAGAAGACACTTATCGAGACAGTGGGCGGCGTCAGAGAGGCCGATGGTCAGGTATCCTTCCGCCTCGTCTTAGCGCCCTCGCCATTCACTCCGCGCGGATGCTCTATCACTATTAAGGCCTACGTCCTGTCGACCGCTTTCGATGTATGCCTGGGTTACCCTCAGATGGTGGAGATCGGCCTTCTCCCTTCGTTGTCTGAGCCTACCAGCGAGCTCGCAGCCAGCGACGAACCACCTACATTCGAGAAGTACGTCGCGCAAGCCAGAGCCATGTCCTCTTCCTTTTCTCAGAGGCAGGCCGACATCCTCAAGCGTTACGCCCGGACATTCGTGGACCGTACCGAGCCAAGCCGGCTCGAACCGTATGATTTGGTCCTCAAGGGCGACAGAGTCGTACACATTCGGCCGTACTATGTTCCCCCGCCGAAAGTCCCGATCATTCAAGAGCACATTAATACGCTCCTGGCAAAGCGCTACATCGAGGCATGCCAGTCTCAATACGCGAGCCCTACCATCATAGTTCCAAAGAAGGGGGGAAAGACGCGTTTTGTCGTCGACTTCCGCGAGATCAATCAACTAACGGAACCATTCGACTACCCCATCCCTCGCATAGACGAAGTTCTCACTCAACTGTCCGGAAAGTCTGTGTTCGCTACCCTAGACTTGTCAGCAGGATACCATCAGATCCCTCTTTCTGAACGGTGCCGTCACCTAACCGCCTTCCGTACTGTTTTTGGTCAATACCAATATACACGGATGCCCTTCGGCTTACGTAACGCCGGAGCGTACTTCCAGAGGGCGATGGAAGACGGGTTCAAGGGTCTGGTGGGCTCCGCCTGTGTCATATACATTGATGACATCATCGTCATGGGTGCGGATGAGGACGAGTACCTGGGAAACCTCGAAAAAGTCATGCAACGCGTTGACAAGCTTAACCTTCAGCTCGGCCGAGATAAGTGCCAGTTCGGTCGGCAAGAGGTCGAGTTCCTCGGGTGGATCATATCCCAAGGCAGCGTGAAGATCTCACCCCAGCGGACCGAAGATATCGCGAACCTCAAGCTGTCTTCATCCACGAAGGGCATGCAGGGTCTCAACGGATTCCTCAACTATTTCCGCGATTACATACCCAACTTCGCGGTCCGAGCTAAGCCTCTGCTAGACGCCATGTCCGGTCGGCAGACCCCCTCGAGACGTTCTTCAGAAGTCGCTGGACGATCTGAAACAAGCTTTATGTTCGGCCGACGCTCTAGCCATGTTCGACGCGACTAAGCCTCACACTGTCATGACTGACGCATCCGATGTCGGGTACGGAGCAGTCTTACTCCAAGAGGGCCGACCAGTTTGCTATATGTCGCGTGCGTTCAACGACGTCCAGTCACGCTGGTGTACCGGTGAGAAAGAAGCCTACGCTATCGTCGCAGCGTTACAACGATGGCGCAAGTTCCTGTGCTGGGAGAGCTTTACTATTCTCACGGATCACCGGAACCTACTCTATATGTACCGGTCCACCAACGCCAAGGTCCGCCGGTGGGCTGATTCGATCGCCGATTTAGATTTCACCCTACAGCACATCGCCGGTCTGGACAACGGTGGAGCCGACGGTCTCTCGAGAGTATTCTCCATGCAACAGGCGTCGAGGGATCAGGTATCCCGCGCTCATCTCACAGCAGGAGCTCATCTGTCTCGCCGGATGACAACCGAGCAACTTAGGGCCGACGGTTTGTCTGTCTCCCGTCAAGTCGTAGACGACGTGATTACCGCGTGTCCAGAGTGCCAAGTCTTGGCCCGCCCTCCTGTTGATACGCCCGACGGCCTGCATACAGCTGTAGACCTCCCGTTCCGGCGTGTGGCCATTGACACCATGGGTCCGCTACCGACGGTCAACGGCCTGTCCTACGTGACAGTAATGATCGACATGTGCTCCCGCTGGACAGAGCTAGTCCCGGTCAACAGCACCTCAGCCAAAGACGCAGCCAACGCATTGGTCAACACCTGGATTCTACGATACGGATGCCCCGAAGTCGTCCAATCGGATGGGGGCTCAGAGTTCAAAAACGCTCTGTTCAAACGCCTCTCCGAAGAGATGGGGTTCGACGTCCACATAACGACAGCATACCATCCCCAGAGCAACGGTGTCGTCGAACGCGCGAACAAGGAGGTCGAACGCATCCTCAGAGCCAGGAAGCTGGAGTTAAGGAATAACGATTGGGTAGCACACCTACCAGTCGCCCAATTCTTGGTCAACTCAATGCCCAGGATCCCGACCCGGTTGACTCCGGCCGAGATCATGTTTGGCGCCAATTTATCAATACCGTCATCGATCTATATCACGGATGCCGCCTCGGCTGGTCCGCCACAGTCGAAGCTAGCCGCAGCCGATGCCGCCATCCAACTCGCCAAAGCAAGGATTAGAGCCATGCGCGAAGACGCTCTCGCAAAGGCAACCTCATCGAGAAGCGAGATATTGAGCCGTTTCGTGCTGGTCAAATACTACCCAAGACCACCGAGCAAGCTAGCCCCGGGCTGGCGCGGCCCCATGAGGCGTGTCGCAGCCGTCAAACGTGATGGTGTTGTCGTCGCATATGAGGTCCAAGACCTCAGTCAGTCAGCGGACGGTCCAACTATCAAGGTAGACGCGGCACGTGTGCGAAGATTTGACCCAGGCAAGCTCTCGGAGCAACAGATCTATGACCTCGCAGCCGCTTCCGTCGATGAGTGGCATGTCGAGCGCATCTCACGCTCTAGAGGCTCGGGCCCCAAGTCAAGGCGCGAGTACCTCGTACACTGGGTCGGATTCGAGGATTCAGAGGCTTCATTCGAACCTTATTCGCACGTCAAAGATTTGGAAGCCCTCGATACATATTTGAAGTCTGACCAAGCCAAGCGTGACGGTCTGTAAAACTTCTCAACATCGAAGCTGTATCCTCGAGGAACAAACGATTTATTCAGAGCTAGATTCCTCGTCTTCCGTCTCCTCCGTGTCCGTCAGCTCGACCAACCAAGTCGGGTCAGCGTGGCGCTCAAGGGCGTTCTCAGCCAAGTACTCTCGCACACACCGGACAAGGCAGAGATCAGCGTTGAGGGACACGATGCTGAGTCCCGAGTATCCGTCATACTGCAGGATCAACACAAAAGACCCGGGACCACAAGTCGTCTTCAGATACTCGTGACGGACTACGCACGTGACAGTGTAGTAGCGGTCCGGATCAGAGACCTGAAGCGGCTCCCCAGTGAGCCTCATCGCCAATGGCGGGCAGGTAGCCGTCGTGGCACAAGCGGCTGACCAGGGTTGCCCAGAAGTCGTTGGGAGCCGGGATGCGCCGGCTGATGCCGTAGACAGCGACACGGAAGTAGTCCGGTGCGAGGACGAGGACCAACAGGCGGTTAAGATATCCGCGCGCTGTAGTGTCCGACTTGACCCCGCCGGCAGTCCGCACAGCCGCCACGAGAGCTGCAGAGTAGTGACCATTACCGGGTGAAGACCCACCCAGCGTGATGTCGCGGCCCCGGATCGCGGCCGACACGATGTCGCCATCGGTCAAGCGCTTCTTGCCGAGCTTGAGGTGGGCCCTCACACCGGCAAGCGCGACCTGGCAGTGAGCCACGAGAGCCAAGACCTGCTGGGTCAGCTTCACGTCCTGCACTACGGCTGCGTCGTTCAGACGACCTTGCTCAATAGCGTCAAAGATTCGCTGGAGCGGCAGCTCGATGGAGTTGGTGTAACCTTCCAGGCGTCGGGCAACCTCGGCCTTGATGTCGTGGGGCATCAGAGTCGTCATCGTCAGGGTGCGAGTGATGCGTTCTGAGGCTTGCACGCGGTGACTATATAACCTCACGGTTGATGTTTGTTACTTACAGATTGTCGGTGACCATGCGCTTGCGTCCACGATACTTCTGAGCGCGAAGGGAACGACAAACGGACGTATGGGCAACAATAAGTGGCCTAGCCAGATCGTCATCACCAAGTTCGGTGATTTTGGCACGAATTTCCTTCAGAACGGCCTCTACGGCTGTGTTGTCCGACATCAAATGAGTTGACGGCGACATATCCTGCACATTTCTCGGAAACGGTCGAAGGAACAACTAACAAGGTCATCTTAGTCTTCAAGCATGCATTTATTGTCGGTAATAAGGCATTAGGAGCTTCCTAGTGCTCCTTCCGGTCAGTTTGATGTTGTTATTCAAGTACAGTTGGACGCAGAAAATTAGAAGCCTCAGAACTCCTCAACGGAGCCGAATTGGAGCTTCTAAGTACGTTTTTCGGCGTCTGTGTGATTATGAGCGATAAGGGCTCAGCATTGGCAGTGTTTGCTAGAGCAATCGTTCTTGGCCTTCGAATTACATGGAATGGCATATAACACGTATAAGGTTTGTGAAGACGGCCTAGGAAGGCCGTGGAGGGGCAGTGGTAAGCCTCTCCGTCACGTTTCACCATTTTTGAAACAGAGCTCACATAGCGGTACCGCAGTTAGATCATGATACCATCATTTTGATTTCGTTCAGCTAGATGCGAAAGCACTCAGGCCATGGGGTTGCCAGCCCTATGAGTCACCGTTGGCGGTCGGGTGGCACCGTCCAGGCCTTTGGTGAAATGCTGACGTCAAGTCTCTCTGTCATGCCTATACCAGGCATGGAGGGGCAGTGTTGTGGGTCCTACCCAAAGTTACACAGATTTACGTTATATTTAATAGTCAAGGAGTTTCTCCTCGACACCCTTGTGTCGAGTCTTCTCCTCAGTAAAAGTTCAACACCCATTGAACCACATGGGGAACGCCCTTCATCGATCATGTGAACGACGGCTCCACGTCTGAAGCTGTGTCCTGTTGCCTTGAAGACCTCGTTGACGTCCATGATCATCTCCCATCTGCGCCACCTTGTTGCTGTCAGTGGAAGGCAGTTGTCTCTCAGCAGGCTCTCGGTGTGCTGTATGGATCTCCACAGGGTGTGCTGGGACGTTGAACGATTTACTTAAACTGCGGGGAAGAAGAGGGAGTGGACCGCGTCACATCCTGCCTCCCTAAGCTTGAGCTTATGCTTCTTGAGATAGTCGCGGGCAACGGCAACGTGTCGCAGGTTGGAGGCCGGCTCCCACGTGGGCTCGTCATACCCGACCCACTGGGTCAGTAGTTCGAGCGTGCCGTTCTTACGGCGGTGCTTCTTGATATCTTCGACTTCGTACGACTGGTCGTCCGAGGCGGCCAGGGCCTTGAGGCGCTGAAGGCCGCTGCGTGTCTTGAAACGGATGAGCTGGTCCCGGTGGGCCACGAATGGCTCACCCTCGAACAGGTCTACGAGGCGGACTGCGTGGTTGTCTAGGATTGCGAGGATCTTAAAGGGGCCCTTGAAGCCGTGCAGCTTAGGTGTCTTGGTTCTGTTGAGAAGGGCCAGGTCACCCGCATGGAAGGGGGTGTCTTCGCGGTCGGCGTTGCGCTTACTCAGGCGCTTTTCGACGGTTGACTTCTGTCTCTCGGCCGCCCTAGAGGCAAGCTTATCGAGATGGCCTCGAAGTTGTTTGACGTAGATGGCAGCCGTTGAAATAGGTGTGTCTGGTGTGGAGGCTGTGGCGTTGATGATCTTTGCGACGGTGGCGCTTGGGTCCATGTGGTCGCCGTACAGCATTGCGTGCGGGGTGATACCGGTCGCTGAGCAGATGGTGGTGTTGAGGAGGAGTTGAACGACAGGCAAGAGGGTGCTCCAATTGTCGAACTTGTCAAACTGCAGCGCCAGGCATCGCACCAGCTTCATCACTTCCGCGTTGCGGCGCTCTACTAGGCCGTTTGACTGCGGATGGTATGGAAGTGTGAACTGTTGGGTAATCTCGGCGTTCTCGAGGAGTGTCTGGACGATCTTGCCGGTGTACTCTGGGCCATTGTCTGACTTGACGAAGAGTGGGGTACCATGACGGGTGATGACCTGGGTCCAGATAGCGTTGGCGGCGGCGTCAGCCGTGTTCTCCTGAGTGGCTGCGAGCTCGGTGTAACGCGAGAACATGTCAACCATGACGGTTATGTAGCGTGCGCCGTATGCGTCAGAGGGGATCGGGCCAATTGTGTCTACGGCGACAGTGTGGAAAGGTTTGTAAACTGCCGTCGTCTGCATCGTCGCTTCCGCAAAGTTCCGTAGGCGGGCCTTCTGACACTCGTCACACTCGGCTATGAACGCTTCGATGTCAGCCTCACAGCCTGACCAAGTGTATCCCTCTCGCTTGAGTCGGGACAAGGTGGCAGCGACGCCATGGTGGCCGCGATGGGCGATTGTCATGAGCTCCCGGCGGAGTGGTAAGCACTTCTCTTTCGGTATGACTACTAAGCCGTCCTTGCGGCGGAGGCCGTCAGCGTCCGGCGTGATGTTGCTGGTTGTCGGGTCCGTGCTCTGGTGTTTGGCGAGCTGTTCCGTGTACCGGGGTCTGTTGTGATTTTGAGCGCGGCAACGGGGACAGGGACGTGGCCACAACGGCTGAGGGCATCCGCAACGGTGTTATGTTGGCCTGGGACATGCTCAATGTCGAACCGGAAGTCTGCTAGGGTGAGTCTCCAACGATTAATCTTATCGTTCATGGATGACTTATACAGCATATAGATGAGGTTGCTGTGGTCAGTGCGGAGCTTGAAGTGCTTGAGTCTGAGGAGCTGGGTCAAGCTGGGGTGCGTCAGGCAGAACACAATCGCGAAGAGCTCTTGTTCGCAGGTCGCCCAGCGTGACTGGGTTGCGTTAAAGGTGTGTGAGTAGTACGCTAAGACCTGAGTTGAGTCATCTTTCACTTGCCACAGCACACCGCCCGCTCCAACGTTCGAGGCGTCGGTCTCCAGGATCCAGTCGGCGGCTGGGTCTGGGTGGGCGATGTATAGGTCGTCTGTGAAGAGTGCCTTGAGCTCGATGAAGGCCTTCTCTCGCTCCTCCGTCCAGTCCCATGGACAGTCCTTCTGGAGGAGGTCGGTGAGAGGCTTCATAAGCTCATGACGGTGATGTGTTGTAAACGAGGCGAGGAACTGAAACTGTCCCAGGACAGTTCGCAGCTCATGCACGTTGGTGGGGGAGGGGAGGTCTCGCAAGGCCTGTGTGCGCTTGGGGTCCACATGTATGCCCTCCTGGTCGACTATGAAGCCAACCATGACGGCTCGCTTAGTCCCGAACACGCATTTCGGGGCGCTAAAGCGAAGGTTTGCGAGGTCTGCCTTCTCGAAGAGGGCCCTGAGGAGACGGAGGAAGTCATCGTCGTCCTTCGCGTAGAGGAAGATGTCGTCAATGTAAGGGTTGATGCCCTTGTAGAGGTGGGGTGCTAAGAGCGTCTCTATCTCGCGTTGGAAATGGCTTGGGGCATTGCAGAGGCCAAAGGGCATGCGTTTGAACTCTTCATAAACGCCAGGCGCTGTGAAGGCTGTCTTGGGTGTGTCTTGGTGTGACATGGCGACCTGCCAGTAGCCTGACGTGAGGTCTAAGCAGGCGAAGCGGCCGCAGCCGGAGGCGAGGTGTAGTAGGTCACGCATGTTCGGGATGGGGTGGTGGTCGGGTACCGTCCAAGAGTTCAGCTTGGTGTAGTCTATGCAGAGGCGATAGGCTTCACCCTTAGCAACGAGTACGATTGGGCTGGCGTATGGGCCTTCTGAAGGCTGAGTGATGCCATCGAGGCGTAGCTTCTCGACGTAGGGTAGGAGCCACTCGAGCTTGTCCGGGTGTATGTTCCGGGGTCGCATGCGGATGGGAGGAGCGTTCTCATAGAGCTTGATGCTCATAGGGGCGAATGAGCAAGGCTCCTTGGCGATGACCGGGTCAAAGAGGTGATCATACTGTCGGAGGATGGCGTGGAGCTCCGCTGTATGCTCTGGCGTGGATAGCTCTAAGACCTCGCATGCACTGCTGAAAGGATCGCCGACGGGTGTAGGGGTTACGGCGTTGACCTCAGCGTCGAGGTAGCGGTGTTGGGGGAGTCCGTCCGTCGCATCATCGGGACGTGTGTCCGGGACGAGGGGAATGTAGAGTCCGCGGTCAGAAAGGTACCCAAGCTTCCTGAGCGTGTCGCAGCCGATGAGGACACCTGTGTGACGGTCCATCAGGTACAACACCAGGTCGTTGACGATAACCTTGCCAGATGTGCTGGGGAGTGTTACGCGGGCTTTGACGTAGTGAGTGATGAGAACCTCTTGTTGTGTGGCGGTATGGACGGTAAATGGCTTCTCTGCGGCGTGCTCTTCCATTTTCAGGCGGTTTGCGATCGAACGTGAAACAATGGTGACCGCGGAGCCGCTATCGATGGTGAGTTGTTGCTCTTGCTCATTAATAGAGCCCGAAACCGTGAAAGCTGCGCCGTAATTGCAACTTTCGTTCTGAACCTCGTTGCAATCGACGTTGTTGACTTGGCGTGAGTTGTGAAGTTGAGAGCGATCGCGCAGGTGCATGTGGCCGGCGCGGCGCTCCCCTGAGGTGCCTGAGTGGGGCGTGGGTCTATTTTCGGCGTTGTTGGGGGTCGGCTTATGGGCGGCGCCGTGGAGGCGCCGGATGAGTTTCCGCCAGCGGCTTGGGCGCCTGAACTGGCGGGGGCATGGGCTTGGGTGTTCCTTTGGCCTGCCCTGCCGGTGTTGTGGGCACGCTGGGGGCAGTCCGACTTCCAATGCCACTTGCCGCAGGAGCATGGGCCTGGGGGGCCTCTAGGCGGGCGAGTGGCGGGCGTCTTGGTGACGGGGGCGCTGACGGAGAGCGTTGAGAGATTCTCGATGATGTCTCCGTGCTCCTCCTTTGCGTCGATGGCGTCGATGAGCCTGGATCGGGTCGTTGAGAGTAGCTTCTCGAACCCGTGGCGGCGGCCTTGCAGCTGCCAGTCGCGTTCGACGGCGGTGGACAGAGATCTAGGGCGAAGGGCCTTGAAGAAGAGCTTCGTAATGATCTTATCAAGACCACGGTGGGCGCTCGGAGTCTGAGTGGGCGGCGGGTTCTTGCTTTCGGGTTCTGGGTTGTCCTGACGCTCATTCTGGCCTTGCAGTGTGGCATTAAGGGCCTGAATGTCGGGGTCACTCTCTGAATCGCTTTCTTCAGCGTCGTCGGTGTCAGAGAGGAGCTTCTGGGCATGGGAGCGCCATTCGCGGAACTCGGCGATGAGTTTGGAGACTCCTTCGAGGGTGGAGATTTTGGTATCCTGCTGAAGAGCCTCAATAGCGCGGATGGTGGCGGCTAATGTACGGGGGCGACAAACACGGTTGATGAGGTCCAAAAGTTCGTCGTCGGATGAAGTTTCCAGGTTCTCTACACCAGAGGTGAAACGGAGGTGTTCGATTTGGTTAAGAGTGAGGCACTGGAGAACTGTGGGGCTGTTTTGAGCCGTGGTGTAGTGGGTTTTGTAGAACCTGAATTGTCTGGTGAAGCTTTGGGCTTCTTGGAGAGTAAACTGATTCAGTCTAGGTTGCGGTTGGATCAACATTAGTTCAGCAGTGATCACTGTGCTGGGACGTTGAACGATTTACTTAAACTGCGGGGAAGAAGAGGGAGTGGACCGCGTCACAAGGGGTCCTTCCGTCTGAATGTCGTTGAGGTGTGCTCTCAGCCACTTGGCTGGGCTTAAGCCTCCTGCTGCTAGTAGTGGGATCAGCTTCACCATGGGCTCATCCCTGGTCTTGGATCTTCGAATAGTGATCTCGTAGCCCTCTCTCACCCGCCGAACGTCGGTCGTGAGTAAGCTCATTATCTCCCCTGATCTGCTGACGGTGGAGAAGCACGTCAGTCCGAAGGCTACTGCCTGCGTGAGCGCCGGTGACTTGGTCTTGCGCGCCGCGGCTGCTGCTCTCTTCAGCTGCTCGACTGTCACCGGGTATGCCTTTCCAGTCTTACGACCCACAGTGAGCTCGCATTTGCCGGCCATTCTTGCACACGCGCGTATAAGAGCCCTGTGGATGGGTGAGCTCTCCAGACCATGGTTGATCGACTCTAGGCCAGTCCTGATATTTGCTTCCTTGACGAGGAATGTGTCCTTGGCAATGAAAGGGATCTCTTGTATCATGTAGTGTAGGAGGTAGTCGTCATCAGGCGCCATCTGTGCGATCTCTTCGACTTCTGCTCTCCAGTCTGCGTCCCTAATGCGTTGTGCCATCTCGCCCAGGAAAACGGCTGTTTCTGCCCTTGCTCCTACCGTGTCTCTGTTCTCTCCAGCTTCCTCCTCTTCCTCCATCATACGTTCTGCAAAACTGATGTACTTTGCCGTCTCCACGGCTATGCGCTCTCGGGTGCTCCGTTCCCGGTCCCTGATGAGTGCTGCTCCGAGTATCTGATCTCTGAGGCCTGTCTCGAACTCTCTGGGGCTTCTTCGCCACCTGTGCTCCTCCTGTCTTCCGCTGGCGATACGTTCTCTCGCTCTCTGTTGCAGGACTCCCCCGGCTGTGAGGACGAGGTCTCTGTGGCGATCGGGATCCAGTAGGCTATGAACGTCGCTCTCTGCTTGCCTGTGAAGAGGCTCCCTATCTCCGTGTGGGCCCACCAGCTGGTCGGGAACGCTGCCTCGAACCAGTCCTGTGCTATGGCTGCCAGTCTGGCGTTGGAGTTCGTCCTGCGTTGTGGTGCGATGACTAATAGGCCTCTCTGCTGCAGTGCGGGGTGCGTCTCGTCTGACGTGGCGATCTCCTCCGCCCTGGCGATGACCTTGTCCAGTAGGCTGACTGGTGGGACCGCCAATGACCTCATCTCTGACCAATTGCATGTAAATGCGTCCGTCTGGAAGTCGTGGTCCTCCGGCAGGAATCTCTCCGCGCAGAAGAGTGATCGGTCTACTGACCCCCATCGTTCCAGCGCGCTCTGGAGCATCGCCGCGGGTGAGTTCCAGTCCAGCTTCCGGTACCTGGACAGCCCGTCGGCAGTCGTGTTGTATCTCCCTGGAATGTGCTTGGTTCTTATCCTGCAGCCAATCTCGAACAAGTAGTCGTGAAGCTTCACAATCGTCCTTCTGATGTGTCGGGGAGCTCTGGTGCTTGACTTCAGGACCCATGAAAGCGCTGATGTGTTGTCCCCGGCTAGGAGTAGGTCCCTCTCCTGAATGTCGCTCGTCCATCTCCGCAGGCCTTCCTCCATTGCCCATAGCTCCTTCGCGTTGATGCTCTTGGAGCATTGTGCCTCTGAGAACCTGCCCTGGATGTTGAGGGACGTGTCTTCTACAAACAGCGTCGCGCCGAACGCATAGTCCGACGCGTCGGTCTCCATACGAAGTACCTGGCCTCTTGGGCCGAAGTACCATGCCGGATCGGATGATAGCTGTCTGGCCCACCACCGCAGGTCCGTTCGTAGGTCCTGGGGCAGGCTGGACTTTGGGTACCGCACTCGGTCGTCGCAGCCAGCGATCCTGACCTGCAGCTCTCTGAGCCGGACAAGTGCCCGCGTCCCTAGTGCGAACCGGCAGAAGAGTAGCTTTCCGTGAAGGGTCTGAAGGTCCCGCTTTGTGTGTCTCTTGAGTTGCAGGTTGGCTATGAGACTGCTGTACTGAGCCCTCTTCTCCTCTGGCAGCGACATCGTCATCTCGCGCAAGTCGACTATCACGCCCAAGTAAGTTACCCTCTGGGACGGGGTCAAGTGGCACTTCTCTCTCGATAGGACGACTCCAAGTGAGTCCAAGATCTCTAAGATCCGTGGGACCTGGGCGCTCAACGACTCTCTCGAGCGACTGATTATGAGCAGATCGTCCAGATACACGTATATTATCAGTCCTTCGAGAAGTGAGCGCAAGATCTTCGCCATCTGTGACGTAACCGACTGAAACTGCCGTGGCGCCGTTGAGAGGCCGAAAGGGAGTCCTCTCCATCTGTATTGTTCTCCCTCGAACGAGAATCCGAGTTCCTGTCGTGAGTTCTCCTCCACTAGGAGCTGGTAGTACCCGGACTTCATGTCCAATGTTATTCCCCACGAGTTTCTCGGAACGCCATGCTGTATCTCTGCTAGGCCCCTCAGCCTGAATGTTAGGTCCTCTTGGTATGCATTGACCGGTCTCAGGTCGTGTATCAGACGGTAGCTGCCTGCGATCTTCTTCTCTAATGTAAACAGGGGGCATATTGTCGTCGCCTCGCCCTTCTCTATTGCTTTCTGTTGCAGTAGCTCCTCTAGTAGAGCCTTCATCGTGTCTGTCTCCTTCTGGAGGTGCGCATTGAGCGCCGGTGCTGCCGGGGTGACCTTCACTCCCTCTCGTAACAGTTGCACCACCTCCCTGCTGGCCCCGAGGGCCTCCCACCTCATCCACCGACGGCTCATCGAGCCCGTCAGCCCCTGTATACACTGGGTGGAGGTGTCTTGCTGATCTTCTTGTGCTTCTTCTCTTTCCATTGCAAACAAACTCTTCGAAGTATATCGAGCCTTTTATAGTCATCGGGTTCAGGCTTAACCCTTCTCTGGCCTCTACTGGGCCCGCCCCGGTCCGAGGTCGGTTGCCGGGGCACGACGGTTGTTGTTGTTGAAGCGGGGAGAGTTGCGGCTGAAGCCGCCGAAGCCTCTCTGGAACCGCTTGGGTCGAGGAGGCGGTGGGGTGGCCTTGGCCGCCTTGGCGGCCAGCACTACGAAGCGTTGCGCGTCTCGTTCTTCTCTCGAAATAGCCATGAAGTAGTGCGCAGCGGTGTCGGAGTGGCTGTCATATAGCCGTAGGAACTCGAGTCTGCGCTCGAAGACCGCCTCGATCGCGGCTTCGATCTGGTTGACGCGCGTCATCTCCGGGTTGTTGAGGATACCTCTGATGTCGGCAAGTGTCTCGCGGAGGTGGTCGTACTCCTTAGCAACGGCTCCTATCCGAGACGGGCGTCTCGGGTCCCGTGTACTGTCCTTAACCGATGAAACCTCCGAACGGAGTGCCGTAATGACGTTCTGCTGCTGTTGTATGAGCTCAGCAAGGCTCTC
This sequence comes from Carpediemonas membranifera, assembly GCA_019828565.1. Lineage (NCBI taxonomy): Eukaryota > Fornicata > Carpediemonas > Carpediemonas membranifera. Next base: position 648,592 of record JAHDYR010000062.1, on the reverse strand, counting down.
CATGGTGACAGGCGGCGGATCAGCGTTATCCGTGTCGCCTTCGGCCATCCTCACGGTTTCTGCTGGAGGGATACGATCTGCTCGCGATCGGGACGGATCAAGACCGTATCCACAATCATATCTTTCGAGATTTTCTAAATATTTTGGCCATCTTTCTCGTGTCCCCGGAATCCTGTTCTGACACACCCTGACCCAGCAGTGTCAGGGCGTGAGCCACGCCCGAGGCGTGATAGCTTACATATCGATGATATGCCGACTTGCAGTCGACTACGGTCGAAGTCTCCAATTGATCTAATCAAATTTATACCCGAGATTGATGGGAAACATGCTCTGACCTCCAGGCTCTCCAGTGTCACGGGGGGCTGTGCGTCGCCCATCTTCTCGGAACTACCGGGGAATGGGGTTTTAACCCCTTGGTAAAATTGGTCTGAACTGGACCGTAGATTTGATTCGAATATTTGGTCAATATTCGATCTCTCTCGAATATTTGTACCAGATGGCCGGTAGTCCATCTGGGCCTGTACCACGCCCCGAGGCGTACTTACGCATCGCGTCTACGACGGTATGCCGACTTGCAGTCGACTACGGTCGAAGTCTCCAATTGATGTATCCCGCTATCATATAATAAAAATTTTCTCTTCAGAAATTATTTCTCTGGTCTCCTGTGCCTCCAAGCATGCCATTGATGCCCATCTCTCAGGCACATATTTTCACAGTCTGAGTCATTCTTTGTGCGCGGTTTTGGCCATTTCCATTCGCCGGCATTTTCTCACTCTCTCCGGCCAATTCTTCGATAGTCTTCGATATATCGATCTTATTAACCATTAGTGACAATCTGCTGCGGTTTCTCCTTTCTCCCGCCTTCTCTTCTGCTCTCTATCATATCTTTAACTCTTACATGGCCTATTGTACAGTCTAATGGGGCCTTATGCAATCATATTCTATGTATTATCCGTCTTTCTCGTCCTTCTACACCCAAGCGCTCGTGGAGAGGCGCACGGCTTCACTGACGTAGGTCTGCATCGAGTCGAGCTGTTTCCAGCCCCCGATTGCTTGGATCACTGCTGGGGCTACACCTAGCTTCATCATGTGGACTGCGCCTCCTCTCCGGAATGAGTGGCCCGACGCGCGCAGCACCTCCTCTAGGTCCATGGACATCTCCCATCTTCTCCAAGGGTGGTCTCTGTTCATCAGGGAGGACCTGTTGTCCTTGATCAGCGCGTCCCTGGCCTCGAATGAGCGCCACAGGGGTCCTTCATCTGGGAGGTTTTCCATATGTCTCGCAAGCCAGTCTGCCGGGTTGTCGTCTCCGGGGACGTTAGGGACCAGCTTTAGCATGGGTTCATCCGATGTCTTGGAGCGTCGTATGGTGATGGTGATGTCCCTGCCGTGTCGTTCGACGTCTGATGTTGAGAGCCCCCGTATCTCCCCCGACCGAGATATTGTCGCGAACCCGACCAGCCCGAAAGCTATTGCTTGAGTCAATGCTGGTGTGGCGCTCTTGCCTGCTTGCACCGCGGCCTGTGACAGGGTCTCCCTGGCTATTGGCCATGCTTTCCCCTGTTCGACGCTGGCTTGACGTTGGGCACCTTCCAGCCAATCTGCCACAAGCCTTGATCAGGGCCCGGTGGAGTGGTGGGCATTCTATGGGTTCGCCCAATGCGGTCATTCCATCTCTGATGTTTGCCTCCTTCGTTAGCAGTGAGTCTTTGGCGAGGAAGGGCACCTCCCCTATAATGAACCATAGCAGTGTGTCGTCATCATCCCCCGCGATTGCCACCTCCTCGAACTCTTGCACCCACTTCTGGTCATGGATTTTTCTCGTGGGCTTGTCGTACGATCTCCCATGCAGCTTCCCGTGGGGTTGGTGCCGGGTCGTCATTTTATCCGAGGTAGGCCTCGAAGTCCGAGTCATCTGGTTCTCTGGTCATGTTGCGGAAGAATGTGAACTTTGCGGTCTCTGTTGCAATTCGATCACGCGTCACCTTCTCGAGGCGGAGCAGGAGCGGGCTGGACGCGACCTTTCTCTCGACGTCCTCGTTCTTAGGACGGCTAGCCCGGGACCATATTATCTGCGTTCTGGTTCTGTCGGGTGTCACGCCTGCGGCTCTTAGTGCTCGGTGTCGCGCTTGCACTGCTGATGCTGATAGGAAGATTCCGAGGCTGACGTCATCACCGGGACCCAGTACGCCCTGAAGGGAATGTGTGTCTTGCCCTCGAACAGTACCGCCAACTCCGTGTCTGCCCACCAGTGGGCTGGTAGCGATGCGTTGACTGTCTCCTGTGCGACTCGGATAAGGCGCAAGTCGATGTTCGTCTGCCTGACTGGGGCGATAACTAGGATTCCTGACTGTTGTTGACTGGGATGTCTCTCTTCTCGTTGGTCTACGATTGCCTCCAGTCGTTCGGCCACTCGGTCGAGCATGGCCACCGGGGGGACCGCCACTGACCGGCACTCTGTCCAGTTCGCTGTGAACGCGTCTCTGCAGTAGTCGTAGTCCTGGGGTAAGAACCTTTCGGCCGCGAACAGCGCTCGGTCCACTGCTCCCCACCTCTCTATCGCAGCTGCCAGCAGGAGCCGCTGGCATGGCCCAATCGAGCTTCTTGTACCTCGACAGAGCATCGGCCGTTGTGTTGAATACACCTGCGATATGTTTGACTCTCAAGCGGCAACCGTTGGCATGCAGGAAGTCGTGTAGGTCGGCGATCTCCCGGCGAATGTGGGCTGGGGCCTTCGTCGAACTCTTCGCAACCCACGCGAGTGACGAGGTGTTGTCTCCCGCGATCAGGACATCTCTGTCTCGGATCACATGTGCCCAGTGTCGCAGCGCCGTGGTTATGGCCCTCGTCTCTTTGCAGTTGATCGACTTGTGTATGAATGACTGCTTGAACCGGCCCTGGATCTCCATCCTCTCGCTGTCTGTCCATATTGTCGCGCCGTAAGCTACGTCCGAGGCGTCTGTCTCGACCCTGATCTCCGGTCGCGGTGACCCCTGCATTGCGTACTGCGGGTCTGTCGCGATCACACGCGCCCACCATCTGAGGTCTGTGCGGGCGTCTCGGGGCATGGAGGCTCTCGTAAATCGCTGACTCGGCGCAGTCACCATTAACTGGAGTTCTCTCAGTCGAGGAAGCGTTCTTGCTCCTACTGCGAATCTGGCGAAAAGGAGTTTGCCAATGAGTCGCTGGAGTTCTATCTTCGTTGTTCTTCGTTCTTTGAGCACCTGATCGATCATTCTTCTCAGCTCCACGCGCTTGTCGTTCGGAAGAGACATTGTGTTCTTGCGCGTATCGATAACTATTCCCAGGTACTCGATTCGTCGTGTCGGTGTAAGAACGCACTTGTTTCTCGAGATTATCATTCCTAGCCGCTCCATTATCTTCAGGACTTCGGGCATCTTTCGTGCTAGCTCTTGCTGTGATGGGTCGGCGAACAACAGGTCGTCTAGGTAGACGAACACTGTGAGAGAGCTCTCGGCGGATGATCTTCGCCGCCTGCGCCGTGATCGATTGAAATGCTTCCGGGGCCGTGTTGAGGCCGAAAGGAAGCGCGTTCCAGCGGTACGTGTTCCCTTCGTGCTGGAAGCCTAGCCATTTCCGACCCGTCTGTTCGACCAGGACTTGGTAATATCCGCTCTTCAGGTCCACGCTGGCGAGCCACGCCCCCTTGGTCAGTGCGTTCGCTATCTCGGTCAATCCCTTCAGTCGGAATCGCCTGGTTGTCTGGTACCAGTTCACCGGCCTCAGGTCGTGGATGAGGCGCCAGTCTATGTGGTTCTTCTTCAGCGTCATGAAGATTGGGCAGACTTGCGCTACCTCTGTCGGTGCACACTGCTCCACTGCTTGCAGCTCCATTAGCTCGTTGATTGTGTCTGTGATCGGGCCCTGTGACCCGTTGGGCGACGAGTTCGTCGTCTGCCCGTCCTGTACTGGGACTCCCCTGCCGGAGTAAGTCCACGACACTCGTGCTGGCCCCCATGGCCTCCCCACTCTTTCCACGCTCGACTCATTGAGCCAACCACGTGTGTCCGTTGACCTGGACCAGAGACGGGCTGAGCGTCGGACGATAGGTGCCATGTATCCTGGCTTGTTTCGCTTCTTGCTTGCTCTTGTGACATTCTTCTCTGTATTCAAAACGTAGACGGTGCCTTTTTATATCTGAGGATGGCATAACCTCACTTGGGCAACTACTGCTGCCCCGGGGCCGCATTGCGGTTGCCCGAGGCTTTCTGGAATCTGTGGTTGTTGTATCCGTGGTTTCGGAAGGGACGCTTGGCGAACCGGTGTGATGTGTGAGCCCGCGTGGCAGGGATGGCCTTCTTGGCCTTGGCGGCGACCTTGACGAGGTCCTTGACGTTGGATATGTCCTCGGCGGTGACGATAAAGTAGGCGGCCGCTTCTTCGTTGGCAGAGTCGAGGACTCGGAGGAACTCGAGGCGCTTTTCAACGGCAAGATTAATGGCTGTGGTTATGTCAGCAATCGTCTCCTTGCTGGGGTCAGCCAGGATTGACTTGATTTCTCCGTGTAGGGCGCGCAGGTGTTGGAATTCTTTGAGCACTGCTGGGATTTTGGTGGGTTTGCGTACATCCTCAGCATTCGTGCGGACATCGTCAAGATTCTCGCTCAGTGATGCTATTGTAGCAGCCTGTGACCGCACCAGGGCCTCCAGGCTCTCCAGTGTCACGGGGGGCTGTGCGTCGCCCATCTTCTCGGAACTACCGGGGAATGGGGTTTTAACCCCTTGGTAAAATTGGTCTGAACTGGACCGTAGATTTGATTCGAATATTTGGTCAATATTCGATCTCTCTCGAATATTTGTACCAGATGGCCGGTAGTCCATCTGGGCCTGTACCACGCCCCGAGGCGTACTTACGCATCGCGTCTACGACGGTATGCATTCGATCATAGTATAGGTGGTTAGTATATCGCGCTGTCACCGCGGAGACCCGGGTTCAAGTCCCGGTGATCGAGCTTTTTTGGCTTTGGGATCATGGTCTGCTAGACTAGGCTTCCACAAAGTGTGGCTCTGCTAGCTGTCCTAGCCTCTAGACATACTTGCTCTACCCAACGGGGGGGGCGATCGTTTATTAAAGAAGAGAGCTAGTGTAAACGATCAGGGGACTCCGGCCAGCTTACCTACTGGGCGGATATACCGGTCTTGACCAGTATCGTGCCGTCGGATCTGGATGTTCCGAATTTTCTACCATTCTGCCCGCATAAACTGCGCGGCTCGCCTGGTCGGCGCATCACCATGCCGGAGCGAGGCGATCTCATTGCCCTCCGCTCACGGCCCGTTACCCGAGGTAACCTGTCAGCGCGATGTAACGCCAGCTAGCTGTCCTAGCCTCTAGACATACTTGCTCTACCCAACGGGGATATCCCACCGGCAACGAGCATAGTGGAATGGCTTGCAGGCACGCTTGCGAGCCCAAACCGACCGTCTCCTTGAGAGACCGCGTCAAAGAATGTCTGTTGTGGCTTACATCTGCCGTTGTAACGCGTGTCAGCCCCACCCTACCTAGCTCTCCCAGCCACTAGCTCCCGTCAGAGATTTAAAGTGGTGGTTGGAGAAGGATGGAGGCCAGGTGTCCCTGGACCCCCGGGTGTGTGCGGACCCCGTTGCCCATATATCTCAGCATGCTTTTCGTGGAGGCCCACGTCCCCATGGACAGGAGGACTTCGGTACTCGTGTGGGCTACCGCCAACTCCGTGGTGGCGCCCTTGCGGAATGAGTGCCACGAAATGTCGGTGCCGTACGCCTGGTGGATCCAGTGGCGGAGGGTTGACGCCGGTAGCGGCTTCGATAGTGAAATACCACCGGTTGAGGTGATCGCCCGCCAGATGAGGTCGTCGTCGCGGCGCGTTGCCGTGGGGACCCATGCCTTCAGGGCCCTTGCTGGGTTAAAGCGGGCCCACGATTGGTTTGGTACCAGCTTGCGGACGCCTGTGGCAGTCTTAGTTCTCGCGAACAGAAGGAGGGCATTGCCATCAGCGTCGAACTCGACGTCTCTTCGTCTGAGCCCAAAGATCTCTGCGCCTCTACTCACGGTGATAAAGCAGAGAGCAGAAAAGAGGGCGGCCTGGAAGGCTTGGGGTGACTTCCGACGTCTGTCTATGACCCTGCGGACTCTCGCGGACGTGACAGGCTTCGCACCCCCGGTCAGGCCTTCTACAGAGGCGACGTTCCGGGCGGCGGCGATTATCTGCTTGGCAGCGATCGGGGGGCGCCAGTCAGACACGAGTGGGGCGGCCTCGCAAATCCAGTAGCCTTTCCTGTGTATCGACTGTGGGCCCGACGTGGTACCCTCGGTCAGAAGGAACTCTTTGAGCTGTTGCGCGTGTGAGTGGCTCGCGTTGCGGGATTGGAGGAATTTGGCGACCCAGCCCGCTGCTGTGCGGCGCGACGATTCGTTTCTGAAATGTGATAGTCGGTCGTCAGCGAGGAGGGCTTGGAACGGGTCCTCAGGATAAGCGCCACGAAGCGGATCTTGCCCTTGTCTGTCGCTGTCCAGGCTAGCTCGGACTGCAGGAGGTGTTTCGCCTGGACTCTGAGGTACAACTTGAGGGGTGTCAAACGTTTGATGGCTCGGACCTCGGGCGAGTTGAGGTCCGGGCACAGGACTATCGCCGCTGATCTCCAGTGTCGAGGGTTCCCAGTCTGGGTCGAGGCGCGTATTGTCTGGAGGCGACGACACGTCACTCCAAGAAGGGCTATAGGAGGAGCTATATAAATCCTGACTCCCCTCCAGTCCATCTGGAAGCCGTTGTCGTGGATTGACCAGGCTATTTCTGCAAAGCCTGGTAAGGCCAGAACCTTGTCGGGGCGTGCTGTGACGTCGATCTCGACCGGCCCCCACTTGCGCATGATGGTTTCCAAGACTTCTCGGGGTGACGACCAGTCGAGCTTGGCGAACCTGGAGAGCCTGTCCGCCTGGACATTCAGGTGTCCGGCAATATGGAAGCAGTGGACGTCGAGGCGCTTGGTTTCTGCCGTGTTGTAGATGTCCTGTAGGATCTGGTGTGCGGCTGGGGGAGGTTCGGCGATCCCCGTCTGTTTACCCAGCTGATGGCAGCTGAGTTGTCGGCAAAGACTGTGAGAGAGGAGCGTGACTCCTGCTGGGGCACGAGATTGATCGCCTGAGCGATCGCGAAGAGCTCCTTGACGCCAATGTGTTCCCCCTTGAGATGAGGGGGGGAAGGCACCCTGTGATGCCGCTCCCTTCTCCCCATTGAACAGGCATGCTCCCCAGCCGGACGTTGATGCGTCTGAGGTGACAGAAATCTGGAGCGTATCGCGTATTTCCCAGTCCGCTCTTGCTTCGGCGAACCTCTTGGGTGGGCGATCGCGGAGGAGGACTTGCCACGCCGCCAGCTGCCTGCGGATTTGGCTGGAGAGGTGGACGGTCTCCGTTGTAGGGGTGGCCTGCAGTGGTCTGAGTGCGAGGCGGGCGAACTGTGTGGTCCCTGCGAAGAATGACAGACGGCCTAGGAGCTTCTGCCAGTCTGAAGCTGTGATGGACCCGACCCGGAGGGCCTTGGCGATCGTGGCCGTGTAGGTCTCGGCCTTGTCTTTTGAGATTCTTAGGGACTCGCTTGCGGTGTCTATGTGGACACCTAGGTAGTCTACCTGCTGGGTCGGCGTGAGGACGCACTTGTTGAGGCCCGGTATCGCCCCCAGCGATAGCATGAGGTCGATGATCTGCGGGGTGACCGAAGCTAGGTACGATGGGGAGGCATGGGACACTAAGAAGTCGTCGAGATAGACCGCGATGGTCACCCCGAACCTGTGTGCGATGATCTTTGCAAGCTGTATGGTCGTGCTCTGGAACACGTACGGCGCCGCTGTCCATGCGAAGCCGAGTGTGTTGTACCTGAATGCGCGGCCGTCCGGTAGGACCACGCCTAGGAGGGGGGGAGTCTCGCGAGGCGACGCCAAGTTGGTGGTATCCCGATGCTAGGTCTATCTTGATCATGTAGTCGTTCTTGTGCAGATTGCGGACCGCCCGTCTGATGCCGAACAGACGAAACACCCTCAGCTCTGCTGTCAACTCGTTCAGGGCTCGGAGGTCGTGCACGGGGCGGACATCGTCTTTGCCCTTCGACACCGCGAACAGGGGTGCGCTGTGACGCAGTTCGTCTATCGGGCACGGGGAGAGGACGCCCTTGGCGACTAGCTCTTCGATCTTCGGGAGTAGGCGGGGGTCCACTCGCCTTTGCGGTTCTGGTGGAGGGGGCGCAGAGGTGAGGTGGATAGGGACGCCATCCCGCAGCCAGCTTACTACCTCGGGGGAGGCACCGAGTCTTGCCCACACCGGCCACTTTTTGTTCATTGACGGGAACTGAACATCTGTGGCAAGGGCTACTTCTTGTGCTTCTTGTGAAACCCCCCTTTGTTCTGGGGCTGGTCCTTTCTCTTACCCTTGGCTCTGGCTTTGGCTGCGCAGTAGGAGATGGCACGGGGGGTTTTGGTCTGGGACGTGTTGAACAAGTCGAGAAACAGTTCGCAGGTTGCGTCCGACCAGTTGTCGTCCTTGAGGTCCAGAAGGGTACGGCGTGCTTGGAGTTCCACCAGGAGTCTTGCTTTGAGCGGCTCGTCGTCGAGGGCGTTGACGATCACCATCACGCGGCGAAGCCACTTTGCTTCCGCCTTAAGTGGTCTCTTTGTCGGAAGCTCGCCGTATGCATCCATCTCTGCCAGTGTTTGGTCAATATCCGCTTCATCTTGTTCAGGGAAGAAATCAATTTGAGATTCCTTCGGCGGCTCGGTCTCGGGCGGCGGAGGAGGCGGATTAAGCTTTGCAAGCTGTTGCGAGATGGTAGCGATTGAGGCTTCTAGGTTATTGAGCCTCGTTGCCGTCGGATCTGGATGTTCCGAATTTTCTACCATTCTGCCCGCATAAACTGCGCGGCTCGCCTGGTCGGCGCATCACCATGCCGGAGCGAGGCGATCTCATTGCCCTCCGCTCACGGCCCGTTACCCGAGGTAACCTGTCAGCGCGATGTAACGCCAATAACAGAGAGCCCTCCTCTTAAATCCAACCAAAATGGGGGGGGCGAGTATTTACTTCGGGTGGCTTCCCCGAGCTCTTATGACAGACCCGGGTAAATCCTCGTCTCGCGATCCGGTCAGGTCCGAAACGGCTCCGACACCTGCCGATGCGTTTCGAAGTGTGACCTAAAGTGCACATTGATCGGCGCGCGCAGGTGCCAGTGATGGTCCTGTGACAGGAAGCCACCTAACTCATACTCCCAAAGGGGGGTAAAGGATTTATTCTTCTCGGGCTCCTTTAGGCCCGATGTGCCTTCGGGCATTCGAAATTCTGATGCCATAAACTGCACGTTTCCGTGCGCCCTCTCGGGCGTCTCAGCACCCCGGGTGCCAATGGGCTCGAGTGGTACTCTAAAGTGCGCTTCTCCCCTAAAGTGCACCGCTTGATAACCAAGCTAGCTATCCTAGCCTCATGCTTGACTGGCAAGCCTTTCTCACATACTACGCTTGATATCCAACGGGGGGGGGAGAAGATTTACTTTAGAAACCCCGGTCTCCTAAGTAAATATTCGGGACTTACCTGCGCTCCGGCAACCTATGTAAGTCGAACGTGCTCATCTTACCGGATGAGCCGTACATCGGCCTTGGCCGATGCGGGCAGACGGGAGACGGTCGGCGGAGCCGAAGTTTCTACCATTCTGCCTGCTTAAAGTGCACCCGCGCAACGATTGATCGTCTCTTGCGGATGGCGTCACCCAAGGTGACATTAGAGCTGATGTAGCCCCAGACATTCTTTTCATTAACCAACGGGGGGGGCGCTTAATTTACACAGTCAGCACCGCATCAACCGACAACTAGGCATAGCAGGCAATGACGAACCTGCGCCAAGATGGAAGGGAACAAGGGAAGGCATCGGCACGATAGTGAGCCCACACGCAACTGCAAAGTGGGACATCGGCATAACGGACAGCCTATCGGGAAGAGTGCAAGCCAGCATAATGAGAACCGGCAGGGACATACTAGTCATCAACGTGTATGGCCCTCCATCCGGCCACAGCAAGCAGGAGAAGGATGGATTCAGGGACACTATACAGAAGATCATGTACATGAAAGGGAGCATGGAGGCCATAATTATGGGAGACTGGAACATCGACCCAGGCCAGATGGAAAGATCCACCCGGTGGAAGGATATGATGGAGAAGCACAGGCTCAAAGCCATCATACCCAAGTCTGGGACGCTCACATCAGGAACATCAACCCCGGACTTTGCAGTGACAACACCAGGAATCCAGGGGGCGGAGATTGAGGTGGTAGAGTCTCAGAAGGTCGGGGTATGGGGCTCAGCACACAATGGAATCACACTAGCATGGAAGGAACAACGGTACTATGGCAGAAGTGAGCGAGACGTGGCTCTGGCCATACCCGAGGTGCACACCTGGCCCATGAAAAAGAAGGAGGGGCCAGTCACAGTCTCAAAGCTGAACAGGAACAAGAGCTCGGACCAATGGGAAGAGACTATAAGAGCATGCATGGGCGACCCAGTGAACAACAGGGGAGCAAAGGCAAGGGACAAAGTGTTCGGGAACGGAGTGTGGAGCGAACTCCAGCGAACCCCATGGACAGAAATAGGCAACAGGACCAGGAAGGAAAGGATGAAAGAGGAGCTGGAGAAATACTGGGGAGAGCGCAGGGCCAAATGGGTGACCGACCTCAGCAGAAGTGCAAAAGGGGGGTATAGGGCCTCAAGGGCCTCAGTGGAAGCTGCCATCAGAAGGTGGTGGTGTGATAACCAATACAAGGGAATGCCGGAGAGCCTCCTCAAGGACGGAGTGATAACTACGGACAAGGCGGCCATCAGCGAGATCCTCTTGCAACAGTATGCTAGAGTCAGCAGAGGCAGGGAACCCACCTGGAAGACATGGAGGGGCAGGGACGGAAATGAGTTCAAGGAAAGCGAGGTCAAAGCCGCAATCAAAAGGATCAGGAGGGACACCGCACCAGGGCCTGACCTCACATCTGGAGACATGCTGAGAGAGCTGGATGAGAAAGGCCTTAGGGAAGTGACGAGGCTCATCAACAGGGTCTACAGGGAGGGCGACGTACCCAAAGCATGGAAGTATGCCACAGTGTCGGCCATACACAAGACAGGGAAGCCAAGGGTCAAGCCGGAATCATATAGACCAATATCCTTGACACCACTGCTGTACAGGGTCTATGGTAGACTGCTCAAGATACGTCTGGAAGCAGCAACGAAAAGGTTCATACCAAGAGAACAGGCTGGTTTCCAGTCAGACAGGGACGTCATCCAGCAGATACAGTACATTGTGCAGCGGCACCAGGAGGGGGGTGAGACCACGTCAATCTTTCTGGACATCGAGAAGGCATATGACACGGTACCAAGGGACATTCTCATGGATAAGCTACAGGGTATGGGGGTGGAGGAGCACTTGATCAGGGCAATTCAAGGCACAATAAAGGAAACCTGGATATCAGTCAAGGGGGCAAAGGCATGGGAAAAGAACCAACAGGGGAGTTAAGCAAGGGTGCGTCCTGGCACCGACACTGTTTGTGCTGTTCATGGCTAACTGGCCCCACCTGGCCAGAAAGAAAATCAAGGGAGAACGGTACGACATCAGAGAACCGCCAAGGACCACGAGCCACCTCAGCGACCGACTACCGGCAGCACTTACCATGTTTGTGGATGACACTGCGGTCACAGGGAGCAAACCGGAGCATAGCCAGATGGTCGCCAACATAATGGTAGACATAATCAAAGAGCATGAAATGAGGGTGAACGCCCAGAAGAATGTAATGATTAGCGTGGACAGAACAGCCCTAGTCAGGATCGAGGGGGTAACACTACTGCCAGAGAAGGAGGCGAGATACCTGGGATTATGGATCGCAAGTGGGAAGGACCCTATGTCGGCCTGCATAAGGCGGAAACAGGAGCAGAGCGAAAGGTACAAGAGACTGGTGAGATGGGCAGGGTGGACCAGGGCAAACATGCCAGCACTAGCGAGCAGGCTACTACTGGAAATATATATATGGCCCAGGATCCTCTTCGGAGTCGAGGTGTGGGGGAACGCACCGGGAGGTAGAAGGATCTGGAATGACTGGCAGGGAATCATGGCAGGAACAGGACCGGGAGGGGGCGCAGCCATGAGGCTGATGAATGGATGGGTGGACCTCCAGGCACACATGGAATGGCTGGCAGTCAAAAGGATAGTCAACTACAGGGACCAGGATATACCAGTCAGAAACAGAGAATGGGGGCGGGGCACGGTTATGTGGGAAGCTAGGGAGAGAGTGCAGCATCTACTGGAGGGCACCAGAGAGGGAGCCCCTAAACCAGCGCTACTGGATTATGGCATGGAAACGATCAGGAGGGGGTGGATGAAGCGGTGCAAAAGCCGTACGGCACTAGGACTAATGGAAATCATGGGGACAAGGAAATTAAGCAAGTGTCTGCAAGGTAAGCCTACGGTAGACCGAAAGGCTGGGAAGGGGCAAAAGCAGGGCGGAATGGAAGAGAATTGTATCCATTGCAGCCAATGTCAGCCCATCCCCATCGTCGGCAGAGAGAGGGGAGGGCCCTATGAGAGCCATCACAGAGCTGGCCCAAGGCGCTGACCTGAAGAGAGAAATTAGCAGACTATGCCCCCTATGCTCGGAGGAGTCGGAGGTGAGCCTGTTCTACAGGATCATTAGGGAAAAGCCAGGACCAGCAAGGAAGCAGGAAATGATCAGGGAGTGGGCAGAGGGCCAGAGGCTAGGATCGGCAGCGCACATAATCTGTGAATGCCCGGCAGTAGACAGGGGAGAAGCTTGGACAAAGCTGTGGACAGCAGCGAAGCACAAAACTAAGGACTTGGAAGTAAGGCAGGGCCCCCAGGGCGAATGGTACCAGGAAAGACCCATCCTAGAATTACAGCAACTAATAATATGGGGCTCGGAGGACATTTGGGAAGGCCTCACGGCAGGACTACGGGAGCTGGCAAAGGTTTACAACAGCTTCAAGGTGGAATAGAAGCATGTCATGAACCCCTGACTCCAGGACCGGGAAGGGATGGACAAGGAATCAGCCATGGACCACCCTCGCTGGTGCTAAGCTCCTGGGATCAGTGAGGAAAGGCCCCACGTATCCCGGTAGCCAGGAACCAAAGCAAGGGAAGGAACGACTGCAAGGAAATAACAGGAAGGACAGACCAGAAATAAGAAAGAAAGGACATGCAACAAGGACAGAGCAAGGATAAGGTCAAGGAAATCCATATTCATATGGTTGCACCACTCGTTGGGACCCCAAGGAAACTGCAGGGACTGGCCACGGGGGTCGGAGGGGCACAGGTGCCCCTGCCGCCCTTGTTAACGACATGGGAAACCAAGGACATGTAGTGCAAGCGAAATGTTGTAAGGGGTAACAGGACAACCAGGCCTAGTGCCTGGGGGTACACCACCCATGCCCTGACCCACGCCACCTAACCGGGGTAGACAGCATGGACTTAGTCACTTTCCCCGCCTTCGGGTAGGCTTCTTAACAGAGTCGAGGGGGCATGGAATTGGGGAACCGGACAGACGAGAGGGTGCCGTGGCTGAACGGCTCTACAAGGACTGCAGGGAAGCAAGGAGTGTCATAGTCAAGGTTCTGCAGGACGATCCTGCCTGTCAATGCCCCGAGGACAGACCCCCAGGCTCCCCGGATAGTTGCCGGACTTTCAGGGAGACAGGAAAGCATATTTGCACGGAGATGGCCGCAGGGCCTCTGGGGCGATTGGAATCGGCTTTCCGCGAAGACAGTAGCACCGAAAGCCCAAGGCAAACGCTGCTGACCAGTTTGCCACGGGAAATAGGCAGTACCCCGGGGCACTCAGCTCCAAGACAACGGGAAACAAGCTCAGTCCGGGGTCAGAATCCAAGCACCATAAATTTCTTTCTTTCTTTCTTTCGCTTAATTTACACAATGTTAACGAGGAAGCTAGTGTAAGTTAAACGTGAAGTCCTCTCCGCTTACCGAGGGAGAAGGAGTATACCAGTCGTAACTGGTACCGTGCCGTCGGATCCGGCGGATCCGAACTTTGCGCCATTCTGTCCGCATAAACTGCGTGACTCGCCTGACCGGCGAAACACCTTTTGCCCGGAGTGAGGCTATCACATCGCCCTCCGCTCCGGGCCCGTTACCCGAGGTAACCTTACTGACGATGTAGCGCCAGCCTTATGCCATACACCTGGCACGCTCTGAACAAGTCGAAGTCTGGCTCGCCTAACCTGACGAGCAGGTACACTTACCTTAACAAGCGTAGAAGCTGGCAAGCCTCCAGCGACAACTCTTTTACCATTGTCCGCTTCATGCCATGCTAGGTGCCGCAAGGGTGCGCAGATTCCGACTGGGTAAGAATCGACCATTATTTCTCTAGACTATGTATCGACCCAAATTCGGCACATTGGTGTCGAACCCTCGCCTCAGTGCTCATGAGCGAAGCCGTGACTTCGCGGGTCTACCACGCCCGGCGGACAACAACCCAGGCAGCGCTGTGCCCTTATCCTGCGAAAGTTGTAAACAGTCTTTATATCCTTTTGGGCCCTTACACGGCACAACGCGAACGGTTGGTTTTTGCAGACGTGGGAAAATCACGGCAGCCCCTGCACGTTGTTCTTTCCACAGCTGAGCTCGTATTCGATTGTTCCTGGTCCTGGTATCGTCACACTGCCCATCACGGGGCTTCTGGAAAATCAATACTGTGACATCGGTGGTAGTCACGGCAAAAAAGTGCGTGCACACCCGACAGCCCAGTGACCCCACCCCACCGCTTATGGAAGTATTTATACCAATCAAGCGAACGCCGCGGCAATCAGTTTGTCGACCTCTGCGTCGAGATCCCTCTTCTCCTCGAGAGTCTTCGCGGCCTCAGCCATAAGCCAAGGCAGTACCTGGGTCTCCACCGCCCTCTCGACAGGGTCGTAGAAGTGGTTCTCAGCCTCGAGGGCACCCATGACAGAGTCGAAGATGCCGTCGACATAGGACTTCGAGACCTGCGCGCACTCGACCTTGCGGGCAACAACGCGCTCTGCCTGCAGACGGACCATCTCCTGAACCTTGCGACGCTGCTTCTCCTCCTGGCGGCGTTTCTCCTCTTCCTCAAGACGGTGGACCTCAGCAAGGTCAGCAGCACGGCGGGCAGCGGCCTCCTCTTGGCGGCGTCTGAGGGCGACCATCTCGTCCTCCTCCTGAACCTCCATGAGAGCCTGGTGGAGAGTCTTGCCCACTAGGACCTCGAGGATGGCCTCAACCTCAACGTCGAAGTCGAAGAGCTCGCCCTCTTCGATCTGGGTGGCGACGTCCTCGCCGACCTTCGGGGGGATGTATTTGGGGAGGGGCACAATGTCGATAAAGGCGTCAGTGCCAATCGACTTGTCCTCTTCGATCACACGTTCCGTGATTTCTTCCAGGTACTGCGCTGTCTGCACGTCAATGTGCTCGCGGCCAGACACTGGAGGCATTTCAGTCTCTTCTTTGCGAGCAGACGAGCGGATTTGGCGAGTTCTCATTTTCGCGCTACCAGCGCTCTGAGTTCCTTCCTGTTCGGCTTCAGCACGCTGTCTGTTCACAAGATTGCGAGCAGCCCACGTAGAGCCGCGGACGACACGGCGATCATGCAAGAGACTGCCTTGTGGCCTGTATAACAACGAAAAAAGAAATGGTAACTGACTTCTCAGCCCTATATGACGACATCTGCTGCTCAGCAGGTCGAGTTTGTGGCTTATAGCTATAGCTCATCGTAATCGAAATTCTGCCCTTCACATTTACGGTGGTACATGATTTATGTCGAGTAAGACGGGGCGACAACATACGCCTGATAACGCGCAGAGCTTACCAGAGACCAGCCTTGTCCTGCGGAACATTTGATGAATTCAAGTGCCACAGCATGACGGACCTGTTGTCGAACGCGTGGGATCAGCTCATTGGCTTCATAAAGCGCAAATCCCCCGCTGAGTTTGACGATGGTGCCATTCGCACTGAGATGGAACGTTTTTTCGCCAAGGAGGGCGACAAACCGGACCTCGACATCGCGCACGTCCGTAAGAAGTACAAGAAAGACTTCGGGGACCAGGATCGGGCTCTGATAAGCTCATCCCGCGACGAAGAGGAGTATCTCCGTCTGCTAACGATTGTTCACTCCGCCATTCGTGCCGCCAAAGCTGCAACAAGGGAGATTCAGACCGCGGACAGCGATGACGAGCTCGAAAGCGGCTCTGACATGGACGAGCCACTGATCCCCGAGAGTGTAACCCCGCTGGAATCATTCATCCCCGCCGACATCGACGTGATCTCCGCCGCTCGAGGGCTCGCCGCCGACCCGAGCGAGAGAGGCGAGCTAGTAACAGTTCCCTCTGTTGTACGCGAAGGTAAGGCCGTCCGAGTCTGGCGCCGAGTGGCGAGCACCCCGACAGCCGCCACGGAGGACCAGACTACTCTCATCAAGCTCCACGAGCACCCTGACTTCCCCCGAACGTTCGTACAAGCATTTATCAAGGGTGAGACCGAGGCTGACGCAGAAGACGCCGAGTTCACCCTCAACCCAGTGCAGAGCAGGGCCTACCACCCCGCATTCGAGACTGCCGACCCCATGCTCGTCTGCGCCCCCACTGGGTCGGGTAAGACGAACTGTGCGATGCTCGCTATCCTGCAGCTCCTCCAACAGTCCATGGAGACATGCTCTGCCAACGCACCTTTTGATTTATTCAAAGCAGTTTATGTCGCACCGATGAAATCTCTCGTAAGCGAGATGGTGCGAGAGTTTAGGGGCCAGCTGACCAAGATTGACCCGCGCATAGTAGTGAACGAGCTCAGTGGCGACTATTCGCTCTCTTCCCGCGAGCTCACCGCGACTAATCTCGTCGTCATCACTCCGGAAAAGTTCGACATTATCCTGCGAAATGTGGGAATCAGCACATTCATCGATGCGATCAAGTTGGTGATCATTGACGAGATCCACCTCCTGCACGACACCAGGGGCCCCGTCCTCGAGGCCATCGTCGCTAAACTGCGGCGAGAGGTCCACGGCCCCCGCGCCACCGCCAGAGACGTGCGGCTGGTTGGGCTGAGCGCTACCCTCCCGAACCGCGTGGACGTGGCGTCTTTCCTCGGCATCCCCCGACCCAAGCAGCACTCGCACGTCGTCTTCGTCCCCCCCGAGCGGCGGCCTGTGCCCCTTACCCAAGAGTTCTTCGGGCTCGAGGACCAGAGCACGAACATCATAGAAGCCAACCCGTATGCGGGCAAGCCGCTCAAGAAGCACAGGAATCTGAACGACCTGCTTTGGTTCAGACTGAGGGGCCTGCTCACGCGGGTGTCGGACAACAGCGTGGAGATGCGGAACCAGTACAGCTCCGTCCTCGTATTCGTCCATGCACGCAAGGAGACCGAGTCCACCGCCAAGTTTATCGCTGCACAGCTCGCCAAGCTCGAGGCCGAGCTGACCACGGGCTCGCTCGGCAGAGAGACGGTGGATGCGGAGGAGGTCAGGTTCGAGACGCTCAAGGGACTCATGCCACAGGGCGTCGCGGTGCATCATGCAGGAATGTGCAAGGAGGACCGCCGCTTTGTCGAGGATTGGTTCGCCAAACCCACAAGCCTTAAAGTGCTCGTCTCGACGTCAACCCTGGCCTGGGGAGTTAACCTCCCGGCGGACGCTGTCGTGATCAAGGGCACCGACGTGTACTCGCCTGAGCACGGCAAGTTCACAGACCTCTCGACCATGGACATTCTTCAGATGATCGGCCGTGCTGGCCGGCCGCAGTTTAGGACAGTCGGCCAGGCCCCGGCCGTGGGCGTCATACTCAGCATGCAGTCCAAGATGCAGAGCTACGTGCGTGTGATGAATGCCAGCATGGCTGTCGAGAGCCAGCTCCTCAGACGTGTGGTGGACGCTGTGAACGCCGAGGTCGCCTCAGGTACGGTATCATCAGTCGAGGACGTTGTCGAATGGCTCGGGTATACATACTTTACCGTTCGTGCCCTGGCGGCGTGGGAACGCTATCGCTGCGCCGAGATCATCGCCAGTTTCGGCAGGGGCGAGGAAATGGCCCGGGTGGAGGAGCTGGAGGATGAGGGCGAGCGCATGGCCGGGCGTAGAGCTCTGTTGCTGGAGTCGATCGCTCAGTCTGTTGTTGATAGACTCGTATCGCTCAAATTTATCACAAAATCTGACTCAACCCTAGAGTCGACCGCTATTGGCGGTATCGCGTCCCAGTACTACCTGACCCACTCCACGGTCGACACCTTTCTCGAAGGCCTGGACCGCTGTGCTTCCTCCTCCATGGAGCATGACATCATCTCTCTCTTTAGCCGCGCAAGTGAGTTCGCCCAACTCCCCGTGCGTGTCGATGAGATGGCGCGGATCCGCGATCTCCGGAAGAAAGCTCCCATTCCTATGCGGGATACGGACCTGCCCGCCGACCGGTCGACCAACGCGGGCAAGATCTCCATGCTACTCCAGCTATATATCAGCCGCGCGACCAGTGTCCCCGAGTTGGCCGCAGATACTGTGTATATCGCCCAGTCGGCCGCCCGTCTCTTCAGGGCAATGGCCGCGCTGGCCGTGACCAAGGCTCTCGCCGAGACTTCCAGGGTCCTGCTCACACTCGCTAGGGCAGTAGAGCTGAGGGAGTGGTGGGTCATACCGCCCTGGGCAAGGCTGGGGGTCGAACGGAGCTCCTTAGCAAACCTGCCCCCGCACCACGACTGGGCGACCGCTGCGGTGGCCGGAGAGGACGGGTTTAGGGCCCACGTTGACCAACTGACAGCACGCGGGGTGAGTCCGGATATCGGGGTGGCCCTAAGACGGCTGCCTGTGCCCACTATTGTTGATTCAGTGGTGTATACAATTTCCGATTCGATTATTCGCATATCCGGTTATATCTGCCTCCCCGAGATCTTTGAGTGGGATTCTGCCATTCATGGCAACGGTATCGTCTTTACCGTCCTCATCAACACTGCTGACGGCCGCACGATCCTCGGCTCCACCTCTGTTGTGATTCCATCCGGCCAGGAGGAGGCTGAACTGTCTGTCACCGTCCGTCACAATCCAGAGAGGTCTGTGTCAGTTTGTATCCTGCCCGAACGCTGGCCCTATTGTGACACTTCGACCATTTTGTCATGCCGCGACGCCGTTGCCCCCCGCATCGACTCGGCCGCCACCCCCCTCGCTGTCGCCCCCAAGCCACAGTACAGGTCCGTCCTGCAAGCCCTCGTCCCACCAGGCGTTGACATCCGAGAAAACTCTGCTCTCTACTCCCCGCTCGAACCCGAGGTCACTGCTGCTGTACCTGCGCTATTGGTGGGCAAGGCCGACTCGCCTGTTGTAACATCGACTCTGGCTGACTTGAAGGCGCCGGAGAGTAGTGTGTTTATCGCATGTAGGCCCCGCGGGGCGGTCCAAGCGGCGTGTCTCGCGGTCTGCGGCCTTATGCGCTCTGTTGATGTCGACGACGCAATCTCGGCTATGCCTGGTCATGTTAGGGCAATCGTGACCGCCGGGAACTTGACAAGTGCCCGCGTTCACGCAGCAGCACTCTCTATCGTCTGTTCCGGCAAGTTCACAGTCGTGACTCTTTCCGGTGATCCAGAACTTGACGTCCACCTCACTCGGATCTCGCCGCTCCCCGTCATCGCCGTGGGCACCCCCCAGGCCGTGGGCCATGCCACGGTCGACCCTATCAAATTCAGGACCGGGTACCCCCAACTCGATCTGACCCACTCCGCACTGTTCCTGCTCGCAGACCTCGACCAGCTCTCAGCAGCGTACGAGGACCTCATCATCAGGCTCAAGGCATATGTAGCTAACCACGACACGGACAACGGACCCAGGATAGTCGCTACGGCCATGGCGAACGCCACGACGCCGTACCTGGCAACTTGGGTGATGAAGGAGTGGGGATCTGACACCATCATCCCGTTCCACACCCAGCCTGAGAAGGCAAACGTCGGGGAGGTCAGAGTGACCCCGGTTAGCGCCCCATACCTCGGCACAAGGGCCGCACTCGCATGCAGACTCATCGCCAAGTCGACCCCGGAGTCAGGCGGAGTCGTAATCTGCGTGACTTCTCCCAGAGTCGAGCGGCTCATCCGCCGTAATCTCTCGGCAATGAGGCCCGACCTCCTGGACATGGCCGAGTTCATCCCAATCACCGCCCACCCCACTGCGGTAGACCCGGCCATGACTGTGGTCGTCGACATCGAGGACGCCGAGCCCCCAGTCGGGCCTGACGTGCTGAGCAGACTTGTGTGCGGGGCTGGGCAGGCGCTCGTTGTCACTGTTACGGCGAGGCATGCGTATCATGACGCATTCGTGCGGGAACGGAAGTCTTTGACTGAGTCGAGATTCGATCCGAATATCCCAGATATGCAAGATCTAATCCCACGCTGGGTATACTTTGGTGTCCTAAGCGCTTCCATATCCAGAGATCTGATCGAATCTATCCAATCATCAGGCCAAGATGCCCAGCGCGACGAAGACAAGGCTCTCGACCGCATCACCGCCAGCTTCGTCGAGCACGTTGTCGCCCGCTCCTACCTCCGCGACAGACTCCAAGAGAACCCAACATTCTACCATATTGGGGTGACTCGCACCAACAGAGACAACTCCAACGCAGTCCGCGGTATCCTCACCGCCGCCCTCGTCAACACGATGCGGTCCCTCAAGACGCCGAAATACGGCCACCTCGGGCTCGACACCGTGCCCTGCATGCTTCATCTTGACTCGGTCAATGAACGTGCAGTTTTAGGTCTGTCTCCAGTCGGGTCTCTCGCGACGAAATGGGACCTTCCACTCCGGGTTGTCATCCGGCTCTACCACTTTGTCTCAGATGCTATGGGCGGCGGTGTCCAAATCGGTGCCGCCACCATCTGCGCCGTCATTGCGAGTGCCCTCGAGGACGGCGGCCTTGCCCTGTCAGTCCCGCTCGACCAGACGGACCTTGTGGCCCGAGCTGTGGGCGCGGGTTGGGCTGCGGCGGAGGACAGCGGTACTCAGCCCGGCCTGTTCTACCTCCTTGCTGCCGTGGCGAACGGAGGCCTCGCCCCCCTCTCCCCCGCCCTGCATGCTGCAGCGACAACGGCGATTCCCCTCGCCTACCGCGCCGCCCACGCCCTGCTTGCCCTGATCTTCGCCTCAGTACCCCGCCCAGGCCCGTCGGCGTCCTCCGAGCAGCTCGAGGCCATCGGTAAGATCATGTACAACCCGGCAACAACGGTCTCGCGATTCCTGCAGCAACTCACCCAGGGGTCGGCCGAGACGCAGCTCGACGTTGGCGATGGGGAGGAGGAGGAAGTTGATTACATCAAATTCACTCAACCCCAGGGTGACCCTGACTGCGAGGTCAGCGTTGCTGTGGCTAATGACGGTCACAGCGACACTATTGTCATGCCGGGTGAGATTCAGCGGTCCCAGCGCGTCATCGTAATCAGATACAGAGCCGACCCCGTTCCGAGCGATGAGTTCGAGGGCCTGTGCGAGCCTGAGGAGGGCACAGAGCGTCTGGTCGGCGGTTGTGTTCTTGATATGAGTAGTTTTGTCGACGGTCGCGCAGTCATCCCGAGATACAGCGACCATGTGACGGAGGACGCCAGAAACGAGTTTGTGGACCTGATAAGCGACGCGTACTTCGAGGAGAACAGTATATACGTGCATGCGGACTGATGGGTATGTATCACGTAAATCCGGATTTGGCGACAGGAGAGGGCTCAAAGTCCATGCTTGGGTAAATGGAATTCATGAGAAATGCGGATAGAATTCCATATGCGCAAATGTTCAACGACGTCTCAGCCAGCAGAAAGACTTGAGAATGTCAGTGTGATCTTTCAAAAGCGTGGAGCACCTCGCTCAGTAACGTTGAGGACCTCTTCGGCCCGAGTCTGAGAGTCATGATGGCGTGTCTCAGTCATCACCGGACTCGAACAGGAGCGAGGGCCAACATCAGACCCTTCTTCTGGGAACGAACTAGGAACGACAGCGAGATGTCGTCAAAGCGGTGGGGTCGAGAGAGTCCGGAAAAGCCTTCAAACGAGTTGCTGGCGAGCGGATTGGCCGGCCTGTGCGGTGGAGCAGCGTCGGAGTTCCAGTCTTGAGGTCGAAGATGAAGAGTGTTCCACTCACTGCCGCCACTGCCAGCCAGTTATTGGGGGTGAGTGTGAGCATCTCCACCCATTCTGATATGTGATCCATTTTCATTTTTGCGTGTCAGGAAGTAGGTCTACTGAAGCTATCCCGCGTCGGAAATCATTGCTCGCTCAATCTTCGACCGTGATTCGTTCCCACATTTTTTTCAACATCATTTTGCAGAAAAAAGTGCAGCAGAGGACGCAACGAATTGACGTACAATGGCTTCAGTTAGCCCGTATGATATTGGACGTGCATTCTCGTACTGGTACTATGCGTATGTGAATGAACGGAGAGATGATTGCTTCCGCTTCTACCGCCCTCAATCAACCATTATTGTTGGCGAGCTTTCCGCCGAGCCCGCAATCGTTGTTCAGGGCTGTGACCAGTCTGAAGTGTGTAATGCTCGTGATTACCGCTTCCCTTCATCCTGCGCGGCTGTTCTTATGACCATTGACGCATATTCTAATGCCCCCGACAATTCCATCGTCACCCTCATGATCACTGGCCACTACACTGTCCCTGCCGATGAGGTTGCTCCTCCCATTCCTTTCAGTGAGTTCTTTGTTCTCCATAATGATGGCCAGGTTTACTGGATCAAGCACCACGTGCGCCGCCTCATGGTTCACCCCATCGCCCCTCCCGCCTCACAGCCCGTTGCTGAGCCCGCTGAGGTTAAGGAGCCCGTCACTGCTGCTGAAGCCGTGAAGGCGGAGCCTAAGGCTGAGAGGAAGGAGCAGAAGAGAGAGCCTAAGCGCGAGAAGAAAGAGGATACTCCCAAGCCCACTGAAAGAAAGCCTGAGCGCAAGGTTGCTGGTGTCCGTGGAAAACCTCGTTCAGTTTTCCGTGGCGCCATTGACGACGAGACATTTGCCCGGCAGGTATTTGTCCGCCTTGCCGGCCCCGGAGAGGTTGTTGACCTCGAGACCGAATTCAAGAAGATCAACAACACACATGAGGCATTTGAGCTGACCAAGGTCAATGGCAACACAGCCTTCGCTAGTTTCGCCACCGTTGAGGAGGCCCACCACATGTGCGGTGAGCACCGCATCGAGGGGACGAAGAAGGTTGTTATTGTTGAGCCTCGCCAGCGTGAGACCCGCCGCCGTTGAGTAAATAGCGTTGTTGTAGAGAGACGACTGTTTGAGGCCTTTACATTTCATGTATGGTGAGCATGGGAAGAATTGATGGACACACTCGAGCATTGGACGAGCGAATTGAGCCTTGCACGTGATGCACTATCGAGTGATCGGTTTTCTATCTACGAAGAGGCTGTTTTGCACATTCCACGTTCCTACAAGATGTGGTACGCATATATTCATGAGAGAAGGGCATATACAGACTCTGTAGAGCCAGAGCAACGGGAACGAGCGGTTATTGAAATGTGTGTAGTATATGAACGAGCCTTGATTCCGCTGAAGACGATGCCGAGGCTTTGGGAGGATTACCTCGAATACCTCACATCGCAAATGAGGGTCTCTAAGACCCGAAAGACCTTCGACAAAGCTCTGAAGCAGCTCCCGCTGACGCTTCACTACCGTATCTGGCCGTTGTATATCGCCTTTGCCACACAGTCATTCGTGCCCGGCCGCACGGCCCTCTCTGTCCTCAACAGACACCTCCTATTCGACCCAGGACACCGCGAACACCTCATTCAGTATCTATTGAGGGCAGAGCACTGGCCAGAGGCTGTTTCTGCCATCCATACAGCCCTGGAGGACCCTGAATTCCGACCGGAGTCTGGCCGGACTCGATTTGACTTTATCACGGAGATCATGGAGACAGTAGCCGCTCACCCGGATGCTGCAGGAGATTTGGACGTCGATGGGTTTGCTGCTGATGTGATCCGTCGGTTCCCGACCGGGGCGGGGCCAATTGTTGTGTCCCTGGCCCAGTATCACAAGAATTCGGGAAGCTTCGCCCGGGCGCGCGAGGTGTGTCTCGATGCATTCAAAACCGTGTCGACAGTCTCAGATTTTGCCACGATATTCGACTATTTCGGAGATATGGAGCTTACACGACTCCAAACCGAGGCAGAAGCCCATGACCCATCGATTATCGACGAATATGGTCTCAGAGTACTGCAGCAGGTCATTGAGCAGGCGCCCGCCATGTTGTACGCCGTTCGACTGAACCAAAACCCCAACAGCGTCGCCCTCTGGGTCGGGAAGGTCCAGGTCTCGCCCGATCCAGCCCAGTGCATCAAGGACGCCATAGAGGTTGTTGACCCTAATACCGCAGGCGTTGTTCAGCTATTCAAGGAAGCAACACGAATCATGACTCGCGAGGAGTCGCTTGAGCTGATGCAGTTTGGCCTTGACCGCGGGGGACTTCAGACCGAGGACTACGTCGCCCTCGTCGCTGCCCGTGCTGAGCTTCAGCTCCTGTCTGGGGTGGATCCAGAGAGGGCCTTGCTGGACCTTGCTCCCCGCCTGGTCGCCGACGGCAGGCTGCACGCGCTGCACTGCGACTTGACGTACACCCTCTTCATAGACGATAGGCGGGCTGCCAGTGACGTCAGAGCGGCGTTCGAGGCTGCCATGGAAGCGGAGCCAGCACCCCTGACCTTCTTCTCGTACGCCCGCTTTGAGGAGGAGCAGGCCGACTGGGGCCGTGTTTTCAAGATCTGGAGCAGGGCTGTGGCCGCGGTGCAGTACCCCGCCAAGAATGATGTGATCAAAGCTTATGTGCAAGCCCTGTCGCGGTGCCCGTCTTTCGACCACGAGCGGGTCCGGATGGTGCTGGACCAAGCGGCGTCCACAGCACCACCCAAACACGCTCCTATCGTGCACTTTATGGCAGCGGAGTTCGAGAAGCGGCATGGGCTTAGACGGCGGGCTGGAGAGGCCATGGCCGCTATTGGACGCAAGACGCCAGCTCCCCTGATCGCCGACGTTGCCCTGCTGGCCGGTGCTATGTTGCTGTGGACGGACGCGGTCCAGTCCTGCGAGGTGCTCTTGGCCGCCGTCAACAGGTCTAACACGCCAAGGAAGGATCTGCCCCGACTTGCCCTGGCACTGGCGCACCTTCTCGCCGCCAGAGGAGATTCCAATGGCGGCAGGACTGTGCTGTTGGCTGTTTCAAAGCACGTCAACCCCTCAGAAGATCCCACGGGCTTCTGGGACGACTGGTTCGAGTATGAGGGCGACTACGGCACCGAGGCGACCATCAGAGACGCTGTTCAGACCAAGAGAGACGTCCAGACCCTCGAGTGGGGCGACGAGGCTGACCAGACTCAGCCTGACCTGTACACTGCGGGGGTTGATGAGGAGGTTCAGAAAGAGACTGACCGCATGGCCCCAGCAAGCAGCAAGATCACCATAGAGATGACGGCAGTTGATCGGTTGGCCGCTGATGACTTTGTCAGGGAAAAGGATGGGTCTCGGTGACCGGTAAAGCGCTCGGTACACGTGTTCTTGTTCTTTTTTTGGTGTCATTGCCAATGCACGCCGCTCAATGATGGTCAGGCGGTATCCATTGTCTGCAGCATTAAGCTGACAAGCTTCGAGCAGGCTAACCGGCCGCAAATTTGTGGCACTGTGTGAACTAAAAGACAGGATGCAGTTTATGTCGTGCTACATTCCCCCCTAGAGCCGGCACATCATTAGCGGCGGGGGCGCGGATGGTTGCGCGTGGTAGCTTCGAATCGCTTACAGGCGCGATCGAATTGAGGATGCTGGTCTCGATACTTAAGCAGGGCATCAAGTGTCATACAGTCGGAGAAGGCGAGCTCTGAGTCTTCATCGTGCTCGAAGCCAAGCCAGTTCACCGTAACGATAGGCTCGTTGGTCTGAGAATCCAGTCTGTACTGGACCACATGGTCGACAACCTTCCAGTTGCTGTCAGCGGTGAACGCTCTGGCCGCCTCGGCCATCGTCAGCGTCGGGCCCGTGTTGGGCAGCTTGGCCAAGCGGTCGGCGAAACGGATAATGGTCTTCCTGGTGACAGGATTGACGAGGACATAGGAATCGGGCTCCTCACCGTTGCCTTGAACGTAGTAAGGGCCTCTCATAGTGTACTGCAGTCTGGAGATGGGCTTGTCGCGCTTGACGAGCACCCAGCTCCCCAGAGGCAGGCTGGTGAAGCGAGCGGAGGGATAGTACTGGTCTTTCACCCCCTTCTGACGGAGTTGGAACTCCTGGAGCTTACCGAGTACTTCCGCAGCGTTCTTCATGGTTTCATCGGTTATGGCAGTGCGAGTCGAAGGCTCGGCATTCTTAACTTGGTGGTAGGCGAGTGCAGCAGCGAGTGCAGCTTCACGAGGCGTTGCACCGCCTAAAACTCTGGATGGCGTGGCGTTAATGTTGATTTCAGCCTGTATCATAGCTGAACGCCAGCCTGCGCGGGAGCAGTCAGGCAAAGAGGATAGTGAGATGCGGAGGTGCTTATTCACCTCTCTGTTCGTTCGCTCAACGAGTGCATTACCCTCGTGGCGCTCGGGCGTCGTGTTATGGTGTATGATCCCGAATGTTGCGCAGAAATGGTCGAACTCCGCGTTGCAGAATTGTGTTCCACTGTCGGTAACAATGGTATCTGGGCAGGCCCATCGTGCGATGATCTGCGAGCGAATTGCTCGGATGGTGGACCGCGCATCTAAAGTCTTGAGTGGGATCAGGTGAGTCAGATGAGTCGCGCTATCAATGCACGTCATGATGTACCGATAACCGTTGTCCGGTCGGTCGATCGGTCCCACTGTGTCGATGTATAAGGTGGCGAGTGGACGGGCAGGCGGGAGATGGCCCGGGTTGTAAGCCACGTTCGGCGTCGCTCGGTCTCGTTGGCAGGTCACACACCTCTTGATCATCTTGTCGACATCGGTCCTGGCGCTTGCCCAGAGGAGACCTGCCTTCTCGAGGAGGGCGAGGGTGGTCTCGAGTCCGGCGTGGTGTCGATGGTGCACCATGAGGAAGCGCTCGCGCTTCTGCGTGTCAGTGAGACCCGATGTGGCGATGACGGACATTACGAACGGCAGGCGGCTCAGCCCGTCAGCGGCGGTGTTCATGTCGCCCGGTACGTGGACGGTCTCGGTGACCGGGAACCGTGCGATCTCAAGAGCCCAGCGTATCACCTTGGGCGTATCCGAGCTAACCATCTGTACGAGGCAGCTGTTGTCGGTGTGCAGTATCGTCTCGGTCCCGATCAGTAGTGAGCGGAAGCGCTCAAGGGCAGAGTATACCGCAAACATCTCCTGTTCGACGATCTTCCAGACCTGTTGTTGCTTGTCGAAGCGCCTGGAGTAGAACGCGAGAGGGCGGTCGCCCTGCATAAGCACTGCGCCAATGCCGGTGGTTGAGGCGTCAGTATAGAGGTCCACGCGGCTGTTGGGGTCGAAGTGCGTCAGCTCGATCTGTCTGGCGACAGCTTGCTTGAGGCTGGTCATAGCCCACTCGAGCTGCTCCGGCTCGACGGTCTCACCGTTCTTCAGTGCTTCGAGCGGTGCGGCGAGGCGGATGAAATCTGGGATGTGCCTCCTCACAAAGCCGAAGATGCCGACAATGTGATGGGCCATCTTGGCAGTGCGAGGGGTGCTGAGCTTATGTATGCTCTCGACGCGGGCAGGGTCGATGCGGACACCGGTGCCGCTGACGAGGCAACCCAGATAGACGATCTCCTTCAGTCCGATGTGCGATTTCCGACCAGAGAGGCGTATGCGGTGCTGCTGGAGGACAGGGAATAGCTCGCGGAGGACATCGAGGAGCTGCTGGACAGAGCCAGCGAAGCACAGTATATCGTCTACAAACGCCAGGCATGGGAGCTTATACTGGCGGCGTAGGTCGTCAATGCGTTTCTGGAACGCCATGGGGCCGTTGGTGACACCGAACGGAAGCCTGTTAAAGATATAACGGACGTCGTCGAACTCGAAGCCTGTCAGTTTGGCTGAGTCTGGGTCCATAACGAGCTGGTGAAAGCCAGCGGTGAGGTCGAATGAGGCAAAAACCTCGGCACCTCTGCATTGCTCGAACAGTTCATCTGCTGTGGGCATGGTGTAAATCTCAGGGCGCGTAGCGTCATTGAGGGCTCGGTAATCTAACACGGGCCGGAACGGGGGTGTAGCGGACGGCTTGTCCACCATAAATACGGGCGACAGCCAGTCGAGGGTGTCGGTCGTTGCCGAGATGATGTTCTTGGCCAGCATGTCATCAATGAAGAGCCGCATGGCGTCCTTCTGCGCCTTATTTCTGATCGGGCGTAGAACCTGGGAGGGGAGGACGTCGGGCTTGAGGTGTATCTCAAAGGGTGGCAGATCGGAGCCTTGCTC
Source organism: Carpediemonas membranifera (assembly GCA_019828565.1). Lineage (NCBI taxonomy): Eukaryota > Fornicata > Carpediemonas > Carpediemonas membranifera. The sequence goes on along the minus strand of JAHDYR010000062.1, from coordinate 620,189 downwards.
GTCGAACGGGCCGAAGATGTCGGCGTACTCTACCACGAGCGCATGGAACTGCTCGGCGAGCGAGCCGAGGTTCTCATCGTATATAGTTGGGAGTGTCGGGGTTGACTCTCCGGGTGACCTGATGAAGAGGTTGAACAATGAGCGGAAGTCCGTAGGATCTTTCGTCATGGATGGGGTCGACTCGGGCTTGGCCCGGTTGTTCTTGAGGAAGTCCATACCCACTGCGCGGAGGGCAACGGTGCCGTATAGCACAGCGACAGGTAGGTCCTCTACGATATAAGCCGCGAGGGTGTGACGCGGTCCACTCCCTCTTCTTCCCCGCAGTTTAAGTAAATCGTTCAACGTCCCAGCACAGTGATCACTGCTGAACTAATGTTGATCCAACCGCAACCTAGACTGAATCAGTTTACTCTCCAAGAAGCCCAAAGCTTCACCAGACAATTCAGGTTCTTCAAAACCCACTACACCACGGCTCAAAACAGCCCCACAGTTCTCCAGTGCCTCACTCTTAACCAAATCGAACACCTCCGTTTCACCTCTGGTGTAGAGAACCTGGAAACTTCATCCGACGACGAACTTTTGGACCTCATCAACCGTGTTTGTCGCCCCCGTACATTAGCCGCCACCATCCGCGCTATTGAGGCTCTTCAGCAGGATACCAAAATCTCCACCCTCGAAGGAGTCTCCAAACTCATCGCCGAGTTCCGCGAATGGCGCTCCCATGCCCAGAAGCTCCTCTCTGACACCGACGACGCTGAAGAAAGCGATTCAGAGAGTGACCCCGACATTCAGGCCCTTAATGCCACACTGCAAGGCCAGAATGAGCGTCAGGACAACCCAGAACCCGAAAGCAAGAACCCGCCGCCCACTCAGACTCCGAGCGCCCACCGTGGTCTTGATAAGATCATTATGAAGCTCTTCTTCAAGGCCCTTCGCCCTAGATCTCTGTCCACCGCCGTCGAACGCGACTGGCAGCTGCAAGGCCGCCGCCACGGGTTCGAGAAGCTACTCTCAACGACCCGATCCAGGCTCATCGACGCCATCGACGCAAAGGAGGAGCACGGAGACATCATCGAGAATCTCTCAACGCTCTCCGTCAGCGCCCCCGTCACCAAGACGCCCGCCACTCGCCCGCCTAGAGGCCCCCCAGGCCCATGCTCCTGCGGCAAGTGGCATTGGAAGTCGGACTGCCCCCAGCGTGCCCACAACACCGGCAGGGCAGGCCAAAGGAACACCCAAGCCCATGCCCCCGCCAGTTCAGGCGCCCAAGCCGCTGGCGGAAACTCATCCGGCGCCTCCACGGCGCCGCCCAAGCCGACCCCCAACAACGCCGAAAATAGACCCACGCCCCACTCAGGCACCTCAGGGGAGCGCCGCGCCGGCCACATGCACCTGCGCGATCGCTCTCAACTTCACAACTCACGCCAAGTCAACAACGTCGATTGCAACGAGGTTCAGAACGAAAGTTGCAATTACGGCGCAGCTTTCACGGTTTCGGGCTCTATTAATGAGCAAGAGCAACAACTCACCATCGATAGCGGCTCCGCGGTCACCATTGTTTCACGTTCGATCGCAAACCGCCTGAAAATGGAAGAGCACGCCGCAGAGAAGCCATTTACCGTCCATACCGCCACACAACAAGAGGTTCTCATCACTCACTACGTCAAAGCCCGCGTAACACTCCCCAGCACATCTGGCAAGGTTATCGTCAACGACCTGGTGTTGTACCTGATGGACCGTCACACAGGTGTCCTCATCGGCTGCGACACGCTCAGGAAGCTTGGGTACCTTTCTGACCGCGGACTCTACATTCCCCTCGTCCCGGACACACGTCCCGATGATGCGACGGACGGACTCCCCCAACACCGCTACCTCGACGCTGAGGTCAACGCCGTAACCCCTACACCCGTCGGCGATCCTTTCAGCAGTGCATGCGAGGTCTTAGAGCTATCCACGCCAGAGCATACAGCGGAGCTCCACGCCATCCTCCGACAGTATGATCACCTCTTTGACCCGGTCATCGCCAAGGAGCCTTGCTCATTCGCCCCTATGAGCATCAAGCTCTATGAGAACGCTCCTCCCATCCGCATGCGACCCCGGAACATACACCCGGACAAGCTCGAGTGGCTCCTACCCTACGTCGAGAAGCTACGCCTCGATGGCATCACTCAGCCTTCAGAAGGCCCATACGCCAGCCCAATCGTACTCGTTGCTAAGGGTGAAGCCTATCGCCTCTGCATAGACTACACCAAGCTGAACTCTTGGACGGTACCCGACCACCACCCCATCCCGAACATGCGTGACCTACTACACCTCGCCTCCGGCTGCGGCCGCTTCGCCTGCTTAGACCTCACGTCAGGCTACTGGCAGGTCGCCATGTCACACCAAGACACACCCAAGACAGCCTTCACAGCGCCTGGCGTTTATGAAGAGTTCAAACGCATGCCCTTTGGCCTCTGCAATGCCCCAAGCCATTTCCAACGCGAGATAGAGACGCTCTTAGCACCCCACCTCTACAAGGGCATCAACCCTTACATTGACGACATCTTCCTCTACGCGAAGGACGACGATGACTTCCTCCGTCTCCTCAGGGCCCTCTTCGAGAAGGCAGACCTCGCAAACCTTCGCTTTAGCGCCCCGAAATGCGTGTTCGGGACTAAGCGAGCCGTCATGGTTGGCTTCATAGTCGACCAGGAGGGCATACATGTGGACCCCAAGCGCACACAGGCCTTGCGAGACCTCCCTCCCCCACCAACGTGCATGAGCTGCGAACTGTCCTGGGACAGTTTCAGTTCCTCGCCTCGTTTACAACACATCACCGTCATGAGCTTATGAAGCCTCTCACCGACCTCCTCCAGAAGGACTGTCCATGGGACTGGACGGAGGAGCGAGAGAAGGCCTTCATCGAGCTCAAGGCACTCTTCACAGACGACCTATACATCGCCCACCCAGACCCAGCCGCCGACTGGATCCTGGAGACCGACGCCTCGAACGTTGGAGCGGGCGGTGTGCTGTGGCAAGTGAAAGATGACTCAACTCAGGTCTTAGCGTACTACTCACACACCTTTAACGCAACCCAGTCACGCTGGGCGACCTGCGAACAAGAGCTCTTCGCGATTGTGTTCTGCCTGACGCACCCCAGCTTGACCCAGCTCCTCAGACTCAAGCACTTCAAGCTCCGCACTGACCACAGCAACCTCATCTATATGCTGTATAAGTCATCCATGAACGATAAGATTAATCGTTGGAGACTCACCCTAGCAGACTTCCGGTTCGACATTGAGCATGTCCCAGGCCAACATAACACCGTTGCGGATGCCCTCAGCCGTTGTGGCCACGTCCCTGTCCCCGTTGCCGCGCTCAAAATCACAACAGACCCCGGTACACGGAACAGCTCGCCAAACACCAGAGCACGGACCCGACAACCAGCAACATCACGCCGGACGCTGACGGCCTCCGCCGCAAGGACGGCTTAGTAGTCATACCGAAAGAGAAGTGCTTACCACTCCGCCGGGAGCTCATGACAATCGCCCATCGCGGCCACCATGGCGTCGCTGCCACCTTGTCCCGACTCAAGCGAGAGGGATACACTTGGTCAGGCTGTGAGGCTGACATCGAAGAGTTCATAGCCGAGTGTGACGAGTGTCAGAAGGCCCGCCTACGGAACTTTGCGGAAGCGACGATGCAGACGACGGCAGTTTACAAACCTTTCCACACTGTCGCCGTAGACACAATTGGCCCGATCCCCTCTGACGCATACGGCGCACGCTACATAACCGTCATGGTTGACATGTTCTCGCGTTACACCGAGCTCGCAGCCACTCAGGAGAACACGGCTGACGCCGCCGCCAACGCTATCTGGACCCAGGTCATCACCCGTCATGGTACCCCACTCTTCGTCAAGTCAGACAATGGCCCAGAGTACACCGGCAAGATCGTCCAGACACTCCTCGAGAACGCCGAGATTACCCAACAGTTCACACTTCCATACCATCCGCAGTCAAACGGCCTAGTAGAGCGCCGCAACGCGGAAGTGATGAAGCTGGTGCGATGCCTGGCGCTGCAGTTTGACAAGTTCGACAATTGGAGCACCCTCTTGCCTGTCGTTCAACTCCTCCTCAACACCACCATCTGCTCAGCGACCGGTATCACCCCGCACGCAATGCTGTACGGCGACCACATGGACCCAAGCGCCACCGTCGCAAAGATCATCAACGCCACAGCCTCCACACCAGACACACCTATTTCAACGGCTGCCATCTACGTCAAACAACTTCGAGGCCATCTCGATAAGCTTGCCTCTAGGGCGGCCGAGAGACAGAAGTCAACCGTCGAAAAGCGCCTGAGTAAGCGCAACGCCGACCGCGAAGACACCCCCTTCCATGCGGGTGACCTGGCCCTTCTCAACAGAACCAAGACACCTAAGCTGCACGGCTTCAAGGGCCCCTTTAAGATCCTCGCAATCCTAGACAACCACGCAGTCCGCCTCGTAGACCTGTTCGAGGGTGAGCCATTCGTGGCCCACCGGGACCAGCTCATCCGTTTCAAGACACGCAGCGGCCTTCAGCGCCTCAAGGCCCTGGCCGCCTCGGACGACCAGTCGTACGAAGTCGAAGATATCAAGAAGCACCGCCGTAAGAACGGCACGCTCGAACTACTGACCCAGTGGGTCGGGTATGACGAGCCCACGTGGGAGCCGGCCTCCAACCTGCGACACGTTGCCGTTGCCCGCGACTATCTCAAGAAGCATAAGCTCAAGCTTAGGGAGGCAGGATGTGACGCGGTCCACTCCCTCTTCTTCCCCGCAGTTTAAGTAAATCGTTCAACGTCCCAGCACACCCTGTGGAGATCCATACAGCACACCGAGAGCCTGCTGAGAGACAACTGCCTTCCACTGACAGCAACAAGGTGGCGCAGATGGGAGATGATCATGGACGTCAACGAGGTCGCTCGGCAGCGCGGACGGGTATGTCGAAATAGGGCTGCGAGATGATCGGCGTGAAGCGTGTGGTGCCCACGTATTCTCCATGGACAGCCTTCCAACCATTGACGTCGCCGCGCTCGGGCGTGACTGTAAGGCCAAGGTACTCCGCCGCGTCGGGGCGCATGAGGATCGGGAACTGCTCGTTCGCCGTGTCCAGGCGCACGACGATGGCCTTGCCCTTGGATTCGGCTTGCATGAGAGCCTGATAGACCATGGTGCTCTCGGGCATGTCGGTCATGAGGGGCTCGACTTGATCGTCAGGGATGAAGGAAACCTTGCCGGGCCGCGGGGCACGCTTGACGGTCGCGGCGGCAGTCCCATAGGCCGGCTCCTTCAGCTTGCGCTTATCGAATAGCGCCTTGGCCGGGCCGTAAGGTTTCTTCCCGTGCTTATGGCAGGTGGCATAATGAGAGAGCAACTGGGCATCGGTAACGTCCGGGTTCTGGACGGTCTTGTCGGTCAGCTGCTTACAGACGGTACAGTCCGCCGTGGTGTGCGTCTTGCTCAGGTGGAACGCGCATGACTTGCCGGACGAGCCAGCGGGCTGGACTGGGCCCTGGCCGGGCTTCCTCGCCTCGGCGGCTGTCGGTCTGGCATGATCAAATGTGTATAGGGGCTCGATAAACTCCGCCTTCTCCTTAGCGAGAATCGCGTTATCGCGCATGGCGTTGATGAGGGTGCTGACGCTTTCACTCGCCCTGTGGATGCGATGATCGGACGTGCCTAGGAGCTGCTCCAGGCTCCTGGCGTCGAGGTGATCCATGGCGTGGACAAGGATCGTTTTGATCTCGATGCACAAGTCCGTGGATAGTTGTGGTGTCTCATCTGAGTCGTCAGGAGGGTATAGGAGCGTATAAAGTCGCTCGAACTCGGCCAGGTAGGTGAGGATTGCTGAGAGCGCCTCCTGGCGCGTCCTGCGTGGACCAGGGCGGGACAGTGCCCTGAGTGCGGCTTTGCACTTCTCATCTCCAATGCTTGCACTCAAGCGGAACCACTGCATGAAGTTTTGTACTTGTCTGCAGATGGCCTGGGAGAGTGTCATATTAGTCGTGTTAGTGGAGGAGGAGGCGTTGGCGGTCTTGAGCTTCTGACGGAGCTCCATCCGTAGGGTTCTGAGTTCCGCCTTCATGGGTCCCACTTCGTCCTTGAGGGTCTCGTCCTCTTCCGACATGGCGATGAGGGCCTGTAGATTCTCTATTTGTGACTGAGTGTGTCGTGTATCTGCTGACGTGGTCGTGAGAGGCTTGGAGAGGAACTCCTCAATTTCGTCACCCAGCCGTTGGAGGAACTTCTGAGGACCGGATTGATGTTTCAGCTCGGTGCCCTTGAGCGTGATATAGGGCACGTTGGGTCTATATATGGTGTGTATAACCTTCTCGCCAGCGCCAGTGAGGTGTCCTCTCAGGGGCGTGGGTTTCTTCTTCGTTTGGGCTTGCGTCTGAATTGCATCGCCCCAAGCGGCCCATTTTGCGATATCCGCAGTGTTGGGCGGCTCAATAGTCTTGTCCATGTTTTCTTGATGCTGTAGAAGCTTCTGTGGCACTGTGTGAACTAAAAGACAGGATGCAGTTTATGTCGTGCTACAAAATTTCTCGCACGACAATACCACATGGCGATGCAGATGGCTAAGATTAAAGCCGAGATCCTCCCCAAAGTTCTTCTTGCGACCAACACCCTCGCTCTTCTCATCTTCCTGATCATCGTCACGAAGACAACTGAGAAACCCGCAATTCACGTGGCTCACGTCGTATTCACTGTGATTTCCTTCGCCATCAGCCTTCTACTGACCTTCTCAAAGATCCCCAAGACTCAACTGGAGATCATGACCATCTTTTTCGACGGATCTATGCAGTACGCAATGATGGCCATCCTCCTCCGCGGTGTCAGCGTCGCCTTCCTCATCAGCATATCTGTTCTCCAGCTCTACAACATCGTCGACATCGCATGCCGTGTCTTCCCAGCCGTTGCCCGGCTTTCCTTCACAACCCCCGTCCGCACCGTCATGGACACCTACATCCCATGGGTCATGGCCGTCCTGGAGCTCCTTGTCCCGTTCGAACTTACCTTCCGCTTCTTCAAGGGGGCTGTGGGCTTCCCTGCTCTTCTCCTTCGTCTTATGGCGATGGTCTACTTCTACCTCTCGACATACGTCCGATCCAGCCAGACCAGAGTCATATTCCACAACATCCACCTCCGCCTTTCTGGCCTGCTGATGGTCACTGCCGCCGGCAAGTACTATGAGAAGCTCTCGCAGACCATGATCAGTGCGACACGCGCTCTGTCCCATCTGACACACACCCGTGTCAACTAAGGCCGTTGCGACACGTAAATGTTTATAGAAGTGCACACACATGTTTACAACTCTACTCCACGTAGTCGCTGTCGCTGTCGCCGTTATTGGCCCGCTTCCCTCTCTTGGGCTGCACCCTCTCGACGGCCTTCCGCTTCATCGCAGTTTTAGCCCGAGCCTTCGTCTGCTTCTGCTTCTTGAACACGGCCGAGAGGTAGACGTTGTCATCGGCGTTGAGGATCTCATGGACCCTCGTGCCGATCGCCGAGATATCACCAGTCTTGATAACCTCGCCGAATGCCGTCAAAGGAGCCATGTCAACCATGCCGAGCTTGGCCGCCGTCGCCTTCTCAGCGGACGGGTCGTAGGCGGCGAGCTTCTCTTTGGTGATGTGGTACTTCTCCCGGAGCATTCTTTGGAGCAACAGAAGGAAGCCCGCGAACATGACCTTGTTGACACGCGAGACAACAGCAGGATCTGACCAGTCGATTGAATCTCTCTTGAATATCGGAGATATGGTGGCATCAACCACCGGTATGACCTCGCGATTGACTGCATCAATCAACACGAGGACCTCATCTGTCGTCTCCAGATGCATTGCACACAGCACGCGACACACCCTGCCCGCATAGACGGCGGCGGCGTTGGGGTCGATGCCGCTTACCATCGGTACCCTTAGGCAGGACAGCAGCATCGCTCTCCGCTCCTTAATGGCGGCGATAGTGTTGGCGGTGGGCCGACACCGCTTGTACAACAGGTTGAAGTTGGCTGTTGGAGTCGAGATCGCGATAAGGCACGCCTTGGGGAATTGCCGGAGACATTCTTCCGAATGCTTCTCGAGGAGATAAGTCACAGCTGCCTTGGCGGGCCCGTTGATGGCGATGTTAGCATCGGACTCGGCCACGGCGAGGGAGGGGAAGGCGACTCTGGGGAAGACGTCTCCGAGGAGAGTCGCCTCCACCAGGGACACGATGGCCTCGCGGCGGACGTTGTTGTCGACCACGCGGCACAGGCGGGGAAGGTGGGAGGCGTAGATGTCGACCTGCATGTGGGCGGCATCGTTGTCAGCCTCGGTAGACCCGCCGCTGAGGAAACGGGCACGGTAGGTTCGAAGGTAAATGGAGAACGCCCTGATCCATGGGTAAGCGTCTGCCACATTCTTGGACTGCAGCGCGATACCACGTGCCTGGTTGACAACGGCGTGCTGCGGGGGGAGAGCAAAGGAGACAGCTGCCAAGGCCCTGTGAATGTTGATGATCTCACCGCGGGTCAGGTCGGGTGTGTCCAGGCAGTCGAGGATGAGGCGGGCGAGGTGCACCGGGAAGTCGCCGTTGTCCTCGGGGAGGTCGTCAAGCGCGTCAAACGAAGCCTCGTCGTCTCCTGTGAGCTCAGTGGGGGCGAGGAAACGGTGAATCGGGGCGTACACGAAGGGGAGGGAGGCCAGGAACAGGTATCGCATGCCAAGCATGTTGCCGTGCAGGTTAGGGCCCCGCTGACGGAAGTGGATGTAGTTCCGGTGCCAAAACAGGCGGGCCGCTACTGGGGCCGTGGGGAGCGGGATGACGGCGGCGAAGAACTCGCTGACAGCGTAAAGCAGGCTACTGGCGCAGCTGTCGGACAGCAGAAGAGCCTGTGTGGTGAGGGTGTCCAGGAGATCGCCCGACTGGTCCAGCGAGTTGATGGTGGGAGCGATGGTGGCGGCGATGGCTAGTGCGACAGTCCTGGCGTGACCGAGGAGGGTGTCGACCCGCTTGAACGTGGCCCTCTTGTCGTCGCTGAGGGGGTCCTTTGGCGCGATGATGGCGGCCACGGTGTCGACGGCGGGGAGAACGGACTCGGGGTGGACCAGCGATACCAGATAGAGGATGCCTAGGCTGCCCACCACACTTTGGTTGATGCCGACAAGCTCAGTCTCCTTGCCGATGAAGACCTCGGCGTCTGGATTGGTGACGCAAGACGCCTCGATGACCTCGCATGCCCAGCGCACCATCCTGTCTAGCGCGGCATGGGGGCTCTCCCGCTTAGTCTTGGGGAAGCGGTCGAGGGCACGCGACATGGATGTCGCCATGGGCTTCCACGAGAGCTGGTCGTCTGAGCCTCGTTTGACCACAGCGAGGGTTCGCTGAAGGACCTCGAGGACGGCCACGGGCGTATCAGGTCCGTCGAGGAGGAGGCCGCCGATCTCAATGAGCTGCTGGCGCTGGACGCCCTCGTCGTCAGTAGTGTGGGTCAGGAGGGTGTTCATGAGGCTGTACGTGCCCATCTCGTTGGGGAGCTCCCTGACCACCCTGGCTGCGATGCTGAAGGCAGACCTCCTGACGCTGATTGCCTTGTCCGTCACCAGCAGATCGAAGAGCAGGTTGGAGATGGACACCGTCTGGTTGACGAACCCGAGGTCGAGTGTGCTGATGAGGTCGAGCGCGGCCTCCCGGATCGTGGCGGCGGCGTCTCTCAGACATTCGTTGAGGATGAGGATGAGGTCTTGGCTCTGGCCCGCGATGCCCGTCTGGATCATCACCTTAATGGTTCGGAACACATCGATGCGGATTGTCGCCTTGCCCACGGCGCTGTCCTGGCGTGAGGGCTGCAGCAGCTTCTGGAGGGTCTCAGCTAGCTTGGGGGTCTGGCGGGCGAAGAGAGGATGGGTTGCGAGGTAGTGGCGCCATGCTACGCTGTGAAGCATCTTCGTCATGGTGAAGGGAGTTGGGGCCTCGACCGGCTGGGAGGCCTGGCTGCGGCTGAATGTGGAGCACTGGCGGGCATCCCTGAATATAAATGCGTCGCTGGGGGGCACGAGCTTCGGGTTGGTCGCCTCCCTGTCGCCCTGCACCGTCGCGTCCAGAGCTCTCGCTGCCAGTAACTCGATGGCGCCAGAGTGGGCGGGTTGGCAGTGCCTCATTCGAAGGGCGAGGTACCTCACAGACCGTGCGGCATTGACGGCCGTGTCGGTGAATGCAGCGCATGGGGCCAGGGTGGGTGTGAGGTCGTGCTCCTCTAGGTAGCAGTAGAGGCAGGCGACAGGGGGCTGACCCGCCTTGACGCATGCAGCGTGCATCGGCCGGCCGCATCTATCGCAGACGATGCTCAGTCGACTCTGGGAGGCCTCCTCGTCCGTGTCGACCCACTGGCCGCAGACGCACTGCTGCCCCTCCATCACCTGGGACTGTGTGCCGTCTGAAACCTCGCGGGGCGGCTGGAGAGCATCGAGGGAGGGGCCCTGGCTGCAGATGAACAGGGCGACCCGACTGATGGCGCTGACGGCCGTCTTGAGGGCATCCTTCACGTCTCCAGATTCCATGGGGAGAGTCTTGCCCTGCAGCGCGGCGTTCACCACAGCGTGACACGTCTGGATGATACAGGATAGCGCATCAATGGCGCCGGGGAAGCTGGGGCCGACGAGCACGATGGCCTCGAGGTCCTCGCACAGCTCGAGCACGAGGGACCGATGGGCGAGGCCCGCCATGACAACTGTGTGGAGACACCGGTTGACCTCCTTGACGTGGGCATGGATGGTATCGGGGGTTGTGTCGGGCGGTGAAGCCGTGTACAACTCGAGGGCGAGGAACGACAGCGGACGGACCTTGACCTGGGGCAGGAGGGTGATAGAGCCCTTCTTAGTGCCCTGGGCGATCATTGGAACCTGGTGTGCCAGCTGCTGGGCCATGTCCTCGAGGGAGAACGTCGGTACATGCTCCCTTAAACTGCACAGTGTCTTGACGGCGGCGAAGGAGGCGTCGGCTAGGGGTGCATCGCCTCTGAACAGGGTGTCCTTTGACATAAGGTTATATGCGAGCGTCTCTGTGGTGCTCTCCGACATCCCCGGGGTGACTTTGGCAAGGCCGAGAAGGAGGAGCGCAACACGGGATGAGACACCTGCAATGACGGCGTTTGAGGTAGACACATCCTTGTTAGTACTAGGGGCAAGCACGGTAGTGAGTGCGTGCCTGAAAACAAGCACAGCGAGGTGGCACAGGTCGTCGGGGACACTCGAGGCGAGCTCCTCGCGGAAACAGAGGTCTGCGAGTGTAACAGCGCATGCAGAAACGTCGAGAGCTAGGTGTATGGCGAGGAGCTGGTTGGAGGCGAACTCAGAGAGCTCCAGGACAGGCTGGTGCTTCGGGGATGAGGTGAGCTGCGGAGATGAGGCATCAGTGGCAAGCCGATCGACAAGCATCTTATACCGAGAGTATATATCCGCAAGGCGATCGTGAATCTCAGGTGTAGCCGTGACCTTCTCGGTCGTAAGATAGTTTTCGACGCGTTGAAGGCTGCTCTGTGCGCTGCGGATGCCACTCGGGTTCAAACACTTGAAGTCTAGTTCATCGATGACTGTAATTGCATCAACCACGGTTGAAGTTGCCTCATGACCCGAAGTAACCATGTTACTGGCCTTCGTTTCTCGTGTCCGGATAGAATTGGAGAAGTCGAGAATCTACATCAAATGACTCAAAGCAGACGATCGACGTCAGTATCAGCGCGTCTTGCCACGCTCTGCCGTTCTTCGGCGCTTATTTTACAGGTGCAGGTTATGTCATATGTGGGCGGAAACCGGAAACTTGTGTGCACGATGAATCAAACGCAAGACACTGTGCTTCGATGGTTTTTGAGTCATTTTACTGATCTTCGGAGCGCATTCTTCCTTTCATTCCGAGAACTCTTCGAGAACGCTATAGACGCCGTAACAGAATGCGAGAACAAGATGATTGAGATCAACATCGAGCAGCATGACGAGTATGAGACATCGCAGGCAATTCAAAACCTGCTAGCATCCCCATTATCCTCGTCGCATGTTGATTTCCTTCACTGTGACCCCGTGCTGGTGACCATGACCATCTCAGACAGCGGCCACGGTATTCCAGCGCAGGAAATGCCTTCTCTCCTCGGGAAACTATTTACCAGCACAAAGGGGAACGACATTGACCCTGAGGCCGAGACCACCGGTCTGTACGGACTCGGGGCCAAGTTCGCAGCCGTCTGGGCATTTCTCAGCAGTGGTGTCCCCGCAGAAGTCCTTAGCACCACTCTGGGCGATCTATCAATGCATCATATGGCCTGGACGGTGTCAGGGCATGCCCCTACGACCAAGCTTGCCTCCACCCCATGCCCCACCTCTCTGGAGGGCACCACCATCCGAGTTGTCGCCATAGCTGATCAAACAGCACTGCGGGACATCGACAGCTACCTCGACCTGTGGCGTGTCGGTGCCGGCCCCATTGGGGTGCGCTACGGTGGCGTCGTGTCGGACCCGGTCGACATGGGTGTCGCTGCACGGGCCCTGTGCCATAGAATGCCCCATCCCCTGCACACTGTCGCAGCTGAGTACGGCCCATTTACTGTGCTATGTGTGGCCAGCCTCTCTACTTTACCCAACAATGGCAAGACTGCCGTTCATGTTTACCGCCTTGCCAACGGGGTGCCACTCGGCCCAAAGACGTCATGCGACCTGATGTGCGCCATGCGGCAGTTCAGCAGAGCTCTGGGCCTCGGTCCAACTCAGTGGAAGGCGGTAGAATTGAACTCGTCATTTGATTCACTCAAATCTGAGTGTCAGCCTGTGCCTGGCCTACACTCACTCTCAGTATTCATCGTCGCCAGCGGGGTCAGGTTTTCCAATGCAATGAAGCGGTCAGTGATCCTCAACAACAAGCAGAAGAGTGACCTCAGGAAGGCCCATAAGAGTGCTGTCGACAGCTTGCTCCAGGCGTGTCCCTCCATCGAGGACCCCGCGACCAAGGATGCTAAGCTCGTGCGGTCGGTCCACCTCCCCCAGCTGGCGGCATCTGTCTGTGACATCGTTGTGAACGGGTCGCCTGAGCTGCAACGGTCAGTCCTCGGCAAGCTGGCCATTCCCGAGCCCGTCGACTACGCCACTTTGTATGAAACTGTCCTGGAGAAACTGTGTGCTAAGGCTAGCGTTCCACTCTGATCCACCCTCGAAATTTAAAATATCCGTATCAAATCTAGCCCTTCCGCTGCTGGTGCCCACCGGTTGGACGATCGCGCCAGTTGTCACTCCCAATGCCGCTCTGCTGCTTCTTGCGACCCTGGGCGCGGCGCAAAGTCCCAGACTTCTTCCCGGCAGGAGGATGGATGTAGCTCTTGTCGCCCTTCGTCCAGTGGTAGTTGCCCATGCTCATCGGCCTGATGGTCGGCAGCACTAGGCCATACTTCTTACAGTTGTGAACCAGCGCGCCGTCGACTGCGAAGTTCTGCCGGGATTCGTCAAGCGTGTCGACGCTGATGTCGAACGAGAAGGGGTGTTGCTCAGCGGAGACATCCGTGACGGTCGCGACGGGCATCGCCAGAGCACCGATAACCGTGGTGGTGCGGGCCTCGAACGCAGCCTGATCGAGGGCGTCGGAGCCAGCGTACTCGCAGTGACGGTGCCAAGCTAGTGGGATGGCCTGCTCGCGGTTCTTCCTGGCAGCGTACGCGAACGAAAGCGTGGTGTCGAAGGGGCTAGCGTCCTCCTGCGGCCTGATGGTCCCAGCGGTGTCCAGCACCGCGCGGACTCCAACCTTGCTCATCAGACGGCACACCGCATCGGCACAGTTCCGGTCGGGCATGACGAGTCCAGCTATGGTGCCGGCGGCGCCCCACAGGCCCGCCAGGAACTCCCGGACGACCCAGGGCGGTGCGTCGGCCCAGAGCGCTGGGATGGCAGCCTGGCCCTCCTGAGGGAGACAGAGCCGTATCAGCTCTGCCAGAACATCGTTGGCCTTCACCGTGAATGCAGACGAGGCGTCGTTCCACTGGGACTCGACTGGCAGCTGGGGCGTCCTCAAGATGCAGCGGATGTCAGACACAAGGGCCTCGACGTCGGCCGACTCGCCGCAGACGATGGAGCCGTCTTCATTGGTACTGGCGGCCACCATGCAGTAGCCACTCAGCCGGGCGAGAGCTGAGACGCGGGGGATGTCCGCCAGGTGCAGGGGGAGTACGAGAGAGAGCTGGACCGACCCTATGCGGGGCAAGAGCAGGTCTCCCTCCGTCTTGGGCTCTAGGACGTGCTCGAGCGGCGGCAAGTGTTCGGTGATGGGCTTAGGGCCCATGACGACTCGGTCGGAGTCATTGAGCTCACCAGCCATGACCCAGACAGGTTCAGTCTGGCCCTCACGGATGACATGGAGGCGATGGTCAGCGGTACATGTGACCTGGGTGCCGTCAAGTAGGGTGACTTGCTTCATGGCCTGGGTATTGACGTTGCGAATGACACTCGCGGCAGGGTAGTGGGCGAACCGGTGGGGCGCCGCGGTACTGTGACTGAATGTCCACACTGGGATAGATGTCGGCACAACATGCTGCTGGCCTCCTCCCCTTTCGCTGCTGCCGGCTGCCCGGTTGAGGGTGTTGTACAGCTCAGAGACGGTGTAGCCGAGCCCTCCTGCAACCGAGACAACCGACCCAGCTGCCACGCAATGCTGGAGGTCCGGGTGGTCGATCATGTAGTGCTGGAGGAAGTACGTCACGTAATCTGGGGTCAGCGCCGCCTCGGGGATGGGCTTGCCCTTTCCCCCAACTGCACAGACCAACTCGGGACGTGATGCCGCGTGCCACACATCCGATCGGATCTTGTACGGGATCAAACCGATGGTTTCGATAAAATTCCGGCGGCATCCACATCTCTCGTTGGTGATATCCGAGACCATATCCCAGATATCTATCGTATCTTCAGTGGCAAGAACTGGCTGGCGATCGTACCAGACCTCATCATCCGTGTGCGAAGTGTCAGATGGGTGATAGTCCTCCTGATCAGAGTGGCCCCGACGGTCGAACGGCGCCGACTCCACCGGACTCGACGGCTGTGAGTACACGGGCTGGGCGGGGGATGCCGGGCCGGCGTCTCCCATGGAGAAGTCCGAGGTAGAGTCAGGGAAGTCGCGGGAACTCGACTTTGACCGGAGTCGGCCGATGTTGCTGATGGCCCGCTTAATCCCATTGATGGCTGTCCTGTCGTCTCCGAGGGTGTCCTTGACGCATGCCATCAGCTCCTTCTCTCTCTGCCTCACCAAAGCCCGCTCCTCGGCCTTCTTGCTCTTCCACTTCCCCCTCATCCCGCTGACGATCGTCTTGGCGGCGGGAGTGAGAGTGTCGATCTTACGACGCCAATCGGGCTGCACCTTCTCGTACGGCACCGACGGCGGGAGCAGAAGGTGCTTCCGCCCGTCCGGTAGTGAGATGAATGGGCTGTCATCGTCATCATCCGACTCTTCGCTCAGCAGCCACACGGTTGGGTCGAAGTCACCTTGGTGCCGGACGAGGAGGTCGTTGATCTGGCTGGGGTGGGCGACAACGGGCGTCGGGTCGCACCAGCCAGGGGATGCGATGATGTCCTCTATCGAGGCGTCCCTCCCGAGGGGTGCGAGCAGACTATAAGCGCTGAACTCACCCGACGGCATGGGGAGGGGCGTAGGGGGCTCGCAGAAGGGCAGCTCGTCAGCTGTGTCGGCGTCCGATGCCTCCATCTGGGCGACCTGCGCCTCAACCTCCTCCTCGATAATGGCAGGCGGCTCGGGGTAGTTGCATCGCTGGGCGGGGACACCGTACCTGTAGTGTGTGCAGAGGTTGGCGTGGTACAGGGCGAGTTTGTGGGTCTGGGTGGGGAAGGGGGAGGGCGCGCAGCTCTGGCATCTGAATCCGATCACAGTGTGGTCGGCGTCGCTCAGGATCCTGTTCCCGTCGAACTTCACACTATGGCGTGGCTCTAGGTCTGGCTCACCGAACTCAGAAAGCACCGAACTCGACCTTGAGGCGGAACGACGGTGGCCGCCTGCAGGAATGGGTGAGGCGGCCCGAGACGACGCCGGAGAGCCCTTATGCGAGCGGGGGTAGCTGGGTGCCCAAGAGCAGGGTGGGTTGACGGTGTTGTCCGGCATGGAAACCGGGAGGCGATGGTACGTGAGGATGAAGCCTCGGACCAGGGGTATGGTGCGGGCGTCGTGGAGGATGGGGTACCACGAGACCGAATACCAGGACCTCTCCATGTCGAAGTCTGAGGAGATGCCCTCGATGAGCTGGGGGCAGGTCCGGGCGAGAGCTTCAATCTGATCGATGAAGGGGGGTCGAATGTCAGGCGTCAACTTCGAGGCGTGTTGCAGAATTGGGGAATTCCCCTCGCCGAGACGAGGAAAGAGCTCTATGGCTGAGAGGAAGGGGGTATAATGCACGGTGACCGGAGAGCCGCCAAACTGGATGAGAATGGGAAAGCCGTAAGGGCAGTCGTAAGTCTTCCAGAGACTAGACATGCTGTATACTACCTCATCCTTCCTAGTTACAGCATTCACGCGCTTGAACGTAATCGGAGCTGGGGTTATTGCCTGAACAAACGCAGCAAGATTGGTATTTGCCATCGAACTGTCTTGCGCAGAAGATGAACTTTCCGCATGACGTTGAGTGGCATCAAAACGCCGATTCTTACCGTTTCTGCCTCCTGCCGCATTTTCAGACGGCATGGTAGCTTCGCGATGAGAATTGCAATGGTAAACTGCACTGGCCCGATGAGGCGCTGAGGTGTGATGGAAGCAATAATAATCAAAGGAAACGTGAGATCCTGAGTGATAATGGCGCGGAATGCTCTTTTTCGTCTCTTTCCGGCTCAAATCATGAATTATTCGATTCAGACGAACTGGGGTTCGAATTCTCTCTCCAGGCTTGAATGATGGCGTTCACGCGCTCTATATGGCCAAGTATTGTCAACCGTCCACCCAAGTCGGCTCCACCTCCGGCGCCATAAGCTGCACTCTGTCCCTCGCCATGCAGTTCCAATTCTTCCTAATTAATGCAGAATCGCTTGATTTTTGCCAGTTTGCGGATTTACATCGAGATTGGGCTGTCTTCGATGCCCGTACGCTTCTGAGTCTTTCAATCTTGCAATTCGGAGCAAAGAAGGCGCTGCAGGCACAAGCGGAAGGTAAGATGAAGGCTGACCACATTTGTGCTGAGCTTAAGACCGATATGTTCCCTACACGGTCAATCTCTGCTGCGATGTCTTCATTCGGCCCCTCCAAGGACACCAAGGCCGCTGTCCTGGCAACATTCACCGACCATGCCCTCCCCGAGGAGCTAAGCGGCCACGAAATCCACATGAGCCGACTTTCCGAGTTCAGGGACGCCGGTATGGTGTCTGCCCTGTACTCACTGAAGAAGGTCCCCGAGTCGGAGTGGGAGAACCGCGTCCTCACCGCCCTGGCCACGCGGGACGTCATGAAGGCGTGAGCGGCAATGGTAGCTAGTTATTATAATAAACGCCGGGCAGCACAACTGTGTTATCATTGAGACACGATCACAGTATAAGCATCCTTTAATCCCAGTCTGAATCCTCGTCGTCCTCGTCCTCCACCATAGCGGCTCTGCGCTGGGCCATGGCTGCTGCGATGGCGTTGGCCATGCCGCTCTTCTGGTTCGAGTCCAGCTTGGATGCGTCCATCTCGAGGTCGTCCTTCTCCTCCTTCTTCACGGCCTTGAGCTCCTTCCCCGCCCTGATCTGGTCCAGGAAGGACATGCGGGTCCCCGCACCGATGGCTGAGCCACGCTCGGTGTCCACGCCGAGCTTGGCCGATTCGGCGGGGGCCGCTGGGGCCACCGGGGCTGGCGGTGGGGCGGGTGCCTTGGGGCCGGGTGGAGGTGGGGGAGCCTTGCCCTTGGCGGCAGGGGGCGGAGGCGGGGCCCGCTTGGCAGCCGGTGGCGGTGGGGGCGCGGGCTTGTTCTCGACCTTGGAGAACTCGCTCTGGAGCACCTGGAACAGCATGGTCGCCGTCTCAGGAGACTGAAGGTCCTTCTTGTGGACGCCGGCCTGCTTGAAAATGTCCTTCATCTCGTTGGAGAGCTTCGATACATCGAACGACCCAGTCTCGGGATCAAACGAGATGTGGGACTTGTGCTCGAAGTTAGTGGGGGCGCCAATCTCAAGCTCGGGCATCTCCTCCGCCTGCCCGCCGCGGAAGAGGCCGAAAAGCCCGCCGCCCTTCTTCTTCTCCTTCTTCTGCTTCTGCGGCTTCTGGGGGCCGAAGGCCGACATGGCGGAGAGGAATGTCGACGCCTCCTGGGCATCAGCGAAGTTGAATCCGTAGAGGGTGTCGGTCTCCTCGTCCATGGCGCAATGGAAGCGGGAGCCGAGGCTGTCGTAGCGGAAGTCGTTCCCCACGATAGGAATGTCCACATGTATGGTTCCATTGTCGATATCATACACGCGAAGGAAGTTTCCACCCTTCGTCATGTCGAGAACGACCATGATGGCTCCAATCTTTCCAGTGTCTTCCCAGACGCGAACGCCAGTCGTCTGATGAATCTTAACGGCAGCAGGAGGTGTCATGCCCTTTGCAGGAGCAACAAAACCGGTAACTTTTGCGGTTTGGTCGCTGTTCATTGTCTTGTTTGTGTTGTCCTCTTGCTTTATGAGAATAACGTGCCCTCATGTAGCACTGGACTCACACTCTATCCAGGAATATTGCCGTCGAATGACATTCTCATTTGGAAAGGATACTTTATCTAGTAGTTGCCGGAAGGCTTGGCCTCGCCGCTCTGGTCGACGCCGTAGGTCTCGAGCAGAGCCGTGAGGACGCCGCTGGCGCCGAAGCGGAAGGTGGCAGGGGCAGCCCAGCCCTCGCCCATGATGTTGTCGGCGATGGCGATGTAGTGGGCCGCGTCAGCAGTGGTGCGGACTCCGCCGGCAGCCTTGAAGCCGCAGATGGCGCCGTCCTCCGCCTTGGCGTCGCGGACAGCAGTGATCATGGTGACAGCGGCCTCGGGGGTGGCGCCGACGGGGATCTTGCCAGTAGAGGTCTTGACGAAGTTGGCGCCATGCTTGATGCAGAGGCGGGCGGCGTCGTAGACCTTGGCGAGGTCGTCGTAGTAGCCGGACTCAAGGATGACCTTCATGTCGGCCTTGGTGCCGCAGGCAGCGCGGGTGGCGTCGAGCATGGCCTCGCACGTGGCAATGTCGCCGGCAAGGAAGGCCTTGTAGGGGAGGACGAGATCGATCTCATCGGCGCCGTCAGCAACAGCAGCCTCAGTCTCGGCCTTGACGGCCTCGACGTCGTTGCCGCCAGCGGGGAAGTTCACCACGGTGGCAATCTTGACGGGGTTCTCGCCAAGAGCAGCGCGGGCGATCTTGATGAAGGGAGCGTAGACGCAGACAGCGGCGGTGTGGCCAGCAGTGTTGACAGCACGCTTGCAAAGAGCCTCGATGACAGCATCGGTGTCGTTGTCGTTCAGGCTGGTGAGATCGAGCACGGAGATGGCACGAGCAGCAGTAGCGGCATCGGCCTTGGCAACGGCCTTGGCAGCATCAATGATTACAGGAACGGTAGCGGGATCGAAGGGCATCAGATCGCGAGCGTGAAAAATCGCCACGGTCAACAAGGGTCAGCCACGCCCTTCACTTCGAGCGCAGGTCGCATGGATGCCAATGATCATGCGCCGAGCCTCCATCGCATTAGTTCACGGCGACTCTCGTGAAGTGTTGGGTCACATTGGCAATTGGCAAGTGGACACCAAACAAGAGCAGCAAGGAGAGGATAAAGGGATAACAAAGTCAAACACGGAAACTCCACCAATCTCCTTCACCATCTGAGTGAGGCGTGCCGCAAGCAATGAGATTCAAGGTGAGCAAGCCCACGGAACCGAAAATATTTACAACCTACCACGGCTGCTCAGGCTGTTGCGTCAGAAGAAGGCCGTGAGCTTGCTTAGATTCCATCCGCTGCCTTGAATAGGGATCATCTGGCGAAAAGCGGGCAGGATGCGCAGAAACGGCAGCAGCACCACATTTTGGGCAGCAACGCTATGTAATAGCTACAAATAAAACGAACAGAAATGCAGTATGATTCGCAGGCTGTGCACTTGAGGAGGAGCATCACTGAGAGACTATGCCGTGCAGTTTTAGGTCCAACCTACCAAATCACTTCAAAAGCGATATGTGATACTTCTATCAGCATACAAGCAGATGCATTGGCAAACATGCATTATGGTACCGCCGTGTCAGGCTACAACTTTTTTTCATGCAAAACCTGACAGAAGAATACGATGGCTGAAGAGAAGCAGGTCAGCGCACCTATGCAGACTTATAACGATAGCAAGCGGTTTATCCGCAGATGCACTAAGCCTGACCGTGGAGAATACATCAAGATCAGCAGCAGCATTGCCATTGGCTTCCTGATCCTCGGTTTCTCGGGCTTCTTCATCAAGCTCCTCTCCATCCCCGTCAACAACGTTCTTGGTATGTATTTTATAGCTCCTTCTTCGGACCTCTTACTCAGTTGGCAACTAAACATAGCGCTTAGACACTCACCCGATAAATCACCTGAAACAACGTTGTATCGCTGCTGCTGCCTGTTGTCGTCAGCGGTGGGAGCACCCGCTCGGTCGAGGTAGCTTGGTTAAGCCTAGTTTCGTGCAACAGAGGGTGTGTCACGGATCGTCTCATATCTCGGATGACACATGACGACTATGATTTTTTATAACGACGGACGACACCCCAGGGCGCATGACAAGTCGGCAGATTGGAACATATGAATGTTCGACATTTGTCAAACGAGGCATGTTCCGACTCAAGTTTGACATTGCCGTCGCCCTTGCTGAGGGCAACTGCTGGGGCTACAATGCCTCTGACGGGGTAGGTGACCGCACCTTTTAATCTCTCGGTTATCTTTATCGTCGCTTGTCGTCTCAAGCTGCATCGTTCAGGCCCAAGTCATGGACACTTGTGTGTTGTGTGCACTGTGTGCCCGATAGGTCATGGGCAATGGCGAAGGATGGTGATGGGATAAATGAATATGAATCAAAAGAAGCAGGGGACTGTCCCTCCCCCTGTCCGGCGTGGAGCAGACGGAAGCCCCTGAAGACGGCCGGTAACATGGTTTTTGGCATATCGCCGCTGGTCAGCAAAGTATGCAGTACGCTGCCGCGGCTCTGCGACAGACGACTGCACGGCCCGAACGACATTATCGATGAAGGCGTTGTAAGACTCGAGGATTGGCTTGATGTAGTCAAACGCCTCGCCCGGATCCTGGCCCTGAATGTTAAAGGCCCTAGTTACCTGCTTCAGCTCCTCTAGCGACCTCTGCTCGTCGTATGTGACGGCTGGGCTGGTCTTTGAGTCGAGAAGGAAAGGGATTAGTCCTTGGGTGAGGAGTGGGTTCTGGCAGCCGTCTTTGAACATCGGATGGAGGTAGAAATCCATACCAGTTTCATCCTCAACGAATCTCGCTGTCTGAACAAGCTGCTTCTGGAAGGACTGGAGTGATCGTAGCATTTCACCACGATCCTTGATCATCTTCGTTTCAAAATTGGACTGCTTCACAAGCCCATTCAAGTACTGCCGTAAGGTCGCGCATTTCTTACGAGACTGTCTCTCTAAATGGTTCATCACGATCGAGACGAGAGTACTTTGTAAAATCCGCTAAGCGATTATGTACAAAGAGCTGGCAGTGTCGGATATGTCGGTTCCCCCGACCGAAGCGATCATCGTCGCGCAACTCGCCTCATTTGAGATCTCCGCAGTTTCCGGACCACGATCTCGTCAAGAGCAACATGGGTCGATTCATGCCGCTCATGGCATGCGTCGTGCTTCTGACCGTCTTTTATTCATCCATTTTGACTGTCCCAGCTGCTTCTGGCGAAGATATTATCTCCTTGCTTCATGGGACCACTGAACTCAGAATTCCCCTATTCAAGCAAGGTGATGTGATCTTATTTGGCCCTCTTCTTATGCTTCGCCGCTTTTTGCCACCACTTGCCGCGTTTCTGCTTCAACGCTTCGTCATGGCCGGCATCTCTTCAGTCTGCATCATCTTTACCGCAGCAACGGTGTTCAGTTCCCCGTTTATCACTGTAGGCAAGGTTAGCACCGCTATCTTCACATTCATGATGATCGTGAATCCCCCGACCTTTGTCTCATTCACCTCGATCAGCCCCGACTTCATCCCCTTGGCCGCAGTGTGCCTAATCACCGCGGCGTGGGCTTCCCGCAATACCACGCTGCTAACCTTGTTCACTCTGATCGGTGGACTTTACGGCTCCCCCGCAATCCTCGTGACCGGGGCTGCCCTCATCCTCAGCGACCACCGCCACCATCCCCTGAGAAGAATGACGTTGCCTGCTGTCGTAGTTCTGTCAGCCTTCGCTGCGACAACCGCTATGTTCCATTTCCGGGGCTTGCTTGCCCTGACCCCACCCCCTTTCAGATTCCCGACCCGCACGGACGTCATCAACAACCCCCTCCCGATTCTGGCACTGGTCGTTGCTCTCCCCGCTGTGCTTCATGTTAGCTGCCACGGTCGCCTGGGCCTGCTCCTCTCCATCGTCCTGTTCATGGCTGCTGACTATCACTACGGTGCCATCGCCCCACTCGCCGCACTTTACACCGTACTGGCAGGCCATTCAGTGTTGTCTGTAGTCGACCGGTATCTCTCCGGGCTCGAAGCGATGATGTATCACCAAAGGCGACGGCACCGCCGCCGTTCAGGCTTCGCAGTGTCCGAGACCCGCTATCTCATCTACATCACCATTACGGCCCTCCTGGTGTATCTCGTGATCACTACGTACCAGGCATGGCTGTCTACTCCCGAATATGCTCAAGCTCTCTTCGCCGCCCGCCATGGCGAATTAATCGAAGGTACCATGGGGATCATCGTCGGTGTTTGATCAATAAACGCAACTTAGTACCGGTAGAGTGTTCCTATCGACTTGGCAGTGCTGGTTGACCTGCCTTGACTCAGCATTCGCAGATGATGGCGATGACACAATAGCGGCGCTGAATGCGGACCTGAGTTGCACACTCACTCATGTCCAGCACTGAAGAAGCAAACAAACGCTTAAGAAAGCTTATTCGTGATAGTTCTACCACAATTGAAGAGTTCCGCACCGCGCTTGACGCCGCCCTCGAAAAGCGCCGCAACTCGATGACCTTCATCGCCAAACGGAACGCTAATGGCCTAGATCTCCTCGCCAGTGCCGTCTTACACCATCGTTCGGATATCCTTGACGCACTACTCAGTCACTTTTCGTGCGACACTGCGCCACTGCCACTCGCTTATCTTGCAGCCCAGGTCGGCTTTGAGGACAGTATCACGGTACTTTCTAGTCACTTTATCAACCCTAACCGCCTGAATACCGATGGCCACACGGCATTGTGGCTGGCAGTCAAGCATAGGTCAGTCAACCTTGTGAGTGCTCTGCTAGCCGCTGGTGCCAGCCCCTTGGCCGGCAAGCAGACCGCTATCGACAAGGCCATAGCTCGCAACGAGCGAGAGCTTCTCAACATCATGCTTACCGAGAGCCTTCCCTGCTATCGGGCCGAGCTTCTCGTCAGATTCGGCGCAAAGGGCAATTTGAAGATGATGAAGGTCATCCTGCAGACCAAAGATTGCGTCAACATTCGAGACAAAAATGGGCACACGCCTCTCTTCAACCTCGCACATGGTAATGCAAGGGCCGCCGCTCAACTGCTGCTCGATCACGGTGCAGACCCTAACGTGACCACGCACAGTGGCATGACGCCGTTGCACGTAGCAGTACGCATTGGTGCGCTCGGCATGGCGACGGCTCTAATTAAGAACGGGGCCAACATCAATGCGGCCTGTAGCAGTGGGCTCAGACCCATTCATATGGCTGCGTCCTCGGGCAAGACCAAGGGTGTGGTGTTGCTGAATCAGCACAAGGCAAACTTGGTGGCAAAGACCCCAGACGGGATGATGGCGACGGACTTCGCCATCGAAGCGGGCCACCAGAAGCTGGCCGAATTCATCGTGCACTGCATTATCAAGCGTTGCAAGCACGCCAAGGACAACATGTATGGCGAGTCAATGCCCTACATGTGTGCCACGTCACCAGGATATAAGGGCGCCCTTTCTGTGGCGTCACCCCCTTCAGCTCCAGTCATCTCGGAGGTGGCCGAGGTTGACCAGGAGGGTGATAGAGAGGCCATAGAGGCCTAGTCATTTGATATAGACATACATGTTACATATGTACCATAAATGATGACAGACTGAGCATTAGTCACCTTTGCGACTCAAAGCCCTTGGGGAAGGAATTATGTCTGTGCGACATACTGCTGAGAAATATGCTGGAATGGTTGATGGGACGCTTGTCCAACACCGTTCAGCACGCCAAGCGTCAAGGCCCCACGTTGGTTCTACACAGAACCGTGGACGCCTGGGGTGTCGATGCCTCGGGCAGTTTATGTTAGTCGTGGCGCAGAAATTTGGATTTCGACACGCGAGCACGATGTCGACGCACTGCAAGACTGGAGGTGCAAAAGAATGGTGCCGGCTACTGGAGTCGAACCAGTATCGAAGAGTTTACGTAAGCCGTGGATGAATTCTTTGTTCTTCCGTTGAACTAAGCCAGCAATACATACTGACATCTTAGAATTTTGAAGTAGATTTCGGCCACGCGGAGACAGTGCCGTTCGTCCATTTATAGTATAATGAGCTGTTAAATGCGAGATAAGACCCTTCCTACCTTCACTATAGCTTCACCATCACCTTTCGTCCGCAATCAAAATTCTCATTTTCGGAACTCGATCAGCTGATTCATTCAGGGGGATTCCGCGCCTGTGCACATAGTCCACTAGTAGCCCGGGCGATTCAGTGAGGCATTAGTCCGGAGCAGCCCAACTCGTGATGCCAAGGGGCGACCATCTTCGAAAAAGGGCCCGACCCAGCGCAACGAGTTTAGCGGGTATGTCAGCATATAGTGCACTGATAATGTGATATCACCAGGAACCATTGGAACACTCAAAGGACTCTGCCGTGTGATGCCATTCGGCGGAGGGCGCTCTGGCTGGCGTCGCGCTGGCAAGGAGAGGGAAGCGTTAGTCATTCGTCGCAGGTGGCCGAGGTGATTTGGATCCAGTCCTGATTTGGTCTGACTCAGTAGAGTCGCTCGATATCGGAACAAAGAGGCCAAGATGGAACAGGAGCAAGAAGAATAAGCTCAGCAAGGCAACATGAGCAGGAGGTGCTCAACCGAAATGCAAAAACCCAGCGCCAGTAGTGTAGTGGCATCACACTAGCCTTCCAAGCTGGTTACCCGGGTTCGAATCCCGGCTGGTGCAGATTTTATGCAAACTTTTTATTGTTTTTATTGATTTCGCGCTCTGCTTGGGCGATTGAGTTCCAAGACGATGTCTGACACATCCACACTAGCTCATCCGCTGTGTAAACCAATGGGGGGGAAGGATATTTACTGTCCGTGAAGTTCTCACGTCCGCAAATATCGTCGGCTTGCGCCGCCTGGGTTGTTGTCCGCCGGGCGTGGTAGACTCGCGCGGCCACGGCCTCGTTCATGAGCACTGACGTCTCGACACCATTGTGTCGAATCTAGACGGATACATAGCCTATATAAAATCTGGTCGGTTGCTTCCAACCCACGCCGGAACCTGCCAGCTGCGCTCCCAAGCGCCACTTAACTTCGAGCACGAAGCTACGGCTTGACTGGCAGGCCTTTCTCACATACTACGCTAGATATCCAACGGGGGGGGGGAAGATTTACTTTAGAATCCCCGGCCTCCAAGTAAATAGCCAGGCAATCTGGCACACTAACAGTGCTCCTCCTACCTATACTCCTACTCTATTCCCAGGGGCAATTATTTATTCTCTGATCAAATATTTGGAATTCGCGGTTTCCGGCCGCGATCTGAGAATGAGGTAGGCGCCCCGCGTCCGAAGTCTCGTCGGCCATTCGAACTGGCCATCCTGATTTGATTACACGACCTGCCGGGACCGGATCAGGATCGTATCATATATTTTGAGCTGTGTAAATATTACGGCCGTCACGCCGAGGTGACACGAGCTGCCTGTAGTCAGCTTCAGAGACTTACCTGCGCTCCGGCAACCTACGTAAGTCGAAATTGCTCATCTTACCGGATGAGCTGAACATCAGCCTTGGCCGATGCGGTCAGTTGGAAGACCAGCGTTGCCGATTTCGATTTCGACCATTCTGACTTCATAAACTCAATTTATACACGCAGACTTCATAAATTGCACCCGCGCAATGATCAGTCGTCTGACTGATACTGCTTGTGCTGTTTCTTAATATGGGTTACCATGCGCTTCAGGTCCTCAAGGGTCGCTCTCGGGTTTCCAGGCGGGATCATTTGGACGACGCTACCTGCAACAACTGGACTAGACGAAGTCGGCTACCTGGAAGTCAAGACACCAGCGATTGGCGTTATTGAGGATCTCCGCAATGACTTTGTCGTCGCCATCTGCAACGAGGAAGCGGTCCTTCATCTCGACAACGGTCAGTTTGTTCGTATCGACGTTGGTTATCTCCATCTTGAACAGTCTGGGGATGATGGTACCCTGCATGATATGGGAGAGGACAAGGCAGATGTCATGGGTGTTTTGAAACGCACTTGCTGTATTAGATGGTGAATCGTGAGAAACGAACCAGCTGTGTTATTTGGACTGAGTAAACGAACTCCCTGTGTAATAATCAATGTATGTGCATACAAGCTGTATGAATGTGGAGAAATAGACAATCTTCCCGCAACGGCGCGGCGATTGGAACATTTCGCTGAGATGGCGCCATCGACAAAACTGCCCGATCAGTCGATGTTGCGAATGAAGGCGCGACCACCATCATGACCTCACCATCAACACTCTTAGCAAGGATGGGCTGGCGCTCTCTCATCCCTGTACTCAACCCGGTACTCAAAACGTCTGTCAAATAGTCTTGCTTTTTGCCGACTGAGCTCATCCGTTGCGACGTACTAGCGCTGCTGCTGCTGAGCTTGCGGACATCCGATGCCGTTCGACTCTCGAGTATTTGTAGTCACCAGCAGCAGTTAGACCATGAGCGCCGAGAAGGAGAAGGACCCGGTGGAATTGGATCCTTTCAATGTAGCTGTCTTTGAGCGTGTCCGAGTGAACAATCCGAACTTGCGGTGGCCCGTTGTTGGCCACCAGAAACTCGATTTCGGCAAACTCTTCAAAGAAGTCCGTGATCGAGGCGGCATTGATGCTGTCATCCGCGAAAAGAAGTGGAAGGATGTTGGGCGGAAGCTTGAACTCCCCAAGTCCGTCACGAACGTTGGCTTTGTCCTCAAGAAACACTACAACGAGTTCCTCCGCTCTTGGGAGAACCAGGAGCCCGGTGCGGCCGCCGCTCCGGCTCCCAAACCGATTACCATGGACGCAGGCATCCCGAGGATGACCCCGCCGCCCTTCCAGGGCCCAGAGGCCCTCCCGCAACCCTCGCCCCTCGACCCCCTCGAGATCAACCCCACCCCGCTAGAGTTTGGCTCGGGACCGATCACGACTGGTCCATGTCGGTCAGGTCCATTCGACATGGACCTGAACGACATTGAGTTCCAGCCCTTCCTGCAGCCCGGGGAACACGGTTTCACACTCAGAGACCAGATCCAGCGGGTACAGGAGCTCAAGAGACCCAGAATGGAGGAGCCCGTGCCGCCGACCTCCGTGGCCCGGTACGACATGATGGAGCGGACAGGTGTGAGTAGTTTGTTCGAGCGGAGCATGGGGCAGGACAGTAGTAGTAGTAATACGGTGCCCCTGAGGGCGATGACGGATCTCATCCTGGTCATGACGGCCCAGTTCAAGGAGGCGTGGCGGCCCATGAGTGAAGGGACGCCCGAGTTCATCGAGCAGAAGATGAAGCCCATCATATACCTCCTCGGCCAGCTGGAGCAAGAGACCCTGCTCGCCATAGCCCGCGCCTGGGCCCTCAAGGTGTTCCTCCTCTGCCGTCTGAGACTCACCGACTCATATATGAAACGGATGACGCTTCACCCCGACGTCGACACCCTGATTGTCATGGACCCCGTCGGTTGGAGCGGGGCTGAGTGGCCGACCGGCGAGAAGGTCCTCAAGGTGAACATCGCACACTGGAAGGGTCTGGTCGCCCCCCACCTCGGGACCGCGGTCAGGGCGGCGGTGGAGAAGTACCGGACGACCTTGTCCGACTTGTTCATCAACTGTGACCAGCTCATTGACGAGGACGACCTCATGGCCTTCCTCTCTGCTGCTAGGACCAGTAGGAACACGCCTAGCGAGAATCAAACGACGCCGTTGGCTTTAGACGACCCGTTTACGGTCACCCTGTACTCTGTGCCGCCCGTCGTCACAGGTCAGTCGTCCAGGCTCGAGCGGATGTTCCTCCGGTATCTCCCAAGGCTGATAACGGACTGCGGCTCGAGAATTGCAGCGCTAGCTGCTCAGTTTAGCCAGCTGACGACGTTGACTTGCGGCTTCCAGGCCAAGAGCCCAATATTCACTGAGCAGCAGGATGGGTCATATGTAACCCCCAACGTGGTCACGACGCTCTACCTTGAGCAGGCGGAGACCTCTCTCGACGTCGTGGCGTCGTTCTTCCCCCGTCTCAAGGAGCTCCATCTGTCCAACTGTCTCGTCAGCGGGGAGATGCCCGACACGGCGTCGTACAAGCTGGTGGCCACTGGCTGCTATAGGACAGGGCCGTCGGGGGACTACGACCCTTTCCCTGTGGACAAGATAATGCGCGGCCACTTGGGATGAGCGAACGGAAGGCGTGGCTCAGGCAGCGTCGCAAAACGGTAAACGGAGCTTTAGAACAGGCAGTTCGATGGATTTATGTGATCTCGACTGTGGCGTACGTATCTCATGTATCTATGACGGTCTACCACAAAAATCGCTGACAACACAATAGCACATGAAGTTTGGCCGAACGAAGAAACGGAACGTGTATGATTCGCAGCTTTTGAGGCCAGTTAGCGTGGTATCGTCAATTGTTTCCTTCACCGACGAGCTCGCTCTGAAGAACATTTCCATTGGAAGCACTGTCTCGTATCTGGGTAGAATCGGCCATGTCCGCTACATTGGGCCAATCCAAGACGCAGAGATCGATGGCACGTTCCTTGGCATCGAGTTCATTCACCGGGATAAGCGGAACAAGTGCGATGGGTTCATACTCGGCAACTGGCACTTCAGGTGCAGGCCTGGGCATGGCGGGTACTGCAAGCCGGCAGATGTCGTTGTTCGCCATGATCTAGACACCCACGAGGAGGAGGAGCCTGAGGTTGAAGTTGAGGATGAGAGGGTTATTGAAATCCCGATGCCCGAAGACTTCGAGGGGGCTGAGGGGGCCGAGGACGAGGGCGAAGAGGACGAAGAGGAAGAGGTTGATGTGGGCTCAGAGGACGAGTCTGAGGCCAACGAGGACGAGCACGCGGACTACGAGGAGGAAGTCATCGAGGAGAGGTCCATGCCTCCGTCTGGGGACTGGGACGACGATGACTTCGTCGACAGCCTCGACGGGTTCACTAGCGATGAGAGCGACGAAGCCGTCGCCCGTCGCAATGCTCGGTGGGCGAAGGCGGAGAATCGGCAGAAGGAGAGGACGGAGCCGGCCAGGTCCTTTGCTGATATAGCCCACATGGTCGTCAAGTGCCAAAGGGCCGCTCGTAAGTTCATACAGGCAAGAAGAGTCGAGCGGACCCAGGTGTTCTCCCTCGACACCAAGAACTTCGAGGCGATCGACCTCTTCGTTGCACCTCTTGCCAGCAGGTTCGACGGAATCGCAGCCACCGCAAGAGAAATCACTCAGCGCTGCAACACCGAGCTCGAGAAACATCGAGCGATCTATGATTATGTCGCCCACCGTATTAGATACGACACTCGCTCTTACTTCAATCTCCCGCCCTTCCACTTCCCCGAACAGTCACCCGCAGCTGTGCTCAAGGCCCGCCTGTCAGTATGCGAGGGCTATGCCAACGCATATGTCGCCCTTGCTGAACGGGCCGGGCTGACGGTGAAGAAGATCCACGTTGCAACCAGAGGAGACGTGCTCAGCACGCAGACTCCTACCAAGGTCACACACGCCGCTGTGGCTGCCCTGATCGACTCCCGCTGGGTCTTCATGGACCCTACCTGGGGTGCTGGTACAGTTGATTTCACTTCACAGACGTTTACGGCAAATTTCACACCGTACTGGTTCGCTATCCCGGCGACTCGGTTCTTCTACACGCACTTCCCCCTCGGTGACATCAGATGGCTGTCTTTGCTCGTCTCGCCAGATAGTGTCAACCTCGACAAACCACAGGCCGAACACTGGCCCCTGACTCTCGAGCAGTTTAAGACCAGAGTTTTCCCAGAGGCATTCGTGTGGCGCCACATGGTCTCGCTGGACCATAAGCTCCCTGAAGTTCGATACACCCACGAGTTCGACCCCAACAAGCCCTTCTCGATCACTCTCAGTCACCCTCCAGATGTGTCCATCGAAGCCCGCGTCACTTTCGAGAGGAAGCCCATCCGGGGTATTGTACACCAGCAGTACGTCAAGACAGGCAGGAATAGGGTAGCTTCCGTCATCGCGATCCACTTCCCCGGCGCCGGCCAGTACGTTGTCAGCCTTGTCGGGTCGGGCGACGGTCACATCATCGAGCAGGTCACAAAGTATCTGATCACAGTCTCTGGTGGTCCAACTGGACACAACGGTGTGGTCCCGCCCGAGAAGATATTGCCTGTCGTTTACGGCGTGGACAGTCGCGACTTCAGCGACCTCACTCCGATCGGGGCCGTAGCAAGCGGGACCACCGTCGAGTTCACGGCCAAGGCGGTCTCGGATGCCGTGCCATACCTCAACTGCCACCCAATGACACTGGACGGCGACGTCTGGCGTGCAACAGTGAAGATCCCCATCGGAGAAGAGACCGTCCAGCTCCTGACCAAGCTAGAGGGCGGGTCATACAACGTCATTGCCAAGTGGTCGGTGGTAGAGGCTGCTAACGCTGCTGAGGTGAAGGCCAAGGCTGTCCTGGTCGACGGACGGGTCGACCCGGCTGTGATGAGGGACTGCATGCTTGGGAGCGACTACTACGACCACCGCTGCAGCCTCAGGGCCAAGAGGTCTCGGGCTGGGTGTCTGGTTGGTCCTGTAGTGCTCAAGTGTGATCCGATCGACCTTTTCTTCCAAACAGAGGACGGAGATGGTCACGAGGGCGAGTACGACACAATAGAGGGCAAGGAAAGGTGCGAGATCCCGATTCATGGCCCGAAGGGGTCCAAGGGCAAGAGCGGGAAGCTGCGGCTGTACTGGAAGACGGCGGACGAGGAGGCATTTACACTTATGGCCACGGTCCCTGTTATATGTTAGGATGTCTAAAAGTAAAGATGTATGATGGAACGGGAGGGAGTCTCAGCAGTGTGACCTTTATTTATAGCTATTCTCCGATTAGTCGCTCCCTTCCTCAACGTTGACGTCCTCAGCGTCGACCTCGACTGCAGGCTCTTCAGCGATACCGTAGTTGACCTCCTCCTCCGCGGCATCAGAGGTCGAGACCGGGCTGACACTCTCCGGGACAGCAGGGTAGGCCTCAGCCTGGCCTCCGACGACCTCGTCCTCCTCATGCTTGAGCTGGTCGGCGATGGGGGCCCACTTTTCCTTCTTAGGGCGTCGGGCAGCACCGATCTTACCAAGGAGCTTGGCGAGGGGCGCAGGGATGGGGACCAGATGCTGGATGAAACCGATGGGGATGGACAGGAAAGCGATGGCGATGGTGTACACCCACTCCTGGGGCTCGAGAAAGTGGACACGGACGGCGTACGACCCGAAGGCGACGATGAGGACCTGGAGCACGACGGTGGCGACCATGACGATGATGAACATGGGGCTCTTGTGGATGTTCTGGAGAATGTTCCAATCCAGCCAGGTGATCTTACGGGCGTTGAGCTCGTTGAACAGCTGGCTAAAGACGAACGTGTTGAAGATGATCGTATCCTTGCGGTAGACGACGGTGTCCGAGTCGTAGAAGAAGCTCAGCACGGGCGCGTCGCGGAGATACTGGGCGTTCTTCTGGCCGTCGGGCAGGATAGCCATGAAGACGAAGAGCACGACCAGTTGGAACACAGACTGGAAGGCGATGTTCTTCCACATGTCGGGCGAGATCAGAGCCTCGTAGCGGCCGTACGGCTTGCGCTTGAGGAGGCCCTCATGGGGCCCCCTCAGTGGCGAGGGCGAGGGCGGCGAGGGTGTCCATGATGAGGTTGACCCAGAGAAGCTGGACAGCGCCGAGGGGAGACTCGCCGAGGAAGAGGGCGCCGGTGAAGGCGATGACGAGGGCTACGACGTTGACGGTGAGCTGGAACTGCAGGAACTTCCGGATGTTGTCATAAACTGCACGCCCCCATAGGATGGCCATTTCGACAGAGTGGAAGTTATCGTCGAGCAGGATGATGTCGGAGGCCTCCTTGGCGACCTCAGTGCCGCTGATGCCCATGGCAAGGCCGACGTCAGCCTCCTTGAGCGCGGGGGCGTCGTTGGCGCCGTCGCCCGTGACAGCCACGACCTCGCCGAGAGCACGGAGCCTGGTGACGAGCTTGAGCTTATCAGAAGGGGTCGACCTGGCGACGACCTGGAGAGTAGGGATGACGGCGTCGAGCTCGGCGTCCGTCATGCGGCGGAGCTCGGGCCCGGTGATGGCAGTGCCCGTCTCGGTCAGGATGTTGCAGGACCGGGCGATGGACTTGGCGGTGAGGATGTTGTCGCCCGTGACCATGCGGACCATGATGCCCGCCATCTGGCAGCGGCGGACGGACTCGGGCACCTCCTCGCGGAGGGGGTCCATGATGCCAGTCAGGCCGACGCACGTGAGCTCCTTCTCGTTGAGGTCTGAGTCGTTAAGCTGCTCGGGGGTCTGGCCCGGCTCGATGTCGCGGTATGCAAGGATGATGGTGCGGAGGCCGTTCGAGGCGAGGCTGATGATGGCCTCGTCGATGGACTTGCGGACACCATCGGTCATGGGGGCGACCTGGCCCTGCTCGTCGAGGTACGACGTGCACAGGGAGAGCACCATCTCAGAGGCGCCCTTGCAGAAGATGCGGGGGCCAGCGTGGGCGGTGAAGTCGGGGAAGTCGCGGGCGGCCTCCTCGTAGCTCGACTGGGTCATGTCGACGACCTTGGACATGCGCTTACGGTCAGAGTTGAAGTCGTACTCGGTGATCTCGGACGTGGCCTTGCGGACGGGGACGTAGTCGAGGCCCCAGTTCCGGGAGAGCTGGAGGAGCGCGCACTCGGTCTTCGAGCCGACGAACTCAGGCTGGCCGGCCTCGTCGACCTGCAGGAAGGCAGTGCTGTTGACTGCGGAGCCGACACCGATGTGGGCGACGATGGACGCGGGGAGCTCGTCGCGGGCGGGGACTCGGTCGAACAGTCTGCCCGCGAACCAGCCCTGGGTGACGGTCATCTTGTTCTGGGTCAGGGTGCCTGTCTTGTCGGAGCAGATGTTGGTGGCGCCGCCCATGGTCTCGCAGGCGTTGAGGTGACGGACGAGGTTGTTGTCCTTCATCATACGCTTCATGGAGTAGGCCAGGGATATCGTCACAGCGAGAGGGAGGCCCTCGGGCACGGCGACGACGACGATGGTGACTGCGAGGATGATGAAGTCGATCCAGGCGGTGAGAGATGAGGCGTGGAAGGTGCCATTGTCGATGATGACCTTCTTCACGATCTCCTTATACGCCCAGCGGATGCCGAGGACGAGGACGGTGAAGAGCGCGGTGCCGGCGCCGAAGTACCCGATGAGCTTGGCGAGGGAGTCGAGCTTGTTCTGGAGGGGAGTGGGCTCGGGCTCCTTGACGAGGGAGGCGAGGGTCCTGCCCCACTCAGAGTGAATGCCGACGTTGGTGACGACCATGGCGCCGTTGCCAGTGGCGATGGTGCAGCCGCACAGCATGAACGGCGAGCTCTTCGGGTCCTTGTTCACGGTGACGGACTCGCCCGTGAGAGCAGACTCGTCCGACTCGAGGTTGATGGCGCGGATGAGGACGCCGTCGGCGGGGAGCTGGTCGCCCTGCTGGAGGTCGACGACGTCACCAACGGCGAGGTCGTGGATGTTGATAGTCTGCTGGACGCCCGTGCGGATGACGGTGACCATACGGTCCTCCTTGGCAGCGTTCAGCTTGCGGAACTGGCGCTCCTTGGACCAGTCGTTGAAAGCAGTGACAGTGCAGACGATGACGATGGCGGCGAGGATGGCGACACCCTCGATCCAGTCCCAGTTGCCCTCGCTGCCCTCGTCCTCCTTGGGGATGAAGGAAAGGAGGAAGGAAATGATGGCGGAGATGATTAGGATGATGAGGATCGGGTCTTTGAGGCACTCGAGCCAAAGACGAATGAAGGACTTGCTCTTGGGCGTGGCATGGACGTTGCGGCCGAAAGCGGAGAAACGATCAGCACATGCGTTGTCAATATCAATCTGGCCAAGGCCGTCTTCAGAGGTCTTCAGCTTCTCGAACAGGACGGGCAAGCCGCCGAATTCCTCGAGCTTCTTGGTCCCGTTCTCACGGGACTCCATCAGCTCATCTAACTGTTCTACTGTAACACCAAATGTGGATGACGCTGCATGGCTTTCAGTGTCCATCACAACTGCGACAGTGAGGATTGTGGCCTAACCTGCGAAAACCGGAAAATCCTTCAAATACTTCATTACCCCTTCCCGCTCTCCCTTCCTTCTTCTTGAGAGTGATACTTCGATACACCAATTACGGCTAACCAGCCGCTAGTCTTCGCCTCCGGGCAAGCTAATTGAAGTGGAGAGACGCAGTGCTTGCACTGTGCACTCTGATACTTCAGGAAAATCGATGGAGAATCTTGTGCCAAGATCGATAAGGTAAAGCCCAATCATCAAATATACAGTTTAATTCGGGTTGTACTGATCGATCTTCTCAAGCAGCGTATCAGCGTAGTTAGGGGAGTAGTACCGCACCACTTCGTCTGGGAAGCACCGGTTCACTCCATCAATGTGCTCCTGGAGCTTGCTACCAGGCTCAGCCTGAAGCTGCTGGACCTTCTGGAGACCGCCGCTGGTAACGAACGTCCGCCTAGCCTCCACATCAGACGGGAGCACCTTGGCGTACTGCCCGACGACGTATGCGAGGATGGGGAGGGGGGCCATGTGGAGCAGGGGATCCAGGGCGGGCAGGTGGACGCACTTCTGGATGATGTTCTTGGCAGCGCGCTTGCACTTCTGCTTGAGGTCCTCGGAGGCGCCGGACTCGAGGTAAACGTCGACGAGCTTGGGGAGCACGTTAGTGTCAGCCACCTGCTTGGCGTGGGTGGGTGAGTGGCGTCCGAGCTGACCAAGAGCCCAGGCAGCGGCGGCCTTGACATGGTCCTCGGGTTCCTTGTCGAGGGAGTCGACGAGGGGCTTGACGCCCTTGCCAGTGATAACGGCGCGGGCGAGGGTCTCGGAGAAGGCGCTGATGAAGCCGAGAGCCATGATGCCGGGCAGGCGGGCGGCCCCAGTGGTATCGTCGGTGAACTCGACGAGGGCAGCAATGCCGCCGGCGTTGACGACAAGCTGGGCGAGCTCGGGCGAGTGCTTGACGACCTCACGGACGAGAGTCGCGGCGTTACGACGGACTACGGCGTCAGGGTCACGGAGGAGGAAGAGAGCCTTGGGGAAGATGCCACCCTCGACAACAAGCTCGGCAAGGTCGACGTTGTGCTTAGCGATCTGAGCCAAGGCAGAGCAGACCTGCCGCTTGAGCTTGGCGTCCGCGTTCTGGATCAGAGGTGCGACATAAGCAATGGCACCGGCATCAACGACTGCCTGAGCGAGCTCCGCGGAGTGCTTCGCGATATCGCTGAGCGCAGAGACAGAGATGCGCTTGAGGGCGAGCTCGGGCTCCTGGACACAAAGGACGAGGAGGGGGACGGCGCCGGCGTCGATGACGTATTGCGAGAGCTCGGCGGAGTGGCGGGCAATGTAGCCAAGGGCCCACGCGGCAGCCTCCTTCACGCCGGGGTCGAACTCTTCGAGGCAGGCGATGAGGGCCTCGAGAGAGCCCGCATCGACAACGGCCTGTGCGAGGGCAGCAGAGTGCTTCGCGACAGCACGGAGGACGAAGGAAGCAGCCTTCTTGTAGAAACGGTTCTGTTCGCTGAGAGAGAACACAAGCTGGGGCAGAACGTCGTTCGAGACAACAAGCTCGGCCATCTCGGGGCTGAACTCAGCAATGCGACCGAGAGCGAGCGCCGCACTCTGCTGGATAGAAGGAACATTATCTAAAAGCAATCCACGGCAGAGAGGGATACTGTGTAAGCGGGAATTTTCGGCATGGAAATACGAACCCTCCGAGAGCCTTGATAGTCTCGATATTTTGCGGCGATTGAGCGAGTTCGGCAAGTCCTTGTACGAATTCGACACGTGCCTTCTGAAAAGTCTCAAAATGCGCAACGACGAAGCGATTCGACATTAGCTAGTTTTCTGCCTTTTCAAAACCCGCAAGCTGACGAATTCAAATCCTATTCAACACCATGGGCACGGGGCACAGATTCTAACGCCATATTCACGTGCAGTAGGCCAAGTATAGCCAGCCAGCTTCTTTTTAAAACATATTACCGCCCCAATCACTCAAATCAGCAACGATGACTCAGCTCTCAACTTTATCAAGCCCGACCCCCCAGACCCCTAGATCCGTCTCAGTACTCCGCCCCCTCTCCCTTAAACTGCTCACACATGCCTGACCATTGCCCATGTTTGCCCAGCCAGTAGTGTAGCCACCAGTCGGGCAAATCAGCCGGACTCCAACACCGGGGCCCACAGATAGTGCACAGGCACACGTGTCTGTCCTAAGAACCCCATGCACGAAGTCATCACCGACCATATGGATGTCCTGTGACAGCTGCCGCTCCTTTGAAGCCAGGTCGTAAACTGCGAAATGACCCGACTCGAGCGAGACCTGGATTGAGTCAGATGTGACCGTCAGGCCATACGGGA
The DNA here is from genome assembly GCA_019828565.1 of Carpediemonas membranifera. Lineage (NCBI taxonomy): Eukaryota > Fornicata > Carpediemonas > Carpediemonas membranifera. Next base: position 583,196 of record JAHDYR010000062.1, on the reverse strand, counting down.
CATCATCGGCGATCTTGATGTCAGATTCTTCGATTTGAATCTTGCTCAAGTCTTTTCCAACAATCATTTGATTGTAAGACTGAGGCGCGACCGAGATCACTCTAATAAGCCCATTGTCACCGTCTTCAGCTGAGATGGCGGCCGTGGCAGCTGTGGGATGGGATGCGAGCGCGAGTCCAACACGCCCCGTGCCGAGGACACCGGAGCATATGACTGCAGCAGCGGTGGGGGTGACGGTGAGGATGTCCCAGTGGCTGCCAGACATCACGATAACTGCATTTGTTGCTGAATCTGAGCAGAATCTCTCAATCTTGATCCGATTTGTGGAATAGTGGTATAGACTTGAAGATAGGGTCCAATCTTTGCCGATGAACACGATATGGTCACTTTCCCACTCCCCACTCTCACTGACCGTTCTAGAAACACCCACGAAGGCATCCTTGATCGCTACGGCACCCGCCAGTCGCACAGAAGCTTTCTGTGTGGTCGCGCGGGCAGCGATTGATGTCGTATAGATGCCCTCAGTGCCAAACGATGCTACCATGTCCTCGTTGAGTGGGATGAGTGCGGCAACACGACCAGGGACCTTCAGTTCGTCACGGCGGGAAAGAATCGTCGGCATTGGCGCAGCGGGCGCAGCAGGGATAGAGGATGCTTCAAGTTTCTCGTTCTTGAGAATAAGATCCGCAATTACGCGCTTAGCGCTCTCAATTTCCCGCTTTGAGAGCAGGAGCTGCTTTCTGAGGTCAATAGACTGCTCTCGAAACTGATTGGCATCCTTGAGACTCGTGTTCCATGCAGAATGTAGCGACTGGATGATTTCAGGCACGCTTGTCTGTCCGTTCATTAGTTTCGTGGGAACGATCGAGTGCAGAATAAGACACTTGGCGATCAAGCCGTCGACCTTGCTGAGGGTAGTGGATGGGTCTACTGCAACACTGAGGTTGAGTTTGGCGCTGCAGACTTCGGATTGAATCTCCCATGGCCACCTGCAGGTCGGGTCGGATGAGTGAGAAGGCAGCACTCGCTGATGCCGCTGGTTTGGCCGCCTCCTTGCTTCAGTCATTGCTAGCGCTTGACATAATCTTGACTCCATGACTCCTCTGATTGACGCCGGCAGAATGCGCCGGTCGCTGAAAGGAGCAATTGCGCAGCAGAATGAGACAGACTTGGCACTGTTCTTCATTATACTGACATCAATAGCCATAGCATCCCGAGTTTGGATCAGCATCTCAGTTTCGAGCAAGAACACAGAGGCGCCACCGCATATCATCACTCTCATTAGAGAAGAAGTGAACAATGTTACAATTATCGCGAATGAGACAGAAATAACGACGATTGAACCGGAGCATTCGCCCAGCGCATTCGTGATTCCGCTCCCACCACTGTTGCCCACACTCCCTGCCGCTCCCCCACAACACATGACTCCAGAACCACACCAGCAGGAGAAACCCTCCGCCCCATCAGCACGTCCATTCAATCAATTCCCTCTCGCACTGCTGCTTCCCCCTCTCGTTCATCCCAAGCCCCCCGCCCCAGCCCAGACTGCACCGGTCGGCCCTATCACCCTGAAGCCAGTGCTCGGGGTAGCTGCTGTATTACTGGTGTTGGCAGCTATCCCATTCGTCCAGAAAACCCGACAAGCGGGGGTCACTGGAGACGGGGTGCAGCCAGAGGCAATCGAGTGGGATGTAGCGAGAGGCAAAGTTGCTATTGACGATGTGGTGGATGCCGCAGGGACGATGGCCAGTCGGTTTGGAACCGTCTGCGTCGCCTGGGTCGACTAGAGCGAGACCCATTCATCTAAACCAAAATTATCGAGAAAATTTAGAGTATAGTACAACCGAGTGGCACTAAATGCGCCCTACTAATTAGCATCCATGAACCCCTGGTCGGTCACCACGACCATGGGCGACCGGGGAATGTCATCGTCCAGCGGCTGGTTCAAGATGTTCAGGCGGCTCGGACGGGAGCTGTGGTGTGCCGTGGGAGTGTGGGGGGCTGAGTTGTGGTTGGGGCTCGCCTTTCCGCTGAGGGGCGATGTTGTGGCGGAAGACGATCGAGAAGGGCTGCTGATAAAGTGGCCATCGGAGTCAATAGACACTGGGCCAGAGATATCTTGCATCAATTCCCTTGCTTCAGCAGAACTGAGAGATAAATCATCGCGCTTTGAAGGAGAGTTCAACGAGGAAGACGAAATCTTCGGAGAATGCCTCGCTGCTGGGCTGAACTGCGCTTTGTGTGAGTAGGGGCTACTGGTTAGTGAATTAACCGCCTGTGCCCAGTCCACGCCTCGTCCTGATGACATGCTCCTGTTTTGCTTGGGAATAACATGGCTGATATACGCAACATGTAATACCAACTCAACCTTCTCAGCACTACCAGCCACTTTATACTGCGCTTGTTACAAACTTAGCGCTTGAAATAATCCGATCCTTCATCCCATCTGGTCCCCTCATCTTCCCCGCGGCCCCCACTCTGCCTTGAGCTCGTTGAACTTCATCGTCACCTTCATGTCGTTCCTAATCCTCCGCAACCTGGCACTCCGCTCACGGGCTACCCGCTGGTCCTCCACATTCAAGGGCTGCAAGCTCACTCGGCCGGCGACCTTGGGGTTGGGTCGGAGTCGTGACCGACGGCCAGACCCGTTGCCCGTGGGAAGACTGGGCCGACTGGGCGATCGCGGGGCAGACTTACTTCTACCATAAACGCCCAAGCCGCTCAGTTGCTGCAGCTGAACAGGTGCGACTGGACCATCAGCACTAGGGCCATGTCTCTGGCCCCGCGCCGAGATTGGCGGGGGCGGGTGCGTCACTTGGCGGTGCGGGCTGGGTCCTCTTGCTGACTGGGCCTGACCGCTGCTGTGGGATGATGTGATCTGGTGTAGCGGGATGGGGTGCAACGGCACGGCACTGACCTGGCTCTGGCTCCTAGCTCTGCTCTGCTGGCTGGTGCTCCGCTGCTGGGCATGCTTCGACACGGGTCTGGGAGGGAACGCGTCGGACTTGACCGCCGGCGGTGTGGGGCTCGGCAGGGCGTCAGTCTGTGTGCCCATCGCTACCGTGAGCGGTGGTCTCGGCGGCAGGGGCGGCGTCTTGTTGAAGACTGAGTGCTGTTGAATGCCGTCGGATGCACTGAGGTTAGCTGCCTTAAGCGAGGCGTTCTCCTTCTCGAGCTGGGCGATACGGGTCTTGAGTTTTTCCAACTCAGCCTCGACTCCGACCGCCTGCTCCGGTGTCATGCCTCTGTCAGGCTCAATGGGCGCCTTTGTGGCCTTAGACTTGATGTTTCTTGCTCTACCGGCATACACGAGCGTGTTGAATGTCTCCTCCGTCGCAACTGAGGCTGGGCTGACATTAGCGATCATGCAAGTCATACAATGGCCGCCGAGACTGTCCTTGAGCATACGAGTGAGCTTGGAGTCCCTGAAGGGTATGTGCCCAGCCTTACCGCGGGGCTGACAGAGCGCGTTGATGCAGTTGGCCAGCGAGAGCAGGCTCTTGTTGATAGCAGCCCCCTCAGCCAGCCTGTCGCCCTTATTACCAGTGCGGGAGGCGCGTTCTGACCCTGCCAGGTCTACCAGGCTCAGCTTCCCGACTCTCGTGCCGCTGCCGGCGCGATGGGTGACCTTAATCTGCAACACGGCGTGTGAGCGGGACGAGTGCTCGTTAACTGCGGTGGAGTGCTCGGTGCGGATCTTGGCGCCCTCTCTGAGGATGTCGATGATGCCGTCGGATGAGTGCACAACCCTCTCTGTCGCCCCCGCGACAATGGTGCCCCGGCTGCGGTCTTCACGCAGGGGGAGATCGCGTTTTTTTGCGTCGAGCAGATCTCTGATCTTCTCGTTGTAGATCTCGATGTAAGAAACTGATACCGAGAATCTCTTGTCCCCCGGCATCTGGTCAATTTGCTTGAAAGTCTCAATGAGAGTCAGCATCATGATTCCAGACACCCCCTCCTTCTCATCACCCATCATGGTGTACGTCTTTCCTGTGTTAGCGTGGGTTGGCTGACAAACCACTCCCGGTGGCCCCGTAGGCGAAGACAGACGCATTGAAGCCTGCCAGCACGGGCTCAATCACCTTCTGAGAGGTTGCTGCGTACACATCCCACTGCGAGGACGTGCGGGGGAAGACGGCATCGTAGCCAAAGGTAGTTGCCTGGCGCTTCCAAACATCGTGACGATAAACCTCGCCTTCCTCGCGGGGATCGAAACTGACACTCTTATCGTCTATCACATGAAGGATGTTCGTTGCTTTTTGCGCCCTTTCGTTCGCTAGATGTGGCCGGACACGAACAACAACGATAACCTTGTTTGAGAAACGGCGCTTCACCTCATTCCTCAGAATGTTCGCTGGCGCTGGTGGGGCGGATGTAGGTCGATTTTGATACTGATTTTGTCGTATTGGGCCTCTCGAGGCCATGAGACTGTGAATTGCTGCAAAATATTGCAACTCCAGGTGAAGTCGGTCAGGAAAGCAGGGCCTATATGTGGCCATACGTAGCGTTTGAGCATGTCTGAAGGCAAATTTGGTCGTCTTTAGGCCGGCATGGCGTTGTACCCTTAAAATGCACAGAATGGACGACGAAACCGACAGGGCGGCGGAAGAAGCGCAGTACGATCGCTTGGCGCTTGAGGATACTGCATTCAATAGAAATAGTACAATTCCGCAAGAAGAGATCTCAAAGCTTGTCTTCCAGGCCATCCGCTCCTTGACGAACCCCGAAGTGGATGTTACACTCATGCAGAGCGTAATTACTACCCTTCAAAATGCACTAGCAGACATGAAGTCTGAGCACGACTACTTAGAAAACCTTGTTAGGGACGTGAACGCCGTGGATGAAACGAACCTCCAGCAGCAGCAAACGGCCCTTTCCACTGATGTCTCGAACACAGCTAGCCTCATACCAGAGATGATTAAGCTCCGAGAGTGGATTGAGACCGTCAACAAGCGTGTCGAAGAGTATAACACCGTTAACGATCAGGAGATTGAAGCGGCAAAGCAACGGATCAAGGCGAGCGAACGGGAGCTGGAGGACGCCAAGGAGCGGATGTCCACGGACAATATGGACAGCGTGCTCGACTACGCGTCCTGGTTGGCCACTTGGGGCCGTATCAAAGGGTGACGGTCACCTCTGTAAAGGCTATCTTATCCACCTTGTTAATCCTGTATCGATGTAAATACGGTAAAGACTGCCGATTTATCCCCTCGTACCTCATACAAGCACCTGCTCGAGCGCGGTCTCCGCAAACTGCCTAACATCCAGGTCCCCGTCGTCGGCCATACCGGTGAGCACGGGTACGATCTCCCCGTCCCTCGACTTGCCCTCCACAAGCTGGCCGACCTTGCCCAGGGTCTGGGCTGCGTTAAACCGCACATTCGGGGTCCCGTCGGTGGCCATGCGGATGACGATCGGCAGGATCGACGTGGCGAGCAGGGTCTCCTCGACGTTGGGGGCGATGGCCCTGATGGCGATGAGCACGGAGACGCGGTAGAGGTAGTTGGGGTGGGTCGCGAGAGAGGCCAGCTTGGGCAGGAGGACGGCCTGGGCCCAGCTGGAGTCGAGGTGGGGCAGCATGTCGGCGATGGTCCTCGCGGCACTGTCCCTGATCGAGAACACGGCATCGCTGAGCCAAGAGAGCACAGCTGCAGACATCTGCTCCGTCATGAAGCTCGGGCCCGACCTCTCGACGATGAGCGGGATGATGTCGATCACGGCCCGGCGGACACGCCAGGCAGTGTCCTCGCTGAGGTTGATGATGGACACCACGAGCTTGGCAGCGATCCTGGCCGCAGCGGGAGTCTTGAAAAGCGTAGGCAGGGCCGACACAGTGCTCAGGCGGACGTCGGGCGTCTCATCGGCCAGGAAGCCGGAGATCATCGACTCGAGCTGAGTCATGGCCTTCTCTGGCACGATCGAGGCGAGCTCGCAGATCGCTATCGACCCTGCCAGCCTCACAGCGAGGACGGGGTCCTTGGTGACGGCGCCGAGGGCCGGGACGATGCGAGCCTCGACTGTGGCCGGCGGGAGCACCGCGGCGAACTGGGGCACGGCGCTCATGGCCTTGGCACGAACCTCGGGCTCGGGATCAGTGAGGAGGGCGACGCAGTGGTCGACGGCAGCGTCGGGCTGCTCGAGGGCGGTGGCCCACTGGGGCAGGTGGTCAATGAAGACCGACCGGACCCTCCAGCTGATATCCTGGGCCAGGGCAGACATGACGGGCTCCGTGGCAGCGGGGGCGATGTCAGCCTGGATGAACACAGCGCTGAGGGGTACGGCGTGGAGGCGGACAGACTCCTGCTCGTCGGCCGCGAGCTGCTTGAGCAGAACGAGGAGGAGGTCCTTGGAGGCCTCACCGCCGCCGACGAAGGGGGCAACCTTTGCGATACAGAGAGCTGCAGCACGGCGAACCATCGGAAGCTCGTCATCGGCGTGCGCCTTGATGCGGTTGATGATTCCAGGCTTCTGCTTGGGCTGGGCACGCTTCATGGCGACTGAGTAGAGCCCGCACGCGGACACGCGGTGTGTATACCACTCGGACTCGGCCAGAGAGTCGATGAGAGGCATGAAATGGGCTGTAAAGTGCTCTTCAGAAAGCTGCTCGGCGACGGAGAGAAGGCTTTCCACGGCCCGATCTCTCACCATCTGGGAATCGGCCTTGGCAAGAACAGCGAGGGGCGCAATAATGGTGTATGCATAAGGGGCGCCCCCAACGAATGGAATGAAGTGCTGAAGCTCCTCTGCCATGACACAAAGGATCTCATCTGCATCGTCTTGCGCAGTATCAGCAAGGAAAGGCAGCAATTCTGCCCTGGTTCTCTCAGCTCCAATGGCAAGAGCAATTGTGGATATACGGCGAACAGCGTTAAGTCTGCTGGTAATATCGTCGCTCCGCAACTCTTCAACGAGCGCGGAAATTGTCACTACGTTCATAGTTGCGGACATTTGACAGTTTGAGGTCGCTTACCTCAAATCGTTGCTTTAAAGTGCGGGGCATGAAGAGGCTCCGGAAGCCATCCAATGACTACCGGTGTACCGTAGCGAGTATTCCTGCTGCTGCGAGGCCAACGAGGCGCGATGTACCAGCGATGATGGCTTACAGTCAACAGCACCAAGGCAGCTGTGCCGTGTTCGGGCAGCTTGAGTGGACGTCGATGTGGGGTTCTCCTGGGCGTTGAAAGAATCCGCTCGTCATCACAACTTCTCCGGACACGGGTTGAGTGCGGTCATCACCATTGTCATCAGAAACGACATTCGGAAATTGTGGTGTCGGGCGGTATACCCGTTGAAGCACGCTATGCATCACTGAGGCCCTCACCGCTTCTCCGGGGCCGGTGGACGCCCGTCGCCAACACTATCCTGCGAACGATATTCGGTCGGTTTCTCGGCGCTGATGCCAGCTGGGAAAGCTATATTGAAATACCAAGCTACTATCTCTAAGCATATTGCGAATCTTACGAAAGCCAATGCCTTCACCCTCGTTAAGTACCTTTCTGAGTACACAGCTCTGACAATCGACTACGGCTTGCTTTCATACGCTACAAACGCGTTACGCTACATAGATGTGCTCATTGAAGACCTCCACCTGAAGAAAGGTACTGCCGCCTTCGACGAGGGCCTCAAATACCGCCAACTCTCCCATCTCTACCACCTCGTCGTTCACCTTCGGCAGCACCCGGCCCACTACGGCCAGTACGCCACCCAGTGGGGCCTAGCTAACTACATGACTGTCAGCTACAGCCCTGCGGACCACCCTGGGCCGTGCACCCGACTGGACGCCGTCCTACGGCTCGTCATCTCTGTACTCGCAGCCCCAGTCGACCTTGGCGACGGAGCTTGGCTTAAGGATGCATTGGAAGAGAAGTTCCACAAGCCTATCGACGCGGCGTTGGCCTCAAAGACACCCCACAACCGGTATGTGATGACCGTTGTCCTGCGCATCATTCGATCCGACTCTACTAGCTCGTTCAGCAAGACTGAGCGGGCGCTGTGGCACTTGGCGATGTCGATGGCATTGTTCCAGGGGCAGAACAAGGAGGATCTGGCCCGCCCCACCAATACGGGTTTCACCCCCCTCAACGCGGTCCTCTCGCGGGCCAAAGAGGAGTGCCTGGCAGCTGGTAAGGGCGAGCTGGCGGCCACAGCGTTCCACACTCTACAGCCGCTGTCATCCGAACTCAGGGCGGCCGGACTCTGCTCCAAGGAGGCCCGTTCGTGGGACTGGAGCGCGGTAAATGCGTGGGGGTGGCGGCAGACCCGGGTTCCGAGCCTGCTCCGGTTCATGGCTGGTGACAGTCCCACCCTGCTCACGGCTACGAGCTTCAGGGCGGAGGAGGAGGGGGTCGGCGAGCTTCCCGATGGAGTGTACCTCGACTTAATCGAGTCGCCCGGTCAGCTGGCACAGCTGGCGATGATCTTCGTGGCCCACGGGAGAGTTGAGGCTGTCACACGGCCCCTGGTCAATGTCTCACGGCAGAGTGAGGAGAATCCTGCTGTTACAAGGCCGGCCAGTCGACCCGCTACCCGCGCTCGCCCCAGCGCCCTTGCCCGCGGGGTGCGGAGGTCGACTCGCTTAGCCGCCCAGGCTGACGTTGACGGGGGACAGCGGGACGCTACTGACGGCATCTCTGAGGAGCATTGGGTCGGCCTCCCCCCAGGCCCAACGGACCCGCACCCGGCGACAGTTGACCGGGAGCTACTTAGGGAGCTGGCCAAGGCACGGGAGCGGGGCGGGAGCCAGTATGCGTACACGGCCATTCTTACAAGATTCCACGACCTCACAGCAGCTGTGGGGAAAACATTTGATCGCCTAGAACACGGCGAGTTGACGTCGAAGGAGGCGATCGCCGAGACTGAGGGACACAACCAGACCGCCAAGGCCCTCGTCAAGGACTGGCAGACACAGTGGCTCGGGCAATGGGTCCAGCCGATCACAGCACTCCCATGGGTCAGCAAGACCACAGTTGATAAGCTCGCTGCCCTCGGCGTGGCTCAGCCGTTGCTGGCCGCGTGTGTCCTCGCGGACCCGGCCTGCGGGCCAGACTCGTCGATGTATGCCAGGCTGGGACTGACCAAGGAGCACAGGAGCGCGTGCGACTCCCGCGTCCAGTTTACCAAGGAAAAACCGACTGCAGTGCAGTTTATGCGAGTCAGCCCGAGTTCGTCTTTGAGGAACCTACCGTGGGAACTCATGCCGTGTTGGCAGGGCGCCTTCATCAAGGACTCGTCTGGCGTCTACTACTACCGTTCCCCCATCGCCACTGCGCGGGTCCACCCAGCGTATGTCGCCCTTGAACCAAGGACACATTCCACTCCTGATGCTTTCAACCCCGGTCTCGCCATGATCAACGTTGACGGCACCACTCCGCAGTCCCATAAGGCGCTGAAGGCCCCACTGGCCAAGCTCAAGGGCCAGTCGGCTCCTGGGGAGGGATGGCGCGTCGTCCAGGGCGAGGCCGAGTCAGCCCAGGCCCTGGGAGCCAAGGGCGAGCGGGGTGAGGAACTACTACGGGGTCGAGAGTTCTACCTATACTCGGGCCACAACTGGGGTGTCCAGGTCCTGAAGCCAGCCTCTTTGATTTATTCAAAGGCGAACAACCACACAACTCTGGCCGACCCCAAGGAGCTCGGGCCCGTGGCAGCAGTGATGATGGGCTGTGGTAGCGCGGCCCTACCGGTCGGCGTCTTGGGACAGGGCCGGGTGGACGCCTCGACGGCATACGCTATGTGTGGGTTTACTGGATTTATGGGGTTCGCCTGGAACGCTGCGGGTAGCACGGTGGACTGTCATACCGGTGAGATAATCAAAGATCTGGTCGATATGGACCCTGGTGCACTCGTTGACGTGCGAAGACTGGCGATTGCTCAGGTCCGGAGCAGGAAGACTATGGTCGATGCAGACAAGGCTGAGGGCGTGGCTGCGACGCGTATGAGGAAAACTGCCCGTGCGTGGCTCGACTCGTGTCTTGTATACGAGCTGAGGAGGATCGAGGAGGATGAGGTCCCAAGCGGCGATTCTCTGCTCGATCGGCTTCAGGCGGAGGTCGATGGCATCCTCATATGAGTGGGGCGACGTTAAATACCGAGTTTAGTGCATGTATTCCGGGATGCATTCGATTCTTGGGCTTGGCTTGGATCGATGTGACAATCCGTCAGAAAGTTCAATGGCATTGCCCAGCAATCCTGCCTGGAAGGCACTCTTTGAGTATGTAGCGAACACCCCTGATGCGTTTTCGAACCACGAGAACGTTCAACTCGATCCCGAAAGGAAGAAATGGCTTGAAGCCGCCATCAACGGCAGTGTTATCGATGAAAACAAGCACGTTCAGAACCTTCTGGATGCCATTACACGTCCCGATCTCGATGAAGAGACGACGCTTCAATATCTTGACGCATTGCTCACTTCCATCGAAAGACTCGACATAGCAAACAACCTCCACAAATACGACCCCGACGGCTGGCTTCCTCTCCTCCATGTGATGCGGAGCCATGATTCCACACCAGCTACCCGTGCTGCGGCCGCCCAGGTGATTTCTGCGGCCGTTCAGAACAACCCAGTGGCACAGGCAGAGGCGATGAAGCGCGACGTCCTTGCCGCCGCAGCTGAATGTGTGACCAACAAGGACCCGGGCGTGTGCTCTGCTGGTATCTCCGTGCTCTCTACGATGACCAGGGCAAATCCTGGCATTCTGGCTCAGACGATCGAGAGCGAGGTACTCCAGAACTGCCTCAGCGTGGCAATGAACACTGTTATCAACGAACCGCTGGACTCTAACCAGCATTTCAGACTCGCTCTCCGAGTTGTGTTTTATCTCTCGGTGACGTTGTCTCAGCTCAAGGATGACTTGAGGGCCAAAATGATCTCGTCAAACCAACCCATGCGTGAGATGATATGCCGGCTCTCGAACAAAATCATCGACCATGCAAGGTCGAAGCTCGAGGACTTTGACGGTCGTGTCATGGACCTTGCCGAGAAGACGCTGACTATGCTGCAGCAGCTGCCCCGGCAGGACCTCGACCTCTGCGGAACCACCGCCTGTCTTTCCAGACTTGACGGGGCGCTGCAGGAAGTGTCCGAGGATGCCGGGCTGATGGCTGATGAGAACGACGCGGCCTCGGTGAACGAGATGATGACTCTGGTCAAGGGTTTGATGCGGTCCTAGAATGATACATAAGGATGATTAACAAGTATAAAGCACGGCTTGTCTGGTGATTCGATCGAATCGTGCGAAAATCAACATCAGATTTGGATTTTGTGACGTGGACCCCGTCAGAACAACAAAGCAATGCCAGCAAGTAGCCTCTCAGAGCTGGAAGAAGGCAACAGTTGTTCTGAAAGTGTGAACAGCGATGAGATGGCGCCAATGATGCCCTGTTCGTCTGCTGAGAGCGAGCTGCTGCTGGATTCCTCACCCATCGCCAAGGAAGAGCAAGGGATGGCAACAAAGGAAGCTAATCTGAAGTATATTAAGATACGCTACCCCATTCTCATTCTTGGCCTTCTGCACATCTTCTTTTCCTCAGGCGCGATTCTCGCCTTCACAAACTTCGTCGCAATCGTCGACGAACACACGACTATCTATTCAGATCTGTGCGGCGCCTCAGACACATCATGCGATGCCCGTAGCGCTCGGTTTAACGACATTTTCAACCTCACGGCCATCGTCAACGCCGGCTTCTGCGCCATCCTCGGCTTCATCTCCGACACAATTGGTCTCAAACTCTCAATCGTGTTCTGCGGCTCAGTGACCACGCTAGGCGCCCTTGGGTTGACCGTCGCCATCTCATTTGAGCCGCTTTCCTTCCTCTTTCTCCCATCAGTGCTCTCCTTCTTCATCATCAGCGCAGGCATACAGCTGGTCCTCTTCGACCTCCAGAACCTATTCCCAACCCGCAGAGTGTTCGTGTCGGGCCTCATCACCGTGTCATACGCCACCACCCCGGCTATATTCCTTGCAGCGCAGGTGTTGTCGAATGTCACAACACCACTGGTGCCCCTGTCAATGATGACAATGGGCAACGCCATACTCACACTCATTGGAGCTTTCGTTTGGCCTATGCGCCACTTCTCCGTGCGTGAGAGCGGCGTGTTCAAAGGCTGGAAACTCTTTATTAAGTCGATATTTAAGCCGGCCCTCCCATTCATGGTCGCGATGGTTCTATTTATCGTGGCGGTCAATAACTTTGTAACAAGCCTGGTATACGACATGGTCCGCGCCACTGGCACCAGTCGGGCCGAAGCTGGCCGGTACAGCGCGGTGATGGCGTTCATTCAGATCAGCTCGTTTATCCTCTTGCCAGCAGTCTACCTGGCCAACTGGCTCGGTGCCTTGAAGTCTCTTATTGCCACCCAGGTCGTCTTCGGCGTCCCGATGGTCGTTCTTTTGCTAATCCCGACCCGCATACCCGAGGCCCGAGTTCTCATCATCCCAGCCTGTGTAGCTCTCATGCTGTGGCGCGGGCTCTCCTTTGCGGGCATGTGGACCGTGTTCCCCGCCGTATTCGGTCACGGGCACATGGGAAAGCTCATGGCGGCGGTGACCATCCTCATGTGCCTTGGGTCCGCGGTGCCTATCGCTCTCGGCCGGCTGACGTTCACCGGGCTGGGGGGAGACTTCTTTCTGCCGCTCTTGGTTGATCTCGGTTTTGTTGTGGGCATCGCGGTGGTCTGCTCGGCGGTTCTTTTCCTCAGCCGGTGATGGTCTGATTACATCATTATGATTTGATCACATCATCTGGGTCATTTATACGCGGCGTGACGTGAAAGTCACTTTCCTCCTTCATTAAACTGCCCGGTGACCACACCATCTATCGATCATCTCCTGGGCATTCGAGTCATTTGCTTGACCACTGGCTTCTCCCTCTGTGGTCCTGGGTCACGGCCGTTGATGTCGTAGTAGCTGCGTCTTGTCTCGTCTGCCAGACACTTGTGGGCCTCACTAATAAGTGCCAGCTGCGCTCCGCAGGTCTTGCAGTTCGGGTTTCGGTCAGGATGAAGCTCTAGTGCAAACTTCCTGTATGCTTTCTTGATCTCCGCCTGTGTGGCGTCCCGTGGCACCCCCAGGATCTCGTAATAGTCCTTGTACCCTGTCTCCACCGTGAAGGCGAAGAGCTGCGGGAAACGCCAGTACAGCACAGCGCCGACACCACCTAGGATGAGCATGGTGATGATAAAAACGGCGACGGCTGTGAGGAGGAATTTGCGAGGGGGCGGCGGAGCCTTCTTGGCCGGCCGCATCTTGTCGTGCATCGCTTTTCTAGCCTCTGGGCCGATATATGCCATGAACCTGCCCTTGATAGGATCGAAACAGAGCTCGCCGTCGACTTTGGAAAGGTTTTCGAGCTTCTGACGGAGCTCCGCCTTGGCTTCCTCCTTGATCTGAGCCTGGAAAATGGAAAAGAACTTCTCAAGGTGTTCCAGCTTCTTAAACCTAAACGCAGGTGCGATTTTGGCGATGACAGCGTCCATTTCGGCCATCTTAGCCTCCTCATTCCTGATTCTCTGCTCCATGATGGGCTCAACAGGGCCAGTCTCCATGTCGCTGTCACTCTCAAAGCCATCTTCCTGTTCTACTGGCTCACGTGTGGAACGGTTGCGTAGTTCCGAAGACATTGTGTTGCAGGGGCTGTCACGCTTAACCTGCACATTTTGATTGGATCATCATGTCAGTGAGGCCTGGACGTGTCATGATCGCGAGTGGACATCTCTGCGTGCCACTACTTTATCAACATAGCACTCTCAGCAGCTAATGAGCACGCAGGTGTATGAGATTTTACCAATGCCTACGGCGCCTGTTATCTTCGAGCATCCTGCTACTTCGTCCGCTGTGCCTCCTACGCGTGTCAGGCAGACTCTGAGCAACCCCATTCCAGTCATCGTCAAACCTGGCCGCGTCGTTATCAGCCATACCAATAACGTTCCTGGTCTGGGTCTGGTTACCCCTCCCGTCGTCTTCGTCGATCACCTCGACTGATCTCTCCCCGATCCGCCTGCTATGGACCGTCCGAGTGACGCCATCGGGCTTTCTCACGCTCTGTCTCGTCTCAGTCACCCCACCGTGAGACGTGGTGGTAGTAGTGCTACTGTATGACACCCCAGGACCCACCCTGCTCTCAACGGAGTCGTCAAACATCGATCCGAGCATTGAATCCATCCGGGAGAACAAAGAGGGGCCGTCGCGGGGTCCAAGCATGTCAAACGGGTCGGTCCACTGGTCGATTTGCTGACGACGAGACTGCCGTGGTTCATAGTAGTCGTCGTTGTCTGCTTGTGTCCGCCAGTCACGAGGGGCAGGTCGTGCTTCTTGCGTACGATGGAGATTCCCGTGGTCATCGGGCTCGTCAACAGTTGGACGGGACGATGAGGACTCCGTATGGTTATTTCCATCCGAAACAGGCTCTATATGGACGTTCTCGCGCCGATAACGTTCACGGCGGCCGTTTCTTGAAGGCCAGTGGCCAAAGGAGGGGAAGAAGTCGTCGAAGTCATCAAACAGCGATCTATGTGAGAGGAAACAGTGTTTGCATACCTACCAAACATGTCCTGTCGTCGAACTCTGGTTGATGTCACCAATGGCCTGTGAATCAATCTCAAGATTGATACGACCATGACAAGATTCGGTCGACACACTGTACACCGAGCCAGCATACTGGGCCTACTCCTCCCACGCGCAGCCTCATATCGCCCAGTCAGTTGACCTTGCCTGCCACCCAAAACTACAAAGCTTTACTCGAGCTTCTTCTCGACCTCGGAGAGCTCCGCCTTGTTTCCCCAATACATGATAAACTGTGCGAGCAGGATAAAGTTGAGCACGACCCCGGCGACATGGGGCGACAGAGTGGGTACGTCAGTCACGCCGGCCTGGACGAGGGTAGCAATGCGGACCACAGTACCGCCCGCCGCCATGAGGATCGAGAGCATAGCGAGCTGGCCGGTGCTCTTGTTCTTGAAGTTGGCGAGGATCTGGGGGGTTCTCGACAGGATGAACATAACAGCGGTAGCACTCTGGAGGACAGCGAGGACGGGGAAGGGGACGTCTGGGCGAAGAAGTGGGACAAGGAGGGATGGGGGTACGATGGCCGCGAGGAAGTGGAGAGGTTTCTTGGGCGCAAAGGGGACAAACAGGAGAAGAATGAGGCAGTTCTGGGCGAGGCCGAAGAACCCCTCGCCGTAGGTGGAGAAAGGTGCCTCAATGCGCATGGAGTAGGCGATAGTGAAGACTTGGGCGAGATTCTCGAGAACGATGCCGACGGCGCTCAATCCAGCGACTGAACGGGAAGCAAGGATCTTGATAATCTGAGGAAGCTTCAGGAAAACAGAGCCGGCGATGATTGCGTAGCTTAGAGCCATGGAGATTGGCTGTGCATGGCAGCCGGCCTTGACGAAGTGCTGGAGCTGGCCGTTGAGGAGGAGGGGTGCGCACTCACGGGTGAGAATATCGTGTACAGTGAGGAATACAACTGTGTGGGACCAGTACTCGGCGATCACAGGAATCATGACAATCGGCAAAACGACGTTTGGTGGCAGTTTAGCCTCAACTTGGCTGGTCGGAGCTCGCAACGACAGCACTCTCATGCCACAATGACAGATAGCACAAGTCTGCCATCATTCAAACTGAAAGAACACCGCCAATGAGTGTCCGCGTCTATCCGATCATTTATAATTACTCCTTCTCCCGCCCGCTCAGCGCCTGCTGCACAAGACGAGTGATGGCGCCGTGCCTGTGCCTGCCCGCCGCACTGAGCACCGTGTTCTTCTGTTCCGCGGTCAGCCTATCACCGTTCGACTGGACGAACAGCAGCAGCGAGTTCTGCCAGACCAGGGGCATGGGACCCTCGGGCGTCTTCTCAGCGAAGAAGACGATGAGCGTTCTTATCGTCTTGGTGTCAAGCTTGTACCTCTTCTGCAGGAGTATGCGGAGTAGAAGCACGGAGATGGGTGAAAACGGGATGTCCGGATGAGTGGCGAGGAGGTACATCGTCACCTGCGAGAACTTCACGGGAATCGAGTAGTTCGCCACAACTGACCCGACGATGATGGCGACCTTCTTGTTGACCTCCATCTCCGCCATCGGCAAGTATATGCCACTGAAAAACGCCTCGGGCTTGTACAGACACTTGCGGAGGGCCTGATAGTAGTGGTGGTTGAGCTTGCCGTTCTCCTCGATGTCCGCAATGCACTTCTCAAGAAGCACGCCGCGCAGGAAGTCGTGCAGGATCCTGTTCTGGTCCTTGAGATTCGACACAAGCTTGTGGGCCACGGCGTAGGTCGCCTGGGGAGTCCAAGAAGCAGGGTTGGTCAGTTCGAGAAGCTCGGGCCACTGTTTCGTCTGGGGCAGGATGTGGAAGGCGAGTGGAAGCTTGCCCGATCTGTAGCGCGAGAGCACGGACTTGCCGAGATCAACGTACATATCGCGGATCTTGTCAGAGACAGAGGAGGGGTTCTCCACGGTGGCGTTCTTCTGTTCCATCTTTGCGGCAATGAGAGCGCCAAGGTCGAGACCCTTGGCTGCGGGCTCGGCATCAACGATGGTGTCCTCGATTTCTTCGCTGTCGTCCTCGTCGGCGACACCACGGCCGTCGATCGTGAACTGATCCTCCTCCTCATTCAATTCCTTCGCAAGGCTTTGGATTATGTCCATGTCGTGGCTGTTAAGCATCTCTTCGACATTATCGTTCTTGTCCCGCTTCTTGCGGTGCTTTTGCTCATCAGGTTGGACGTACTGACTACGCAAGATCGATTTCTCGATAGGTTCTTGCCTACGGACCTTCCGCTGTCTCTTTCCAGCCATCTGAACGAACACCACGCAGTTTAAGGATTTTGCCCGTGTTGGCGTTTTAAATGATGCGCAACGGGATATAGACATTGCTCACGCCCAGTTACCCTCCGCCACCACTTAGATGATGCACCAATCAAATTCCGTTTTGATTGAATTTTTCAAGCATTCTCACAACAGACCTCAGCTGCAAGAATGTCAGAAGACAAGGCCCCAGAACTGTCCATTGAGACCAGGGCCATTGAGCAGCTCGAGAAGGACTTCAACAACGTTCGTTTTTCGTTCCCAACCGCTGTTTACCCAGGTGATTGCCGAACTAGTCGGTGACGACTCCCTAGAGCATTTCAGGAAGGAATATGAGAAGATGCACCGTGCGCTGAAGAAGTCTCACGAGAATGAGAAGCGCCTGATCAGTAGGATCAAGACTTTGGGCGGGGAAATTGCGTCGAACGCCTCCAAGGTCAAGTCCGCGCTGAAGATCTCGCAGGACGACTGGAACGCCATCTCCAGCCTCAAGAAGGAGATCGAGCAGGCCTATAGCATGCTCGATGCCTCCCGCGAGAAGGAGGCTCGCTCCAGGGAGACCGTCCAACACCTCAAGGCCGAGATCGCCAACCTGACCAAGCTCGTCGAGCAGGGAGCCGGCATCAACCTCGGGCAGGAGAACACCGTGGCCGAGCTGATGAAGCAGAAGGACGAGCTCATCCAGCAGCGGGACTCGAAGGTGAAGCAGATCATGGAGCTGCGGCAGGAGCTGTCCAACTACCTCGAGCGGGTTCGCGAGCTGGAAGACGAGAAGGTGCCGCTCGAGGCACAAATCAAGACGCTCAAGGACCTTGTAACGCGACAGGAGCAGGAGCTCAAGAGCGAGCAGTGGCGCAAGGAGGTGCTCGACAAGGATATGGCCGACCTCCGCAAGCGTCTCGAGCTTCGACAGGAGGAGATCGAGGAGAAGAAGGACACTATCCGGTCGAACGCCGACGCCGCGCACAGCATGAAGATGGAGCTTCAGCGCCTTGAGAACGACATCCACAGCCGCGAGGTGGAGCTCAAGGGCAAGGAGGACACTGTGCACGAGTTCCACGTGCAGGTTAACCAGCTCAACGAGCGGAACAGCACGCTCGAGGCTGAGCTCGCGGCCCGGGAGAATGAGCTGAAGGAGAAGGACCAGCAGATCCGTCTGGCCAAGCAGGAGACGAGCCGGGTCAACAAGGAGCTCGCCACGACGAAGCTGCTCATCCAGCGCGCCGAGAAGGACAAGGCCGACCTCGAGAAGCGGCGGGAGGCGCTCAGATCAGACGTGGTCGGGCTCGAGCGGGACCTGAAGATGACCACGCGCGACGCCGACAAGCAGAAGCAGCAGGCTGACGTGCTGGCGAGAGAGCGCGAGCTCCTCAACAAGAATGTCCGCCAGGCCGACGCCGCCACTTCCAAGCAGGCCGAGCTCGTGAAGATAGCCGAGAACCAGGCAGCCAACCTCGACCAGGAGATCTCTGCATACAAGAACGAGGCGCAGAAGCAGCGCAAGATGATCTTCGTCCTCGAGCAGGAGCGTGAGCTCAACAACAAGAAGGCGACCGAGGCGAACCAGAAGTATCTCCAGGCGCTCGAGGAGGTCAAGGTCCGCGAGAACACCATCCAGGATCTCCAGAAGAAGATCGCCGAGGCCGAGAAGAAGCTCAAGCAGCAGCAGACGCTGTACGAGGCCGTTCGAGCTGACCGGAACCTGTACTCGAAGAACCTGATCGAGAGCCAGGACGAGGTGAGCGAGATGAAGCGGAAGTTCAAGATTATGAACCACCAGATCGAGCAGCTTAAGGAAGAGATCAAGGCGAAGGACAGCGCCCTCGTGCAGGAGTACTACGAGCGGAAGAAGGCCGAGAAGGAGCGGGACAGCTTCAAGGCCGAGATTGGGCGGATCCAGCGCCAGATCCAGGAGGCGGAGCAGACGATCGCCGCTCAGAAGGCCGAGATGGCCAAGCTCAACCTCATTATCAACGAGGCCGACAACGAGCGGGGCCGGCAGCAGAAGGAGTTCGAGCAGGTCATCAGCGAGCGCGACATCCTGGGAACTCAGCTCATCCGCCGCAACGACGAGCTCGCGCTGCTGTACGAGAAGATCAAGATCCAGCAGAGCACGCTGGCCAAGGGCGAGGCGCAGTACAGGGAGCGGGTCGAGGACATCCGTCTGCTGAAGATCAAGCTGGCCTCGGTCATGCGGGAGCTCAACGTCTACTCGAAGGCGGCCAACCAGATCGACGGGTACAAGACGGAGGTCATCAGAATCCAGAAGGAGCTGCTGGAGGAGCGCGCCAAGGTCAAGGCGATGTCCGAGGAACTCCAGAACCCCATGAACGTCCACCGTTGGCGGAAGCTTGAGGGGTCTGATCCCGCAGTTTATGAAATGATCCAGAAGATCCACACCCTCCAGAAGCGGCTGCTCAAGAAGACGGAGGAGGTCGCTGAGAAGGAGCTTATCATCGACGAGCGCGAGAAGGCATTCACTGAGCTCCAGAAGCTTCTTGCCCGCCAGCCCGGGCCCGAGGTCGTTGAGCAGCTGTCGATCTACCAGACTAACCTACGGGAGAAGAACAAGCAGCTCAAGAGCATGGCGTCTGAGCTCACGATGTACCAGACGCAGGTGGCGGAGTACAAGTACGAGATCGCCAAGCTCACAAAGGAGTCCCACGACATCAAGAAGAAGTACTTCGAGCAGAAGCGGAAGGAGCAGAGCGCGGCCCGGCGCACTATGGACGAGGGTTACGTCGTGCAGCAGGACCCCGCCCAGCCCAAGTTTGTCGGGGGCGGGTTCAAGCTGGAGACAACGGTGCGGAGCAAGGAGGTGGAGCTATAGGCGGTGTGTTTATTCTGTGATATATAAAGTTTATCGAGTCTTGTCGCCTCTTGGTATTGAGCTCGCTACTTTTGTTTAACATCAAATCTATTAAATGGTAATGGCTGAGTCTGCATTGGAGACCTGGTCCGTCGTTAGGTAGCAGTGTGACTGTGGATTCAATCCTAGATCTGGCAATATTGAGATACAGTCGTGATTCATTCAAGGTGGGTTCTCAGAGACGGTATACGTAGACGAAATTCAGCGCGAAAGGTTTTATCCATTCGCCTCATAACGCACACAATGAAAGAACACTTAGAAGTAGGAGCGCGCACTGCTGCTAATAAGGCCGAACTTATCATCAAGTTGCACATGCTTGGACATAACGCCAGTACTATCGCTGGGATGCTTAGAATGAAGAAGAAAGATGTTAAGCTCATCATTGAGATCCATGAGAACCCGAGGTTGCGCCTAAACCTCGAGAAAATAAGGAATGACGAAGAAGAAGCACGAACTGCAAGGTCTGCTCGGGGACCGGCGGATTTAGACAGTGCTAGGCGCTTTAGGACACGATATGGCTTCACAATCGAGCCTGTTGACGCTGAAATAGAGCTTACGCGCGAAGAGACCATGATTCTTGAGGATGAACTCCGATCGCTTTCATTCGACGAGTCCCGGGCCGAGTTCGACAACCGCGGAGAAGACAAGCAAGATCAACTCACTCTCGGTGTTGCAGGGCCACATGACAATCTCACCTTTGATGACTCTGATTCTGATGGCGGCGGCATCATCCTCGAGGTTTCTGCCACCCATTGCGATGACGCTGACTATATTGACTCAGACGATTCGATGATTGATCCGGTAACCTTTGAGATCGTCGAGGATGTTCCTGCACCGAAGGCTGCGTCGAGCACGAAGGATCAGTTTGACACGATCTTCCCTCGCAAGAAGATCCCCTCGTATCGCTGGGATCTTCGGATCAAGCGGTGTATCGAGAGATTGGTTCTCAAGATTCTAGATCGGATATTAGGGATCGATAATGTAGCATAGACTGGCAAGGTTCCGTGACCGACTACCGGTCCTGTATTAAACTGGGAATATGATATTTTCGTGGGAGCCTATTAATCCTATTGTTGTGTTCTGCCATCTGTAAAAAGCGCAGCTTGGGTCATTGGAATCCGAGTCGCGCAGTTTTAGTGGATGGCCAAGGAAAGCGCAGGCAGGTTGATAATCTAATCTTTACTAGCCGATATGTACATTAGGCGAGGGGCATGTAGGTGCGGGCGGCGCACATGCCGGTCAGGCCGACCCAGAGGGAGCGCTCGATGTCGTTGATGAGGGAGGACGCGCCGATGCGGAAGTAGTTGCTGTTGAGCCACTCGACGCCGAGCTCCTCGCGGATGAGCGAGAGCCAGACGAGGGCGGTCGCGGCGTCGTTGATGCCGCCGGCGGCCTTGAAGCCGACCATGTGGCCGGTGAGCTCGTAGTACTCGCGGATCTGGCGCACCATGGTCATGCCGATGGGGAAGGTGGCGTTGACCTCCTCCATGCCAGTCGACGTCTTGATGAAGTCGGCGCCGGCCATCATGGCGATCATGGAGGCCTTGGCGAGGTGGGTGAGGGTGGGCAGCTCGCCCGCGGCCATGATGACCTTGAGGGAAGCAGCGCCGCAGGCCTCACGGAAGGCGCGGATCTCGTCGTAGAGCTCGGTCCACTGGGCGAGGGCGACCTTGTCGCGGGAGATGACGACGTCGATCTCCTCGGCGCCGTCGACGACAGCCTGGCGGATCTCCTCGAGCTTGAACTTGAGGGAAGTCTGGCCGGAGGGGAAGCCCGTGGCGACGGACGCGACAGGGATGCCGGTGCCCTTGAGCGCGCGGACGGCGTCCTTGACGCGGGCGGGGTAGACGCAGACGGCGGCGGCGGTGAGGTCAGACTTGCCGAGCTTCTTGATCATGTCCTGGCGCACAGGCATCTTGGCCTTCTCGCAGAGGCGGAACACGCGCATCGGGGTGTCGTTGCCCTTGAGCGTGGTGAGATCCATGCAGCTGATGGCGCGCATAAGCCAGGCGAGCTGGTGGTCACCAGTAACAATGCGACGAGTGCCGAGCTCGCCGCATCTGCGGACGGTAGCGGACTTGTTGACGACGATAGCGTTGATGAAGCCCATATCGAGGGGCATGCCGGGATTGCGCTCTTGCTGAACCATTTCTATCCTTCTGAAGGAACTGCTTGCTCTGCTTGCGATTCGCCCATCCTGCTTCGCCAATTTGAGTTTGATCCGGCGATCGCAATCAGCGGGAAGATCGAGGTCATCAAGTTTACAAAGCTGCTGCCTCGAGGCCGGGCAAGTCCATGTGGTGGTACCAGTGGTGCCTATTTGAAGGTGAGCATCAGCATGGCCCGGAACAATTATGTCGGCATCCTTAAGAGATGGTTCCATGACGACCTCGGCGGACGAGTGCTTCAGTCAGTCGGATCTGTAAGCAAGCAGATCTGATATCGCCTTCTATTTCTCTCCGAGGGAACTGGGACCCTGCCCGGTGACCTCGAGGCTGAGAATGACGCAATATCAACACAGCTGCAGTTTCAGTGGCACAGTAAATCACAACTGTTGAAAGGTCTTAAATGCACGGGTGACACTCGCGACTGTCTCTCCGTGCCACCAATTCTGATTTAGTCAGGCCCCCGCGGTGAGCCCTTGAAAAACGAACAAGTATGGTAAAAGAGTCCCCAGACGCGCTTCTCGGATTGTCGATGGCCGCAGGGAGCAAATATTGACCTCGATCTTCCCGATGATTGCGATCGCCGGATCAAACTCAAATTGGCGAAGCAGGATGGGCGAATCGCAAGCAGAGCAAGCAGTTCCTTCAGAAGGATAGAAATGGTTCAGCAAGAGCGCAATCCCGGCATGCCCCTCGATATGGGCTTCATCAACGCTATCGTCGTCAACAAGTCCGCTACCGTCCGCAGATGCGGCGAGCTCGGCACTCGTCGCATTGTTACTGGTGACCACCAGCTCGCCTGGCTTATGCGCGCCATCAGCTGCATGGATCTCACCACGCTCAAGGGCAACGACACCCCGATGCGCGTGTTCCGCCTCTGCGAGAAGGCCAAGATGCCTGTGCGCCAGGACATGATCAAGAAGCTCGGCAAGTCTGACCTCACCGCCGCCGCCGTCTGCGTCTACCCCGCCCGCGTCAAGGACGCCGTCCGCGCGCTCAAGGGCACCGGCATCCCTGTCGCGTCCGTCGCCACGGGCTTCCCCTCCGGCCAGACTTCCCTCAAGTTCAAGCTCGAGGAGATCCGCCAGGCTGTCGTCGACGGCGCCGAGGAGATCGACGTCGTCATCTCCCGCGACAAGGTCGCCCTCGCCCAGTGGACCGAGCTCTACGACGAGATCCGCGCCTTCCGTGAGGCCTGCGGCGCTGCTTCCCTCAAGGTCATCATGGCCGCGGGCGAGCTGCCCACCCTCACCCACCTCGCCAAGGCCTCCATGATCGCCATGATGGCCGGCGCCGACTTCATCAAGACGTCGACTGGCATGGAGGAGGTCAACGCCACCTTCCCCATCGGCATGACCATGGTGCGCCAGATCCGCGAGTACTACGAGCTCACCGGCCACATGGTCGGCTTCAAGGCCGCCGGCGGCATCAACGACGCCGCGACCGCCCTCGTCTGGCTCTCGCTCATCCGCGAGGAGCTCGGCGTCGAGTGGCTCAACAGCAACTACTTCCGCATCGGCGCGTCCTCCCTCATCAACGACATCGAGCGCTCCCTCTGGGTCGGCCTGACCGGCATGTGCGCCGCCCGCACCTACATGCCCCTCGCCTAATGTACATATCGGCTAGTAAAGATTAGATTATCAACCTGCCTGCGCGAGCTTTGCGCGATACGCCCAACAGCGCGCAATGTACACTCAGCTCTCTCGCTAGTTTGTCGAATTCTTAACCATCGCAAGCATACTTTATAAATTAGAAACTGGCGCTCATGCGTTCTTCTTCCGGTACGCCTTGAAACGCTTATACTGGAATAATGAATAGGTGCAGCACACGCCGCAGCAGGCGAGCGCCACGCCTAGCACGACCACAAGGACAGTTACAAGCACACTGAGCGGAGCTCCATACGTGTCGACGGCGAAGTCAACAGTGAGCTCGCAGAACGAGAACTCTGGATCGAGGACACGGGCCCTGAAGAGGAAGACGCCGTCCGCCCCGTCCGCAGTGAACACAATGGCGTTATCCCCGGCGTTGTTGAGGACGTCATAAACATCACTCGACCCGTACGACCGGCCCGTGTCCTCGGTGCAGGGGATGTAGTTGGTTTTGGTCCAGCACTCCCATCGGTCCTTGGCACAGCCGTCCGTCATGTAGCCCCAGGACTGCGCTCCGTGAGTGCAGCCTACATCGCCCTCGGTCGCGTTGTACGTAAAGTCGGTCCGGCCGCGGAGCTCGTAAATAACGTAGTCGGCCTCGACGTCCTTGACATATGTGGGGCCATCGTAGAGCTGCAGCGTCGGCTTCCATCCCGAGGTGCCCTGGTAGACCGAGATCGGGCAGCCATACGCTGTCACGTCGTACGAGTCGAACCCGTCCGCCGCGTAGCTCGAGGCGACGGCGGGACCGGGCCTCAGATACTCCCACAGGCTGAACTCTTGAGAGAAGTCGGTACGGTCTCCCGTGGCAAAAATTGCACAGTCGGATGGGTCGAAAGAAACCTCCTTGACACGCAAATGCCGGTTGGGTGGGCAGCCGAGCTTTACCCGGGTGGTTGGGTGAAGCGGGTCGGCGGCAGCAGAAAGCATGGCAGACGTCTTAACATGGTCGAGCACAGTCTCAACGTAAACCTCGTAAATGGACGAAAACACAGACATGACGGACTCAGACACAGATGCGGATTTCCAGATACAGGGTACCACAAGATCTGGTGTACCGAGGGTCAAAGATATGGAGTGCATCGACCGCAGCCAGTCGTCATCGCTCGTGAGGTTGACTGTACTCTCGAGTTGTTCCAGAGTGGCCGTGGATCCAGAGATCGTCACATTGAGCCACTCGGACTCGGACTGAGTCACGAGAAGTGAATCTGATTCAGCGAGTGCGAGAGATGCTGTATCAAATCTATCAAGGTATATAATCGGCTCGTAACTCCACGTAAACGAGTCATAAGAGCATGTTTCCATGGCGTTCTGGACATTAGCACCAGTTGTCTCCACGTACAGCGGCGCCTTGGTGCTAATCAGCTCGTTCACCGCCAGCGTCCGGTACCCGACGCCGCCGAACTGGGCCTGCATGGTGTAGACCGCCTGGCTCCATGGGGCGGGGGAGATCAGGCCCGCACCGTCGACTGCAATGCCCGCTGACAGCTCCGTGGCGGTCATGGACCCTAGAAGGAAGATAAACACCCGGTTGGTGGAGGTCTGGATGACTGCAAAGGAGCCGCGGCCGCTCACACGCGATATGGTCTCACCAGCATCGAGTCCAGCTGCTGGTCTAGCTGGATCTCGAGATACGAAGTCCAGTTCGGTCCAGGATATGCCCATGTTGGGCGATACCTTAGCTGTGGTCCCGAATCCCATGATGTAAGGCGATGGGAAAGTCCATGGTGCGATTGAGTCAATATCTTCGACCGCTCCATTGTCAACGGTTGTCTCATCACCGACTGCGTCGACTGTATGAACGAAGGTATGGATCGTCGACCCGTCAGAGGCCAGGATGTTGAGGGTCTTGGCCTCCACGGATGAGACTATGAACGACAGCGCCGTGGTGTGGGCCCCGAGGTCAACTGCCAAGGCGGACCAGGTGGCGCCGTTGTCGGTTGAGAGGAAGAAGCCGTCAGTCGCACTGTATGCGGCGTAGACCTTGTTCTGGGCGGAGATGTTGTTGTCCTCGTCGCGGAGGGGGTCGTAGGCGGCTGGGGCGACGATGGACGAGACGGCCGAGGTCAGACCAGTCGCGGCAGACCATGTGCTGCCCTCTGTGTAGTAAACCGAGCCCGATGCTGTCAGGGCTAGGATGCTGGTCGTTGTGGGCATGATTTCGAGCAGACTGACCGCCGTCGTGTCGGCGGTGCCGTCGAGAGCGCCCTGTTCAATGTAATACAGCTTGCTGGCCTCCCGGAAGTTGACTAGGGTGAATCTGAACCGGGTAAACGTCCCCGTCGGCCGAGCAATCTGCACGCTTGGGTTGACTGCGCACGGGTTGAGCTGCCAGCCCGACGTCCACCCCGCGATCACCCCCGTCACGTCCTCAGTGAAGGCACTCGGCTCTTTGGGCAGGTCGGTCGCCGTAATCATGTGACTGACCGACCTGATGTCTGCGCCAAGGAACGAGGCCCCATTGGTCGAGAGCCTGATCTTATTGATGGTAGGAAACTCAGCCTGGTAAGTGAGCTGCCACGCCCCGAGGTCAGAGTTCCACGTCGTGTCCGTCAGGATGTCGATGGTCGCGTCGGTGGCTATGCCGATGAATGGCTCCACTCCAATGCTCCTGAGGCCCGCGGTGATGCGTTTGGACGTCGCCGACGGCGCGAGAGCTGCGCCGGTGAGCTCGTCTGCATCACAGTCCTGACTGTCTATGATCCAGATGTTCAGCGTCCGATTGCTCGACTCAGTGGGCACAACCAGGCCCGTGAGCGCCGAGTCTGCCGCCATCCAGTCATACTTTGTCTGCATGTCGGGAATGTAGATGTACCAGCTATCCGCGGTGGTGTCGTCGCCGTTCTTGTAGACTGTGAACCGATGTTCGCCGGACTGGCCGCATGTGATCTTTAGGGGGTTGTCTGTAGCCGTGTAGCCGCTGCTCATCGCACAGGTGACCGGGATTTCCCAGTAGGGCGAGGCAGAGGAGTCGCTGGTAAGTCCAAAGTACTCTAGCATGAAGGGAAAGTTCGTTTGAATGAGGTCGTTGGATTCTGTAGCCAGGCCAAGGCCGTAGTAGGTTACACGACCGTGTCCATAGTCGTCGTAGTTAATGGCAATCGAAGAGGAGATTAAAAGGGCGAAAGTGCACAGAAATATGCATTTGACGAATAATGATGCCGAATTTGAGGCGAATTTCGCCTCAGTCCGGAGAATCACCATCGCAAGTCGTTGCATGCGTAAACTGCGGCCGGGTGTAAAACGTGCGTTATTGCAGACATAAAAGTCGCTGAGCACATGTATAGGCTCAAACCACGACTAGACGCCGTCACAACGACGTATGCCATAAAATGCTCGCTTTGACACCAGGCGATGGATATCGACGTAGACCAGCTTCCAGACGATCCTGTTGTTCTTAAGGAAACAATAGAGACTCTTATTCTCGATCGAGAGGACGCACAGCTCGAGAAAGAAGAAACCGAGCTCGTGATCGACGAGCTGCGTCTGACGATTGGACAAATGGAGCAGGAGAAGAATGAATACCTCTCCCAACTCGAAAATGCCAAAGAAAAACTACTCGAGCGTGACGAATCGATCAGCCTTCTCCAGGCCCAGCTTGAGTCCCTAGAGGAGCATGGCGACATCATTGCCTCCCTCACACAGGCCAATGAGGACCTTAGGGCAGAGAACGAGACCCTTAAGGCACAGCTGGATGAGCTTGAAGAGTTGAACGCGCTGAACGCCGAGCTTGACGAAGAGACCGTCCGGACGGAGTCGGCGCTGAGGAAACAGCTCGCAGCACTCGCCGCAGAGAGGGATGGACTGCAGCACGCCCTCGTAGAGGCCGAGGAGGAGCGGGACACAGCTGTGGAGCAGATTGATGCCATGGACGTCGAGCTGGAGGGTGCGCAGGAGAAGATTCTTGACCTCGAAGGCACCATCGCTGATCTGACCGCTGATGACACTGAGCAGACCATCCTGGTGCTGAAAGACCAGATCACGGCGCTGGAACACCGTTTGGAGGCCATGGATGCGCTTCGGTTCGATGCCCTCCTCCAGCATGCCCTTGCCAACGCACACGAAGCCACGGCAGCCGTCTGCACCGCTGCTGTCGACTCAGACACCCCCCTAAGGTGCGGCGAGGCTGTCCGCGCTGTAGGGCTTGTGGCAGCCCTCGCATCATGCACGGACCTCTGCCCCGTTGATAGCGACATCGCATGGGCTCTAGTGGCACTACTCGGCGCTGTAGGGGCCGCCACAGCAGCCGCGCTATGGGCTAGAACAGGCAGGGCGGCCGAGGCAGCGTTCCCCGCGTCGATCCGCTCTGACATCGTCGGCCTCATCGCCGACAGGCCGCAGACGGTGGCAGCAATGGATGGGCTCGTTGAACGCCTCATGAAGGCCACACAGAAGCTCCCCAGGGCCCCACTGACCAGGGTGCCGTTCGCTGATATCCCAGCAACATTACTGAAGATTGTGCTGCCCCAACACGTGAGCATCCCGAATACTAACTTGGCACAGGTGTCTAGTGAGGAGCTGGAGAAGCTGTGGGAGGCGCTCAAGGCGGTCAAGGCGGGTTCGGAGGGCGCTGAGATTCGTATCGAATCTGTTTTGTCGAATCTGACTGAATCTGACGATACGACTGAGATTGGTGCTATCTGCACTGTGTTAGAGGCCAAGACCCGTGTGAGTATCGAGTTAGAGCGCCTGAGAGATGAGTGCGGGTCCTTGCGGTCAAGACTCGACAGCGCCTCATCCGAAAATTCCAAGATCCGCGCCACAATCACCGATCTCGAGATACAAAACGCAGATCTCCGCCGTGAGCTTGGGACCATGGAATCCAACACGAAAGCAGCATCGGACATGCACAACAAGACCGTCTCTGGCCTCACCGACCTTCTTAGAGCAGAGGAAGAGACATCCGCGACACTCCGGCAGAAACTGACAAAAACCCAGAAGCAGTACCGGAACGCGTTATCTGCGTCCATTTCGCAGCTTAAGCCCCGCTCTCGGCCGCAAGAGGCCAAGTCGGCCGGTGTTGAGGGATCTAAGTCGGCTATGGTGTCTCGCGGTGGTTCCCCGCCCAGCGAGCCAACAGCGGTCCAAGATTCAGCCCAGTCCGAGGCCCAGAGTCCAGCGCTACCGCCCAGATCTATGCGGCCCCTGTCCCGGAAAACACACGCGACACCAGACATGAATGTTGCCCCGTTCCTCAAGGAAGTTCTCCGGCAACGTCAGGAGACCCGTCTTTCAACGATTTCTCCCCTCTTTTCACTCGCCCCCAGCGCTGGAATGGCCTCGAAGGTGTACACCAACGCCCGGACGGCACTGGGGCAAGGGCTGTGGGACGCTGCTTGGATTGGTAGGGGGTGAATGTCGCTCTGGTGTTATTTATGATCAGAATGATGATCACGGTAAAGCTGCGTCTATCTTGTTTGAACCTAGTCTATGGCGATGAAGGGTGGAATTGACTGGATGTCGCGGGTCTGAGAAGTCAAACTACATCGCCGCACAGCTAATGGTATCGAGAGAGGGGTGGCGATACCACCGAATCCGCAACAAAATCTCGGGATATATGCCATTAAAACCAACGCTTCAAATGACGGAGAACCCGGGTTTCTCGGGGTATTATAACCCATACTCCGATAATAATCCATATGGAAATGCTTTTGGTTCTGTTTCATCGCAACAGACCAATGCTTACGGCAACGCCATGCTGACGACGGGTTATTCAGCCTCAGCTGGCACTTCTGCATATGATACTTATGGAGTATATGAAGATAGTCATACTAGCGTGTACACATTGCCCACTGGGTCTTCTGCTGCCCCACCAGCATCCGACCACTCTTCGCCAGCTGACGAATCGGCCGAAGCGGCCTACTACGCCACCGATCCGGGCCAATCGAGCGCCGTCAAGCCCTTTGCCTTCAACTCAACGCTGGAATCATCGGATGACGACATTAGAAGAGAAGAATCCCTGTCCGATTCGACAGCGACATACATGTGGCGCTACAACAGAGACGAGAAGGTGTATGGGGAGAAGGAGAGCGGTAAGACGAAGAAGAACAGCAGGAAAGCTAGGAAGGCCGCGAGACGAGCCAAGAAGGCACAGTCTGCGTCACCCCCCGAGATATCATCGCCATTACCCTACACAGCCACGCCACAGGCAAGACTGAGCTCGAACGCAGACGCATCAGGCCTCCTCTACGCTATACTGACCCATACAGCCCGTCGCCGGGTGATGCTGGCGAGGGGCACACCCGCCTCCCCCTTGGCCACAGTGATATTCTTCATCCTGTACGTGCTGTTCGCAGCAGTGCCTACCACAGTCGCCGTGGTACTGCTAGTGGTCTCTTACTACCTCAACTACCACATCCCACTGCCCCTGCTCATCCCCGTGGCAGCCGTGGCCGACTTGATTATCTCACTCACCCTTGGCCTGCTCCTCGGATTCTTTGTAATCAGTGCGTCCACCTACGGTCTGCCCAAGGCCTACGCTGCTGCTGCGGTGAGTCTTTCCGTCACTGCTGGTCTGAGCATCACGGCAGGAGTGCTTCTGTTCCTGCTGGGGGGCCTCGCCTTCTCTCATTGGGACGGCACCATTCTTGTGGTAGTGCCGCCAATCGTCCTTTTCGTCCTCACAGCTCCAGTACTTACTGTTTCTGCCGCATATTATATGTTCCTCACGTATGTTCAGATGAAAGGCAATTACGAGCTTGCAACCCGCATCCAACAGTCTGCCAAAACCGTGATGGCCCTCGTCAAGGCTTCTATGGTGGTCATGCTGGTTCTATTTATTACCTCATGCACCATTGGCGCGACCACTGCGGGCATCTGTGTGGCTCTCGGCGGCTACTGCTGGGTTATTCCCATCACTGTTGCTGCCGGTGACGTTGTAGTGCTCGCCATAGTGGGCATGGTTGTACTATTCATTGTTGCTAGGGCAAAGAAGCTGTGAAGATGACGCTGAAAGCAGTGGGAGAGCAGACCCGTGTGCGAGAGTTTTATAAGGTGACACTTTTGGGTGTAGAACTAGTTTACAAGCTTTGAGTGACTCACAATCCCGGGTGGGATAGCGTTAGATTATTAAATGGATCTAGATTGTATATCTTGATATTCAGAGGATATTCTGGACTGGCTTCAACCAACGCTGTCAGGTCAAAAGCATGCCTATTCTCGTTCAGGTCATAGGCATTCGGGAGGACGACGTCAACGCCAAGCTCTGCCATGGCAGCGTCGTACATGAAGGCTATGTAATGCTGATTAACGTACATTCCTGTCTCACATTGGGTGCAAACGGTCGAAGAAAGGCTGCTCTCGATATTGAGAAGATACGAATCGAGAGATTTCACCGTATCCTCATAAATCTTCGCGATTGTGATACCACCAGCCGGTATGGTAAATGAGGAAGCATCAGCCGAAAACACGGGCGCCTTCGACGCGCACCCAGGCCCGAAGAAGTCGCCAGGACACACGCATGCGTCGTTCACACACGACCCAACGCCACAGCCACCTACACAGGCGGGCAGGGTCTCATCGCCGGCGGACCATGAGTCTGGGTCGACCTGGCCCATGACAGCGAGGGCAACGGGCTGGGCGACGAACAAACTGCTTCTTAGGGTGACCCAGATGGAATAAGCGCCTGACTCAGCCTCGTCTATATGGACGCGGTGGTTGAGGTTGATGACGTCTTCGTCGAAGTAGGTTGCCTCACCAGGAACATTACCGGTAAAGAACTTGCCTGAAGGCGACTTGACCCACAGCACGAGCGTGTGTGCCGTTGGGAATGAGGTGCTGGTCGAGTAGAACGTGGAAGCAGACACTGTAGGCGTGGCCGCGGGCGGGTCGATCCAGCTCATAGCGATGTCCAGGGTGTGGCCGGGAGCTGTGACGTCGAACGTGAAGTGCTGCTCGGTGCGGTCTGTGGTGAAACTTGGGAGATCCTCCTCGTCCTTGAGGATGAGGCGGCTCTTGATCAAGTTATAAAGACCCATCCGGCCCCAGCCGCGGAAATTGTTGGGCTCCCACCCAGAAAGATTGGATAGATCCATATATTCGGGCGATCCAATCATATAGAACTTCCCATCCATGCTCTGGGCACTCGCGATCAGGGTCGCCCTGACCAGTGCGCTGGAGGGGAAGAAGGCGGCCGTGTTGTTGGGGGTGCGGCCGTCGTAGTGCATGCCCCGGCTGATGAAGTCCTGAAGGAGCGCCACGCCGCCAGCTGCCACAGGGGTCGCCATCGATGTGCCTGCGTCCGCCCTGAAATCATTGTCCATGTCACAAGTGAGGCCGGTAGATCCGGACGAGTTTGCTGATATGATGTAGTACCCAGGCGCCACGATGTCTGGCTTAATTCTCTTATCGATCGACCCTCCAATTGCTGAGAAATCTGCAACAGAATTTGATCCAATCATTGGGAATACTGGCGGGACAACACTGAGGGAGCCACACTTTGCTGTGCAGTTCCAGTTGACCTCGTCCCGGCACGCGGCCATCACACTTGTCGTGTTGTGGCAATACAAGTCGATCATGGCGTCGTAGCCTGATGTCGATGCTCCCACTGTGATGGCGTTCTTACTCAGTCCCTCCTGGGCGATCGACCAGGGGCCGTACCTCATGGCATTGTTCCCTGCAGACGTGAGGATGGTCAGGTTACGGTATACATAAGCGGCCAGGTCAATGTTATATGAATGTAAATAGTAAATCGGGCCTGGGACACTGAGCGAGGACGACCACGACGACGACATAACCGTGGCGCCTTTGCTGTATGCAGGGTCGAAGTAATCCAGGAACAGGTTCGACGGGAGGGTCAGGCCCGAGCCCGAGCCCGCCCCGAGGTCGATGAAGTACGCCTTGGCGCCTGGTGCCATGCCCTGGTAGATGACGCCGGGGTCGGTGCTGTCGCTGGGGCTGCCGAGAATCGATCCGACCACGTGTGAACCGTGACCGTTGCCGTCGACATTGTCACCGGTCACGCTGGTGTCGTAGTACACGATCTTGCGGTGGTTCGGCTGGTACGTGTCATTCTGGAACGGCACAGCGTCGTCGTAGAACATGCAGTGGTCGTGAGCCATGCCCGTGTCTCCCACGCCGACGACGATGCCCGTGCCGTCGACCCCGAGGTCCCACAGGGGGTGGGGGTTGTGCATGTTGACTGTTGCCTGGGTGCTGGAGGCCATGCCCTGGATAGAGGCAGAGGCGTATGCGTTGTCTGACTCGGCCAGGGTCGACTGGGCGATTGCTGCGAGGAGGGGGAGGTCCAGGGCGGTGATCGTGGGGATCGCGGCGACGGCGGGGGTGTCAGTGAAGCCGAGCACGATGCCTGAGGAGAAGTGGCGCTCGACGAGGGCAGGGGGCATGTCTGCGGCGACAAGGGCGGCTGTGAGTGTTGTGTTGAACGACGCGACCTCTTCGTCCGTCAGGCTGCGGTGGAATGAAAGCACGATGTGATCGACGGTATCAAGGTGGGCGTACTGGCCTACAACATCGCGGTGGATGCCAAGGCTGCCGATTGGCCGTATACCCGAGGCATCAGTGATAACGGGATCGGCGTATATGACAGGTGCGGGTGGTTCTACGGCAGCAACAAAGGGAAGGGCGGAAATAGTCTCGTTGAATGTCTCGCAGATGAATGTGCATCCCGAGGGGGGCGTTATTCCGACGAGGCTACAGCCCGATTGGATGACCTGCTCCGTATAGTGGGTGTGGAGCTCCGAAAAGGTCACTGTGATCGATCTTTGGTCAAATAGATGGCATACAACTGCAATGAGAAGTGCAGCGAGAATAACAGCTTGCATTAGGCCGGCTTTAGCCTTCGATTTTCTTGGCTGGAAACAAATCCGTTTTTCGGCACCAGATCTGGCCTGGCCTTACCTCGCAGATGCTACTCAACACCATCACGTGACACATGCTGGAGTTCAGCTACACACGGCTAACAGGGGCCAGTCTCTCCTGCTGGGGGGCCTCATTCATCCTGTCTGGACCGGTGATGGCCGTGGGCATTCGCACGGCCCCGACTCTGCCCGGTGTGTGGGACGGCAATAAGCAACGGATTTCAGGCGAGGGCATGTGTTGTCGGCGTGGCCATGACCATGGGCGAGACGGTGCGGGTCGTTGCATCAAGATCAATGCATGGTCATTCTGCCAGCGGTCGACTGACGACGATGCGGACTCTGCGTCGGGCACTACCATCCTCGTATACTCCGACAGCGATGCCACTGCGACCGACACTGACGCGGGCGACTATCAACCCAACCCGGACAAGTCAAAGACGGCGCAAGTGAATGGGGGAACAAGCGGAGAAAGCTCTTAGCTGCATTGGATAACTAGGAGGGTGCGCTATGTGCGAGCAGGCGTCGGCAGATGATTGTCGACTTCATCAGCGAGCGAGTTGAGTGTGAGGGGCCGACTGATGGGATGACGGGCAGATGCTTGTAAGCGAAAGAAGGCGGTGAACGCCATCATCTGGGTCGACAAGGGGACGATGATACTGCATAAGAGGGAGGAAAGAAACAGACAGATGGAATAAACTCGGATACTACTCGGTGATTGAAGACAATAAGTCCAACCGGACAGCTTTTCGGACGTATTCTGCATGCCGGGTGTTTTGTCCGCGATTCCAATCAAAGGGCCATTTGATTGATCGATTCAGATTCGGCCGAGGATGTGGTGGATGTCTCTACCTCGAGAACAAGGGCCTCACCGCCGCCGCCCTGAACAAGATCGCTGGTGAGCACAAAGTAGCTGCATTCGTGGTGATCTTCTGGCTTGTGACCATTGTGAAGTTCGTCCTTGAGAAGATCCGCCTCTTCTTCCGGCTCACATGGTGGTTTGTCCGCGGTCCCCTCCGTCTGGCACTCAAGCTCCTTGGCGTAGCTGCCAAGGTCGGCTGGCTCGGCTTCACCCTTGTGCTGGTGGCCGTGGCGGTCTGCTGGGTCAAGTATTTCATCGACAAGAAGCGCCGCAGAATACTCTCGAAGCCAGAGACCGATAACGTCGCCAGCATTGATCCCCTCGGTAACATCCCGTTCGGTGCCGCTGTCAAGCGCCTCCACATGCTCTTCGACCGACCTGACGCGGACTACGCCGTCCTCTTTGGTGACATCCCCCGCCCCGCCGACGACAACGACAAAGAAGAAGAAGAAGTACAGCAGGATGAGACCTCCAAGTCTGCCAAGCCCGAGACCCCCGACTCCGAGGCCGCCGACTTACCTGACCCCGCTGACTCGACCGAATCGGAGATTCAGATCCCATCCAACTTTGTCACATGGGCTTTCCACATGTCACGATTCATCCTTACCTCTGTGGTCGACGTCGAGTTCCAGATTCTCGCCCTTTCCGTCCGCGTAGTCTTTATCACTGTTTATCTCAAGTCGTATCTAATGATTCACCGTCCTGCGGTCATATTGGGAGCTCTCGTAGGTCTGGCTGCACTTCGTTGGGTTGAGTGGCTTCGTCCCATGGCCTGGCTGCTTCTGCGGACGTCCTTTACCCTGGGTCATGTTGTCGGGTTCGGTGTCCTTGGCTGGACGGGCTTTGTGCTCATCCGCTGGCACGTTGTAAAGTGGTTCATGTGAGTGTAAATAAATATTAACCATAAGTTAAAGTCGACCAATCACATCATGGCGATGTGAGGAGGGTTCCGTTTAGAGGGGCCCTGGACGGGTGCCGGCGACAGGAATTCAGTGAGTTCATCTCTGTCTCTGCCTCACTTCATACCCAGTGAGTCTGACTGAGTCGACATGGAACGCGGCAGCAACGAGTACTACTTCTACGAGCCCGACGAGGTCCCCGTCATCCCCGCCCGCGCCGCCCGGAAGACCTGGGGTATCGCCGCTGGGTCACCAATCAGCTCGATGTCATCGCCAACATGATGAGCGTCAGCCCACCCGACCTCACTTCGGGCGACCAGACGACCCTGTACGCCCATGCTCAGGCCGTCGTCAGCGAGAACTTCGATTCATTTGCGGAGATCATCTCTCTGACACCCGACCAGCCTTCAGCCCAGGAGCTGACGCACGTTTATGGCTCCCTGCAATGCGCAAGTCAGAAGTGTTACCAGCAACATCACCTTATCCATCCAATATCACATTTATCTTAAACCAGCCAGGCCCCAAGCATGCCGGCCTTCTTCTCAATCGCCACAAAGTTGGGCGCGTCATCCTTCGCCGTTGATAGAGAAGGGAAGGGTAGACCGCTGTCACCCTCGTCGGCACCGGCCAACAGAGCGAGCTGCCAGCGCGACCAGGGGCACGCATAGAGGTTCGTGGCGAGCTTCTGGACGTGGCTGATGAGGCGCCGTGCTGTCCATATGGGATAGGCGTGGGGCCCGCACACAGCCCGCCCGTGGTCTCGAACTCGGCCTGCTCGACGTGGTTCGAGCAGACCCGCTCGATCGACCGCTGGCACTCCTGCAGGATGTCGCTGCGGCTCACAGGCTTGCGCTCGATCTCTACGAAGGTCTGGGGGGCGCGCTTGTGGGCGATGATGTCGTCCCGGGTGGCCATGCGGATGCCGGCCTCGCCCTCCGGCACAGCGGGATCGGGGTCGACGGGGAGGCTGTCGCGGCAACGCTGGACGAAGACCTCAGGCGCTAGGCCCCTTGAACCTGTCGCGACTGTTGCTGGCCGCGGCATCCACGACGAGGTCGAACCGACTCGCCAGGGCCCACACCATGCGGATCATGGCGTACAGCGGGGCAGAGACCACCATGGTGACGTCCTCGGCATCGGGGGCGAGCAGACGGTTGCCCACAGCGGCGCAGACGTACTGGCACGGCGCCTTGTTATTGCTCGAGGCCGTGGTGATGACGCAGTGCACCGCTGCCCGCACGGCGTCCGCGGAAGGGGTGTTGAGGGCAAGCGCGGGTAGGGTGCCGGGCGTGGAGTTCACCTGGAGCGCCTTGACGACGGCGTGGAGGTTGAACGCCTCTGTAGTGGCTACAGAGTGAGCGGTGGGTGCCTCGGCGTCACTGTGCGCCTTAGCCTCGGGCTCCTCCTCCCGCTCGTCTTCCTGCGACTCCTCCTCCTCGAGATGGGCCCGCTTCTCCGGTGCAGTCCGTCGTGCCCGCCGCGGTCTCGTCTTCAGTATCGTATCAGCGTCCTCGAGAGTAAACGCTACGTCGACATCGTCGCCCTTCGCCTGCGACCGGGTCAACCTGGTCACCACCATCGCCTTGTCAGGCTCCGACTCGTGGCCCACACTCACCCTTGTTCGGGGCCGAGGTTCTGGTGAGTTGGGGGCCGACTGGGCCTGCTCGGCAACTGTGAATAGGGCGCGGTAGGCCCTGGAGGTCTTGGGGGCAGCGGCGGTGCGGGCGTCGTTGCCGTCGACCAGGCCAGAGGAGACGGTCTCCTGGTCGAGCCCGAGGAACTGGCCGAGGTCATCCCGCAGGAGGCGTCTGACCTTGCGTGCGCCCTCGATGGAGATGGTGAATCCCGAGGCGGCGACCTCCTCCTCCGTAGGCATGGACCGCAGAGTCGAGGCGACAGAGAGGTCGGGCCACCGCAGGGACACGGGCCGCGTGGGGGCCAGGTCGTCTAGGTGCGTGCAGATGTCGAACGTGCTCCACTCGTCGAGCTCCTTGCCCTGGACGGACATGAGGTGGGTCACGTAGTTCGACTGTGCGAGCCAGTCGTGCCGCACCTCCTTATCCGAGTCCGCCGCGGTGTGCTCCGTGCGGAACAGGAGGTCGAGCAGCAGCGTGCGGGCGTTGAGTGTGCGGCGGTCCCTGTATCTGAACCTGTTGCCCTCGAGATCGCAGGACCGGGGCCAGGCGATGGCCGCCCTCCTGTACCACGTCCCCATGAGGTCGTCCACCTGCGACCGCATCACCTCGAGCTTGGCCTCGAGTCTGCTGACGAGCACGGGCACGACCTTGTCTGGTCGGGTCCGGATGAGCTCCATCAGCTCGGGGGCGCTGGGGCCGTAGATGAAGGAGAGGTGGTGGATGTCGACGTCGCCGAGGATACCGGGCGTCGTGGGCCGGACGCGCTGGTACGCTTTGAGTTTGTCGAGGACGATCTCAGTCCGCTTGATGTGGATGTCGTGCACGAGGCGCTCGTCCTCGAGCAAGGCGAGGTCGTCGCAGGCGGCGTTGGTGACGCAGACGTTGGAGGCAGAGTGGCGCGAGGCAGCCTCCTCGTCGAACTCAGCGGCGGCCTTGGCCTTCTTGTCGGTCTTATCGAGCTCGTCGAAGGCGTAGTACGGGATGGTGCGGTACGTTGTGTTGAGCACAGACTCCCCGACGCTGTCCATGCCGGTGGACACGGGGGCCCGCTCGCTGTCGGGCTGCTTGACGTAGGACCGGTCGTGCCGCTGCCACGTGCGGAGGCGGTCGATGACCGTCTGGCGGTGGGGCTTCTTCGCCTTGTACACGCCGCTGCGGGTGACCATGTCGTGTGGGATGAGGCGGAGCAGCGTGGCGAAGGGATCGGGCTCCACCGGCCGGGAGACTGTCAGCTCCCGGATACGGGCGTCGAAGGGGGCGAGGTGCCGGCCAGTGTCGTTCGACAACCGCAGCAGGGCGTCCACGGAGGCGCCGTAGAGCCCGATGGGGTGGTAGAGGGCGTAATCTGCAGTGTCAGCCTCCTCCTGCCCCTCTGCATCGGGGGCTTGGGACCGGGCGTCGAGGTACTGCTGCAGCTTGATGGCGAGGGAGCCCCTAGCCTTGAGGGCGGTGCTGCGGCCGACCATGAGGCGGGGATCGACCAGGTCGGTGTTGGTGAAGAGGATCGAGAGCTCGTCAAACATGGTGGTGGGCGTCATGTCGTACTGCTCGAGCACGTTGGTCGCCGTGAAGGGCTGGAAGAGCGCCATGAAGGCCGGCTTGTGCTCGTCGAAATACTCCATGTGGGTCTGAAGCGTCTTGGCCTGGAGCAGGCCGTTGCAGATGACCTCCGCGAAGCAGGCAGCCCAACCCTCCTTGTGGACTGAGACGATCGTGCCGGACTCGTCAAAGACATACAGAGGCCCCAGCTGGGTCATGACGTCGTCGCTGACGTTCTCCTTGGAGTACTGCAGGAAGGCGTCGGCCATGGCGTCCTCGATCACAGTGTACAGGGCATAGGAGAACCAGTCTGAGTGCGGCATCCGCTCGCGGGCGGGGACCGGCGAGGGCGGGTTGACCACAACTGTCTTGGCCGCGAGTTGGCGGCGTCGGGAAGACCTGGATGCGGCGGCCCGGGCGGCGTTGATCTCCTCGTCGAGGTCCTCGGACCCAGACTCGGCGTAGTACACGTACTGCTTGCGGCGCTTCCTGCCCTTGGCGGCCTGCTTGGCGACCTGCTCCTGGGCCTCATCCCCAGTGGCGGGCCAGTTGTACGTGTCGATCGTGTACTGCTTCCAGTCCTCGGGCAGGAAGACCAGGAAGCCGTGGCGGAGGTCGGGGTGGCCTCTGAAGAGCGTGTCGATCGTCTGCACCACGCCCAGCGTCCTGATCTGCTGCTGACGGTACTGCTTGAGGACGTCCAGGAATGCGTTGTACAGCTTCTGCTCCTTGAGCATATCTCCCTCGGTCATCGTAGGAGCAAACAGCTTCTTACGGACCTGCATGATGTAGTCCTTGGCCACTCTCAGCATGTTGTTCCTGCTCTCAGCCGTGGCGAAGTCCGAGTTGGGTTCGTCAGGTATGGGGCGGGGTTGTTGGACGGGGGCGGCGAGGGCGGCCTCAACCACGGCGGCGCGAGCTGGGTCGGGTTTGTGTCCCTTGGCGGGAGCCATGACGGCGTCAGAGATGTGACGCTTCTTCATCTTGGCCTTGACGTGCTCGGAATAGTTCCCTTGGTCGTCGAAGCGGTACTTCTCGGGCAGGAAGGCGTTGAACTTCGTCAGGATTGAGGGGTCCGCCCCGACCAACTGCCGGAACTTCATCACCACCTCTAGTGTCGATAGCACCTTGCGGCGGTAATCCTGCATGGACTTGACGAACTCCGCGTACACCTCTGAATCATGCCGGTACTTCTCCTGGATGAATCCCAGGAACTGCCGGGCCTCCATGAGCGGGTTCACGGGGCGGTCTGTGTTGGCGGGCTGGGCGGAGACGGGCTCGGCCTTGGGGGCGACGAGCGCAGTGGCACGAGGGACCACGCTGTTGGCATTGGCACTGGCAACTGCGGCCGCGCCTGCGGACTGGGGCTTCGGCTGGGGGGCTGGGAGTACGTGCTGCGGCTGCTGGGGGGCCTGCTGGGGTGGCTGGGGCTGGTATAGCTGCTGGGTGGGCCTCTGCACCTGCTCCTGGGGTCTGCCGGCGTCCTTATCGTGGGCTGAGGACATACGGCTGATGAGGGCGTCGTAGTGGGCCTTCAGCTTGTCGTACCGAGCCTGCTCGTCCTCGGTGCGCTTGTCCGCGGGCGGGTAGCGGCCGAGGACCCGATCACGGTCCTCCTTGGTGCGCTCGATCTCTACCTGAAGAACGTTGCTCTTGCTCTCAACTGGAGCCGGTGC
This sequence comes from Carpediemonas membranifera, assembly GCA_019828565.1. Classification (NCBI taxonomy): domain Eukaryota; phylum Fornicata; genus Carpediemonas; species Carpediemonas membranifera. The sequence goes on along the minus strand of JAHDYR010000062.1, from coordinate 543,283 downwards.
GGGGGCGCGCTGGACTGCTTTGATGGGGGCCCGTTGGGCAAGGATCTCATCAAGCTGTGCGCGGTGCTCGGCATCAAGGCGCTGGCGAATACGGTCCACATTCACACCGGCAACACCTGCGCTCTGTTGAACAGCTGATTGTTGCGGTGGGATCACGCCGAGCGCAGGTTGCACGACAGCGGCCTGAAGAGCAGCTTGTTGCGTCTGAGCTGCAGGAGTACTAGCTACTGCAGCAGGAAGGGCGGAATTTCCGAGCAGTACACTTTGTCGCTGTATCTGGCTCTTGTCGCCTTCGTTCGAGTTCATCTGTCTGCAAGAAAAAATCTCAGCTCCGCGAAACAGGCCAACTGCGTCTGCCAGGGGGTAGCAGCAACTCCTTGTCGTAGTGATACAAATTTTGTCCCTTTCGAACGAAAGTCCACTTTGTCAATTCTGACATCCTCCAAAAGTTTCAGCCAGCCATGCGTCGCGAACCACGCCCTGCAGCAGACACGACAGCGCTGGAAACTGAGCTCCCCTCCATCCATCCTGTGTCATGGGTCCCGGGCTGTGGTGGGATCCCACCACAGCCCGCACTAAGGTGCGTAGGATGTCGCGCCACCGATAAGCAGAGTGTTTAAAGATGAATGTATACACAAGTACCATATTCGACGTTGTGCCCGCGACGAGCCGAAGTCTCCAGACTCACTCCTTCCAGTATCCGAGGGGCGTGTTCCCTTGCTTCATCTCGCCATACAATGACCGCACTGCCCGAGGCTTCCCCTCCTTATGTTGCTGCGGGTTTGGCGTGTCTTTGAGACGCTTGAGGGGCGGGCGTCGAGGTGAAAGCGGGGATAGGCGCGGGGAGACAGTAGCTGGGGATATATGAAGTATTCCATCGTCCTCTTGTGTGGTCTGGTCGCGGATCTCGGTGTCGTTGCCGCGGGAGAGAGCTGCTGTCCGTTCAGACTGGGGGTGCCGGATTGCAAGCTGGAGGCGTGATTCAACAGTCATTAGGCGGGCTATGTGATTGCTAAAGATCGTTAGGCTTGCTGTGAGGTTATCCACAAGATCACCACGGGCTGAACTGGGCGGCGTCGCGTCAAAGAACTCAATCGCATCGTCGAGACGCGGTAATACTGCAGAAATGGATGAATTAACCATACATAGATCGCTTACACACTGCGTTAGGGCTCTGTCTGCCGTCATCTTCTATTTGTCGAGTCAGCGGCACGTGCCGGACTCTAAACTGCACAGCCCGCTACTCAATAATCGGGCCCCTGAAGTAGAAATAATGCAGTGGTTCAGACAGCCGGCTGGATACTGGGCGGGTTTCAGCCCACATGGGCCTCATTCTGACAGGTGCAAAACCCGCCACGTCAAAGAACAGGATGAGCTTCTGGTCCGAATACAGCTACGCCCTTCCTGTGTCCAATCTTAACACTCTTCTGGACCGAGATGACATAACTTTGGACGAACTCATGGTCAGTAACGCCTCGTTTCCTCACACAGAACGAAGATGACTTCCTCGGCACTTGCAAGAGCATTGGTGACTATACAAACAATGATGCACACAATAGAAAGCTTGCTGAGATGTTTGTACACCTCGATTCCCTCACACAGGCTCATGGATCCAGCGAACACGACAGCGCTCCTCCATCACCTCCTCCACACCGAGCCCCCGAAGGAAAGCAGCGCCATCCGTGTCCGCAACCTTGGCGATGTTGCCTCTGAGCTCATCCGCATGGAGCTCGGCCCTATCACGCATGCCCTCACGGCCCCGCCGCACCAGTGGCTCGCCGCGTTCTTCAAGGGCTTCCTCGAGATCCTTGAGCAGGAGGTTCCCGAAGACCAGGAGCTCTCCCGCATGCGCCGCGTCCAACGCACTGTCCAGGCAGCCGAGGGCCTGCGTGACGGCATGGCCGAGGTGCTGGAGTTCCTTGACGAGAACCCCGAGGTCCTCAAGAGCCTTGCAAGGCACATCAAGTACTCTGCTGTCGACGAGTTCTTCTGCCTGCTCACCACGGAGGAGACCGCCTCGGCCGCCAACCTCCCGAGAGCACTGCATCTCCTCAGCGCCGGCCCCATGCAAATCTGGGTCGACATGGTCCTTGAAGCAACCTCGGACAGCCCGGACGACGTCCTGTGCGACATGCAGCAGCCTTCAGACACGTACACCAACATCCTCGGCTTCTTTTACCGCGTGCTGTGTCTCCGCGACCCCATTGTCCGTAACAGGCCCCACCCCGCCGCCCTAATCTTCGCAGCTTCCCTCGACAGACACATCCCCGCCTTGATTAAGAAGTTCGTCGACCCGGCGACACCTGTCTCTCTTGTCCGCGACCTCTCCACCCTCATCTCAGCCGCAATCATGCGTCATGTACCTGATTCCAAGCCAACTCACCAGCCGTCCTACTTCCCCGAGGGCCTGGAGGACGAGTCGACAGAGGAGGAAGACTCCGACAGCGGCACGGGCACCGTAGAGATCCATGCCCCCGACACGACGGTGCTCGGGCTCCCGGCGAAGCTCAGTCACAGCGTCCCCATCCACCTGGCCCTGGTAGACGCCCTGCCGGCCATGGCTGAGGCACTCAAGATATCCCAGGACTCCGATAAGGTCGGCCTCCGTCGACTCACTCTGGTGCAGTTTATCGCAGCCCTGCTGTCCAACAACACCCAGGCCGAAGCCTCCAGACGCGCGGACGACGGCGAGCCTACCTTCGTGGGGCTCAGGCCCAACCTCCCGGCTGACCTAGCACGCGACAAGGACCGCCCCACCCTGCCTCGGGAGGCCAGGGCAATATTTGTCAAGCTGCTGATCGAGGCCGGGTTCGTATCGAAGGTCATTGACGCAATCCTGTACTATCCCGACAACACTACATTCGGCGTGGCTTCTGAGACTATCCTGTTGTCTGTTTTGAACTCTGGCTCCGAGCTTGTCTCCGTGCCAGGTGGCCGTGAGGTTCCCGGCTCTCTCTACCCCGTCCTCGGGTGCTCACTGCTCCCCAGGATCGAGAACTGCTTCAAGGGCGTCCCTGACCTGTTCGCCTACTGGGACAACCCTCCCACGCACGTCCAGCTCGTTTCTATCGCTGTGGCGTTCAACAAGGCGCTGCACTCCACTGCTATGACCTCTACTGTTGCTCAGGTCGGCCTCGACCTCGCCAAATGGGACACGTTTGTCGCCGACGTCGTCGACCGGAAGGCCTCGGCCCTTGAGCTCTCCAACGAAGCTAAGCAGGTCGCCAACGAAGTGAGGACGCGCCAGATGAACGAGTACGCCGACTACACCTCGTTCACCCTCAAGACGGACGTCAAGCTCTCTGACTCGCCCCTCGGCGTTCCCATGGACTCCCCGGTCGCCCCCTCCCTCCCCAGCGGCCAGGTGATGCCGTCTGAGCTCGAGCCACCATATGAGGACACTTCCTTCTTCGTGGAGATGGAGGGCAAGGCTCTTACCGAGGAGGACGATATGGTCAGGTTTGAGGACTTCCAGGACGAAGGAGCCCGCGAGTAAGGGTGGTAAATTAGTGTTATATGGTTTATGGTGGGGGTATGTAACTGTCTAATCTAGTTTACATCAACATCAGATTCCTACAGTGCCGAATCTTCCAAGATCGCCTTGATCTCACGTACCGTCTTACTGAGCACGCCGTCCGCCTCTTCTTCCATCAGCACGCGCTGGAGCAGCATCGCCTGCTGCTTACACTGCAGCGTCAGCTCGGCCACCCTAATCCTGAGGTTGGCGAGCTCCTTGGCCTCCGTCGGGGCGGCAGGCGCTGTAGATCGGGCCGGGGCAGCGGGGGTGCCTACAACTGGGGCTGGTGCGACTGCTGGAGCGGGGGCGGGGGCGGGCTTCTCCTCGTGGCGCGTCTCCTGGACTGCTCGACCCAGCGAGGGTGAGGCAGCCTTCGCGGGCTTGGTGGTCTTCTCCTCTCTACGAGGCTGGGGAAGGACACCCATCGTCCTGGACCTGGACGCCTTGGCCGGAGCCGGAGCCGGAGTGGGTGCACTAGGGGGGGCGGCGGCGGGGGGCTGGTCATCGACGGTGACAGAGGATGGCGGACGGCGCTTGTTCGCCACACGGGGACGACTCTTCAGTGCAGTTGTCACAGACTCCGGCATCTCGGTTGTGTCGGGTTCTCCGGCACTTTGAGGGGCGGGTTCCGGCATTCTAGAGGCAGGCAGGGCGCGGCGGTCAAGGTCCTTATAGTCAATAACAGGCGGGTTGACAGGCTCGAGACGGCTGGACTTCCGGGTGACCGGGTCCACGATGCGAGCTCCGAACGACTTTCTGATGGCCGCGCTGGCTCCGTCGGCAGTGCTGGGCGAAGACTCAATCGATGAGTCGGTATGGCTCTCGTGCAGATCAGAGGCTGGCTTAGTCTTGGGCAGAGTGGTTGACATGCGTCCTACAGGGGAGGGGGAGGCTGAATGGCCCGGGGGGCGGACCGACATGCGAGTGTTCGAGCTATTCATGAGGGGCTTGTCCGCAAACATCGCGATGCGGTTCTTCAGAGACTGCTCGGCAGGTTCGATCTCTTTGCTTGCAGTGGCAGGTTTGGCGGCCATGGCGGGAGAAGGCACAGAAGCTGCAGGAGAGGGGGCGGTAGCAAGAGGCGTGGGTTTCGTGAACGACATGGTCTTGGGGACCATGGGGGCAGGTTCGGGTTTCTTCGCCGGAGCTGCAGCAGGAGCGCTTGTACCGCCAATTTCGGGGTGGCGATGGAAACATGCGCGGCAGAAACCACCCTTCTTAAAAGGATGCGGTTCAAAGGCAGTGCATGAACATTCCTTGCAATGCTGTTCGTAATCTACCATCCTTTGAGTATTACTAACGTCAGTGGAGGCCAAAGCCGTGGTGATGACTTGAATCGACTTTGGAGCGAATCAGCCCAATGGTGTCAGGTTGGGGCAAGGTGCTGGCGATGCAGCCGCCTCATTCAGTGCTTGGAGATCACGCGGCAAGACTGTGAAGAGTGTCTTTGCCGCCCAGCAATGGACATGACAACAACCTCAAAAACCCCAAGTTTTATGCTTCTATGGTACATCAATCCGCCAGTAACCTCTCGGAAGCCTGGCGCTGGTCCTCCACGATCGCTGCCCTGAGTTCCGCCTCGTCGACTGACACGACACCCTCGGGATGACTCCGCATCGCTTCCCTCGCTGCCCTCTCGTCCTGTGGCGACCATTCGTACGCTGCCATGGTGTCTAACTCCTTGTAATCGGGGGCTGGGTCTTCAGCTGCAGTGGCTGGGGCCCCCATGCCCTCGTCGTCGTCGGTCATGTCCCAGTCGCTCGCCTCACTCTTGTTGGCCTCGTCGTCGGGTAGTTTCAACCCGCCAGAGGGGACTGGAAGGGGTTCGGACTCGTCGTCCCAGTCTTCGTCGGACTCCTCCTCCTCGTTCTCGGCGTGCCACTTTTGCGTGGTAGCGTCAAACGTTGAGGCCAGAGAAGGGACGTTATCGTCCACCGTCGTCAAAATGGGGGCAAGGCCGACAGGATCGAAGTCCTCGAACCCCTCGTCGTCGCTAGCATCGCCTAGCTTGGTCAGAGGATCGGCTCTGATCCTGGCTGTGGAGAAGTCGACGTAGGACGGCAGCTCCTGGTTCGTCACGCGATGGCAGACCGCTAGGCGATCAAATGCTGAGCGTTTGCGCCGTATGTTCTCGTGTTGGCCGATGACGTGGGCGCGGACGGGGATGGGTTGCCGTCCGGCTCCGTTCTCGAGAACAATCGAGGTGTTGAACAATCCCTCGTTTTGAGGCTGCAGTAAGAGTGTAAGCTTCAATATAGACTCCTTTGCAGGTGTTAGTTTGAAGAAGAGGCTGTCCTGCTGATCCTCTGTGAAAATGTCGAAGTCTCGCACCAGCCGCTGCCCATCGCGAGCAAAAAAGATGTTTGCTTCGTATGAATTCGATGCTCGAACCGTTCCGAAGTCGATAAGAGGCGGATATGCCAATACCTCGGAGGCTGCGGCCATCGACAGAAATTGTTGCCGTAAAACTGCTCCGTGACCTCTGGGCCGCTCAACAGTCCAATCATCACTAGCGCGGTCTGATGCAGCTGAGCAGCGTACACAGCCTCTCTTGTTTCCTCATTTTTCTGAATCACACCGCCTCCGGTGGGATGTCGTCCGGCACGAGAGGACGGGCGGGTGAGACTCTCTCAGCAGAGACTGGCGAGTGTTGGGCAACAGTACTATGACACGGGTGGGCTGCGAGACAGGTAGCATGGCCGTTGTTCTTTGCTGGAGTCGTTGGTCATCCGAACGACGGATGACAGCGGGACAGAATAACAGCTCACATCTGTGCTTCTCGCCAGTAACTGAGGTGCCATATTCCCACCATCCCCGCTCTTGCGTTGAGCACTAGTCAAGCAGCCCAACCCTTGAAGCTGCTGGGGAACCGTGTATATGACTCATAAAGCTATCAGCTGGGCCACTATTAGATCCCTATGCCCTAGAACGACCACTGCTACTGCTGCCAGGACGACCAGGGCGAATCTGGGTACTGTGCATTTTATCTAAGATCCAGCTTCTCGGCAATTCCGGCGATTGATCACAGTAATGGAGAACGTTATTGTTTTGAACAGTAGTGCGATGCGCCAAAAGAACAATGGCAACATTCAGGCCGCTAAGGCTGTTGCTGACGTGATTAGGACAACTCTCGGGCCCTCTGCGGCTCTCAAGATGATCCTGGACCCCATGGGCGGTATTGTCATGACCAACGATGGTAATGCTATTCTTCGTGAGGTCGATGTCTCGCATCCTGCTGCCAAGCTCATGCTAGAGATCTCCAGATCTCAGGACGACAGCGCTGGCGATGGCACGACGGCTGTGATCATCCTGGCTGGTGAGGCGCTTGCTGTCTCACGCCGCCTGCTCGAGGTAGACCATCTTCATCCCACAACCGTGATCAGCGGCTACTACAAGGCTCTCGAGGAGGCCGTTGCTCACACAAAGACTCTTACCAAGACGATCGACACAACCGACGACGATGAGATACGCACTGTCATCAAGAGCACTGTCGGCACCAAGTTTGTCAAGTCCTGGAGCGACCTCGTCTGCAACCTCGCGCTGAAGGCTGTCCGCACCGTTGCCGTCACCAAGGAGGGCCAGGCGACTCCCGAGATCGACATCAAGCGCTATGCTAAGGTCGAGAAGATCCCTGGCGGTGCCGTAGAAGACTGCCAGGTGCTGAACGGCGTTATGATCAACAAGGACGTCGTCCACGCCGGCATGGACCGCTTCAAGCGCGACGCCCGTGTTGTTCTTCTGGACTCTTCGTTTGAGTACAAGAAGGCTGAGTCTACCCTCGAGATCGACGTCTCCAAGGGCGAGGACTACGCCAAGTTCCTCAAGCTCGAGCGGGAGTGGGTCCAGAAGCAGTGCTCGGCCATCCTCGACGTCAACCCCTCCGCGGTCATCACCGAGAAGGGGCTGGACGACGAGGCTCAGGAGATCTTTGCTCGTCACGGCGTTTCATGCATCCGCCGGCTCCGGAAGACCGACCTGCACCGTGTGGCCCGCGTGACGGGCGCCACTGTTGTCCACCGCATGGAGGACATCAAGGCGTCGGACGTTGGCACAGCCAGCACGTTTGAAATCAAGGAGATCGGCGATGAGTACTTCACGTTCATCACGCAGGACGAGGACGTCCCAGTCCAGCCCATGGCCTGCTCCATCCTGCTCCGCGGCGCCAGTAAGGACGTCCTGAATGAGATTGAGCGCAACCTTGCCGACGCCATGAACGTTGCCCGTAACATCATCATCGACCCCCGTCTGCTGCCCGGCGGCGGCGCGTACGAGATGGCCCTCGCCACCCACCTCGCCAAGTGCTCCGAAAAGATCACTGGGCTCGAGCAGAAGGCGTATGCGGCCCTGGCTTCGTCGTTCGAGGTCATCCCACGCACGCTCGCCCAAAACTGCGGCGCTGAGGTCATCCGCGTCGTGACTGAGCTCCGCTCGATGCACAACAAGCCCGGCATGGAGACCTGGGGTGTGGACGGCTACACTGGCAAGCTGCAGGACATGGCTGCGGCCAACATCTGGGACCCCATGTCCGTCCGACTCCAGTGCGTCAAGACGGCCGTGGAGAACGCCACCCACCTCCTTCGTATCGACGACGTCATCTCCGGGACCACCCCCTCTGCCGGTCGGGGACAGCGGGCAGCCCAGGAGCAGGCGGCGGGCATGGACACGCAGGGCATGGACGTCCGCGGGATGAACACGTTGTAAATTGCTGGCTTAGTGGATGCAAGCAGTTTAAAGGGTCGACCCACACAGGGGAGAAATAGCCAGTAGTATAAAATGAAGCCAGTGTGTCTGAAGGTGACGATCTTTTATTTAGAGCCGAGGAAGAAGGCCTTCAAGCGCAAGCTCGACGCTATCAAGAACGGAAAGCGTGACCTCTATTTCTAACTTTGTAAAGATCCAAGTTGCCGTGTCTGTCTGAACTTTGGGGAGAGTTTATGGCGGTCGAGCTGACGTGGTATGGCTGGTACAGGGCGCGACGCCACACTCTGAACCTCTGAACCGACGAAGGCTCGCGCATCAGTCGCGGCAGTGTCTGAAGGCGAAAGCTTTTTTTTCATGTGGATATTACAACATCCGGGTCCAAGGGTCGACGTCGATAAGTGCTATTTCTTGCACATCTGAACAGTCATCACACTCTTTCATCACAGCCACGCCACCCGATTGATGCCACACCCAGAACCACTGACCGGACGGGTCGCGGATGGAGTTGCCGCTGACTGCGGTTGCCTCGAAAGGGATGATGATCGGTTCATTTCGAACCTTAAAAAGATGGCTTCGGCCCTCGGTGACCCAGATCAGCTCCAAGGTGTCAGCTTCAACGTCGGATGCGAAGAACCCCTTGACCCTCTCTGGGAACCGGAGCGGGGTGGGTGTGAGGATTTCGTCGCCCTCGTGATTTCTCGGAAGCAGGCCCTTGGCGAAATCAATGCGAACACGACCAGCGAAGAGCAGCTGGCGGCCACTGAGGAAGAGGTTGCAGTCACGATAAGGGGCCATGATCCGGTCGACCCTGAAGGGCAGGTCGACGAAGCCAGTCATCCGATTCTTGTGCCCGAGTCCCAGCTCGCCATGAGCATTGTTCCCGCCGATCATCCGCCGATCGCCCATGGTGAGGATGACAGTGTCGTTGTCTGTATGCATGATGTGATCTGGGACAAAGCCAGCGGGCACGGCGACTGGGTGGAAGCGGTAATCGTCTATCTCGACTGGGCCGACATACCAAGTCGCATTCCAGCCCGCCATGACAGTGCCGTCTGGGGTGAGTATAAATGCCCGTCTGTGTTCCAGTGACACATCTGTCGCCATCCTGTGCTTCTCCCAGGGGGGCAGGCTGGTCTCGAGCTCGGCGACCAGGCATGCGGGGAAGGTGAGGCGGGTCGGGTCGAGGAACTCGAAAAGGGAAGAAGATGACCCGAACCCCAGCTGACAATAGTTATTATCCCCCAGCCCCTTGGGCGTCCTGGCGATGTGGGTAATATTGCTGCTGTAGACCTCGAGGGCTCTGGGAATCCTGGCCCTGGTGAAGGCGAAAATGGACTCGCTCTCGTCATCGCTGATAAAGATATTGCCAGTGATAATTTCAGGGCCATGTCCTGCATAGTCGATGATGTCGAGCATGAAGAGTCGGCCCATGTACATGCGGTGATAATAGCATTCTGATTGATTTTCCATGAGAAGAAGAACTTGCGGCAGAGGAACCAGAGGCACTTGGCCTCGGCGGTGAAGATCTCTCTGTCGATCTCTCTGTTAAGCCTGTGCTTGAGGTCAGGGTTGGCCCCGCCACCCAGCAGACACGCCCACACCGCGCCCTGGTTGAGCGTGTGCAGGGCGACCGGGAGCTCCTGTCCCGGTGCGAGTTCGACGTTCATGGACAGCGGGGGGCCGTGCGAGAGAAACGTGACTATCCTGTTGACAAAGCTGATGGCGATGGTGGAGGTCGAGGGCCAAGAGCGTTCTAACGGTCTCCTCGGAAGTGGCCTGCCTGGCATCGCTGTCTTTGTCCGGGAACTCCTCGCCGAACTCGCGGGTGAAGGCCTCTCGCATGAGAGTGGGAATGTCACCAGGCAAATCATCGTAGTCGCTCGAGACAAGGGAATTCAAGCTAATCATTGCACCAAGCTGGACGTCTCTGTGGCTCTTGGGCGCTAAAGAGCGCATGGCGGCGAGGCGAGCGCGAGAAGCGTCCATCCATGCGAGGCGGGCATCTATCTCCTCGTCGGTAAGCACCATGCCGTTCAGCTTAGCAATCTCAGTATCGACATTGTTAATGCAGGCGTCCAGCCGCTGAAAGGCGTCCTGAACAGCCATCGTCTTCGAGAATGACTCGACTGACTTGGACCTCTGTGTCAACGCCTCAGCAGGCGCGGGTGACCGCTCCTACTAATATCCCCCCTCCCGCTGACACCGCGGTCGCCCCAGACCGTGGACCCGAGTCAGTGGTTGATGTATCGTCTCCGGTGACACAGTGGTGTCGCTCTGGCTGTGGACTTGAGTCAGTGTCTGACGTGTCGGCGTACGTGCTTCGATCGATTCAGATTCGGCCGAGATTGTGGTGGATGTCTCTAGGCACCCAACAAGTTCCAAACAGTTGTTTATTTCGCTGTCGACTTGCGCGAGTCACTTTTTTTCCATCCATCATTTTGGGCACAACTCCACACCACACACAAGAACATGGAAAGAAGCAGCGGGGTCTCCACGCAGCAACCTTCGGGTGCGGCAGGTCCGGGGATCATTTGGGACTCACAAGGATCTGTTACTAAGGTCATGTTCAGCTCACAAGACAAGGACTCTTGTAGTTTCGCCCAGGAGACGCAGTTTTCCAAGCATTTGCAAGAGGCAGTGAAAGACAAGTTTCGGCACGATGGGGATGATGTTAAGGCGAAGGTGTTTGTCCTCGGCCAGAAGGAGATGCAGAACTTCATTCGGTCAGGCATGCCTGTTCTGACTGAGCGGTCAGATTCGATGTTCTGTAGCAACAGCTTCGACACAATCGGCAAGGTCCTGAAGGTTGGAACTTTGTTCGCCACAGCCAACTCCAAGGCAGACGTCGTGGTTGCTGTCGAGCTGCCAAAGCTCAGGTTTGGATACTTTGTTCATCTATGCGAGCTTAAGGTGTCAAAGTCTTCCAATACAAATCCCGATAGAAATGCTTGCTTCCAGGCGGCGCTCTATACGGCACACCTGACAGAGTGCACCCTCCGCGCTGTCCATTCACAATTCCCCGAGAAGGCAGCTGACAGCAAGTTCCCGCCCGCATTGCTCAGCAATTCAACTGTTTGCGTTTGCCACCCCGACTATGCAATCACGTTCGACATGGAAGCCGTGACCGACCTCGGTGTCTTCGCCATCCCAAGCAGCGAGATTCGAGATAACGTTCATAGAATCCGTCGAGATGTCTCAGATTCGACCGCCATGCTGGATGAGCTATTCCCTGCGGTCGTTTGCAACGCGAAAGCTTTGGCTACGGAATTGAGCGCCAATACGCCTTCCACACCTTGGACTCGCTTTTTCCCAGAGATCCTGCACAGTTTCGTCCACGCCGAGAACCCCGCCGAGAACCCCACCGAGGAGTTCGTTATGACGTCCAACTCATTCATCTACATCGCCAACGAGTCAGTCTGGAAAATCGATCGCGCACATTTTTGCCCCGGCGCCATGCCCCACCTTGCTCGTAACCAACGCCTCGGTGTTGCAGCTCTGACCGCGGTGGCCGGTTTCGTGGGCAAGTTCTCGTATGAGCTGTTCTTCGTCGTACGTAGGGATGGCAGGTTATCAGCATTTCGTCCACCGGGCTCCGATCCCTATGGCAATCACGTTTGTCTCAAGCAACCCAACTTGTCTAAGGAATACCTGATCGGCCCCGCTGCCGCGCTCAGGCTGAAAGAGCTTTTGAAGCAGCCCAAGAGAGTGCGAGAGTTCATGGAGTGCATGCGAAGCCATCTGTTCAAGGTGTTCGATTTTGATAAGAAGAAATACTGCTTCCTTCACCGTGACGCGCGGGTTCCCAACATCGCCGTGAGGAAGGACTTGGCGGACACTTCCAAGCCAATGTTCCTCGTGTTTGACTGGGACTTTGCATGGGTCGAGCAGCTCGATGAGATGAAGGAATCGTTGATCTCGGACATAATGGCGGAAAACCCCTGTCATACTTTCTTGATTTGCTCTCTATTCGGCCAGTTCAAGCAGCTGAAAGATTCATTAGACCACCATGGGATCGTGATCCATGAGTTGAACACACTTGTTACCGACCTTGGCAAGTCCAAAGACAAGCGGGAACATTTTTTTAATACCCTGTGTGGACCGCCGAGTTCCTCTGACAAGCGTTGCCGAGATGAGTGATGTAAAAGATATCGTCAAATTTATACGTCTAATCTCCTCCCCCTCGGTGACACAGTGATGTCGTTCAGGCTGTGGACCTGAGTCAGTGTCTGACGTGTCGGCGTACGTGCTTCGTTACGTGTTCAGATGTGGTCAGTTAGCCCGTTGCTCGGGTGGTTAACAAGGTGAGGGAATAAAACAGGGTTATCCAAAGGTCAAGTCAAGAGCGGCGTTGTGTTCTTCGCATGCTGGAGGAGAAGGATGCGGTCGACCCGATGGGTAATTACCAAGACCCACCCGACCGTGTTTGTTGAAGGCGCTGATCATCTGCCGATAGCCCATGGAGAGGATCACAGCGCTGAACTCAATGTCGATGTGAACAAAGCCAGTGGGCAGCGGAACGGGCTGGAATCGAGGGCCGCACTACGCAGCGGGTACTGGATCGACCTGAAAAACGAGGTCATGATTCGCATGGATGACTTCTCACATTTGGTGCGGACAAATACTGCAAGTCTGAGAAGAGCTTTACGACTCTGTCCACGCCTACTAGGCCAGTTGAGCATACATAATCGAAACAACGAGAGTTGTATCGTCAGCCATGTATACTCGTAATGCACCAACCTGACGAGGAACGAAGGCAAAATGGGCAAATCAGGCATGGCAGCAAAAGCCGAGGCAAAGAAGAAAGCCGCTAGCCGTCAAAAGGCCGCAGAAAAATGAAGTCAATGAGCAGCGAAACGCAGAGCGAGCTCCGTGAACTCAAGCAGATGGTTCAAAAGGCCATGAACAACCCCTCAACGCCTGCTCCGAAGCAGAGACAAGACAGAAGCAAGCAACTGAAGAGCAAGCACGATGGTCGCCAGTTCTCTGCACCTGCGAGGCAACAAGGTCGCCACGGGCCTCAGATCCGGGACGCCACGTCATTCCAGACGCCCATCATAGCAGAGCCATACAACCCACTCGAGGAGAAGTCCATGAGTCTCATGCAGCAGCTTTCACTCACTTCCAATGCCAATGGCTCTGCTCCTGCGTTTAACACGCTGACTTCCCTCGACGAAGACATCAGATCATTCGTTGCATCCAAGACATATACTTCCAAGCAGCGCCTTCTAGTGAATGAACGTCCCGACCAGCCCGAGTCTGAGTGCTTCGGCGTCCAGGGCGACGAGATCTGGCTCGCCTTTCAGGCCAGCCTTTCACCGCCGTACTCACGGGCGTCCAGGGCTCAGGCAAGTCATACTCTTCTCTAGTCTTCCTCGAGAACATTCTCCTTAACGCCCCGCCCATTTCTCATGGCAGATCGAGTGGCAGGCCAACCCTTGTCCTGTACTATGTCAGGGCAAAGTCAACGTACTGCGAGGCCATCTCTCTGGCTCTGGAGACGCAGTTCGGTGGTGAGGTCGAGATTCCGCACGTTACCGTTCTCGTGTCACCCGACAACTTCCTGGAGCGGTCACAGCATCATTACAAGAGCATCATTACAAGAGCATCCCAAACGTCGAGCCCCTGCTCTTCTCATTCGATGATATCGACGACCACCGGGCCGAGATGGCCCGCCTCGAGGGCAACACGGCTCTGAAGAACCTCAAGATCGCCGACCTCGCTCATCTCCGTCAACAACCTCGAGCTCGGCGTCCGGCCACTCGTGCACCACGAGCGCAAGCTCTTTGGGCTCGGCGGCATCACCCGCGACATCGAGAGCAACCTCTACGGCGTGCCAACATGATCCTGCGTCGCACGTGCGTCGCCTACTCGCCCGACATCACCGCGCCCTCCGCCTTACGCTGCTGACCATCGCCACGATGAGTGCATCGCCGATCAACACCGCCCCTGATGTGCTGCAGAGCATCTCCGAGGAGTGTCTCTCCCGCGGCAGGATCGACCACAGCATGTACGAGTTCGCGATGCGCGCTACATCGAGCAGATGGAGCACATCTACATCCTCGGCGGCAGGGACAACGCGGCGTCCTTCCTCGAGGTCCAGAGCAAGCTGTCCCAGGCCAGGTCCCACCACCTCCGCACCCTCGTCCAGGTCAGCAAGTTCTGGCCCCTGCTCCTTCGCCGTCGCCCCGACCTGCCGCTCATCATCAAGCACGCCAGGACCATCGGCATCTCGACGAACAAGGCCAACCAGCTCTACACGCGCCTCTTCCGCCGCTACCCGGACAACCCCGCCGTCCGGGAGTGGTACATCCTGTTCCTCGACTCCGTCATGCAGGACCACGCCCGCGCCCAGCAGCTCCGCACTGAAGACTGTCGATGATGACAAGAGCGTCTCCTCCGATGGCTCTGGGTCGAGCTTCAGCGCCTCGTCCACTGGTACGTCTGCCACTGGCGGTATGAAGCAGAACACTTCGTCGCCCTTCTTCCGCCTGCTGATCGGTGCTGCCGTCATCAATGTCTTGATGATTGCCATAATCTGCACCTTCCTCTGCATCCTGTCCGAGGTCTTCCGCTCTGACATGAGCGCCACCAAGGACCTCCACAACGTCAGCTTCGCCGTGGGGGAGGGCTCTTTCTTCTCGTCCCTCCTGTACCTCAATGACACGCGCCTCGACGCACTCGACCTCGACGACCCCCTCGCGACGTCCATCTCCGCCGCAGCCACTGTCATCAAGGGCCACCACGACTTCCTGATCGACATGGAACACGGCGGCAACGAGTACTACTACTTCTACGAGCCCGACGAGGTCCCCGTCATCCCCGCCCGCGTCGCCCGGAAGACTTGGGGTATCGCCGCTGGGATCACCAATCAGCTCGATGTCATCGCCAACACGATGAGCGTCAGCCCAGCCGACCTTACTTCGGGCGACCAGACGACCCTGTACGCCCATGCTCAGGCTGTCGTCAGCGAGAACTTCGATTCATTTGCGGAGATCATCTCTCTGATCCAGAGACTCGATCACGACTCTATCCTGAATATGATTTATATCGCCGCGATCTCGCTGATCCTGCTGATTGTGACCCAGCTGGCGCTGACCGTTGTCTTGGTCTTCTGGATCATCTTCCGCAGCTTTATCGCGGCTTTACCGCGCCGGTGAGCTCGTCCGCATCACAGTCCTGACTGTCTATGATCCAGATGTTCAGCGTCCGTTTGCTCGACTCAGTGGGCACAACCAGGCCCGTGAGCGCCGAGTCTGCCGCCATCCAGTCATACTTTGTCTGCATGTCGGGAATGTCGATGTACCAGCTATCCGCGGTGGTGTCGTCGCCGTTCTTGTAGACTGTGAACCGATGTTCGCCGGACTGGCCGCATGTAATCTTTAGGGGGTTGTCTGTAGCCGTGTAGCCGCTGCTCATCGCACAGGTGACCGGGATTTCCCAGTAGGGCGAGGCAGAGGAGTCGCTGGTAAGTCCAAAGTACTCTAGCATGAAGGGAAAATTCGTCTTTCCCGCTCATTTGCCGGCAAGCACATTCTGATGACGCCGATGATTGCCGCACCTTCTTCAACTTCCGCCCACCCGAGAACATGTGGGGATGCACCCACTACGGCTCGGCCACTGACATGTGGTCAGTGGTGGCTATATTCGCCCACCTGCTCCGTCGCGAGTACCTCTTCCTCGCAGAGACGGAGCATGACCTCCTCGAGGTCATGGCCTCCATCCTTCCGCCAATGGATGACGAGTTCAAAGCTAAGGCCCGGGAAACATACCCAGCCTTCCTAGAACCGACCTCTGTCCAGTCCCAGACGTTCAGATCCATGTTCCCCGCAGCTCCCAACAGTGTCCTCGACATGCTGCACGGCCTGCTGACCTGGGACCCGGATAAGAGATGGACGGCCGAGCAGTGTCTTAATAGCGCGTATATGACTGAGGCACCGGCACCCACGCCGCCCAGTAAGCTCCCCAGGGGTGAGATGACTGGGACGGCCAGGGCAGGAGAGCGCAGTGCCAAGGCTGCCCGTGAAGCGCAAGTTCAAGTTCTGCATGGAGGATTTTAAGAGGGCCCAGGAGTGAGCGGAGTTGGTGGCTTTGACTTACTGTTTTAGCCGGTTCTTGTTGAATTTTGAACTTGTTTTTTTTGGCGATGTGCGATTTAATGGCGTTCTTGGTCGATAAAGTTACTGGCACTCGGGCTGTGACGGTATCTGAACCGACTCTAGACCCATATTCTGGTCGACTTTGATTGAACTTGTTGGGTGCCTAGAGACATCCACCACAATCTCGGCCGAATCTGAATCGATCGAAGCACGTACGCCGACACGTCAGACACTGACTCAAGTCCACAGCCAGAGCGACACCACTGTGTCACCGGGAGGAGGAGACGATACATCAACCACTGACTCGGGTCCACGGTCTGGGGCGACCGCGGTGTCAGCGGGAGGGGGGATATTAGTAGGAGCGGTCACCCGCGCCTGCTGAGGCGTTGACACAGAGGTCCAAGTCAGTCGAGTCATTCTCGAAGACGATGGCTGTTCAGGACGCCTTTCAGCGGCTGGACGCCTGCATTAACAATGTCGATACTGAGATTGCTAAGCTGAACGGCATGGTGCTTACCGACGAGGAGATAGATGCCCGCCTCGCATGGATGGACGCTTCTCGCGCTCGCCTCGCCGCCATGCGCTCTTTAGCGCCCAAGAGCCACAGAGACGTCCAGCTTGGTGCAATGATTAGCTTGAATTCCCTTGTCTCGAGCGACTACGATGATTTGCCTGGTGACATTCCCACTCTCATGCGAGAGGCCTTCACCCGCGAGTTCGGCGAGGAGTTCCCGGACAAAGACAGCGATGCCAGGCAGGCCACTTCCGAGGAGACCGTTAGAACGCTCTTGGCCCTCGACCTCCACCATCGCCATCAGCTTTGTCAACAGGATAGTCACGTTTCTCTCGCACGGCCCCCCGCTGTCCATGAACGTCGAACTCGCACCGGGACAGGAGCTCCCGGTCGCCCTGCACACGCTCAACCAGGGCGCGGTGTGGGCGTGTCTGCTGGGTGGCGGGGCCAACCCTGACCTCAAGCACAGGCTTAACAGAGAGATCGACAGAGAGATCTTCACCGCCGAGGCCAAGTGCCTCTGGTTCCTCTGCCGCAAGTTCTTCTTCTCATGGAAAATCAATCAGAATGCTATTATCACCGCATGTACATGGGCCGACTCTTCATGCTCGACATCATCGACTATGCAGGACATGGCCCTGAAATTATCACTGGCAATATCTTTATCAGCGATGACGAGAGCGAGTCCATTTTCGCCTTCACCAGGGCCAGGATTCCCAGAGCCCTCGAGGTCTACAGCAGCAATATTACCCACATCGCCAGGACGCCCAAGGGTCTGTGGGGCTGGGGAGCAGCCGCAGCACGTACTCCCAGCCCCCCAGCCGAAGCCCCAGTCCGCAGGCGCGGCCGCAGTTGCCAGTGCCAATGCCAACAGCGTGGTCCCTCGTGCCACTGCGCTCGTCGCCCCCAAGGCCGAGCCCATCTCCGCCCAGCCCGCCAACACAGACCGCCCCGTGAACCCGCTCATGGAGGCCCGGCAGTTCCTGGGATTCATCCAGGAGAAGTACCGGCATGATTCAGAGGTGTACGCGGAGTTCGTCAAGTCCATGCAGGATTACCGCCGCAAGGTGCTATCGACACTAGAGGTGGTGATGAAGTTCCGGCAGTTGGTCGGGGCGGACCCCTCAATCCTGACGAAGTTCAACGCCTTCCTGCCCGAGAAGTACCGCTTCGACGACCAAGGGAACTATTCCGAGCACGTCAAGGCCAAGATGAAGAAGCGTCACATCTCTGACGCCGTCATGGCTCCCGCCAAGGGCCACAAACCCGACCCAGCTCGCGCCGCCGTGGTTGAGGCCGCCCTCGCCGCCCCCGTCCAACAACCCCGGCCCATACCTGACGAACCCAACTCGGACTTCGCCACGGCTGAGAGCAGGAACAACATGCTGAGAGTGGCCAAGGACTACATCATGCAGGTCCGTAAGAAGCTGTTTGCTCCTACGATGACCGAGGGAGATATGCTCAAGGAGCAGAAGCTGTACAACGCATTCCTGGACGTCCTCAAGCAGTACCGTCAGCAGCAGATCAGGACGCTGGGCGTGGTGCAGACGATCGACACGCTCTTCAGAGGCCACCCCGACCTCCGCCACGGCTTCCTGGTCTTCCTGCCCGAGGACTGGAAGCAGTACACGATCGACACGTACAACTGGCCCGCCACTGGGGATGAGGCCCAGGAGCAGGTCGCCAAGCAGGCCGCCAAGGGCAGGAAGCGCCGCAAGCAGTACGTGTACTACGCCGAGTCTGGGTCCGAGGACCTCGACGAGGAGATCAACGCCGCCCGGGCCGCCGCATCCAGGTCTTCCCGACGCCGCCAACTCGCGGCCAAGACAGTTGTGGACAACCCGCCCTCGCCGGTCCCCGCCCGCGAGCGGA
Organism: Carpediemonas membranifera; assembly: GCA_019828565.1. Classification (NCBI taxonomy): domain Eukaryota; phylum Fornicata; genus Carpediemonas; species Carpediemonas membranifera. The sequence continues at coordinate 524,583 of JAHDYR010000062.1, read as the reverse complement.
TGCCGCACTCAGACTGGTTCTCCTATGCCCTGTACACTGTGATCGAGGACGCCATGGCCGACGCCTTCCTGCAGTACTCCAAGGAGAACGTCAGCGACGACGTCATGACCCAGCTGGGGCCTCTGTATGTCTTTGACGAGTCCGGCACGATCGTCTCAGTCCACAAGGAGGGTTGGGCTGCCTGCTTCGCGGAGGTCATCTGCAACGGCCTGCTCCAGGCCAAGACGCTTCAGACCCACATGGAGTTCTTCGACGAGCACAAGCCGGCCTTCATGGCGCTCTTCCAGCCCTTCACGGCGACCAACGTGCTCGAGCAGTACGACATGACTCCCACCACCATGTTTGACGAGCTCTCGATCCTCTTCACCAACACCGACCTGGTCGATCCCCGCCTCATGGTCGGCCGCAGCACCGCCCTCAAGGCTAGGGGCTCCCTCGCCATCAAGCTGCAGCAGTACCTCGACGCCCGGTCCCAAGCCCCCGATGCAGAGGGGCAGGAGGAGGCTGACACTGCAGATTACGCCCTCTACCACCCCATCGGGCTCTACGGCGCCTCCGTGGACGCCCTGCTGCGGTTGTCGAACGACACTGGCCGGCACCTCGCCCCCTTCGACGCCCGTATCCGGGAGCTGACAGTCTCCCCGGCCGGTGGAGCCCGATCCCTTCGCCACGCTGCTCCGCCTCATCCCACACGACATGGTCACCCGCAGCGGCGTGTACAAGGCGAAGAAGCCCCACCGCCAGACGGTCATCGACCGCCTCCGCACGTGGCAGCGGCACGACCGGTCCTACGTCAAGCAGCCCGACAGCGAGCGGGCCCCCGTGTCCACCGGCATGGACAGCGTCGGGGAGTCTGTGCTCAACACAACGTACCGCACCATCCCGTACTACGCCTTCGACGAGCTCGATAAGACCGACAAGAAGGCCAAGGCCGCCGCTGAGTTCGACGAGGAGGCTGCCTCGCGCCACTCTGCCTCCAACGTCTGCGTCACCAACGCCGCCTGCGACGACCTCGCCTTGCTCGAGGACGAGCGCCTCGTGCACGACATCCACATCAAGCGGACTGAGATCGTCCTCGACAAACTCAAAGCGTACCAGCGCGTCCGGCCCACGACGCCCGGTATCCTCGGCGACGTCGACATCCACCACCTCTCCTTCATCTACGGCCCCAGCGCCCCCGAGCTGATGGAGCTCATCCGGACCCGACCAGACAAGGTCGTGCCCGTGCTCGTCAGCAGACTCGAGGCCAAGCTCGAGGTGATGCGGTCGCAGGTGGACGACCTCATGGGGTCGTGGTACAGGAGGGCGGCCATCGCCTGGCCCCGGTCCTGCGATCTCGAGGGCAACAGGTTCAGATACAGGGACCGCCGCACACTCAACGCCCGCACGCTGCTGCTCGACCTCCTGTTCCGCACGGAGCACACCGCGGCGGACTCGGATAAGGAGGTGCGGCACGACTGGCTCGCACAGTCGAACTACGTGACCCACCTCATGTCCGTCCAGGGCAAGGAGCTCGACGAGTGGAGCACGTTCGACATCTGCACGCACCTAGACGACCTGGCCCCCACGCGGCCCGTGTCCCTGCGGTGGCCCGACCTCTCTGTCGCCTCGACTCTGCGGTCCATGCCTACGGAGGAGGAGGTCGCCGCCTCGGGATTCACCATCTCCATCGAGGGCGCACGCAAGGTCAGACGCCTCCTGCGGGATGACCTCGGCCAGTTCCTCGGGCTCGACCAGGAGACCGTCTCCTCTGGCCTGGTCGACGGCAACGACGCCCGCACCGCCGCTGCCCCCAAGACCACCAGGGTCTACCGCGCCCTATTCACAGTTGCCGAGCAGGCCCAGTCGGCCCCCAACTCACCAGAACCTCGGCCCCGAACAAGGGTGAGTGTGGGCCACGAGTCGGAGCCTGACAAGGCGATGGTGGTGACCAGGTTGACCCGGTCGCAGGCGAAGGGCGACGATGTCGACGTAGCGTTTACTCTCGAGGACGCTGATACGATACTGAAGACAAGACGGCGGCGGGCACGACGGACTGCACCGGAGAAGCGGGCCCATCTCGAGGAGGAGGAGTCGCAGGAAGACGAGCGGGAGGAGGAGCCCGAGGCTAAGGCGCACAGTGACGCCGAGGCACCCACCGCTCACTCTGTAGCCACTACAGAGGCGTTCAACCTCCACGCCGTCGTCAAGGCGCTCCAGGTGAACTCCACGCCCGGCACCCTACCCGCGCTTGCCCTCAACACCCCTTCCGCGGACGCCGTGCGGGCAGCGGTGCACTGCGTCATCACCACGGCCTCGAGCAATAACAAGGCGCCGTGCCAGTACGTCTGCGCCGCTGTGGGCAACCGTCTGCTCGCCCCCGATGCCGAGGACGTCACCATGGTGGTCTCTGCCCCGCTGTACGCCATGATCCGCATGGTGTGGGCCCTGGCGAGTCGGTTCGACCTCGTCGTGGATGCCGCGGCCAGCAACAGTCGCGACAGGTTCAAGGGCCTAGCGCCTGAGGTCTTCGTCCAGCGTTGCCGCGACAGCCTCCCCGTCGACCCCGATCCCGCTGTGCCGGAGGGCGAGGCCGGCATCCGCATGGCCACCCGGGACGACATCATCGCCCACAAGCGCGCCCCCCAGACCTTCGTAGAGATCGAGCGCACGCCTGTGAGCCGCAGCGACATCCTGCAGGAGTGCCAGCGGTCGATCGAGCGGGTCTGCTCGAACCACGTCGAGCAGGCCGAGTTCGAGGACCACGGGCGGGCTGTGTGCGGGCCCCACGCCTATCCCATATGGACAGCACGGCGCCTCATCAGCCACGTCCAGAAGCTCGCCACGAACCTCTATGCGTGCCCCTGGTCGCGCTGGCAGCTCGCTCTGTTGGCCGGTGCCGACGAGGGTGACAGCGGTCTACCCTTCCCTTCTCTATCAACGGCGAAGGATGACGCGCCCAACTTTGTGGCGATTGAGAAGAAGGCCGGCATGCTTGGGGCCTGGCTGGTTTTAGATAAATGTGATATTGGATGGATAAGGTGATGTTGCTGGTAACACTTCTGACTTGCGCATTGCAGGGAGCCATAAACGTGCGTCAGCTCCTGGGCTGAAGGCTGGTCGGGTGTCAGAGAGATGATCTCCGCAAATGAATCCGGCGGCCTGGTCGCGCTGGCAGCTCGCTCTGTTGGCCGGTGCCGACGAGGTCCTAAGCCGTATGCGCAAGGAAGGGGCCAGACTAGTCTCGGCAGCTATCCCGGACGAGCCCAGAGCCAACACAGTCAATGTCCCAGGCATCACGTATGTCCCCACCATCGACGGAAAGTCCGAACAGCCATACCAAAGTAGGTTCTTCGACAACGGCCTGGAGGAAAAGGCGAGGCGGATTAGCACCAGGATGGTGGGCAGGCACTTCGGCCAGGACGCGGATCAAGGACATCACGACCAGCATGGAGACAGGGAAGAGGACAGAAGGGTAGGACACGGAGCCGGCGGTAGAGCTGGTGTCAGAGCTGACGACAGAACCGGCGACAGAGCTGGTAACATGAACAGGACCTCGGATCGTAACCACGGAGGAGACGACAGGGAGAGACAGGACAACACGGGAACGCAGATGAGAGGCTCGTTCAGCGGGAACACCTGGGCCGGTAGAGGCTCAGAGGGAGGCATGGACAACAGCAAGGATCACTCTTCCTCCACGACGCTCAAGCGCAAGGAGGGCAGCACGAGTAGGATCATGGACTCGGACAGCGGAAAGAGAAGCAGGCACGAAGAGGACACGGACTGGGAGTCTGGAAGCAGACAGGCAACCGGCATGGACTCGGAGAAGCTGCGGCTCCGAAAGCAGTTGGCAGAGGCGCAACAAGAGATCTCAGCGCTCAAGGCTGCCCGACTCATGCAAGAGCAAGGCCACGGAAGGTTGGTGCTCTCCGGCGCCGCGACTAAGCCCAGCAAGGAGAAGCCCACGATCCCCCGGCACAAGCACAAGAAGGATAAGAAGGCCAAGCAGATCTCACCCATGGACCTGATGACCCAGTTCATCATGGTAATGCAGAGTCTACAAGGACAGCAAGCGAGTCAGGCCGAGGACAGCTGCAGCGGCAGTGGGGAGTCCACGGAGGAGGAGTAAGGACATGGTAAAGCAGTATTCTTTCAAGGAACAAGCAACATTTTCTTTATAATTCACAAGCCCTGGCTCCCACCCAGGGCCCGGCATTAGCTGAAATGCACTGCCGGTAGGCTGTAGCGGCAGCCAAAGGGGGGGTCACGTCATATCGTCCCCCTCCTAAGTACCCTGCCCGAAGAATGGAAGGTCACCAGGAGGTAACAAGGTTGGCCTGACAAGGGTCACCGAGACCGGCATCTAGGCCCCTTGTCAGGACAAGGATAGCAGGAGAGGAGCGGGAAGCTGGGGCTCCCCAAATTCTGGGAATTCGCAGGATAAGGAACCAGGACAAAGGCAATGGTAACCTACAAGATACTTAGTCTGAACACAGAGGGACACATAGGAAGAGGAAAAGGACTTCACGGCGTCTATGGCAACGGCGATTCAGCTAAGGTTGAAGGACATAGAGGCAGTACTCATACAAGAGACATGGAGAACGGCGAATACGAGGGTTCATTGCTTCATGGACCTTGACTACGCACTAGCAGGGAGGGAGACGGAAGAGGACCTGGTCTTAGCCAACGAAAAACGAAAGGCGGATGTCAAAAGTCAGCACCGCATCAACCGACAACTAGGCATAGCAGGCAATGACGAACCTGCGCCAAGATGGAAGGGAACAAGGGAAGGCATCGGCACGATAGTGAGCCCACACGCAACTGCAAAGTGGGACATCGGCATATCGGACAGCCTATCGGGAAGAGTGCAAGCCAGCATAATGAGAACCGGCAGGGACATACTAGTCATCAACGTGTATGGCCCTCCATCCGGCCACAGCAAGCAGGAGAAGGATGGATTCAGGGACACTATACAGAAGATCATGGACATGAAAGGGAGCATGGAGGCCATAATTATGGGAGACTGGAATATCGACCCAGGCCAGATGGAAAGATCCACCCGGTGGAAGGATATGATGGAGAAGCACAGGCTCAAAGCCATCATACCCAAATCTGGGACGCTCACATCAGGAACATCAACCCCGGACTTTGCAGTGACAACACCAGGAATCCAGGGGGCGGAGATTGAGGTGGTAGAGTCTCAGAAGGTCGGGGTATGGGGCTCAGCACACAATGGAATCACACTAGCATGGAAGGAACAACGGTACTATGGCAGAAGTGAGCGAGACGTGGCTCTGGCCATACCCGAGGTGCACACCTGGCCCATGAAAAAGAAGGAGGGGCCAGTCACAGTCTCAAAGCTGAACAGGATCAAGAGCTCGGACCAATGGGAAGAGACTATAAGAGCATGCATGGGCGACCCAGTGAACAACAGGGGAGCAAAGGCAAGGGACAAAGTGTTCGGGAACGGAGTGTGGAGCGAACTCCAGCGAACCCCATGGACAGAAATAGGCAACAGGACCAGGAAGGAAAGGATGAAAGAGGAGCTGGAGAAATACTGGGGAGAGCGCAGGGCCAAATGGGTGGCCGACCTCAGCAGAAGTGCAAAAGGGGGTATAGGGCCTCAAGGGCCTCAGTGGAAGCTGCCATCAGAAGGTGGTGGTGTGATAACCAATACAAGGGAATGCCGGAGAGCCTCCTCAAGGACGGAGTGATAACCACGGACAAGGCGGCCATCAGCGAGATCCTCTTGCAACAGTATGCTAGAGTCAGCAGAGGCAGGGAACCCACCTGGAAGACATGGAGGGGCAGGGACGGAAATGAGTTCAAGGAAAGCGAGGTCAAAGCCGCAATCAAAAGGATCAAGAGGGACACCGCACCAGGGCCTGACCTCACATCTGGAGACATGCTGAGAGAGCTGGATGAGAAAGGCCTTAGGGAAGTGACGAGGCTCATTAATAGGGTCTACAGGGAGGGTGACGTACCCAAAGCATGGAAGTATGCCACAGTGTCGGCCATACACAAGACAGGGAAGCCAAGGGTCAAGCCGGAATCATATAGACCAATATCTTTGACACCACTGCTATACAGGGTCTATGGTAGATTGCTCAAGATACGTCTGGAAGCAGCAACGAAAAGGTTCATACCAAGAGAACAGGCTGGTTTCCAGTCAGACAGGGACGTCATCCAGCAGATACAGTACATTGTGCAGCGGCACCAGGAGGGGGGTGAGACCACGTCAATCTTTCTGGACATCGAGAAGGCATATGACACGGTACCAAGGGACATTCTCATGGATAAGCTACAGGGTATGGGGGTGGAGGAGCACTTGATCAGGGCAATTCAAGGCACAATAAAGGAAACCTGGATATCAGTCAAGGGGGCAAAAGGCATGGGAAAGAACCAACAGGGGAGTTAAGCAAGGGTGCGTCCTGGCACCGACACTGTTTGTGCTGTTCATGGCTAACTGGCCCCACCTGGCCAGAAAGAAAATCAAGGGAGAACGGTACGACATCAGAGAACCGCCAAGGACCACGAGCCACCTCAGCGACCGACTACCGGCAGCACTTACCATGTTTGTGGATGACACTGCGGTCACAGGGAGCAAACCGGAGCATAGCCAGATGGTCGCCAACATAATGGTGGACATAATCAGAGAGCATGAAATGAGGGTGAACGCCCAGAAGAATGTAATGATTAGCGTGGACAGAACAGCCCTAGTCAGGATCGAGGGGGTAACACTACTGCCAGAGAAGGAGGCGAGATACCTGGGATTATGGATCGCAAGTGGGAAGGACCCTATGTCGGCCTGCATAAGGCGGAAACAGGAGCAGAGCGAAAGGTACAAGAGACTGGTGAGATGGGCAGGGTGGACCAGGGCAAACATGCCAGCACTAGCAAGCAGGCTACTACTGGAAATATATATGGCCCAGGATCCTCTTCGGAGTCGAGGTGTGGGGGAACGCACCGGGAGGTAGAAGGATCTGGAATGACTGGCAGGGAATCATGGCAGGAACAGGACCGGGAGGGGGCGCAGCCATGAGGCTGATGAATGGATGGGTGGACCTCCAGGCACACATGGAATGGCTGGCAGTCAAAAGGATAGTCAACTACAGGGACCAGGATATACCAGTCAGAAACAGAGAATGGGGGCGGGGCACGGTTATGTGGGAAGCTAGGGAGAGAGTGCAGCATCTACTGGAGGGCACCAGAGAGGGAGCCCCTAAACCAGCGCTACTGGATTATCATGCTGTTTTTTCCGGTACTCTAACCGGGACTTAAAGTCCCAGAATCAAGTCCCGGAATCCTTGATTGATTTTGATCGATGTCGTCGGATCATCCCCAAAGTGGGTGACAGTCTTCTACTAGCCTAGTTCTACCTCTGGAAACATTATTAGCGCATGTCGATGTCACAAAAAATATTTATGATCGTTTTCCGTATCGTCAGTGCAGGATAAGGTCGCATGACTTGGCCAAAGTCGCTCTTCAGAACTCGATCGTCTGACACATACAAACGCTAAAAGTGGTTGGCAAAGATGCATTAGACCTTGTATATGACGTGTATAGACAAAATTTCGGGTGTTGCACTGTCACCTCTGAGGGGTATCCTCTCAAAAAGTGTTGAAACTCCTACTGTAACATCCCCTTGCTGTCCTAGCAACGGAATAGTACTTTATTTACTTCAACTTTATCCCATTCGATAAAGAAAAGTCAAATTGTGTGAGCAATCTTCAACCTTAAAGTGCACATACAGGCATCATGGAAAAGACCCAAAAACGAGAAATCCTGATTGCAATTGCAAAAGAAGTATTCTACTTTCAACGCGATTGTGCTCAAGCCATGCCTGTTGCGGTTTCAGAGGTGTGCTGGGCTATTCTGCCAGATGATATCCGAGCTCTCTACAAGAAGAAGCAAGCGATGGCTTGTTCTCTTCGTCATGCCCTTATCCACGCTCTGGATGGACTCGCCCCCTCGTCTTACCAGATCAACACCGAGGGTAAGGTCAAGGGTGTGTTCCTCAAGGACTTCGGCGAGATCAACCTATCAAGGCTGCAGGACAACCTGCAGGCAGCATCAGGTACCACTAGCACTGTGGTATGGCAGCCTCCGGTTTCGCGCTACATCAGCATCCCCTTCCAGACCTATTCGAAGAAGAAGGACAAGAGGGCTCGGAAACAGTCTCAACCCGCCCCTCAGTCGGTCGTGCACTGCGTCATCACCACGGCCTCGAGCAATAACAAGGCGCCGTGCCAGTACGTCTGCGCCGCTAGTTGAAATGTCCGGTATGGGAAGTTGACGAAACCAACCGGAAAAAGGCCAAAAGCTGGCAATCGGGATTTATCGGATCTCATTGAAAGCTATTCGAGCTCGAAGCGAGCGACGGTGCCCCGCGGCGCCAGCATCCACCAAATGGTAATTTCAGGACCAAGAGTTCGTCTGCTCTGGGGCACGAGAGCAGAAATGGGAAGTATTCTCCTAACCCACTAGCCATAGGGCACATTGGGGAAGCAAATTGCTCCCCGGAGGAGATCGCCCGTTGCGAAGCAGGTTAGCGCCAGAGCGGGCCGGCAGAGGACAACTGGCTGCTCCAGGTGGGGTGCGCACCCCACCTGGAGCCCACTCCCCTGCCCTGTATACCTCGCCGTGCGCCAAGCTATGTCGAGCAATAGATGATCGTCCTCGTGTGCCCAAAAATGCACAGAGGCAAAAACCACCCAAAAGGGAATAAGTTAGCCTCGGTAGGAAAGCGTTGACAGAATACACAGTACTCTAACAACAAACAAAACCTACCGCCCATGCTCCTGGGACCCACAAGGGGACCAGTCGCAACTAAACGCTCCTCGCACAAACCCACAAGGGAAATCAACGCGAACAAGCGTACTGCGCCACCTTTATGATTGAAACCCTTACCGTAACCGGTACCCGCAGTAGGCCCCAGAGGCACTGCGACACGATTGCCTCAGACAACTTAACTGGGGCCATATGGCAAAGTAACCCGAGAGCACCGGGACCGGCGGCCAATAGGCTCTCACTGGGAGGCCACTGGGCCACACTACTCCGGCGCCCGTGCTCTCATGCCGCCCAAGACCGGGCTTGTGGACGTCATCGCCACGAGAGCCGGGATCACCGCCCGCCGCCGGTATAGGCAACAGGGCCACCACAACAGGCCCCCAGTACACCAGCCATACCGGACAACAGACCGGGAGCGCTGAGGGCCCCGTCCACAGCCCCACAAGAAACGCCCAGCCGAAGCCAAAAGGCATAAACCATCACGGTGTTTACCAGGAAGGAAACAACCGGGCTGCGACCACAAGATACAGGACGAGGGGCGTGAATGGCAACCAGCTGGTGCAGCCGGGCGTCTATGCGAGCACGAAGGCGCCTATAGACCCGCATTTGGCCCCTCAGCTCAGCGTCGAAACCCCGAGCCGACTTAGACTCGTGGGGACTCAGGTCCTCGTCACGGTAATTCTGAGCCAGGTAGGAAAAGGCAGCGGCACGCTCCCGCCACCGGCTGGCCAGGACGTCCACCTGGGCAAAATCGTCAGCTATGGACCGCAGGAAATGCGCCTCCCAACCCCGAGGAGTCGCCGGGCCAGGAGTCGGGGACTCCCGAGAAGGAGGGGTGAAGCCCCTGCCGCCACAAGGCAAGGGACTACCCTGGGGCCGGAGGGGAATACGGGATCCCCCGTCGGAGTGCGAAGAGGGCCCTGCTTCCCGGGAAAGAGGCGGCGCCCCCGAAATCGGAGTCCAGGCCGTACTCGGGCCAAGGAATCGATAGGGATCGGAGTGCATAACCCCTGGTAATGCACCTCCCCCTCTGGGGACCGCTGGGCAGCGGAGGCGCCGGCCGAATGGCCAGGAGGAGGCGTGAAGGTGGAAGGAGAGATGGAACGGACGCATGGGGAATAAGGGACAGCAGCCCCGTGTGGGGCGATGCTCTCTGTCCCTGCAATAAGGTTCCCTTTTGGGTTTTCGCCAGACATGTTTTGTGTGGAAACAAGGTCCGCAACAAACCTCGCATACCTCGCCCCTGAACCATCCGCCCTGAGGAAGGGAAAGGAGCCATACAAGACCAGGACATCGCTGGCTGGCGCCCCTTGGAACCTCCACCAAACCTCCTCAAGCCCCTCCAAGAAGCTGGCAAAAGTGCACTTCCCGCCTTTTGCCACTCCAAATGGAAACAGGGGAATATCCCAACAGGGACATGCCAGATAGGGAAGAAAGCATGATTTATGGCTTATTCGCCCTTAAGGCTGCACCCAGAAGGGATCTCAGGAAAACCAGAAGGGAAAAAGCAAATACGTCCATTATCCAGCTCGGCAACGCGATAGGATACGACAAGATTGTAGACCCAGAACAGGGAAGCTTTACAGCAAAGGAAGGCCCAGGGGAGCTCCGGAAAAGCCGGGCCAAGAAGCTGTTTGCATCACTTCCTCTCCTGAGACGGTACACAAAAGCCGCCCAACAGCCATACTGGCTATTCATTGAAGGGAACCGGCTGGACCTAGAGCAGGCAGAGACACTAAGCCGGCTTCGCCCAGGGTCCCCCAAATTTGTGTTCTACCCCAGAGTCCAGGCGGACTACTCCAAGTACGTAGCACATCCCCACCAGACGAGCCAGACGGCACCAGCTAGTGAGCGACACACCCCATCACTTCTCCCCGTGGAGGAGGGCCTTGATCTCGGCCGAATCCATAACCGGGACTTTTCGAGACCACGCCACACAATGACCTCGAACAGCTTCCAAAGCGTCCCAGACGCCTTGGATTGCGCAAACACCACCCCAAATGGGATCAAGGAGTCGTTAACGCCACTGGGCAAGCAACTGGCCACACCGGACGAATGGGACTGCATCAGAGCCTCAGCAGATGCGGCAATTCCCACAAGGGACGTTGCCATGGTCTTCACCAGAGATGACGCAACGGACTTCACTGCCCGAACGGGAAAGGTCGCAAGGACGCTCCTCCTAGAGCTCGTGGCAACATCGCTGCAAGCTGCAGGACATTCTTCGATCTCAGGCAACGGCATCCAGACCAAGTACGGGATGGAGGCTGCAATGTGGCTCCTCCATGCCGCCGGACACGCCATCTCCGCGGGAGCTGCAGCCAGAGGGCTCCCCCTCACTAGGACGCGAAAACAAGAAGCTCTGGGCCGACCTAGGCCGGGAACTAGCCAAAGGGCAAGGCTACCACGCCCCTCACCCCCCGGAGGGAGGTTTCCGCAGACCAGACGGCACGCCCATCCAGATCTGGACCCAGGGCCCCGTCGAGGAGATCCTCATCTACAGCAGAACCGAGGGTGTGATGAGGCCAGTCTTCCCACCCCCACCCCTGGAAGAAGAGCCTTCTGCAGCAGAGGCAGACCTGAGGGAGGAGGTCAGAGACCTCATCCAACGGTGGTCAGTCCCCGGCTTCCCCGAACTCTGGTCGGCATGGGATAAGACCAGGCGTCTCTGGCCCCCACCCGCGAGGATTGCCCGCGAACTGGTGTCTGCCTCCTTTCTGACGCGCAACATCACTAACTACTGGCTCACAACGGGGCAGACCCAAGTTGTAGAGCCCGTACGGGACGGGGCATCTCATGGAGCCCTGGGTACTAACGAAGAAGAAACCCCCCTGGGCCCGAGCGGCAGCAGGACTTCCGGCCCTGATGACACACCTACCACGCCAAACAAGGGCACATGCGGGCCCAGCATGGGAGCTAGCCCGCCTCGTTCCAATATCACCCAACGAGCCAACACCACCAGGCAGTTGATCGCTATGGTGGACTTTGAGGAAGGAAGAGCCAGATCCAACCAAGGAGACGAGGCCATCATTTGCGAAGGGGCGGCACTGATTTTCGACCCAGCTAACGAGCAAATCCTCTACTACATGCACGGGATGCTTGGGGAGGACATCACAGTGGATGCTCTGGACCAATGTCTGTGGGCCACGCACTACATCCATGGCTGCCCACCAGCTACGTTTGTCGACGTCACCACGGGCAAAGCCCCCAAGGGATACGAAGCAGACTTCCCCCACGCCAAGCGATGGTGCACCGAGATGGCAACAGAGCTGAAGAGACTGGAAGACGACTCGGGGCCACAGAAGACCCACGTCCACATCGTGGCTAAGGGAGTCGAGGCTGAGAGAAGCATCTTGACCAGTGAGAAGTTCGTTCCAGACGGGAACCTCCGCACCTGGCTAAGCTTACGCCTCATGGATGAAACTGACCTCAACACGATCTTCCCCAACATCCTCGACACGCTGACCTGGTTCTACCCCCAATAGTGGGGAGAAGAGCCTCACCGGCCTCCCCTCCCGACCCCAGTCCGAACTGGGCCGGACCTGGACCAGAAGGTACCAACAGCGCCCGGAGGCAAAAGTGGTGTGCCCCTATCACAAGTACGCACCCCACCACTGCCACTGCGCCCTAGCAGATGTCTCCATATTCTACGCCAGACTAGCAACAGCGTTCTGGATGAGAGACAACCCAGGCTGGGACTGGGGGCAGGTAGAAGCCCACCTCACAGCCCTAGGAAGCATGCTCATGGGCAGGGAGTCGCCGTACCATGATCAATACAAGGACCTGGCGACCAAAGTCAACGCCAGACACGGCCTCGGCACCGTGGCGGCCGGTCGCCTAACCCCATTGTCCCAACAAGTCAACCTCTTTGGCACCAAGAACCCCAAACGGGACCAGATTATCATGACAAACTGGGAGGAAAACGATTTCAGCTCCGGAAAGGGTATCACCAGAGCCCTGGAAGGAACAGCCGTGATCATCGGAAACCCAGAATCGCTCGCGAGAGTAGGCGAACCAGCGCGACCTATCCTCCTGGAAATCCACTCGGAGTGGAACGGGCGCAGCCGCGCTGTCCAAGACGGTTTCCCTTGGGCGAACCTGAGGGGGGAGCCCACGGAAATAGACGCGGAAAAGATGCTTACTCTAGACGTCAGCGACACCAAAACGATGACCCTATCCCAAGCGGCGTCTTTGATGCCCGTCCACAAATTCGACATAGCTGGAGGCCACATGGGCAGAGAAGCCAGGAAGAAGATCTTCAACTACTTCACGGAGGTCCCAGCCGACGACCGAGAACTCCTGGCCAACATGTGTGTCGACCCGGAGACAGGCTCCATCAACTTCCTCCCCTCGTTCCTCCCCCGGGACTGGGGTATCACGGACGAACCAGCAGAAAGAGGGAAGAAGCGAGTAGGCTCCTTGAGGAGCGCCTCCTGGATAGGCAAACTCGCCCTGGCGGGCTCAGGCGTGGAACACCCAAAAGGGGGGAAGCCATGGGACACGCTGAACTGTGTTTTCCCGGAAGGCGCCAGCACTAACGCCAAGAACAGACTGAGGACCGAGAGGAAGCAGGCGCTTCGAACAAAGGTGAGACGAAGGGCTACTGAACTCGCCAAGATGCTCCACAGGAGGACGGAGGTCTACCTGCCGAATGGCGGCATAGGGGGCCTATATGGCCCTCCACGCGGGCAAATTGTCACTGAACAACCGCAAAGTAGCAGGACAGAGCGAACAGAGCCCGGGCCCCCTCCAACTAAGAGCTGTGCCCCCCCCATACCCCCAACCCATCAGCCAAGACCCGCCAGGTCAGACAGGTGGACCAAGAGGACCTGCAGCCCAAAAGAGCACGACAGGAGGACACCGACCTGGGCAGAGGCATAGCGGCCCTGCTGGACCAAGCCATGGCTCGGCGAGAAGCAGAGGTCAGACAACAGCTGGAAGAAGCTGCAGCCAGAACCATCAACGAGCTCAAGGCCAAAAGCCAGGAGCTGGAGGAAGAACGGGAAGCCCGGAGAGCAGCCCAAGCTGCGTTGGACGAGATGCGGAAGGACCTCAGGAAGACAACGGAGAAGTGCTCGTCTCTAACCGAAGAGAACGAGGACTTACTCAGCCGCGCGGCCCGACTCTCGGCAACCAACGAAGCCCTCAGCTTCACCCTAGCAGCCAAGATGGATAACTTCAGGTCTGACCTGAGAAGGAAGAGAGACGAGGAGAAGGAAGGAGAGTAGAAACAATCATAAGTAAGAGGTGCAGAGGGTAGTGTGATATAAGTCTGAGCTAAAAGTATATATATGAACCAGCATATATGGCCAGGCTGTGACTAGTAGGGCCTTAAAGTCCAAATGGACACCGGCGAACCATTCCGGCGGGAGCAATAATGCAACACATTCTCTTTTTCAACAAACCCCTGTGCCCCACAGGGGCCGGGGGCAGGGTTACCAAAAGGTAAAAAGAGCCCTGCCTGTCCGGCAGGCTGTAACTCCAGCCTTGGGAGGGGCAACAACCACTGTCGCTCCCACCTAAGCTCGTTAGGAAATGGTCCTGCCATGCGGCGAGGAAGGAAGCTAAGCGGAGACCGGCAGCAATGCCGACAAGCATCGTGAGGCCCCGACTGTGAAAGGGAATGGTATGCCCTAGGCCGGGAACTAAGGGAATACAGGCACAAGCCTGCCCAAAAGGAAACGACTGCTCAGTTAGAGGCCTCAGCAACCCACCAAAAGGTACGCCCAAAAAGGGAATGTCTACAAAGAGCAGATTAGTGCGCGCAGGGTAACTCCCGCAGTTTATGTCAGAACAACCTGAATGAGAATAATATCGCTAAACAGCGAAGGGCACCTAGCGGGCGCAAACGATTACAGCGGATCCATAGCTTTATCCATCCGCAAGAGGATAAGGACTGATGCGATCCTCCTCCAGGAAACCAAGCGGTACGGTAATACCACCATCCCTTGCTGGGTAGATCTCCAGTACGCCTGTGCAGGAGAGGTCAAGCCATTAGAGGCAACGCGCAAGCGACCCACAAAGGGACTGGCCACACTGATTAGCCCGCACTCCAAAGCGGAATGGGACGTAGGCGTGTCCGACGGGACGAACCCACGAATCCAAGTAAGCATCCTCAAAGCATCGAGGACCACGGCAGTCATCAATATCTACGCTCCCGATAGTGGATGTGCACGACCCGAGATTGAGGAGTTCGACCGGATGCTAGAGCAAACAGTCGCGAACTATGAGGGGTGTGACATCATCATCATCGGGGACTGGAACAGGAGGCCAGGGAAACTCAGGCAAGCAACTGCGATGACCCTCCAGCGATGGAACCTCACCCCAATAGCACCAACTGCACCGACGTACGGGACTAACTCCCGAACGTCCACAATAGACTATGCAGCGGTAACAGGGGGTATCCAAAACCCGGTTGTTAGGGTAATAGACAAGACCACAATCGGGCATTGGGGGTCGGCACACAAAGCCATAGAGCTCACCTGGGATAGCAACCCGACAGGGAAACCAGAGATATCAAAGAGACTGGAAATCCCACGGATCGATACGTGGCTGGTCAAACCCAGGAGAACAGGGCCCAAGCTAGAAGAGTGGCCACCACTAGACAGCAAAATACCAGTGGACGAGATGGAGACTCTCATAAGGAAATGGTTGTCCACCGGGTTTGCTACCTCCAGAAGGCACCCATTCGCTGTAGAAAACCAGGAACGTATCCCTAGTGAGGTATGGGAACGGCTGGCCAAAGCCTCCACCTGGAGCAAAACCGCCGCCAAAGATATCAAAAAAGTCCCTCAACGGAGCGCTGAGCAGATCATGGAGGACCTTCCAACATGACTGGAATGAGCAGGTTGAGGTTGGATCCCGTGATGGGTACAAAACGACAAAAAGGATCCTCGCAAACCAAGTGTTCCGCTTCTGGAACGAGAAGCAGCACGCCGGTCTCCCGGTGATGCTGAAGGCTGGAAACAAGATTCTAGCAAGGCAGAGGGAGATTGCAGACTCCCTCCAGGAGCAGTACGCGAAGGTAAGCTCCGGGAAGGAACCCACCTGGGAAACCGAGCCGGAAACGGACATGGAGGACCATCCGCCATCGCTTGAAGAAGTGACAGCTGCGGTCAAGTCCATAAGGAAGTCCTCGGCCGGAGGCCCGGACGGGATTATTGGAGATTGTCTGAGGGACCTCCCCGAGTCAGCGTACGAGGCAATCACAGTCCTGCTCGCGAAAGTATACGACAGCGGGACCATGCCAACCACATGGAAGTATGCAGCGGTGTCGCCTATCCACAAGGTTGGGAAGGACAAGCTCACGCCCAGCTCGTACAGACCGATCTCCCTCACCCCCTCCTATACAGAGCCTACGGGAGGATACTGAAATGGCGCCTCAGGCCGACGGTGGAGAAGTTCATCCCCAGAGAGCAAGTTGGGTTCATGAAAGGGAAAACTGTAGTGGATCACATAGCCCTCCTAGCCCAACTCCACCAGTCCGGAAACCGTACCAGCGTCCTACTTGACATAGCAAAAGCATATGATACGGTCCCAAGGGACCTGCTGGTGAACAAGTTGACGCTCATGGGGGTACACCCAAGACTGACGAGGGCCATCCGAAATACACTTACAGAAACGTACATCTCGGTACGAGGGGCAAGCACATGGTCCAGAACAAACATGGGGGTCAAGCAAGGATGTGTGGTGGCCCCCACTCTGTTCATTCTCTTCACAGCTAACTGGCTAAGCCAGGCGGCACTGTACCTCCGGCATAGAGAGATCCCGGACCCCGGCCTCCCTCCAACGGACGATAGGCCCAAAAACTGCCTCATTGCAATGTTTGTAGATGATACAAGCATCTCAGCCGAGACCCCGCAGCTCGCCGAAGAAGGCACAGACGCAGTGGTCAGGGTAATTGAAGCCCATGGACTCCAGACCAGCCCAGGCAAAAGTGTGGTGATAAGTACCGACGTAACTGCAGCGGTCAGCATCCAAGGAACTCCCCACACTGGCGTCAGACTCAGCAAGGTATCTGGGACTCTGGCTAGCCAGCGGGAAGAATCCGTTGGCAGCATGCATCAAAATGAAGACGTCACAATCCCGGAAATACCTAGCCCTGGCAGGAGAGCAGGGTGGACCAAAGGATCCACCCCGGCCGCCACCTCGGAATCCATCCTCAGAACCTTCCTCTGGCCCAAGATCGAGTTCGGGATCGAGATCTGGGGCCAAGCGCTCAGGGGGAAGAGCCATCTGGAACAACTGGCGCGGCCTAATGGCAGGCACAGGACCAGGGGGAGGAGGAGCCGCCCGTGTACTAATGGGATGGATGTGCTGGGAGGCAGATATGGGGCAGAGAGCGGTGAGGCTCTATGAGTCTGCGCACGACCCGGACCGTCCGACCCCCCTAGGGAATCTGGACTGGGCGACAGCGGAGAGAGGATCGGTCTTACATCGCCTCTACCAATGGCGACGGAGCGTCCTCCAGGGCACACAGGAGGAGATGCCCGCCAGGGAAAAGAGCAAAGAGGGGAGGCTGGACCCTCACAGCAGAAGAACTACTGCACACCGGGAGCCGAACGGCCAAAGGGGTGGCAACAGTACTAGCCCCGGAAGTCATCCTCAGCATGCAGCAAGGGAAGAGACCCAAGAAACCAGGAATGATCAAGGGTGAGATGATAACCAGACGGGAAGTCAAGAGAGTAATCATGACTGCATCCAACACACTCCCCTCCCCCAGCAACAGTGGCAGAAGCAGAGCCATACTTGGGAGCGCGATCGGCCAGCCCCAGGCCCTCCTGAGCAGGATCAAGCGGTGTTGCCCCCTATGTACCCTGGACTCAGAAGGTGACACCATTACTCGCCTGTACACTGTCACCAGAACCGCAGCGGAAACCACCAAAAATCCTCTCAGAATGGGCATACAACCAGCCCCTGGGAACACAAAGCCACATCATCTGCCAATGCAAGGCGGTAGAACGCCCAGAAGGATGGAATGACATCCTGGCGGAGGCGCATCTACGCACACAGTACCACGCCCTAAGGCAAGGGCAGGAGGCGGAGTGGTACAACTCAAGGGCAATCCTGGAAATGCTCTGGCTCCTCCGCAGCGAGGACCATACCGTCAGAGAGGGACTGCAGAACGGCAGACGTGCCCTTCTGAACCTCCGGAAAGACGGGTAAGTACACCATCCCAGAATCCTATGACCTCTGGGACCAGGGTCAAGCTGGGACCCAACACCACGCCTCAACCGAAGCGGAGCGCTCCTGGGATCAGCGGGGGACGCAAGCCCCACGTATCCCGGTAGCACCCAGCCGCGGAAGGGGGACTCAACCCCGAACACTAATCTCACTAACACACAAACGCTCACCCATACTGGGAACGTAGACAACATTCAGCCGGCAGAACCGGCACACTCTTCACACGTATAAGAAACAACCCAGAGCCATAGGGCGGGGCACGTATGCACATGTATACACGTACGTGCGAGGTATCGGGGCGCAGCAGCCAAACAGGAGGGTAACCATAAGGCAACAATACCACCTGGGCGGCACCTGGACCAAAACAGAGCTGCGCCGAACGGCCCGGCACCCAAAACTTGGAACCAGCCGGAAGCTAGGAAGAAGCCCTAAAGGGAACAAATCCTTGAGGAGGGGATCCATGCCGGAACGGAAAGTGTGGAAGAGCCCGAACGCAGCCGTGAATCATATAGCTACCCAGCGATGATCGGTGGGTTTCATAACTGGCCCAATTGCGTGGTACGGCAAACGCCAAGCCCGAAACCGCTTCGGCGGGTGCCTGAAAAATTGCAAACTGGGTCGAATGGTATGGAGAACATATCCCTGAGAGGAGCCCTGTAGGGGGAAACCGAGCAGAAGGCCCCGGTGGCGGGTGTGCAGGGCAAGGCCTTGCGGGTGCCAGGCAGAACGGGGGCCCGAAGGACCCCCAAGAGTAAGACCTGGGTTATCCCGACTTTGGGGGTATCGGGCCAGCCAGTTGATAGGTCAACATGCAAGGGACTACCCAGCCTTACCAGCTGGACCCTGACGGTGATGGTGCTAACGCCCCCAACGTAGTCTCAGGCTCGCTCACGAAGGGAAGTCAACACGCTAAGGCGTTCCCGGGGACATGGGGTGGTGCAAACTGGTAATTCCCTGATTTACACAGGTGTACAGGATACGTTAAATTTCTTTCTTTCTTTCAGTACGTCTGCGCCGCTGTGGGCAACCGTCTGCTCGCCCCCGATGCCGAGGACGTCACCATGGTGGTCTCTGCCCCGCTGTACGCCATGATCCGCATGGTGTGGGCCCTGGCGAGTCGGTTCGACCTCGTCGTGGATGCCGCGGCCAGCAACAGTCGCGACAGATTCAAGGGCCGAGCGCCTGAGGTCTTCGTCCAGCGTTGCCGCGACAGCCTCCCCGTCGACCCCGATCCCGCTGTGCCGGAGGGCGAGGCCGGCATCCGCATGGCCACCCGGGACGACATCATCGCCCACAAGCGCGCCCCCCAGACCTTCGTAGAGATCGAGCGCACGCCTGTGAGCCGCAGCGACATCCTGCAGGAGTGCCAGCGGTCGATCGAGCGGGTCTGCTCGAACCACGTCGAGCAGGCCGAGTTCGAGGACCACGGGCGGGCTGTGTGCGGGCCCCACGCCTATCCCATATGGACAGCACGGCGCCTCATCAGCCACGTCCAGAAGCTCGCCACGAACCTCTATGCGTGCCCCTGGTCGCGCTGGCAGCTCGCTCTGTTGGCCGGTGCCGACGAGGGTGACAGCGGTCTACCCTTCCCTTCTCTATCAACGGCGAAGGATGACGCGCCCAACTTTGTGGCGATTGAGAAGAAGGCCGGCATGCTTGGGGCCTGGCTGGTTTAAGATAAATGTGATATTGGATGGATAAGGTGATGTTGCTGGTAACACTTCTGACTTGCGCATTGCAGGGAGCCATAAACGTGCGTCAGCTCCTGGGCTGAAGGCTGGTCGGGTGTCAGAGAGATGATCTCCGCAAATGAATCCGGCGGCCTGGTCGCGCTGGCAGCTCGCTCTGTTGGCCGGTGCCGACGAGGGTGACAGCGGTCTACCCTTCCCTTCTCTATCAACGGCGAAGGATGACGCGCCCAACTTTGTGGCGATTGAGAAGAAGGCCGGCATGCTTGGGGCCTGGCTGGTTTAAGATAAATGTGATATTGGATGGATAAGGTGATGTTGCTGGTAACACTTCTGACTTGCGCATTGCAGGGAGCCATAAACGTGCGTCAGCTCCTGGGCTGAAGGCTGGTCGGGTGTCAGAGAGATGATCTCCGCAAATGAATCCGGCGGCCTGGTCGCGCTGGCAGCTCGCTCTGTTGGCCGGTGCCGACGAGGGTGACAGCGGTCTACCCTTCCCTTCTCTATCAACGGCGAAGGATGACGCGCCCAACTTTGTGGCGATTGAGAAGAAGGCCGGCATGCTTGGGGCCTGGCTGGTTTAAGATAAATGTGATATTGGATGGATAAGGTGATGTTGCTGGTAACACTTCTGACTTGCGCATTGCAGGGAGCCATAAACGTGCGTCAGCTCCTGGGCTGAAGGCTGGTCGGGTGTCAGAGAGATGATCTCCGCAAATGAATCCGGCGGCCTGGTCGCGCTGGCAGCTCGCTCTGTTGGCCGGTGCCGACGAGGGTGACAGCGGTCTACCCTTCCCTTCTCTATCAACGGCGAAGGATGACGCGCCCAACTTTGTGGCGATTGAGAAGAAGGCCGGCATGCTTGGGGCCTGGCTGGTTTAAGATAAATGTGATATTGGATGGATAAGGTGATGTTGCTGGTAACACTTCTGACTTGCGCATTGCAGGGAGCCATAAACGTGCGTCAGCTCCTGGGCTGAAGGCTGGTCGGGTGTCAGAGAGATGATCTCCGCAAATGAATCCGGCGGCCTGGTCGCGCTGGCAGCTCGCTCTGTTGGCCGGTGCCGACGAGGGTGACAGCGGTCTACCCTTCCCTTCTCTATCAACGGCGAAGGATGACGCGCCCAACTTTGTGGCGATTGAGAAGAAGGCCGGCATGCTTGGGGCCTGGCTGGTTTAAGATAAATGTGATATTGGATGGATAAGGTGATGTTGCTGGTAACACTTCTGACTTGCGCATTGCAGGGAGCCATAAACGTGCGTCAGCTCCTGGGCTGAAGGCTGGTCGGGTGTCAGAGAGATGATCTCCGCAAATGAATCCGGCGGCCTGGTCGCGCTGGCAGCTCGCTCTGTTGGCCGGTGCCGACGAGGGTGACAGCGGTCTACCCTTCCCTTCTCTATCAACGGCGAAGGATGACGCGCCCAACTTTGTGGCGATTGAGAAGAAGGCCGGCATGCTTGGGGCCTGGCTGGTTTAAGATAAATGTGATATTGGATGGATAAGGTGATGTTGCTGGTAACACTTCTGACTTGCGCATTGCAGGGAGCCATAAACGTGCGTCAGCTCCTGGGCTGAAGGCTGGTCGGGTGTCAGAGAGATGATCTCCGCAAATGAATCCGGCGGCCTGGTCGCGCTGGCAGCTCGCTCTGTTGGCCGGTGCCGACGAGGGTGACAGCGGTCTACCCTTCCCTTCTCTATCAACGGCGAAGGATGACGCGCCCAACTTTGTGGCGATTGAGAAGAAGGCCGGCATGCTTGGGGCCTGGCTGGTTTAAGATAAATGTGATATTGGATGGATAAGGTGATGTTGCTGGTAACACTTCTGACTTGCGCATTGCAGGGAGCCATAAACGTGCGTCAGCTCCTGGGCTGAAGGCTGGTCGGGTGTCAGAGAGATGATCTCCGCAAATGAATCCGGCGGCCTGGTCGCGCTGGCAGCTCGCTCTGTTGGCCGGTGCCGACGAGGGTGACAGCGGTCTACCCTTCCCTTCTCTATCAACGGCGAAGGATGACGCGCCCAACTTTGTGGCGATTGAGAAGAAGGCCGGCATGCTTGGGGCCTGGCTGGTTTAAGATAAATGTGATATTGGATGGATAAGGTGATGTTGCTGGTAACACTTCTGACTTGCGCATTGCAGGGAGCCATAAACGTGCGTCAGCTCCTGGGCTGAAGGCTGGTCGGGTGTCAGAGAGATGATCTCCGCAAATGAATGAAAGAAAGAAAGAAAGAAATTTATGGTGCTTGGATTCTGACCCCGGACTGAGCTTGTTTCCCGTTGTCTTGGAGCTGAGTGCCCCGGGGTACTGCCTATTTCCCGTGGCAAACTGGTCAGCAGCGTTTGCCTTGGGCTTTCGGTGCTACTGTCTCCGCGGAAAGCCGATTCCAATCGCCCCAGAAGCCCTGCGGCCATCTCCGTGCAAATATGCTTTCCTGTCTCCCTGAAGGTCCGGCAACTATCCGGGGAGCCTGGGGGTCTGTCCTCGGGGCGTTGACAGGCAGGATCGTCCTGCAGAACCTTGACTATGACACTCCTTGCTTCCCTGCAGTCCTTGTAGAGCCGTTCAGCCACGGCACCCTCTCGTCTGTCCGGTTCCCCAATTCCATGCCCCCTCGACTCTGTTAAGAAGCCTACCCGAAGGCGGGGAAAGTGACTAAGTCCATGCTGTCTACCCCGGTTAGGTGGCGTGGGTCAGGGCATGGGTGGTGTACCCCCAGGCACTAGGCCTGGTTGTCCTGTTACCCCTTACAACATTTCGCTTGCACTACATGTCCTTGGTTTCCCATGTCGTTAACAAGGGCGGCAGGGGCACCTGTGCCCCTCCGACCCCCGTGGCCAGTCCCTGCAGTTTCCTTGGGGTCCCAACGAGTGGTGCAACCATATGAATATGGATTTCCTTGACCTTATCCTTGCTCTGTCCTTGTCGCATGTCCTTTCTTTCTTATTTCTGGTCTGTCCTTCCTGTTCTTTCCTTGCAGTCGTTCCTTCCCTTGCTTTTGGTTCCTGGCTACCGGGATACGTGGGGCCTTTCCTCACTGATCCCAGGAGCTTAGCACCCAGCGAGGGTGGTCCATGGCTGATTCCTTGTCCATCCCTTCCCGGTCCTGGAGTCAGGGATTCATGACATGCTTCTATTCCACCTTGAAGCTGTTGTAAACCTTTGCCAGTTCCCGTAGTCCTGCCGTGATTGCGGCTTTGACCTCGCTTTCCTTGAACTCATTTCCGTCCCTGCCCCTCCATGTCTTCCAGGTGGGTTCCCTGCCTCTGCTGACTCTAGCATACTGTTGCAAGAGGATCTCGCTGATGGCCGCCTTGTCCGTGGTTATCACTCCGTCCTTGAGGAGGCTCTCCGGCATTCCCTTGTATTGGTTATCACACCACCACCTTCTGATGGCAGCTTCCACTGAGGCCCTTGAGGCCCTATACCCCCCTTTTGCACTTCTGCTGAGGTCGGCCATCCATTTGGCCCTGCGCTCTCCCCAGTATTTCTCCAGCTCCTCTTTCATCCTTTCCTTCCTGGTCCTGTTGCCTATTTCTGTCCATGGGGTTCGCTGGAGTTCGCTCCACACTCCGTTCCCGAACACTTTGTCCCTTGCCTTTGCTCCCCTGTTGTTCACTGGGTCGCCCATGCATGCTCTTATAGTCTCTTCCCATTGGTCCGAGCTCTTGATCCTGTTCAGCTTTGAGACTGTGACTGGCCCCTCCTTCTTTTTCATGGGCCAGGTGTGCACCTCGGGTATGGCCAGAGCCACGTCTCGCTCACTTCTGCCATAGTACCGTTGTTCCTTCCATGCTAGTGTGATTCCATTGTGTGCTGAGCCCCATACCCCGACCTTCTGAGACTCTACCACCTCAATCTCCGCCCCCTGGATTCCTGGTGTTGTCACTGCAAAGTCCGGGGTTGATGTTCCTGATGTGAGCGTCCCAGACTTGGGTATGATGGCTTTGAGCCTGTGCTTCTCCATCATATCCTTCCACCGGGTGGATCTTTCCATCTGGCCTGGGTCGATGTTCCAGTCTCCCATAATTATGGCCTCCATGCTCCCTTTCATGTCCATGATCTTCTGTATAGTGTCCCTGAATCCATCCTTCTCCTGCTTGCTGTGGCCGGATGGAGGGCCATACACGTTGATGACTAGTATGTCCCTGCCGGTTCTCATTATGCTGGCTTGCACTCTTCCCGATAGGCTGTCCGTTATGCCGATGTCCCACTTTGCAGTTGCGTGTGGGCTCACTATCGTGCCGATGCCTTCCCTTGTTCCCTTCCATCTTGGCGCAGGTTCGTCATTGCCTGCTATGCCTAGTTGTCGGTTGATGCGGTGCTGACTTTTGACATCCGCCTTTCGTTTTTCGTTGGCTAAGACCAGGTCCTCTTCCGTCTCCCTCCCTGCTAGTGCGTAGTCAAGGTCCATGAAGCAATGAACCCTCGTATTCGCCGTTCTCCATGTCTCTTGTATGAGTACTGCCTCTATGTCCTTCAACCTTAGCTGAATCGCCGTTGCCATAGACGCCGTGAAGTCCTTTCCTCTTCCTATGTGTCCCTCTGTGTTCAGACTAAGTATCTTGTAGGTTACCATTGCCTTTGTCCTGGTTCCTTATCCTGCGAATTCCCAGAATTTGGGAGCCCCAGCTTCCCGCTCCTCTCCTGCTATCCTTGTCCTAACAAGGGGCCTAGATGCCGGTCTCGGTGACCCTTGTCAGGCCAACCTTGTTACCTCCTGGTGACCTTCCATTCTTCGGGCAGGGTACTTAGGAGGGGGACGATATGACGTGACCCCCCCTTTGGCTGCCGCTACAGCCTACCGGCAGTGCATTTCAGCTAATGCCGGGCCCTGGGTGGGAGCCAGGGCTTGTGAATTATAAAGAAAATGTTGCTTGTTCCTTGAAAGAATACTGCTTTACCATGTCCTTACTCCTCCTCCGTGGACTCCCCACTGCCGCTGCAGCTGTCCTCGGCCTGACTCGCTTGCTGTCCTTGTAGACTCTGCATTACCATGATGAACTGGGTCATCAGGTCCATGGGTGAGATCTGCTTGGCCTTCTTAGCCTTCTTGTGCTTGTGCCGGGGGATCGTGGGCTTCTCCTTGCTGGGCTTAGTCGCGACGCCGGAGAGCACCAACCTTCCGTGGCCTTGCTCTTGCATGAGTCGGGCAGCCTTGAGCGCTGAGATCTCTTGTTGCGCCTCTGCCAACTGCTTTCGGAGCCGCAGCTTCTCCGAGTCCATGCCGGTTGCCTGTCTGCTTCCAGACTCCCAGTCCGTGTCCTCTTCGTACCTGCTTCTCTTTCCGCTGTCCGAGTCCATGATCCTACTCGTGCTGCCCTCCTTGCGCTTGAGCGTCGTGGAGGAAGAGTGATCCTTGCTGTTGTCCATGCCTCCCTCTGAGCCTCTACCGGCCCAGGTGTTCCCGCTGAACGAGCCTCTCATCTGCGTTCCCGTGTTGTCCTGTCTCTCCCTGTCGTCTCCTCCGTGGTTACGATCCGAGGTCCTGTTCATGTTACCAGCTCTGTCGCCGGTTCTGTCGTCAGCTCTGACACCAGCTCTACCGCCGGCTCCGTGTCCTACCCTTCTGTCCTCTTCCCTGTCTCCATGCTGGTCGTGATGTCCTTGATCCGCGTCCTGGCCGAAGTGCCTGCCCACCATCCTGGTGCTAATCCGCCTCGCCTTTTCCTCCAGGCCGTTGTCGAAGAACCTACTTTGGTATGGCTGTTCGGACTTTCCGTCGATGGTGGGGACATACGTGATGCCTGGGACATTGACTGTGTTGGCTCTGGGCTCGTCCGGGATAGCTGCCGAGATGTCATGGGTCTCACCCAAGATTACACAGATTTATATATGATATTAGTTAGTCAAGGAGTTTCTCCTCGACACCATTGTGTCGAGTCTTCTCCCCTGTAAACATAGTTCGTCAAACGAACCACAATACTAGTATTCCACGTTTTGATGACGCTCTATAACAATATGCCTATGCTAAAGAAGACGACCATTGAGTCGTTAGTCCGATTCGCCGAGGATTTGTCCGAGTACCGAGCCAAAGGCGGTGATGCCGACGTTGCCGACATGATTGACACCGAAGTCCAACGGTACGCTGACGCTCTCGGCTTTAACCTCTTCGCCAAGGCCTCTGAAGCCATCCCCTCGGCTGAGGCCTCTGTCCCCGTGAACGATGAAGGTTCACCAGTAGCCGGAACGCCTAAAGACGACGAGCAACCCCTCCAGCAGTCCCTCATCCTAACCGCAGCTGTCCGAAAGACGCACAAGCGTAAGCGCAAGGCCAAGCGTCTCGCTAAAGACGACCGCGTCCTCAAGCGGCTCGGTAGAGCACTGCAACCGTCCCGTTTTTCTGCCCGTCTCGACTTGTTCCGTCTCTCCATCTCGTCCTTTACTCCGCAGGAGGTGGTTCGAGTGAACCGACGGTTCAGAACCCTCCTCTCCCTTGTTGATCCCGGGGTAGACTCTGAGATCCTCTGCGACACCTACGCGCGTTGCTTTAAGCTACCCGATAATTCGCGCGTTCAGTACAAGGTTAAGGATCTCACCGAAGGCTTCTCCCTCGAACAGGCTATGCCGCGGGTGATTGATATCGCTCGCGATATCGAGGAATCTCGTGCCATGCTGCGTTCCATCGGAATGACCGACAAGCAGTCGTCAACCAAGGCTAAGTCGGGCAAACCCCATCGCGGTCTTCACCACGAACCCACCCATCCCGCCCCCAAGCCAATCGCCAAGCCTCATCATCAGGATAAGCCAGCCGCAAGAGCCCCGAACCAACGAGGAGAGGGCAAGCGCGAGCTGGTGTGCTACAACTGCGGCGAGACGGGCCATCCATCCTTCAAGTGCCCGCGGGATCGTGCCACATGCCCGGTTTGCAAGAAGCAGGGTCACCTCGAGAAGTTCTGCCGTTTTAAGTCCCCAGTAAACGGGGCGAAGTGTTTATTTTCCGCTGCGTCAGGTGGAGGGTCGTTGCCTGTAGTCAATGGAGTCATCGAGAAGGCCGAAGTGAAGGTCTTACTAGACTCTGGTGCTGACTGTGCCACGATATCTCCCGATCTGTGCTCCTCGCCAGCCGTTACCAGGATCAACCACGATACTGTACGCATCCAAACGGCAGGTGGAATACGAGAAGCTGAAGGCGCCGTATCGGTGCAGATCACGTTGAGGCCATCTCCCTTCACGCCACGTGGCTGCGAGCTGAAGATTCGCGCTTTCGTTCTCAAAACTGCGTACGAAGTCAGTTTTGGTTACAGCCAGATGGTAGAGATCGGACTGCTGCCCTCAATGGCCCAGCCTAGCAACTCGGAGAGCGAAGCAACTGACGATCCTCCCGTCCCGAGCAAGTTTGAAGCTAAGGCTCTTACCCTCCCCGATGGTATCGCGAGCCAGCAGATCAAGCTGCTCAAGGAGTACGAAGACCTCTTCCGTGACCGTACTGAACCGAGCAAGCTCGAGCCCTACGACCTATGCCTCAAGGGCGATCGAGTCGTCCACGTACGTCCCTACTATGTTCCGCCCCCAAAGGTCCCGGTTGTCAAGGAACACATCGATACCCTTCTGGCCAAGAGGTATATACAGGCGTGTCAATCGGCCTATTCCAGCCCAACTATCATCGTACCCAAGAAGGGTGGCAAGACTCGCTTTGTCGTCGACTTTCGTGAAGTCAACACCATGACAGAGCCATTTGATTACCCCATCCCTCGAATTGACGAAGTTATCACACAACTTTCGGGTAAGCGAGTGTTCGCAACGCTCGATCTGTCTGCCGGCTACCACCAGATCGCCCTTACTGAGCGTTGCCGGAAGTATACCGCGTTCAGGACTACCTTCGGCCAGTTCCAATATACACGGATGCCCTTTGGGCTTCGCAATGCCGGTGCTTTCTTTCAGAGAGCGATGGAAAACGCGTTCAGAGGGCTACTTGGGACCGCCTGCATCATTTACATCGACGACGTGATCGTCATGGGTGCCACGCCTGAGGAATACATCGAGAACCTGAGGAAGGTCCTCCAGCGCGCCCGTGAGTACAAGCTCCAGCTCGGAAGGGACAAGTGTCAGTTCGGTCGGGCCGAGGTGGAGTTCCTCGGCTGGATCATTTCCGAGGGGTCAGTCAGGATCTCACCAGAGAGAGTCAACGATATCCAAGACATGAAGCTGTCGCCTACAGTCAAGGGGATGCAAGGTCTAGTCGGATTCTTTAACTACTTCCGCGACTTCGTACCGAACTACGCGACCCGCGCCAAACCACTCGTGTCTGCAACGACTAACCGTACGGCCGTGCCAGAGAAAGAGCTAGAGGCTGCCCTAGCGGATATCAAAGAAGCCTTGTGCTCGGCAGATTCTTTGGCGATGTTCGACGCGACCAAACCTCATGTCGTGATGACTGACGCATCCGACGTGGGGTACGGGGCTGTCCTCCTGCAGGAGGGTCGCCCCGTGTGTTATATGTCCAAAGCCTTCACAGACGTCCAATCCAGATGGAGTGTCGGCGAGAAGGAAGCCTTTGCGATTGTGTCAGCCCTTCAGAAGTGGAGGAAGTTCTTGTCCTGGGAGAGATTCGAGCTCCTCACCGACCATCGCAACCTCTTGTACATGTATAGGTCGAGTAACGCTAAGGTGCGTAGATGGGCCGATTCTATTGCAGACCTAGATTTCGAATTGAAGCACGTGGCCGGTTTTAGACAACGGGGGAGCCGACGGTCTGTCGCGCGTATTCTCGCTAGCGTCAGTTGATGAGATCAGCAAAGCCCACCTGTTCGGTAACGCCCACCTCTCCGGACGGTTAACCATGGAACGTTTGCGGGAAGCCGGTGTCTCAGTTACTCGCCGTGACGTTTACGACTACGTCGCCAAGTGCCCTGTCTGCCAGGTCTTGGAGAGACCGCCTGTTGAAAAAAACAGACGGTCTACACACGGCTGTGGATGCACCGTTCCAGCGGGTGGCAATCGATACTCTAGGTCCGCTCCCGGAGCGTGACGGCTACAAATACGTCCAAGTCATGATAGACATGTGTTCCAGGTGGACGGAGCTAGCCCCCGTCAAGTCTACCACCGCACGCGATGCCGTGGATGCCTTCGTCAACACATGGGTGCTGCGTTACGGTTGCCCACGAGTGCTGCAGTCTGACGGAGGTCCCGAGTTCAATAATGCTCTCATGAAGAAGCTGGCACAGGACATGGGATTCGAGACACACGTTACCACCGCGCATCACCCTCAGTCCAACGGAATGGTTGAGAGAGCTAACCAGATGGTCGAGAGAGTGCTCAAGGCAAGGAAGTTTGAGCTCAGAAACGGCAATTGGCGTCAGCATTTACCGGTTGCGCAGTTTATTGTCAATTCCATGCCAAGACAACCAACACGCCTTTCCCCCGCCGAGATACTGTTCGGGAGCAACATGGCGGTGCCGGAGAAGTTATACGTTACCGAGAACAGCACGGCAGCAGCTCGTACGTCGCATCTCCTCGCTGCCGAAGCCGCTACACAATTGGCCAAGGCACGTGTCCTGGCCATGCGCGAAGACGCGTTGGCGAATGCCTCCACCACCCGCACGGAGATCTTGTCACGGTTTGTGCTCGTGAAATATCCCTCGCGCCCTCCAAACAAGCTTTCCCCGGGCTGGAGAGGGCCTATGCGACGAGTGTCGTCTGTCAAGCAGAGCGGTGTTGTAGTAGCCTACATGGTGAAAGACTTAGGTCAGCCCGGAGCGGAACCCATCCGGGTCGATGCGTCTCGCGTCAGAAAGTTCGTCCCCGGCACCCTATCAGAGGAACAGATCAAGCAGGTGGCGGCCGCCGGCGTGGAGGAGTGGTATATCGACCGGATATCCAAGTCGCGTGGCTCGGGCTCGGTCTCAAAGAGAGAGTACCTTGTCCATTGGCAAGGATTTGAAGACTCCGAGGCTACCTGGGAGCCATACCGCTCCCTTAGAGACGCTGCTGCTCTGAATGACTTCTTGTCGTCTGCTCAGGCCAAGTCGGAAGGGTTGTAAACCCTCCTATTCTCATCTCGCCTGATTTATTGTTGATTAGTTGTTAGAGTCGGCGGCCCCGACCAGCGAAGGCAGGTCCAGTACTGCGCGGTTCAACCCCGTGACGAGCAAGGTGCGCAACCACTTCAGGCAATTCTAGCAACTCCGGCGTCGGGTACGACCGTGTCACAAACCTGTAGTCTTCCCATTTCAACGTGAGGAGTCGACTACCCGGGCCATTGCGACTGCCAACAACTCGTTCCAGTCGATAAGTACGGAGCTCATCAGTGAACTGGAGCCCTCCGTCGCCCGTAGTCATGAGTACCGGTACCCACTGTGGATGGGCTTTGAATACCCGCATGACCAAGCGGAATCGCTTCTCCATCTCCGGTATATCAGAGGACCGGTAGCAAGCCTCTTGAAGCAAACCATAGACTCCCGGGAAGACGGCTAAGGCCAGGAGGTGGCAGAGGGACTTGTCACCCCTACCAGGGAGCTTGCGTCGGATAGCGTCCATCTCATGGTGCCAAGTGGCGGCGCGATGCAGGTCCAGTTCAGGTAGTGCCTGGGCAAGTTTCATGAAGGCCTGAAGATCGAGCAACACGCGACGCGCACAAGAAACACCCTTAAGTTGGCGTTCGACGTCTTCGAGGGAGAACTCACGCTCGAACCGCTGTTCACGGAGAGAATTCATAAGCGGAGTGAGTGTTAGAGCAATCGAATGGGCGTGCTCGCCCAACAGCCGATGGACCAGCCGGTTCAAGTCCGAAACGTCCGTTCCTGAGGCGTGGGAGAGCTGGCGAACCGTAGTAGTCACGTCAGCAGGCTGGTTGGCTTCGGGCTGGCCGTCTGGCAGCGTTGGGGAGCTGTCATTCCCCGGGGCATCGTCCGAAGAAGTCGGTGATTCGTCTTCTTCGCTGTCATCGTTCGAGGTCTCGTCTACCGACGAAGCGGGCTCGGAGTGACACACGGGACGGCGCACAAGCCTCTTGCGCCTCCTGTTGCCCGGCGCTACGCGTGACGATCGCAGATTTTTGGATGTCGGAGCCCAATGTTGCACAACGGCGCTGCAGAGAAAGCATTCGAGGATCATCAGATTCCTCAGAAGCTACTAGCTGCAGCAACCGCGCCAATTCCCCCAAATGTTCCGTCACCATTTGCACCAAGATTGGTGCAAAATGAAACATCCCAATCCCGAATGGAAAGCCGCTCAAACATGGAGTTATGATCTCTTTATTGTTGTCTTGATGTTGTTTAGTCGTTTAGTAGCTCTATCTGAGCGTAGTCGTGGTGTGAATTCACGCTGCAAAGAAAAAGGCTCGTATCTCGCCGTAGAGGCCTCGTTGAGGCCTGAAAATGCCATTTTCAGCACCAACCTGATTAATGGCGCAAACAGTTGGAAAGGGGCGGTGTTTCACCATCGTTGTGTTTGGATGGCCATAACCTGCACCCAAGCATTTTAAGGTACGTCACATTTCGATTTTCGGCGAGGAAAAGCCGAGGAGGGGCAGAACCCCTATGGTAGGATCCTTCTAACCCAGCGGTACCGCGCGATTGTAAGCCGTGCTATTTTGCACGTCGTTGTGCTTCTTGTTGTGTCCCCGCCAAGGTCGCAAAAAAGGGGCTCGATCGGTGGTTGGCACCCACCAGGACCGGCCCCCAAGAGCCAACATTCACCCCCACTGGCAGTAGCCAGCCGTCAAAGCTCACGCTGTCTGGGGTCATGCCTCATTGAGGCATGGAGGGGCAGTGTCATGGGTCTCACCCAAGATTACACAGATTTATATATGATATTAGTTAGTCAAGGAGTTTCTCCTCGACACCATTGTGTCGAGTCTTCTCCCCTGTAAACATAGTTCGTCAAACGAACCACAGAGACTAGTCTGGCCCCTTCCTTGCGCATGCGGCTTAGGATGGTCCCAGCCTCGCTGACCCTGACCATGCCCCAGTCTCTCGGGATGAAGCTCGCCCCTAGGGTGATCCTACCCCTGTTCCTGGGGGCCTTGACGTTGACTATGACCTTCTCATAGTCCCTGAGGCTCTCTGCTAGGTTGTCGCAGCCCCAGACTCCTTGATGAGCCGTAGCCTCCTTCGAGGGCCACCACTCGTATAGCATGGCCATGGTTATGATGTCCTCCTCCCTTGCTGCCCCTAGGCCCTTCCTGACGCGTACCATGCGGAGCTGGTTAGCCGTGGCTCTTCCATGATGGTCCATAGCGGGCTTCTCTCCAGTACACCTTCGTTGTCCATGATTGTGAGGGGGGCCAGTAAGATGCCCTTCATGCCCAACAGAACCTCCCCGAACCCGAAGCCGATGCCGAAGCGGTGTCCGTTGTCCGGGACTACGAGGATCCTGTCGCCGACTTCCCTGCTGACGTCCCTTGCGTCCCCGATCGGGTACGTGCCGAAGATCTCAAAGGTGTCCCTCCTTGTCGCGAATTCCGGGCCTCCCATGATATCCATGCCCGGCTCCGCCTTCCCGACTGCTTCCATGGTCTTGTCGAGTGCCTTACCCATGTAGTGGTAGACGTCTGGGGTGCTCATCCTCTCCTTGCATAGGGCCCTGATCCTGGCTGTGAAGACTACTGTATCCGCCAACCCACAGTGGTAGCAACCCGCGGTGTGTCTGTGGTACGGACAGACTCCCTTGGGCTCGCTCCTGTTCTGCCATCCATTTGACCATGTTGTTACTGCTTCCAGGTAGTTGGCCTTGTCGAGGTTGTCCCTGAGGTTTTGGCCAGCCTCCTCCTTGCCGTTGTTCTCCAGGATCTCTGGTAGCTTCTTCTCGTCCACCAGCCTAGCTTGGAAGAATTCCCTGGTTCCTTGCTCCAGTCCATTTGTGGGGTTCGTGAGGAGGAAGCTTTCCATCCCCCTTTGCATACATGATTATCTTCCAACCCTCCGACCTTTCGATCCTTGCCAGCTGAGCCGCCAGGCGGTTGGCCCAGTCCCTGAAAGTATGTATGTGCTTCTCATACTCGATCGGCGGCCGCCCCGTCCCGACCTCCACGAAGGTGGCCGGCGGCAGCCCCGTCACTGCCCATGCCGTGTACCTCGCTTGGTCCATGCTTGCTGCCGGTATGTCCTGGTAATACAGGCCATGCCCGTGTCCAAGAATGTCCCCAGTGCTGAGGTCAAAGAGTACGATCCCGCCCTCAACCGGGATGGCAGGGATCCCTGCCTTCTTGACGCCAGGGTCTGCGCACTCGAAGTCGATGGCTCCGATCACCAGTCGTTTCTCCTTGTCCTTTCTAGGCATCCTCGGCGGCTGGCTGCTGACCTTGTTTGAGTCGACCTCCTCGTCCTGGTCGATCTTGCCTTGGTTGGCCCCGACCATGTCCTTGTTCACTTCCAGGAGGCTGTCGTCGAGGCTTCTTCTGCCGGGCATGGTGGCCTGCTGGCGTCGTTCCTCCTTGTCCTTGACATGTTGCTCCTCGTCTCCGTCGATGACCGTGCTAGCGGACGACCTGTCCAGATCGGCATGTTCGTCCCTATTGCTGCGGACCGAGGTGGCCTTGAGCACTTCCAGCCTCACCTTCCGGAACGGCGGCTCGTTGCTAAGGGGGTCTCCTCCCCTTCGCCCAGGATATTGGTTCTGCCCCTTCAGGTAGATCCCTGACTTGTTCCATGCTGCCTGCCATATGGCCGGGGCCTCCGGTGCCTGAAGCCTGAGGATGTCCCTAGCCTCCTCCATGAAGCGGCTGATGGACCATTGTGCCGTGCTAGGGCCCAGAAATATGATAAAGACTGTTTTACGAATTCCGCAGGTTAAGGGCACACTTCCCTCCCAATGCGTGTCGCATGACTAACGGCGACCGCTCCTGCGGAACTTCTTCTTAGCACTCTCAAACATCGGCTTGAGACCAGGATTGAGCTCGAGATAACTGTCGATAGCCTCGAGCTGGTCGTAGTAGCGATTATAGGGGATGTATGAGTCCTCGTCGGGGGTGAGGCCTTCCCAACGGATCAGTAGCTCCAGAGAGCCGTTCTTCTTCTTACGGTGGCCTACGACTGCCTCCACGGGTTGTTCATCTTGCTCGTAGGCGGCAATTTCCTCGAGCTCCTTCTCCGTGAGGCCGTCGGCGTGGAATGTGACGAGTCGGTCTGCGTGGACTGTGGCGACGCACTTCGACACGAGATCCATCACCTTGTAGGTGTTGGGGTGATCGCCCTTCCCCTCCATGCGGAGCGGTCCGCGCAGAGGCGGGAGTAGCTTGGTCGGCGGCTTGCCCGGGTATCTCAGCAGGACGTAGGTTTCGTTCTCCCAGGCCCGTGTGCTGTCCGAGGAGCCTGCAGCCTTGTTTAC
Organism: Carpediemonas membranifera; assembly: GCA_019828565.1. NCBI lineage: Eukaryota > Fornicata > Carpediemonas > Carpediemonas membranifera. The sequence continues at coordinate 490,680 of JAHDYR010000062.1, read as the reverse complement.
CTCGTAGGCTTTGACCTTGATCGCGGCAAGTTGTTGGAGCGACGTGACGTGGGCCTGGAAGCGGACGATGTCGTCGGCTTCGACTGAGCCCGGCTCGAGCATCTGGGTTGCGTTGGTCAGGGCGTCGGGCGCGACGCGCAGCATGGTTGACTTGCGTCCGAACAATAGTTCGAAGGGGCTGAGGCCTGTGGTGGAGTGGCGGGTGGCGTTGATAACGTGCTGGGCGATGGGCAGGTATGCGGGCCAGTTGTCGTCGCGGGCGTCCAGCAGGAGCGCTCTTAAGCGTCTCATGACGGTACCATTCAGGCGTTCGACTACGCCGTTGCTGGCCGGATGATATGCCGTACTGAACCGGTGCTTGAGGCTCAGTCGCTCGTTCATCTCCTCGACTAGGGCATTCCTGAACTGTGTACCTTGGTCAGACTGGAGCTCGGCCGGGACGCCGAAAGTCGCCCAGATCTCCAGCAATGCGGCTGCTGCCTCGGCTGCGCTCGTTGACCGTGTGGGCTTCAATATGGTGAACTTCGAGAACACGTCCACCACCGTGATGACGTACTTGAGACCGTCTCTCTCGGGCAAAGGGCCAATGGTGTCCACCTGCACCGTCTCGAATGGGCGGATGCGCTGAGTAGAGTGCCACTTGATCGGCTCCTTGCGGGCTGGCTTTGTCTTGCGACAGATTGGACACTGGCGTAAGGTCGCGCGGACGTCATCCGACATGCCTGGCCACGTGACACCGGACTGCTTCAGATTGGCGATGGTCTGGTCTGGGCCGACGTGGCCCTGTGCACCGGCGTGCGCCCTGGTGATCTGCTCTTGGCGCGTCGTGGTGACGTGGTCGATCGAGCAGCGCACCTCGTTCTTGCGCTGAGATGATGGCCGCGACAGTGCGTCGGCTACGAGGTTCTGCGCTCCAGCTATGTGTGTGACGTTATACGGATACTCTGTCATGGTGAGTCGCCATCGTGTCAGTTTCTTAGTGCCGTCCTCGTCTGTCTTCCTGAGTAGCCATATCAGATTACGATGGTCCGTGCGAAGCTCGAACGGCTTCAGCTTGAAGAGGGGGGAAAACTCTGGTCGCGTTACACAATAGACAATGGCGAAAAGCTCCTGTTCCACCGTGGACCACCGTTGCTGGGTCTCGTCGAGGGTCTTGCTGTAGAAGGCGAGTGGGACCTTCTCGTCACCCTCGCCCTGCCACAGTACACCACCGATGGCGGTCGACGATGCGTCGGTCTCGAGAGTCCACTTTGCACTCAGGTCTGGGAGCGCGAGGGCGGTGTGCTCGGCTACTAGGGTCTTCATACGGGCGAATGCTTCGTCCTCAGTGGCAGTCCAATCGAGGGGGGGCCGACTTCTGCGGCGATCCCTTTAGGAGGGCGTTGAGCGGGGCTGATGCGTGGGCGAGGTGTGGGATATAGTTTGACAGATAGTTGAACTTGCCTAGCGTGCGGCGCAGCTCCGTTGTCGTCGTTGGGGGTGTGAGGTCCTGGATGGCTGCGATACGTGAGGGGGAAACCGACCTGCCAGACTCGTTGACTATAAACCCACAGACTTCAACCTCCTTCATGCCAATGGCACACTTGTCGGCGCGGAGTTTGATATCGTAAGCTTCCAACTGGTCGAAGATCTGGGTGAGGGTCGACTTGAAATCCTGAATGGAGCGGGCGTACGCAAAGATATCGTCGATATAGGCTCTCGAACCGTCGATACCAGCGAGCATCTCGTCCATGGCTCGCTGGAACTTTGCTGGGGCGTTCTTCAGCCCGAATGGTGTACGTAAGAACTCGTAATGCCCGCCCGGGACGGTGAATGCGGTGAGCGGGATGCTATCGGTTGCCATGTTCTGCTGCCAGTATCCGCTGCGCAGGTCGAGCGCCGCGAACACGGAGCATCCGCTCGCCTCGTGTACAAACGATCGGATGTCCGGCGTGGGGTACAGGTCGTCGATGGTGGCGTTGTTCAAGACGTTGTAAGCGATGCAGAAGCGGTCTTCGCCGCTCTTCTTCTTTGCCATGACGTGCGGGCTAGAGTGCGGACTTTGACTCTCTCGGATCACGCCCTGGTTGAGCATCTTGTCGATCTCCGCGAGGGCTGAGTTTCCCGGATCACCCTTCAACGGCCTGGGTCGGGCCCTGGGTGTAGGGCGGCTTGGATCGACGACGATCTCGTGTGGCGGCATCCTGCTGCCATCCGGAGGTAGAGGGCCAAACACGGCCTTGCGCTCGCGAAGGAAGTCGGTCAGCCAGGCAGCCAGCTCCGGGTTCTCTTCGGTCGGCAGCTTAACCTTGCGCCACTCTTCCTCGGGGTCGACTTCTTCTGTTGTCGAGTCGAGGTAGGGGTGCTGTCCCAGGCCGTCGTCGTCATCGATCGGGTCAGCGGACGGTATTAGTAGCCGGTCGTTCAGCAGGAAGCCGAGGCGGCGGAGCAAATCGCGTCCAATGAGGACCTTCTTCCTCTGGCCCTTCGTGACCATGAGCAACGCAGTGGTGGTCACGGTCTTTCCGTCGACACTGGGGAGGGTCAGCGAGACCTTGGCGGCTTTGCCAGTGGAGATGATATCGTCCCCAGCGCCGAGAAGTTCGACTGAGGTCGGTATCAGGGTCACGTCGGGGATCGCTGCGAGGGCAGGGGCTGATATGACCGACGTGCAAGCGCCGATGTCGAACTTGACGTTCATGTGCTGGCCGTTGATAACAGCCGGGACCTTCACCGGGTCCTTGTCGAGTATGATGTCCTCGATCTCGTAGACTTCGTTCTCCAACTCCGAATGAGACGCTTCATCCGCGTCAAACACCTCATCGACGCGGCGCGGGTTCTTCAGGGTAGACGAGGGGCGGAGGTCCATGCGGCCGGCCCGGCGATCCGACTGTTGGTGACTGGTGGGCGCCACAGGGCGTGCGCGGTTGCCGGGCTGCTTTTGCCGCTCTTCGGGTCTGCGTTCCTGACGCTTCTCGGTCTGTGGCTGTCGTTCTTGGGCCTTGTAAGCCTCCCGTCTGATGAGGAACCTGCAGTCCTTCGTCTCGTGGTGCGGGTTCCAGCCATGCTGTGTGCAGTATCTCGTGTGGGAAGGAGGCATGCGGAACTTGGTCTTGTCCCTAAACTGCTGGAACGGATCGCGACCATCGAGCCTGCGAGCGAGCGGCTTCCTGCCTGAAGTGCCCGACGCCTGCTCGTTGTTGTCGGCTTGTGGGCTGGCGAGTCTGAAGGCACGCCATGGGATAATGATGTTCTCGTCGTGATCAACATCCAAGTCGCGTAGTTTGTCGAGAAGTTCGCTGATCTTGTCGGAGTAGTCCTCAATCTCTTCTTCGTATACATCCTCGGCTTCTTTGGAGAAACCTCTAGTGGCGAAGTCCCGAATGATCCGCTCGAGCAGTTTTGCGGAGATGGTGGGGACGTCCTTGATGTCTGGGTTGAGGGCGCTTATGAGCTTACGTGCCTTCTCGACGGCCGTTCGGTGCCGGGGCTCCGGACCGTATAGCGTGATGTTGTCGAGCTTTGCCTTGAGGAGCTTGGCTCTTGCGCCCGGGTCCGTACTAGTCAAGAGGGTATATGCGAGGTAGGGGGCGATGGAGGTCGCCTCCTTGGCGAGGAAAGCGTAGACGTCCCCGCCATCGAAGACTGGCCAAGCCGCCGAGGAGGGGGCGGGCTTGGTCTCCTCGGGCACTGGGGGCATGTACACGAACGCCACCGAGACGTCTTCGCCGTCCGGGCCGGTCAGGTTGCCAGGCCGTGCGACTGTCTCGACGTTTGCGATGTCGTGGTCGTCGGTCAGCTGGGTGAAGAAGTCGCAGGCCTTCTTGCCGCAGTCAGTCAGTATCTGGGGATGTTGAGCTTCAAGGCACTCCCGGGTCATTGCTGTCAGGGTGGGGTCCTTGTGCTTAGCTGCACACTCGCTACAGGCGGCGAACGTGGCTTTTCTTATGGTCTTCTGTACCTCCTCTACCCAGATGGCGGTGAGGTTGTCGGTCTTCGTTGTACGGGCTCGTGCCGCAGTACTGGCAGAGCTTGTGTTCGCCGCGCGGCGAGCATCGGAATCGGACAGAACGGTTCGTTGTAGGTCCTCGAAAGTGTCAAAAAGAGTGGTTGGGCGCCACTGGGCGCGAAGTTTTTCTGTTGTCTCGGGGGACAATGCCCTAAAGAACGAAATTGGATTCTTCTCGTGGGGCATCGCCGAGAGGTACTCCTGGAGTGCTCTCTCGACGGCGAACGGGGTGTCAATTGTAAGAGTCTTCATTTGAATCGGCAATATCGATACTGTGCCGTGCTAGGGCCCAGAAATATGATAAAGACTGTTTTACGAATTCCGCAGGTTAAGGGCACACCATGCTGACGTGTCGCTTAGCTCTAGGATGACCCTGTACTTGCCGTCCTCTTGCTCGTAGGCCACTCTGGTGACCGGGCCTTGGTTTGCCGGATCCCATACCTTGTCGTAAGGCACGCCTTCTACGGCCTCGTCTCCATGAGCCCCTGATACCAGTATGAACGACCCTTCGGCCTTCTTGACGCTGTCCCTGTCTACATCCCATTCGATGGGCCCATCTTCCTTCGGCTTGAGGATCGCCGTCTCGATGTCCTTCTCAGATGGCCATCTTGCCATGCCAGTGAAGCCCGCTTTCAGCGTCTTGGGCTCCAGTGCCTGTGCCATGTCCTTTGCTTCCTCGTCTCTGGGGTTGAGCGCCTCTGTGAGCATGTAGAAAAGGTCGCGGAGGCCGTGGATGCCGCATGGGTTCCTGAGGATGATGTCCTTGTTGTCAGTGACGCCGGTTGCGAAGAGGATGCGTCTGGCGTTCATGATTACTTCCTTGCGTCCTTTGGAGTTCGCATTGAGCGACTTTCCTGTAAACTTGCCTGTTCTACGAAGAAGTAGAGTCCTTGAATCGTTCCTTTCAGCGAGGAAGCTGTCCAGTAGTTCCCTGATGTCCTCCCACTGCTTCTGCGTGGAATCCCTGATCCTTGTCGGTATTTCTACCTGCATTGTTGAGTGCAAAATTTCTCCCCTTTTCCTAGTCCATAAACTGGGTCGGAATTTTTGGGTCCGAAAGTCGGGCCACATGTACATATCCGGGTGAGGTCTCCGTCCAGGCCTTCCAGTTTCTCCCATTGTCCATGCTCCGTACTATATAGGCCATTCTTTCAAAAAGGCGCGGTCCTAAAAATGCGTCGCCCTTTTCTGAGTAGCGGGGCCTTTCTGTGTAGTTGTTGTTGCTTTGTTCGTAGTCTCCTTTTAGCCCCTATCGACGGCCCCTGTTTCCCTTTTGTGCTGCCCTTCCTTCCTTGTGGTCTTGACAAAACCATGTAGCCGCCGGTGCTAGCACTGGCCCTCGACGGTTGTTTTCCTTTTCCTTGTAAACATACGTTCCATGAAGACACTTTGATTCCTTGGTATGGGCGTGGAGCTCCCACTCGCGCCCAGCGGTATGCCCTGATAGCAACCCTTGAATGTTCAGACAGGAGGCCAAGGCCGCTCCTTCTGAGCTCCATGGGGCACTGCCCTATCCATATAGGCCAGGCCTGTTGGTCCTTGTCCATCCATGATCGAAGTGTTTCCACTTTGCTGAAATCATTGGTGAACTGACTCCGCAAATGAATCCGGCGGCCTGGTCGCGCTGGCAGCTCGCTCTGTTGGCCGGTGCCGACGAGGGTGACAGCGGTCTACCCTTCCCTTCTCTATCAACGGCGAAGGATGACGCGCCCAACTTTGTGGCGATTGAGAAGAAGGCCGGCATGCATGCAGTCAATTCTGGTACCTTTTCTGGAACAAATGGTTCCAGAATTGGTTCCAGAATGCCAGAAAAAATGGCATTTGCAAGAAAAACTAAACGCGTTCAAACAATTTAGCGACGCCTTGCCATGGGGTGTAAAGCAATATGCAACTAATACTGGGCCCAAGGAACGTTGATACGTACTGCTCTCATGAACTCACTCACTTTTCAGCAGAGCTCGACCAAAAACTAACAGAGGCTTGCCCGAGGTGTGCTTAAGCTAGCTCCAACTCTCTCTCAGTCTGTGACAGCTCCCCCAAAAAATTATTCTTGCTCAAAGTTGAGGTTTTCGGGAAATACTGCCAAAAAAAGTTTGCTTCTGCTCAAGAACGGGGGATGCGCGTTGGATACCGACACCGTTACGTAACAGTTTAACATTCATTATAACAGCGCTAGCCTCCAGATTTCCTTGCGCACGCCTTTATCTGGAGAAAATAGCACAAACTTTCGCAAGCAAACGCAAATCGATAGAAAAATATGTTTCATGTCCAACGGAGCTAAAACTGAGCACAGTGTTATTCATCCTTCTATTCTACTAGTTTATCACTTCAAAAGGATCTGAACTTCAGTATTGATGGTGTTATAGGCACTGGTTCGGTTCGAGTCAAAACTGACTAAACTGTGACGACGGCTAGGTGTTGAAACATGCCATGCTCACTCGTAGCGTGGCGCTTAATAGTGCCAGAATTGCTTCAAATCAATGGAGGTTCATGTTTGTGCATAAAGTGCACAAACATGAGAAGACACGAATTCGTCACTGAATTACAGACGATGCGCAGAAGAATCAAAGATTTGGTTCAAATAGAGGAATACTACCTCTTTGCAGACGATATCGCGAAGGAATACCTTGATGTTGCGTCCATATACCTGATGAAGGCAATCCTACGTTCTCAGTGAGGCAACTAGCAAACATGAACCGTATCAAGAGACAAATATTGAAGCACTCCCCGTCCACATCATGTTTGGTAAATTTTCTGGTGTCATTCTGCTGTTAATATCAGACGAGCAAACAACGTAGTGAGATTGAACATGCGGGATGCGGAGAGACCGCGTGCTGCTAGAATACGCAGGGCATGATGCGCCCTGTTGATACCAGGAGCGCTGTCCTTAATCGCTGAGCTAACATTGCATTATTTATATATCGCATATATCCGGAGATACCAATTTGGGAAGAGACAAATCACCTTGGACGCAAGCGGTGACCACCCACCATATGCTCTTCTCTCTCTCGCTGGATGCAGTTCCCACAGATGCATAAGCCCCAGTCCAAACCACTGGTTGCCGTCTTAACCGTGATGATCCGCTCCTTCTCATCAATCTGGAACAGGTCCTGCACATTTTGAGTCTCATTTCGTATGCCAGCAACCCAACCACAAAAGATATTCTCCAGGGACATCTGACACTCAGCCTCATCCAACTGAGGAGGGCATGATAGAACTCTTGATCGCCATGTAATACAAGCATTTGCATCAAACAGACACTAGAAAGAAAGAAATTTAACGTATCCTGTACACCTGTGTAAATCAGGGAATTACCAGTTTGCACCACCCCATGTCCCCGGGAACGCCTTAGCGTGTTGACTTCCCTTCGTGAGCGAGCCTGATACTACGTTGGGGGCGTTAGCACCATCACCGTCAGGGTCCAGCTGGTAAGGCTGGGTAGTCCCTTGCATGTTGACCTATCAACTGGCTGGCCCGATACCCCCAAAGTCGGGATAACCCAGGTCTTACTCTTGGGGGTCCTTCGGGCCCCCGTTCTGCCTGGCACCCGCAAGGCCTTGCCCTGCACACCCGCCACCGGGGCCTTCTGCTCGGTTTCACCCTACAGGGCTCCTCTCAGGGATATGTTCTCCATACCATTCGACCCAGTTTGCAATTTTTTCAGGCACCCGCCGAAGCGGTTTCGGGCTTGGCGTTTGCCGTACCACGCAATTGGGCCAGTTATGAAACCCACCGATCATCGCTGGGTAGCTATATGATTCACGGCTGCGTTCGGGCTCTTCCACACTTTCCGTTCCGGCATGGATCCCCTCCTCAAGGATTTGTTCCCTTTAGGGCTTCTTCCTAGCTTCCGGCTGGTTCCAAGTTTTGGGTGCCGGGCCGTTCGGCGCAGCTCTGTTTTGGTCCAGGTGCCGCCCAGGTGGTATTGTTGCCTTATGGTTACCCTCCTGTTTGGCTGCTGCGCCCCGATACCTCGCACGTACGTGTATACATGTGCATACGTGCCCCGCCCTATGGCTCTGGGTTATTTCTTATACGTGTGAAGAGTGTGCCGGTTCTGCCGGCTGAATGTTGTCTACGTTCCCAGTATGGGTGAGCTTTTGTGTGTTAGCGAGATTAGTGTTCGGGGTTGAGTCCCCCTTCCGCGGCTGGGTGCTACCGGGATACGTGGGGCTTGCGTCCCCCGCTGATCCCAGGAGCGCTTCGCTTCGGTTGAGGCGGGGGGTTGGGTCCCAGTTTGGCCCTGGTCCCAGAGGTCATAGGATTCTGGGATGGTGTACTTACCCGTCTTTCCGGAGGTTCAGAAGGGCACGTCTGCCGTTCTGCAGTCCCTCTCTGACGGTATGGTCCTCGCTGCGGAGGAGCCAGAGCATTTCCAGGATTGCCCTTGAGTTGTACCATGCATCAAACAGACACTTGTGGAAACAGATAGACTTACACTCCACTGCAATATTCTTCACCTGGCCGTGTTTTCTGGTGCTTCCTCGTCTTGTATGACTGGAAATGATCCGGTTGATGCTGATCTTCTGGATAATAAAACCCAGAAGCCAAGCGCGATGCTTCTCTTGCCTAACCTGTGCATTCAACAGAAAATCGCGCTCGAAGTACTCCTCAAGAAGGAACCTAAGTCCAATACGAAGTTGACTGTGAACTACAGGAAGAACAGACACGACGGCATTCAGGTAGAGAGATCCAGTAAACTTGGGTTGATATGTCAACCGGTACTCGTCGGAACGAGTCGCCTTGTTCTTATCGCGCTTACTGTGGAGCGTGAGTTGATGGAAGAACATAAACGCTGCAAGGGATGCTGCATGATGAAATGCGATTGTGGCATCGGTGACGTGATCCGATGAGTAATAAAGGGCCTGAAGCTTTCCAATCAGGAAAATAAATGAGCGAAGGGTGCTGTCAAATCCATCAATGTGATCATTCACGAGAGTGGCCAGCTTCCGCCGATTCCAACTCTGCTCGTTGCAACCCGTGGTCCTCTTAAAGTCGGCCTCAATCTTGTCTAATGTGTAAACATTGGAACCTGCACAGCTTTTCTTGATCAATCCAAGGACAATCCAAAGATCCTTCATCAAATAATGGCTTATATGCATGACTGGCGGAATAAGCAAGGTCCCCGCGAACATTGGCTGGATTTCATGGATACCACTAGACGTCAGGCGACTGAAACAACACATATCGATATTGCGTCCGTCTGCCTGCCCAAAACGCTGTGTGTCAGGGGTAAGCCCGTTGAAACGCAAGCTGACAGTGTCGCGTAGTGTCAAACGATTACACCTGTCCTTAAATGGATCGGTTGCGACGTAGAACATGTTAAGAGAGGAGAATGGTGAGCGGTAATAGCCACCCCGCTTCACACCTGAGACAATTTGAAGAGCCTTGTGATCACCGCTAAGACCAAGGAGTCGCACGATGATTCTACTAGCTGGCCTGTAGTGACTCACGCCAGAAGGAAGCGGCACATCAACCAATGAGCGAAGCAGGCGCTCGATCGTGCCAAAGAAATCCGGTAAGAACTTCTCAGACCCTTGATACATGAGAAGAGTCATGGGAGGAGTTATTCGCTGTGGTAGAACACACCCTGTCCTGTCAAATAGTCTGAACTTCACTGCCGTAGCATCAGCTCGATATCCATCAAACCAGACGATCAAATCTATCGTTTGCTCTCTGGAATCATCGGCAACAACAGAGCCCATCAAAGCCTTTTTGTAAGCCTTAATATCGCGTTCAATCCGTGAAGGATGCTGCAGGCAAAAACTTAACAAGCGCGAGTGGGTCATAAGTCACAGATTTGACAACAATGCGCTCTTTTCTGGCACAGATATCAACAGCTGAAAACTTCAAATCCGTACAGATCTCCTTTGCCCGACTGAGTGTCTCTGCATTCTCGTGGCAGACGAACACTCGACCAGCGCCATTTCCAAGCTTCTCGTGGTGATACACATAGGCGCACTCAAGGTGCTGCAATCTCATGTAGAGATCAGGCAGCCGGGCGCTGTCATCTTCATTGTCAGAAACTTTCACAGGTACGTAGAACACATTCGTGACGGAAACTGCCTGTGAGAATCCGGCAGCACAGTTCATCTGCAGTGACTGTGTCGTAACACCATCATGACCAGTCACATCCTTGTGCTCAGGCGTGAACGCCATCATATCATGGATGAGCGTGGGCGTGCGCTGTAACACACACTTCATTTCATCTCTTGAAACTATGTCATATCCTAAGCTATCAAGACTCTGGACAGCAGGTGGTGTATAGGCTTCAAGGGCCGTCCTCAACCCCATGTTATCTGCCAAGTCAAGGAACACCTTTCTGAGGCGAGAAAACTTATTGATGCCAAGATCGACGGCCAAAATCGTTGACATCGCCTTGTACAGTGGGAGCGCTTCGTCCCTGATATCCCTTCGCGTCACACGCACATGATGGTTGCTAGCTCGTTGCGCGTGTAGTTTTTGCCAATCCTCATCAACAATCGCCTTTCGAAGCGGCATTTCTACGCCCTTTGTCGCTCTAGCTGTACGCGACAAGAACTGAATCAGACAACGCTTGCATTGTTCTTTGGAGTCACAAGTGAAAGCTCCTTGTCTGTTCTTCCGCAAGAATTCGTCGAGAATTGCTGAAACGATCTCCTTCAAGGTGCTATTGTCCAAGAACTCGATCACAGCGTCATCTGTCACAGTGGATAGTTGAAATGATGCGTTACTCATTCTGAGATCTTCTTCGGTCTTATGCCCTAAAGTGCACGGCCCTGGCGGACGTTATCCTCGCCCTGGGTGAAGCTGTTCTTGCCGCAGTACACGTCGATACCGATGGTGAGGCAGGGCTGTTGCATGGAGGCCGAGAAACCATAAACTGCACGGATCCACAAACGTGGATTGGCCTGAACGACAGCGCTGATGCCCAGACATGCACATATACATTCATTTATTCCTGTCTCGCTCTCTTGCCTGTCTGATCGCGACGTTTGACCCACTCAAATGCCTCATCTGTGAGGTAGACAGAGACGTCGCGAGTATTCCCAGTCCTAACCTTCCGAATCAACGTTCGGCAAGGATCTTTGGGTGTCGTCGTTGAGGTACGACGGCAAGCCCACTCTGAGGTCTCGCATGAGCCCCCGCACACGATGCAACGTCCTGACAGGACAAGCGGGGGGTCATGCGTTCTGGCCATAGCTAGCTGGTCCACCTGGCTAGCAGTCAGTGTGCGGGACATGAGCGTACCGCGCGTCTTGCCCGTGTCTTCGGGCCTGGGCCTCGGCTCATCCTGGTCCGTCATCATCTCCTCGTCCAAACTGATGGGCTCCGTCATCATCTCCTTGTCCACAGCGTTCTGGTCTCCGAAGTCCGTAGTCGTCATCGTTGCCTGCTCCAAAGTGGTGGGCTCCGGCTGAGACCTGACACCTGGCAGCCTGAGCATGGTCTTACGGCCGCCGCTACGCAGCCTCTCAATCTCATCCTCAAGAATGCTGACCTTCTTCGTCAGAGCATGATGTTCACTTGTCGCAACGAGCGACACTGGCGACTTAAGCAGCGCGATGAACGCCCTGACGTTATCGTGCAATGGAACCGAGAAGGCCTGGGCCAAGCTCTCGACCAGCTCCAGGACCTTGGGCAGGGTGTCGGGCTCAAGCTCATTGTGAGCTGCGCGGTTCCGGTACTCAACGAGATCACGAATGATCTTGGCATGGGCTTTGCTGTACGCCGCTCGATTGGACATCTCACGAAGGATTCTTGATGAATCCACGTCCTGTTCGAGCTCTTTGCCGAGGAGGTCCTTCTCGGTGCTATTGGGCTTGCACCCGGGGTTAAATTCAGGCGAGGCCAAGATCTTCCGCATCCAAGGGACCATCATGCCGAGCAGCTGAAGAACTCGCGCATTATCGCCAAGGATGCGGAGCTGCTCATCGTTCCATGGTGAAATGAACAGGTGATGATCTTGTCGAGCGGATGATTGCCCTTTGAGAGGTGCTTGGCGATTCTTAGCGCGATATCGGTCCATCCACAACTGTGGATGACGAGCAATTTAAGGTAGGTGCCGCATCAGTCAATAACCCCGTGCTATCGTGCAATAGAACACAGTTAACACTGCTTTCCATGCGCAGCAACACAGCCTGTGGCGGAGAGACGCCCGGTATGGACGACACCAGGTGATCCACAAACGTGGATTGGCCAATTACGTCGGCCCCTCCCATCCCGCATCCCTCAGGATACGCAAGCACAAGCTCTCTCCCTGCAGCACCTCTCTGGCGCTCTCTAAAATCGTCGTATAGCGTAAACAGAATGTGCCGCATCAGTCATTCGTTCATTTTATTCCACTTATCACTCTTGGTCATCCTCCTCATCGTACGTAGCAGTCAACTACCTGCCAATTGTATCAGTCTCCAGCCATAAGTTCAAAGCATGGCCACCTATACGGCAGCCAGAGCCGATCCACATTTGTGGATTCAGCTAAACCGGGCATGCCACAACACTGCATCTAGTCCCAATACACGCGTGTATATACGCTAGAGAGGGCCGCATTTGGCCTTAGGAAACGGCTATGGGGTACAGCTTTTTAATCCTTAAAGTGCGTTGCATCGATGCAACAAGCAACTACCTCAAACGTGCGAGCTACCATCGATTTCTTGGCACCAACACGACACATTGAAGTCAGATAACTACGCGGTCAGCTATGAGCACACTAAACAACATCACTGTGCCAAAATACATCTTTGGACATCAGGCATGCCACAGAACATGTAAGCAACATCAAACCCGCCTAATTCCAGCTCATTTAGTCAATAAACACATCAACACATTCCAATATCTCCTCATGATGCGCCAGATGGCAAGTGACTCTGGCCTGCTCCTCCGGTGAATGACAATGCAGAAGTCTACACATGAAGGTTGGCCTACGAGTCGGAAAGAAAGACTTGGCAACCTATATCCATGCTTCCTTCGACTTCGAGGCTTCCCTCTTCGATCGATGGTGTGCCTATGTTTTGGCGACATTCTCGAATGAGTTTAGCATATGGTTCAAGGCTCTGAGTGAAGATCGCATTAGTGACTCCGAGTTCCACAAATACATCCTCTTTCGCATGAACAACAATTCGGAGAATGAGAGTGTTCCTCCGCACTGCACTCTTATCTTTAAATTTGACTGATTCTTCTTTACTCCAACTGTGCTCGCTTCCCATCATCATCGCCTGACTCCGTCACGTTGCCTTTCCGCTTGCCAGACCCACTTCTCTCTTCACATTCCGTCTCGGGCGATGGCTTGACATACGTCAGGGAGTTCGTCTCCACAGAAAGCGCAAACATTTGCTCCATCATCGATAGCCTGTCTGTGTCAGTTACTCCATCCTTCAGTTCCTGCATGAGTGCTGCACGCGTTCCTCCCTCGCTGTTATATGCCATGAAGAAGCTCTCCAAGACCATGTTTGCCAACTCTCTCGCATCACCCGTGTCCCTGGGAATCAAACCAGCCTCCAGGAACTTGCCGAAGTCGGCGTATGTCAGCAACATCATGCCGATGATGATGTGGCTTCGTTCTATGCTCTTCACACCCATATTCGTGGCATGTTTCTGTACATCATTATAGAAGCTTGACTTGTTAGTCCTGCGAGTGCGGGTTGTGCAGTAACTCTGGTTACGGCTGATGAACTCGCTGCGTTGTTTTTCGGCCATCTTAGTCAGTTCAGCTGTTGGAGCAATTATCGGGTCCACAGTAAACTTATCCTTCGCTATATAGTCATACAGAGTTAGGTTATACGCAACGTAAATACGCATCACCGTGAGGTTCTCTTCAGAGAGGCTGTCGGCAATATGGTTGAGTGACGCCAGGGAAGTTTGCATGTCCCCCAGCCGATTCACACGCTCGACTGACCTCTCTAGTGAAGGCAATCTAGCTTTGATCGTCTTGAGATACTTCTGGAGGAACGCACTTCTCTCCACCGGCAAGGCAGCATCATCGGGATGGACAATCTCTGACGGAAAAGTTAGCTTCTGGGTCTTCCTTGCCGAAAGTAGCCGACGCTTGTGGGCCTTCTTTGTCTTATGCGAGCTTGATGCGCTGGTTACGGGTGGCTCATCCTCTTCTCCGTCGTGCACTTCGACAATCTTCATTGTTTCCTCGCGATCGCCCGAATACAATGCATCCATCTTCTCTAGCGCTTCTGGATCCTCGTTGAGCACTTCCCGCTCCAACAAAAGGAAGGACCGCAAGAACTCGGTGTGAATAGTCTTGGAGTATGCCCTTCCGTGGCGCTCGCCTCTTATGGATTGCGAGGATCCCCGAAGAACATCGACTGCGGCGAGCATTGTCATGAGATACCGCAAATGCTCAGAGGATGAGTGCTTTCCTGTGAAGACATCCATTTCGTCCATAAACTGCGGCAAAACAAGGTGAAGCATGCTTACGACCGCGTTGATGTCCATACAGGTGTCAGACTGACCCACGATTATTGTCTAAGCTCATGCACAGCCCCAAGCCCCAGGGAGCGCCTGTCTGTTGCGAAGCGAGCCCTGCCAGTGAATGGCCGTCGGTTGTCCATATGAGCACGTACCAGTCAACTACCTGCCAATTGTATCAGTCTCCAGCCATAAGTCCAAAGCATGGCCACCTATACGGCAGCCAGAGCCGATCTACATTTGTGGATTCAGCTAAACCGGGCATGCCACAACACTGCATCTAGTCCCATCTAGTCCCAATACACGCGTGTATATACGCTAGAGAGGGCCGCATTTGGCCTTAGGAAACGGCTATGGGGTACAGCTTTTTAATCCTTAAAGTGCGTTGCATCGATGCAACAAGCAACTACCTCAAACGTGCGAGCTACCATCGATTTCTTGGCACCAACACGACACATTGAAGTAAGATAACTACGCGGTCAGCTATGAGCACACTAAACAACATCACTGTGCCAAAATACATCTTTGGACATCAGGCATGCCACAGAACATGTAAGCAACATCAAACCCGCCTAATTCCAGCTCATTTAGTCAATAAACACATCAACACATTCCAATATCTCCTCATGATGCGCCAGATGGCAAGTGACTCTGGCCTGCTCCTCCGGTGAATGACGATCGACAACGACAATCTTAGCCCGCAAGTGACCTAATTGATGTGGTATCCCGCTGTACGTCCAAATGTCTGCTGCAGGTCATGAACCGCTGGCTACACGGGCATATCCAAATCTTTATTCAATCTCAACGACCTCGCACTTCTTCTGGTACAGCGTGGCGTGAGCCGGATCGCCTTCGATGACAATAGCGAAATTATCTGTCAATCCCCACAAGTCTGCATCAGGTGCAAGCATGGTGGTGCCATCAAACAGGTATAAGATGGCTGAGATGCCTTGCATGCCGTTGTATCCGTCGTATGACTGGACAACAAGGATGTTCCGCTTCTGCTTCCTTGCCCAGACTCGGATGGCGTTCGAGTTATAGTAGCCGGAGTCCGGATCTGTCAGGCTACGCTCCGTGACATTCTTCTTAGACCAGTACTTGGCCTTCACTGACTGGCAGAGGCCACGCTGCCACTTTTCGAAGTCGCCATCAACTCGGCCACCCAACTCAATGGCTTGGAGACAATATGCAACGCAGTTGCCGTCACTCTTGACATGAATCGCGGTACAGCCAGCCGTGAGAGCCTCCGCGTTGATGCACGTCTGCACCGCGGCCTCAGAGGTGATGCGAGTCTGAGTCTCCGGCTCAGTCTGGATGCAGGCGTCGCATGTGTTCACCGCCTCCTCTTCTGCCTCACCCCTCTTCTCCTTCGCCTCCTCCTGCTCCTCATCTGACTCCTCCTCCGAGTCCTCAGGCCTGGCCTTCTCGGGCGTGATGATGAGGGCCTTGCGCTTCACAGACATGGAGGCCTCGGGCTCGTTCGTAGCGCGTCGGGGGCAGGAAGTCCTGGAGAGCGTGCCAGACTGTGGCGGGATGGGGCTGGCGGCGAACGAAACATCGCAGGAAGCAAGGTACCCAACGTCATGCTCATGATGGATACGCCTGCACTCAAGAAAGTGGTCTCTTCTCTCGTCAGTCACCTGCTTCTTCAGCCGCTCGACCTGCTCCTTGAGAGATTGGATCTCCGTCTTCTGGGCAGAGATCAGACTGGCTGTCACGCGACTTACGACTCGAGCTTCAGCAGGGAGTCTCGTGGTCAACGTCTTCTCGCCAGTAAGCGCCTGAGTATCGATCTGGTCGGCCCAGAGATAGCGCTGAAGCACGTGGTCGGCGTGATCCTCGCCGGGACAGGGGGCGTTATCCTTGCGGGCCCGCACACGACGAGTACCGCAGATCTCATCGTACACTCGCTCCCATACCACGTCATACTTGGACTCGCGCGTGTATTCCATCTCCTTTTCCAATTCCTTTCGGTCTTCCTCATCGGCCAGCTTCATCATCTGAACCCGAGTACAATCCCTGATGTCCTCGTCCTCCTCCTTCGCGAGTTCACACTCAAGCCTAGCGTTTGTCTTCATTCTAGCCTCACGAATGCTCTTCTTCACCCGAATACGCGCGCTCTCCACCTCGCCGTCGTACAGGTGCGTGAAGGTATCCCCGCCGAGGACCTGCTTCAGTGTTTTCTTGTGTTCCCCTGTGACCCTTTCACCCTCATTCAATTTCATCGTCGCCATAAACTGCGCCTTAAGGTCCTTCTTCATATCTTCCGTCTCCTGGCGCGTGAGGCGGAAGAACGTGGCAATACGCTTGAGATTAACACCTGTGTAAACAATTTCGCTCAGTAACGTACGTTCCTTGATCACAGTAGCGAGTAAATCGCGCCTAGGCAGCAAAAGCGCGCGAAGGACGTCGCATTTGCCTTTAGCGCTTGCAGCTGCATTGATCTTGGTCATTAGCTCCTTCTTATCGAACTCAGTGGCTTCTTCCAGCCAAGTGAACAAGTCTAGCATCGTATATCGCCAAGAGACGTTAAATGGTTACTAAAAGTTTATGTATATCGCCTGCGGCTTGTAAGCACTCACACCGTGACTACCACCAGCCGTCATCACACCCCTAGCCCTACCCACACGTCCATTCTCGCCGATGCTGATTAAATCGTCCGGCCAGCGAGCCGGGGCCTTTCGCAAATTTAATATGGCCAAGAGACGTTATCTGCGGCTGAAAAGAGCCCCATATAACCCCCTATGACGTTATACGGAGAAATCATCGCCGATTTTCACGTTTCGGCGAGCTCCGGCCAAGGGGTCCAGGAGTCAGCTTTTGGGGGAAGGTCTGTGGTGCTATAACGTACCTCGGGACGCACTGTGGAGGCCCCTAGAGTACTCGGTCATGGCATGTCAGACCAAGGGTCCCTCAAATCTGGCCCCATTCAGGATGCTCCCCCTAAATGTTCCGTTGCAAGCGTCTGACGGGAGTTCTCTGGATACCGACCAAGATGGAGGTCACGTGGATCAAAGGACGAGTATTGCGGTATTCTGGCCATGCCTGGTACTCTCAAATCATCTATACTGCTCTGTGGTTCATTTATTGTTCATATCGTATGGTCCTGGTGGACTTATAGTTGTTGATGTTGTTTAGGGATTATTGTTGCTTTAATGATGCTCTGCGCCCGCATACTGATGTTTCTTAGTGTTGTGCACATGCCTACTACGTTAAAGCCGCCAGTATTCTTTCTATTCTTAAGTTCGTCATTTCGGTCTCGTTGCGAGCATAAAGTGCACATTGTGAAAGGAAATTGGGTGGTTATATGATGGATACAGGGCAGGAAAAGGTACACGAATGCCGTCCTGAGGTTTGGCATGGGATACTGATCTCATACGTCAAAAATGGGCGGTGGTATTCGAATTTCAGAATTTCGGCATGTCCGAATTCCGAGGCAAGCGGGTAGGGTGTACAAAACCTGGCCTGGGTCCCTACTGGAGCTAATAGATAACAGTATCACCGTGTATTCGGTTTTCAGAAATATAACTTGTGTTGGTATTGCAATTTCAGAATTACTTCCAGTACCGGAGATTGTCTTAGAATTTGGATGTTCATGACTACTTTAAAATTTTAAAAAGTTCCCATGAACCCACTCCAGCTCAGGATTGCGGATCTGAGCCAAGTTTAGGTCGAATCCAAGTATTTGATAATTTTGTATGTACGAAATTCTGAAATTGCAATACCAACAGAAAACTCGTGATATGGAGGTTCTAGCTGCAAATAACGACGATATTGTTAAGCGCTGGTCTGATAGAGTTTCAGTGAAGACGCGTAGTGTGTACAAGAAGCACCTGGAGGACGTTTTGGCCAGCATTTGCCAGGAAACAGGCGCTGAAATGCAGAAGGGCATCGAGATTGTCCGAAGCGACAACGTTACGACTTATTTGGCGCATTATTTCGCTACAAAGACGCCTGCTATGGCTAAGAGGATCGTTTCGGCTGTTCAGTCTTTCCGGAACTTCGACTTGCCACACCCCGCGAAGCCGTTGTCCTGGAAAGAGGAGGAAGAGGTGTCGCCTGCATCAGTTGAGAGTCTCCCCAGCCCGTATGGCGCCATTGCCATTCTGCTCAACCAGACGGGCTGGGAGTATTCGTATCTCCAAGGTAATCTCCCCGATGCGATAGACCTTACCTCGTGCCCGAGCTGGATGGGCTTTGGCACGCTCAAATCGGGATTCCCGCAGGCCAGTGCTGTATCGGAGGCGCTCAAGGTTCAGGGGTTGACGGTTCGCATGCTTCGCTTGTCGCAGCGGATCGACGTGTCCACCGATAGGATGCAGTCTATCGGCACGCTAGAGCGCCGCGGCAGACCGCAGGAGAAGCCTCAGAAGGTCATTAAGGACAAGCGCATCAGCCTGACCGATGAGCAGTTCAGGCACCAGTTGGCGTCCAGTCACTTAACGACCACGCGGCGCCCAACGATCCTCGATCTCAACCCGGAGATCCGAAGCTCTGCCGACCTGTTGCCGCCGACGCTCGATAACTGGCTTTACAACAAGCTCAGGATGAGGATGGTCCAGCTCCACGACCAGCGTAAGCCCGAGGGGGGCGACACGGGGGAGGGTGAGTCTGACGATGAGGCGCTGTTTGACGAGACAGCTGGCGAGGCAGAGATGCCGGAGACCGTGGTGGAGGGCGAGTTTGACGAGACAGCCGGGTTGGAGATGCTGGAAGGAGAGTGGGAGGATGAGGAGAGTTCAGACAGCGATGCCGAGGATAGCCTCGTCGATAACCTGTCATTTGTTCTGTCACAACAGGTTGAGTGTGATATGTCTGAGAGAGATACCGATGAGGGTGTCCTGAGCGGGGCCAATGGAAGTGGGCTCGCTCCGCTCTATGACGCTATGAAGACCAGGGAGCCCAGCAGACGCATTCGCCTTCGCCGCTATCACGAGAGCGAGTCAGACTTGGGCAGCAGCAGCGACAGCGAGGAGGGGATGCCGAAGCTGCCCATTGAGGCCTTTGAGCACATCCGTGATGCAGGAATGACAACTGTGAGGCTGACGAGGGCCGAGTATGACGACCTGATGGAGAAGAGAGAGCAGGAAAAGCATCAGAAGTAAATGAACGAAGTAAATAAGTCGTGGGAATGACTCAAACACTGACTAAGCCATCGACTTGGCGCAGCTGACCACAAATTGTTCTGATTTCATTTAGTGTGCACTTTAGGGGATAGTTTCATTGCAACGCCAAAATGGCGAGTTCAGGTTGTAGCAATGATCTGATGCGCGGAATGTACTAGAAAACATTGCAATTACAACGCAAAGCAGCGAAAAGCGGAGAAATCAACATCAATAACAACATCAACACCAAAAGAACAGTATCCCAAAGAGTTGTGGGCGTTGCTGCGCCAAAGAGCAATAAATGACCACAAAGCATTCGCTTATGCACAATTAGCTGCCAGAAAGAACACTACACCGTTACTTTGGATCATTCCAGTTCGCCGGAGATGACGCAGGTCCAGAACGCTGCCTTGGAGGGCTGGTGAAGCGGTAGTATAGCGCTTACTCGCCAAGCGGGCGATGGTCTCGACGGGACGGTTGACGGTCTCAAGGTGGCCCTGCTCTTCGACGTACCAGGCGGACATGCCGATGACGGAGCGGCGCTGACCCTGGCGGACGTTATCCTCGCCCTGGGTGAAGCTGTTCTTGCCGCAGTACACGTCGATACCGATGGTGAGGCAGGGCTGTTGCATGGAGGCCGAGAAACCATAAACTGCACGGATCCACAAACGTGGATTGGCCTGAACGACAGCGCTGATGCCCAGACATGCACATATACATTCATTTATTCCTGTCTCGCTCTCTTGCCTGTCTGATCGCGACGTTTGACCCACTCAAATGCCTCATCTGTGAGGTAGACAGAGACGTCGCGAGTATTCCCAGTCCTAACCTTCCGAATCAACGTTCGGCAAGGATCTTTGGGTGTCGTCGTTGAGGTACGACGGCAAGCCCACTCTGAGGTCTCGCATGAGCCCCCGCACACGATGCAACGTCCTGACAGGACAAGCGGGGGGTCATGCGTTCTGGCCATAGCTAGCTGGTCCACCTGGCTAGCAGTCAGTGTGCGGGACATGAGCGTACCGCGCGTCTTGCCCGTGTCTTCGGGCCTGGGCCTCGGCTCATCCTGGTCCGTCATCATCTCCTCGTCCAAACTGATGGGCTCCGTCATCATCTCCTTGTCCACAGCGTTCTGGTCTCCGAAGTCCGTAGTCGTCATCGTTGCCTGCTCCAAAGTGGTGGGCTCCGGCTGAGACCTGACACCTGGCAGCCTGAGCATGGTCTTACGGCCGCCGCTACGCAGCCTCTCAATCTCATCCTCAAGAATGCTGACCTTCTTCGTCAGAGCATGATGTTCACTTGTCGCAACGAGCGACACTGGCGACTTAAGCAGCGCGATGAACGCCCTGACGTTATCGTGCAATGGAACCGAGAAGGCCTGGGCCAAGCTCTCGACCAGCTCCAGGACCTTGGGCAGGGTGTCGGGCTCAAGCTCATTGTGAGCTGCGCGGTTCCGGTACTCAACGAGATCACGAATGATCTTGGCATGGGCTTTGCTGTACGCCGCTCGATTGGACATCTCACGAAGGATTCTTGATGAATCCACGTCCTGTTCGAGCTCTTTGCCGAGGAGGTCCTTCTCGGTGCTATTGGGCTTGCACCCGGGGTTAAATTCAGGCGAGGCCAAGATCTTCCGCATCCAAGGGACCATCATGCCGAGCAGCTGAAGAACTCGCGCATTATCGCCAAGGATGCGGAGCTGCTCATCGTTCCATGGTGAAATGAACAGGTGATGATCTTGTCGAGCGGATGATTGCCCTTTGAGAGGTGCTTGGCGATTCTTAGCGCGATATCGGTCCATCCACAACTGTGGATGACGAGCAATTTAAGGTAGGTGCCGCATCAGTCAATAACCCCGTGCTATCGTGCAATAGAACACAGTTAACACTGCTTTCCATGCGCAGCAACACAGCCTGTGGCGGAGAGACGCCCGGTATGGACGACACCAGGTGATCCACAAACGTGGATTGGCCAATTACGTCGGCCCCTCCCATCCCGCATCCCTCAGGATACGCAAGCACAAGCTCTCTCCCTGCAGCACCTCTCTGGCGCTCTCTAAAATCGTCGTATAGCGTAAACAGAATGTGCCGCATCAGTCATTCGTTCATTTTATTCCACTTATCACTCTTGGTCATCCTCCTCATCGTACGTAGCAGTCAACTACCTGCCAATTGTATCAGTCTCCAGCCATAAGTTCAAAGCATGGCCACCTATACGGCAGCCAGAGCCGATCCACATTTGTGGATTCAGCTAAACCGGGCATGCCACAACACTGCATCTAGTCCCAATACACGCGTGTATATACGCTAGAGAGGGCCGCATTTGGCCTTAGGAAACGGCTATGGGGTACAGCTTTTTAATCCTTAAAGTGCGTTGCATCGATGCAACAAGCAACTACCTCAAACGTGCGAGCTACCATCGATTTCTTGGCACCAACACGACACATTGAAGTCAGATAACTACGCGGTCAGCTATGAGCACACTAAACAACATCACTGTGCCAAAATACATCTTTGGACATCAGGCATGCCACAGAACATGTAAGCAACATCAAACCCGCCTAATTCCAGCTCATTTAGTCAATAAACACATCAACACATTCCAATATCTCCTCATGATGCGCCAGATGGCAAGTGACTCTGGCCTGCTCCTCCGGTGAATGACAATGCAGAAGTCTGGCTGTGGACTTGAGTCAGTAGGACGTGCCGGCCTGCATGCTTCCTTGCGTTGTATGTAGATGTGGTCTGTTAGCCTGTTGCTCGGGTGGTTAACAAGGGTGAGTGAATAAAACTGGTTCTGAAGTCTGAGTAGCATGTTGAGAGAGCCCCAAAGGCCAGAGCCTTGACAGAGCTCATGAATCTACTATGATGCTTTTTACTCCAAGTATTCGAGAGCCAAACGACGGGCCTGATCAACATCGAAGATAGTGGAACCCCGAATCATCAGCTCAAATGCTGCAACATCAAGGGGATAATGACGATGCTCTCCTTCCCAATACGAAGGCGCGTATGCCATAGAAAGGAACTCGTAAGGCCGTGTGTTCCTGATGCATAGAAGGGCAAGAAGAGGAAGCGGCACCGTGTCATCATCGACCTGAACCTGCACCTTAATGCAGCGGACTTGTACATTTGTCACGATTGGGTTATCGTTCACCATGTGAATTCCGTGCTTGGTAGGGTCGCCACGAACCATGAACTCACTGGAGCCAAGGGGAAGCTCAAAGTCATGCTGCCCAATCTGAAGTTCAGGGGTAATAGCACAGACTTTTCCCGCGTATATACCGACGAAGTCGTTGACATTCATCGCATGTGGGGATACAACCCCGAGGCCGCATGCATCACCACAGATCGAATGCTGCTCAGTAAGAACAAGCCTCTTGCTGACACTGACACCAATTTCATTCAGTTTCAGTCCAGAATAGTCATAAGACAGCTTAGACGTGTTCATCATCAGAAATCTGTTCCTGTCTGCTTCATTCAGCTCTGAAAGGTTCATGAACTGATTGTAAACATCCAGCGACCAATAGCGATCACTCTCAACCTTTGAACTCACGTCTGGTATGGTATAATCAATTGGCATGCTCACGACCAAACTGTGTAAACTGCACGTACAATGAGCAATCATCAGAAACAATTGTTTGAGCATTACTACAAGCTGTGGTGCATGTTGAATGTAGACAGGATCAAAGCTTTCAACCAAGGAATGGAAAGAGTCCGTCAAAATTGCGCGGAAGCGTTTGCTTCATATTGGCTCACCACTGATCAAGCTAGAACGGTCTTTTTCGCAAAAAACTGATGAGCTTCGGGAATCATGGAGTGATGGCATTGTGCACTCGACATTTTCAGACATTAGCGATGATGCCATCGATTCTTCAACATCAAAGATTTCCCGTCAGCTCCAGCTGCTACGCTGGAAGAAGGTTGGCCTACGAGTCGGAAAGAAAGACTTGGCAACCTATATCCATGCTTCCTTCGACTTCGAGGCTTCCCTCTTCGATCGATGGTGTGCCTATGTTTTGGCGACATTCTCGAATGAGTTTAGCATATGGTTCAAGGCTCTGAGTGAAGATCGCATTAGTGACTCCGAGTTCCACAAATACATCCTCTTTCGCATGAACAACAATTCGGAGAATGAGAGTGTTCCTCCGCACTGCACTCTTATCTTTAAATTTGACTGATTCTTCTTTTACTCCAACTGTGCTCGCTTCCCATCATCATCGCCTGACTCCGTCACGTTGCCTTTCCGCTTGCCAGACCCACTTCTCTCTTCACATTCCGTCTCGGGCGATGGCTTGACATACGTCAGGGAGTTCGTCTCCACAGAAAGCGCAAACATTTGCTCCATCATCGATAGCCTGTCTGTGTCAGTTACTCCATCCTTCAGTTCCTGCATGAGTGCTGCACGCGTTCCTCCCTCGCTGTTATATGCCATGAAGAAGCTCTCCAAGACCATGTTTGCCAACTCTCTCGCATCACCCGTGTCCCTGGGAATCAAACCAGCCTCCAGGAACTTGCCGAAGTCGGCGTATGTCAGCAACATCATGCCGATGATGATGTGGCTTCGTTCTATGCTCTTCACACCCATATTCGTGGCATGTTTCTGTACATCATTATAGAAGCTTGACTTGTTAGTCCTGCGAGTGCGGGTTGTGCAGTAACTCTGGTTACGACTGATGAACTCGCTGCGTTGTTTTTCGGCCATCTTAGTCAGTTCAGCTGTTGGAGCAATTATCGGGTCCACAGTAAACTTATCCTTCGCTATATAGTCATACAGAGTTAGGTTATACGCAACGTAAATACGCATCACCGTGAGGTTCTCTTCAGAGAGGCTGTCGGCAATATGGTTGAGTGACGCCAGGGAAGTTTGCATGTCCCCCAGCCGATTCACACGCTCGACTGACCTCTCTAGTGAAGGCAATCTAGCTTTGATCGTCTTGAGATACTTCTGGAGGAACGCACTTCTCTCCACCGGCAAGGCAGCATCATCGGGATGGACAATCTCTGACGGAAAAGTTAGCTTCTGGGTCTTCCTTGCCGAAAGTAGCCGACGCTTGTGGGCCTTCTTTGTCTTATGCGAGCTTGATGCGCTGGTTACGGGTGGCTCATCCTCTTCTCCGTCGTGCACTTCGACAATCATCATTGTTTCCTCGCGATCGCCCGAATACAATGCATCCATCTTCTCTAGCGCTTCTGGATCCTCGTTGAGCACTTCCCGCTCCAACAAAAGGAAGGACCGCAAGAACTCGGTGTGAATAGTCTTGGAGTATGCCCTTCCGTGGCGCTCGCCTCTTATGGATTGCGAGGATCCCCGAAGAACATCGACTGCGGCGAGCATTGTCATGAGATACCGCAAATGCTCAGAGGATGAGTGCTTTCCTGTGAAGACATCCATTTCGTCCATAAACTGCGGCAAAACAAGGTGAAGCATGCTTACGACCGCGTTGATGTCCATACAGGTGTCAGACTGACCCACGATTATTGTCTAAGCTCATGCACAGCCCCAAGCCCCAGGGAGCGCCTGTCTGTTGCGAAGCGAGCCCTGCCAGTGAATGGCCGTCGGTTGTCCATATGAGCACGTACCAGTCAACTACCTGCCAATTGTATCAGTCTCCAGCCATAAGTCCAAAGCATGGCCACCTATACGGCAGCCAGAGCCGATCCACATTTGTGGATTCAGCTAAACCGGGCATGCCACAACACTGCATCTAGTCCCAATACACGCGTGTATATACGCTAGAGAGGGCCGCATTTGGCCTTAGGAAACGGCTATGGGGTACAGCTTTTTAATCCTTAAAGTGCGTTGCATCGATGCAACAAGCAACTACCTCAAACGTGCGAGCTACCATCGATTTCTTGGCACCAACACGACACATTGAAGTAAGATAACTACGCGGTCAGCTATGAGCACACTAAACAACATCACTGTGCCAAAAATACATCTTTTGGACATCAGGCATGCCACAGAACATGTAAGCAACATCAAACCCGCCTAATTCCAGCTCATTTAGTCAATAAACACATCAACACATTCCAATATCTCCTCATGATGCGCCAGATGGCAAGTGACTCTGGCCTGCTCCTCCGGTGAATGACAATGCAGAAGTCTGGCTGTGGACTTGAGTCAGTAGGACGTGCCGGCCTGCATGCTTCCTTGCGTTGTATGTAGATGTGGTCTGTTAGCCTGTTGCTCGGGTGGTTAACAAGGGTGAGTGAATAAAAAGTGTGTTGAGGAAGTACGATCACGTGCTCGAGAACACCTCCCCAACATTACCCTTCAGGACGTCGCATCCTTTGCCTACAACGCCTCCCATCTTTTATTCAGCTGGGCCAGCCCCATCAGATTGATGACCCGCCACCCATGGCCATGATGGTCGGCAAGACCCTGCCCCACACTACCGTGAGTTCCCTCTCTACCGCGGCCTCAAGTTCATCTAGAGAGTCTCCCGGCCACCAGTGACACCAGCCAACCATCGAGCATGTTAAGAACAAGCTCGAGTCGCCGCTGAACTGAGCGCTAGAACCAATGAGTAGCGCTAGTTCCTCGTCATCGGCCATCAAAGATGCGCTGATCGCCGCATTCCGCACCTCGCTCACCGCAACGGTCTCCATCTCCGGGGACATACCATCCTTGCTCCAATGCGCCTACACCAGGCATTTTGGCGAGGAGATGCCCTCGGTCCATAACGCAGAGAGCACTACTGCATCATGTAGCGCCCCTTCTCTCGAATCCCTCCTCGCCACGCTCTCCAAGATCCCCCCGCTTGAACCAACCGCACAAGTCCTCCTAGATCACGCCCGCTCGATCCTCGCAGACGGACCCCCGCTGTCCATGAACGTCGAGCTCTCGCCTGGCGATGAGCTCCCGGCAGCCATGCACACACTGAACCAGGGCGCGGTGTGGGCGTGTCTGGTGGGTGGCGGGGCCAACCCGACCTCGAGGACAGAGTGCTGAAGGAGGCCCAAGAGCAGTGGCCAGGCATAGACGGCATGATCAGCGACGCGTTCACCCCCGAGGCCAACCAAGTGCCTCTGGTTCCTCTGCCGCAAGTTCTTTTTCACGCTGAACGTCGCAGAGAAGAACGGCGAGAGCTACATCAGTAAGCACTTTAGACTTTAGAGAAATCAACATCAATAACAACATCAACACCAAAAGAACAGTATCCCAAAGAGTTGTGGGCGTTGCTGCTCTCCCCCGGGCTCTCCCCCGGCTCTTCTCCCGGCTTCTCTCTCTCGGGCTCTTCTCTAAACGTTGGTTTGAGCGCGCCTCTAATCATATTTATCACTGTCAGATGACTCTGTGTCGATACCAGTGCCTTCTTCATCATTCTCAGTGTGCTCGGACGCTTCAGGATTGGGACAAGATATCAAAGCAGCTGTGCTCACGAACTTGTCGTTAAACAGTCTTTGACCAAGCTGAATTCGATTGAAGCATGTGACACATACAGCAACACGCTGAGATGGGCGACGTAGCATGTCAATTCCGGTATCAAAGGCCGTCTGGGCTGTGTGCTCTCGGCAGAACCAATTGTTGCAGTAGTAACAGCAATGTGACACTGATCTGTCAGCCGTTAAATCCTCAGTACAATCGTGATCTGGCGTGCGATAAAAGCATTCCCCGTTCTGATTGACAGCTGCACAGTTGTCGCACAGACTCATGTTGTTTGAACGCTTCCCGTCTGAAAGGTAGCCACTTTGTATGGCAAAACCTCCTGCTTCACAAGTATAATGGTAGTAGCGGTGGCATTGGTCGCACTGCAAAAACATTTGGCTCGTCTTCTATTTTGAAGATCATGTTATATGGGTCAAGACATGTCGGGCAGCACATTCTCAGTGAGTTGTGGATCTGATTATAGGTAAACTGGTCAAGTACACTGCGTTTGTCCATCGCATTACGCACAAGAACATTCGCCTCGGCGACACACGAAGTAAACCGCTCAGATATGCGGTCAATGTGAAGATGCATTTGTGCAGCCCGATTGGCAGCTTGCTCATCTCGGACAGTGTCAACACTACTCACTTGTGGTGCAGAGCGCATATTGATCCTGGAGACTGACCGCCTGTCCTGCTTTTTCGAGTAGTTTTGGAAAGAGAGATGGCGAACGACAGCCGGTGGCACCCAGGTAATTAAATGTTCGCCAGGATGTAAAGCGTGCAAGGCCAGCTGCAACCGGTCGATGCTAATGTCGCAATCTCTCTTCAAGAACAATCCTCGAATCTTTCCCATTGTGTTGCACATGATCTGGCTGGTTGAGCAGCTGAATGTTGATGTAATGGCAGGCTTGATGTACATCGCCATGAATCTCTTCTTCTTGAACAATTCTTGTAGATGTTCGGGAAGAATAGCCCAAATGACCTCAGATGCAGCAAGTTCCATACATTCGATGCTTTCTGGAGTAAAATAGAAGCAAGCTGCCATAATCGCTGCAACAATCTTCCGCAAAAGGTCTCTGTCACGTGTATTATCAGCCATCGTACTGTCACACCATTTTGAACTCATCAAATATTGAGCGTACAATATCACGTAAAGGGGGGCGTTTTGGAGGAAATGACGCACAATACCGTTGCTTTAGCACTAGTTTGATGTTGAAGGTTCACTTTCAAGACTTTTTGCGTGGTCACCTTTGGAAGGTGACAGTGCAACACCCGAAATTTTGTCTATACACGTCATATACAAGGTCTAATGCATCTTTGCCAACCACTTTTAGCGTTTGTATGTGTCAGACGATCGAGTTCTGAAGAGCGACTTTGGCCAAGTCATGCGACCTTATCCTGCACTGACGATACGAAAACCGATCATAAATATTTATTGAGACATCTGCATGCAGTATTAATGTGTCCAGAGGTGAAGCTAGGTCTATAGAGTACGCACACCAACTTTAGAACTGATCCGCGAGATTCGATCAAAATCGATCAAAGAAACTGGAACCAATTCTGGAACCATTTGTTCCAGAAAAGGTACCAGAATTGACTGCATGTGCTTGGGGCCTGGCTGGTTTAAGATAAATGTGATATTGGATGGATAAGGTGATGTTGCTGGTAACACTTCTGACTTGCGCATTGCAGGGAGCCATAAACGTGCGTCAGCTCCTGGGCTGAAGGCTGGTCGGGTGTCAGAGAGATGATCTCCGCAAATGAATCCGGCGGCCTGGTCGCGCTGGCAGCTCGCTCTGTTGGCCGGTGCCGACGAGGGTGACAGCGGTCTACCCTTCCCTTCTCTATCAACGGCGAAGGATGACGCGCCCAACTTTGTGGCGATTGAGAAGAAGGCCGGCATGCTTGGGGCCTGGCTGGTTTAAGATAAATGTGATATTGGATGGATAAGGTGATGTTGCTGGTAACACTTCTGACTTGCGCATTGCAGGGAGCCATAAACGTGCGTCAGCTCCTGGGCTGAAGGCTGGTCGGGTGTCAGAGAGATGATCTCCGCAAATGAATCCGGCGGCCTGGTCGCGCTGGCAGCTCGCTCTGTTGGCCGGTGCCGACGAGGGTGACAGCGGTCTACCCTTCCCTTCTCTATCAACGGCGAAGGATGACGCGCCCAACTTTGTGGCGATTGAGAAGAAGGCCGGCATGCTTGGGGCCTGGCTGGTTTAAGATAAATGTGATATTGGATGGATAAGGTGATGTTGCTGGTAACACTTCTGACTTGCGCATTGCAGGGAGCCATAAACGTGCGTCAGCTCCTGGGCTGAAGGCTGGTCGGGTGTCAGAGAGATGATCTCCGCAAATGAATCCGGCGGCCTGGTCGCGCTGGCAGCTCGCTCTGTTGGCCGGTGCCGACGAGGGTGACAGCGGTCTACCCTTCCCTTCTCTATCAACGGCGAAGGATGACGCGCCCAACTTTGTGGCGATTGAGAAGAAGGCCGGCATGCTTGGGGCCTGGCTGGTTTAAGATAAATGTGATATTGGATGGATAAGGTGATGTTGCTGGTAACACTTCTGACTTGCGCATTGCAGGGAGCCATAAACGTGCGTCAGCTCCTGGGCTGAAGGCTGGTCGGGTGTCAGAGAGATGATCTCCGCAAATGAATGAAAGAAAGAAAGAAAGAAATTTATGGTGCTTGGATTCTGACCCCGGACTGAGCTTGTTTCCCGTTGTCTTGGAGCTGAGTGCCCCGGGGTACTGCCTATTTCCCGTGGCAAACTGGTCAGCAGCGTTTGCCTTGGGCTTTCGGTGCTACTGTCTCCGCGGAAAGCCGATTCCAATCGCCCCAGAAGCCCTGCGGCCATCTCCGTGCAAATATGCTTTCCTGTCTCCCTGAAGGTCCGGCAACTATCCGGGGAGCCTGGGGGTCTGTCCTCGGGGCGTTGACAGGCAGGATCGTCCTGCAGAACCTTGACTATGACACTCCTTGCTTCCCTGCAGTCCTTGTAGAGCCGTTCAGCCACGGCACCCTCTCGTCTGTCCGGTTCCCCAATTCCATGCCCCCTCGACTCTGTTAAGAAGCCTACCCGAAGGCGGGGAAAGTGACTAAGTCCATGCTGTCTACCCCGGTTAGGTGGCGTGGGTCAGGGCATGGGTGGTGTACCCCCAGGCACTAGGCCTGGTTGTCCTGTTACCCCTTACAACATTTCGCTTGCACTACATGTCCTTGGTTTCCCATGTCGTTAACAAGGGCGGCAGGGGCACCTGTGCCCCTCCGACCCCCGTGGCCAGTCCCTGCAGTTTCCTTGGGGTCCCAACGAGTGGTGCAACCATATGAATATGGATTTCCTTGACCTTATCCTTGCTCTGTCCTTGTCGCATGTCCTTTCTTTCTTATTTCTGGTCTGTCCTTCCTGTTCTTTCCTTGCAGTCGTTCCTTCCCTTGCTTTGGTTCCTGGCTACCGGGATACGTGGGGCCTTTCCTCACTGATCCCAGGAGCTTAGCACCCAGCGAGGGTGGTCCATGGCTGATTCCTTGTCCATCCCTTCCCGGTCCTGGAGTCAGGGATTCATGACATGCTTCTATTCCACCTTGAAGCTGTTGTAAACCTTTGCCAGTTCCCGTAGTCCTGCCGTGATTGCGGCTTTGACCTCGCTTTCCTTGAACTCATTTCCGTCCCTGCCCCTCCATGTCTTCCAGGTGGGTTCCCTGCCTCTGCTGACTCTAGCATACTGTTGCAAGAGGATCTCGCTGATGGCCGCCTTGTCCGTGGTTATCACTCCGTCCTTGAGGAGGCTCTCCGGCATTCCCTTGTATTGGTTATCACACCACCACCTTCTGATGGCAGCTTCCACTGAGGCCCTTGAGGCCCTATACCCCCTTTTGCACTTCTGCTGAGGTCGGCCATCCATTTGGCCCTGCGCTCTCCCCCAGTATTTCTCCAGCTCCTCTTTCATCCTTTCCTTCCTGGTCCTGTTGCCTATTTCTGTCCATGGGGTTCGCTGGAGTTCGCTCCACACTCCGTTCCCGAACACTTTGTCCCTTGCCTTTGCTCCCCTGTTGTTCACTGGGTCGCCCATGCATGCTCTTATAGTCTCTTCCCATTGGTCCGAGCTCTTGATCCTGTTCAGCTTTGAGACTGTGACTGGCCCCTCCTTCTTTTTCATGGGCCAGGTGTGCACCTCGGGTATGGCCAGAGCCACGTCTCGCTCACTTCTGCCATAGTACCGTTGTTCCTTCCATGCTAGTGTGATTCCATTGTGTGCTGAGCCCCATACCCCGACCTTCTGAGACTCTACCACCTCAATCTCCGCCCCCTGGATTCCTGGTGTTGTCACTGCAAAGTCCGGGGTTGATGTTCCTGATGTGAGCGTCCCAGACTTGGGTATGATGGCTTTGAGCCTGTGCTTCTCCATCATATCCTTCCACCGGGTGGATCTTTCCATCTGGCCTGGGTCGATGTTCCAGTCTCCCATAATTATGGCCTCCATGCTCCCTTTCATGTCCATGATCTTCTGTATAGTGTCCCTGAATCCATCCTTCTCCTGCTTGCTGTGGCCGGATGGAGGGCCATACACGTTGATGACTAGTATGTCCCTGCCGGTTCTCATTATGCTGGCTTGCACTCTTCCCGATAGGCTGTCCGTTATGCCGATGTCCCACTTTGCAGTTGCGTGTGGGCTCACTATCGTGCCGATGCCTTCCCTTGTTCCCTTCCATCTTGGCGCAGGTTCGTCATTGCCTGCTATGCCTAGTTGTCGGTTGATGCGGTGCTGACTTTTGACATCCGCCTTTCGTTTTTCGTTGGCTAAGACCAGGTCCTCTTCCGTCTCCCTCCCTGCTAGTGCGTAGTCAAGGTCCATGAAGCAATGAACCCTCGTATTCGCCGTTCTCCATGTCTCTTGTATGAGTACTGCCTCTATGTCCTTCAACCTTAGCTGAATCGCCGTTGCCATAGACGCCGTGAAGTCCTTTCCTCTTCCTATGTGTCCCTCTGTGTTCAGACTAAGTATCTTGTAGGTTACCATTGCCTTTGTCCTGGTTCCTTATCCTGCGAATTCCCAGAATTTGGGAGCCCCAGCTTCCCGCTCCTCTCCTGCTATCCTTGTCCTAACAAGGGGCCTAGATGCCGGTCTCGGTGACCCTTGTCAGGCCAACCTTGTTACCTCCTGGTGACCTTCCATTCTTCGGGCAGGGTACTTAGGAGGGGGACGATATGACGTGACCCCCCTTTGGCTGCCGCTACAGCCTACCGGCAGTGCATTTCAGCTAATGCCGGGCCCTGGGTGGGAGCCAGGGCTTGTGAATTATAAAGAAAATGTTGCTTGTTCCTTGAAAGAATACTGCTTTACCATGTCCTTACTCCTCCTCCGTGGACTCCCCACTGCCGCTGCAGCTGTCCTCGGCCTGACTCACTTGCTGTCCTTGTAGACTCTGCATTACCGTGATGAACTGGGTCATCAGGTCCATGGGTGAGATCTGCTTGGCCTTCTTAGCCTTCTTGTGCTTGTGCCGGGGGATCGTGGGCTTCTCCTTGCTGGGCTTAGTCGCGACGCCGGAGAGCACCAACCTTCCGTGGCCTTGCTCTTGCATGAGTCGGGCAGCCTTGAGCGCTGAGATCTCTTGTTGCGCCTCTGCCAACTGCTTTCGGAGCCGCAGCTTCTCCGAGTCCATGCCGGTTGCCTGTCTGCTTCCAGACTCCCAGTCCGTGTCCTCTTCGTACCTGCTTCTCTTTCCGCTGTCCGAGTCCATGATCCTACTCGTGCTGCCCTCCTTGCGCTTGAGCGTCGTGGAGGAAGAGTGATCCTTGCTGTTGTCCATGCCTCCCTCTGAGCCTCTACCGGCCCAGGTGTTCCCGCTGAACGAGCCTCTCATCTGCGTTCCCGTGTTGTCCTGTCTCTCCCTGTCGTCTCCTCCGTGGTTACGATCCGAGGTCCTGTTCATGTTACCAGCTCTGTCGCCGGTTCTGTCGTCAGCTCTGACACCAGCTCTACCGCCGGCTCCGTGTCCTACCCTTCTGTCCTCTTCCCTGTCTCCATGCTGGTCGTGATGTCCTTGATCCGCGTCCTGGCCGAAGTGCCTGCCCACCATCCTGGTGCTAATCCGCCTCGCCTTTTTCCTCCAGGCCGTTGTCGAAGAACCTACTTTGGTATGGCTGTTCGGACTTTCCGTCGATGGTGGGGACATACGTGATGCCTGGGACATTGACTGTGTTGGCTCTGGGCTCGTCCGGGATAGCTGCCGAGACTAGTCTGGCCCCTTCCTTGCGCATGCGGCTTAGGATGGTCCCAGCCTCGCTGACCCTGACCATGCCCCAGTCTCTCGGGATGAAGCTCGCCCCTAGGGTGATCCTACCCCCTGTTCCTGGGGGCCTTGACGTTGACTATGACCTTCTCATAGTCCCTGAGGCTCTCTGCTAGGTTGTCGCAGCCCCAGACTCCTTGATGAGCCGTAGCCTCCTTCGAGGGCCACCACTCGTATAGCATGGCCATGGTTATGATGTCCTCCTCCCTTGCTGCCCCTAGGCCCTTCCTGACGCGTACCATGCGGAGCTGGTTAGCCGTGGCTCTTTCCATGATGGTCCATAGCGGGCTTCTCTCCAGTACACCTTCGTTGTCCATGATTGTGAGGGGGGCCAGTAAGATGCCCTTCATGCCCAACAGACCTCCCCGAACCCGAAGCCGATGCCGAAGCGGTGTCCGTTGTCCGGGACTACGAGGATCCTGTCGCCGACTTCCCTGCTGACGTCCCTTGCGTCCCCGATCGGGTACGTGCCGAAGATCTCAAAGGTGTCCCTCCTTGTCGCGAATTCCGGGCCTCCCATGATATCCATGCCCGGCTCCGCCTTCCCGACTGCTTCCATGGTCTTGTCGAGTGCCTTACCCATGTAGTGGTAGACGTCTGGGGTGCTCATCCTCTCCTTGCATAGGGCCCTGATCCTGGCTGTGAAGACTACTGTATCCGCCAACCCACAGTGGTAGCAACCCGCGGTGTGTCTGTGGTACGGACAGACTCCCTTGGGCTCGCTCCTGTTCTGCCATCCATTTGACCATGTTGTTACTGCTTCCAGGTAGTTGGCCTTGTCGAGGTTGTCCCTGAGGTTTTGGCCAGCCTCCTCCCTTGCCGTTGTTCTCCAGGATCTCTGGTAGCTTCTTCTCGTCCACCAGCCTAGCTTGGAAGAATTCCCTGGTTCCTTGCTCCAGTCCATTTGTGGGGTTCGTGAGGAGGAAGCTTTCCATCCCCCTTGCATACATGATTATCTTCCAACCCTCCGACCTTTCGATCCTTGCCAGCTGAGCCGCCAGGCGGTTGGCCCAGTCCCTGAAAGTATGTATGTGCTTCTCATACTCGATCGGCGGCCGCCCCGTCCCGACCTCCACGAAGGTGGCCGGCGGCAGCCCCGTCACTGCCCATGCCGTGTACCTCGCTTGGTCCATGCTTGCTGCCGGTATGTCCTGGTAATACAGGCCATGCCCGTGTCCAAGAATGTCCCCAGTGCTGAGGTCAAAGAGTACGATCCCGCCCTCAACCGGGATGGCAGGGATCCCTGCCTTCTTGACGCCAGGGTCTGCGCACTCGAAGTCGATGGCTCCGATCACCAGTCGTTTCTCCTTGTCCTTTCTAGGCATCCTCGGCGGCTGGCTGCTGACCTTGTTTGAGTCGACCTCCTCGTCCTGGTCGATCTTGCCTTGGTTGGCCCCGACCATGTCCTTGTTCACTTCCAGGAGGCTGTCGTCGAGGCTTCTTCTGCCGGGCATGGTGGCCTGCTGGCGTCGTTCCTCCTTGTCCTTGACATGTTGCTCCTCGTCTCCGTCGATGACCGTGCTAGCGGACGACCTGTCCAGATCGGCATGTTCGTCCCTATTGCTGCGGACCGAGGTGGCCTTGAGCACTTCCAGCCTCACCTTCCGGAACGGCGGCTCGTTGCTAAGGGGGGTCTCCTCCCCTTCGCCCAGGATATTGGTTCTGCCCTTCAGGTAGATCCCTGACTTGTTCCATGCTGCCTGCCATATGGCCGGGGCCTCCGGTGCCTGAAGCCTGAGGATGTCCCTAGCCTCCTCCATGAAGCGGCTGATGGACCATTGTGCCGTGCTAGGGCCCAGAAATATGATAAAGACTGTTTTACGAATTCCGCAGGTTAAGGGCACACTTCCCTCCCAATGCGTGTCGCATGACTAACGGCGACCGCTCCTGCGGAACTTCTTCTTAGCACTCTCAAACATCGGCTTGAGACCAGGATTGAGCTCGAGATAACTGTCGATAGCCTCGAGCTGGTCGTAGTAGCGATTATAGGGGATGTATGAGTCCTCGTCGGGGGTGAGGCCTTCCCAACGGATCAGTAGCTCCAGAGAGCCGTTCTTCTTCTTACGGTGGCCTACGACTGCCTCCACGGGTTGTTCATCTTGCTCGTAGGCGGCAATTTCCTCGAGCTCCTTCTCCGTGAGGCCGTCGGCGTGGAATGTGACGAGTCGGTCTGCGTGGACTGTGGCGACGCACTTCGACACGAGATCCATCACCTTGTAGGTGTTGGGGTGATCGCCCTTCCCCCTCCATGCGGAGCGGTCCGCGCAGAGGCGGGAGTAGCTTGGTCGGCGGCTTGCCCGGGTATCTCAGCAGGACGTAGGTTTCGTTCTCCCAGGCCCGTGTGCTGTCCGAGGAGCCTGCAGCCTTGTTTACCTCGTAGGCTTTGACCTTGATCGCGGCAAGTTGTTGGAGCGACGTGACGTGGGCCTGGAAGCGGACGATGTCGTCGGCTTCGACTGAGCCCGGCTCGAGCATCTGGGTTGCGTTGGTCAGGGCGTCGGGCGCGACGCGCAGCATGGTTGACTTGCGTCCGAACAATAGTTCGAAGGGGCTGAGGCCTGTGGTGGAGTGGCGGGTGGCGTTGATAACGTGCTGGGCGATGGGCAGGTATGCGGGCCAGTTGTCGTCGCGGGCGTCCAGCAGGAGCGCTCTTAAGCGTCTCATGACGGTACCATTCAGGCGTTCGACTACGCCGTTGCTGGCCGGATGATATGCCGTACTGAACCGGTGCTTGAGGCTCAGTCGCTCGTTCATCTCCTCGACTAGGGCATTCCTGAACTGTGTACCTTGGTCAGACTGGAGCTCGGCCGGGACGCCGAAAGTCGCCCAGATCTCCAGCAATGCGGCTGCTGCCTCGGCTGCGCTCGTTGACCGTGTGGGCTTCAATATGGTGAACTTCGAGAACACGTCCACCACCGTGATGACGTACTTGAGACCGTCTCTCTCGGGCAAAGGGCCAATGGTGTCCACCTGCACCGTCTCGAATGGGCGGATGCGCTGAGTAGAGTGCCACTTGATCGGCTCCTTGCGGGCTGGCTTTGTCTTGCGACAGATTGGACACTGGCGTAAGGTCGCGCGGACGTCATCCGACATGCCTGGCCACGTGACACCGGACTGCTTCAGATTGGCGATGGTCTGGTCTGGGCCGACGTGGCCCTGTGCACCGGCGTGCGCCCTGGTGATCTGCTCTTGGCGCGTCGTGGTGACGTGGTCGATCGAGCAGCGCACCTCGTTCTTGCGCTGAGATGATGGCCGCGACAGTGCGTCGGCTACGAGGTTCTGCGCTCCAGCTATGTGTGTGACGTTATACGGATACTCTGTCATGGTGAGTCGCCATCGTGTCAGTTTCTTAGTGCCGTCCTCGTCTGTCTTCCTGAGTAGCCATATCAGATTACGATGGTCCGTGCGAAGCTCGAACGGCTTCAGCTTGAAGAGGGGGGAAAACTCTGGTCGCGTTACACAATAGACAATGGCGAAAAGCTCCTGTTCCACCGTGGACCACCGTTGCTGGGTCTCGTCGAGGGTCTTGCTGTAGAAGGCGAGTGGGACCTTCTCGTCACCCTCGCCCTGCCACAGTACACCACCGATGGCGGTCGACGATGCGTCGGTCTCGAGAGTCCACTTTGCACTCAGGTCTGGGAGCGCGAGGGCGGTGTGCTCGGCTACTAGGGTCTTCATACGGGCGAATGCTTCGTCCTCAGTGGCAGTCCAATCGAGGGGGGGCCGACTTCTGCGGCGATCCCTTTAGGAGGGCGTTGAGCGGGGCTGATGCGTGGGCGAGGTGTGGGATATAGTTTGACAGATAGTTGAACTTGCCTAGCGTGCGGCGCAGCTCCGTTGTCGTCGTTGGGGGTGTGAGGTCCTGGATGGCTGCGATACGTGAGGGGGAAACCGACCTGCCAGACTCGTTGACTATAAACCCACAGACTTCAACCTCCTTCATGCCAATGGCACACTTGTCGGCGCGGAGTTTGATATCGTAAGCTTCCAACTGGTCGAAGATCTGGGTGAGGGTCGACTTGAAATCCTGAATGGAGCGGGCGTACGCAAAGATATCGTCGATATAGGCTCTCGAACCGTCGATACCAGCGAGCATCTCGTCCATGGCTCGCTGGAACTTTGCTGGGGCGTTCTTCAGCCCGAATGGTGTACGTAAGAACTCGTAATGCCCGCCCGGGACGGTGAATGCGGTGAGCGGGATGCTATCGGTTGCCATGTTCTGCTGCCAGTATCCGCTGCGCAGGTCGAGCGCCGCGAACACGGAGCATCCGCTCGCCTCGTGTACAAACGATCGGATGTCCGGCGTGGGGGTACAGGTCGTCGATGGTGGCGTTGTTCAAGACGTTGTAAGCGATGCAGAAGCGGTCTTCGCCGCTCTTCTTCTTTGCCATGACGTGCGGGCTAGAGTGCGGACTTTGACTCTCTCGGATCACGCCCTGGTTGAGCATCTTGTCGATCTCCGCGAGGGCTGAGTTTCCCGGATCACCCTTCAACGGCCTGGGTCGGGCCCTGGGTGTAGGGCGGCTTGGATCGACGACGATCTCGTGTGGCGGCATCCTGCTGCCATCCGGAGGTAGAGGGCCAAACACGGCCTTGCGCTCGCGAAGGAAGTCGGTCAGCCAGGCAGCCAGCTCCGGGTTCTCTTCGGTCGGCAGCTTAACCTTGCGCCACTCTTCCTCGGGGTCGACTTCTTCTGTTGTCGAGTCGAGGTAGGGGTGCTGTCCCAGGCCGTCGTCGTCATCGATCGGGTCAGCGGACGGTATTAGTAGCCGGTCGTTCAGCAGGAAGCCGAGGCGGCGGAGCAAATCGCGTCCAATGAGGACCTTCTTCCTCTGGCCCTTCGTGACCATGAGCAACGCAGTGGTGGTCACGGTCTTTCCGTCGACACTGGGGAGGGTCAGCGAGACCTTGGCGGCTTTGCCAGTGGAGATGATATCGTCCCCAGCGCCGAGAAGTTCGACTGAGGTCGGTATCAGGGTCACGTCGGGGATCGCTGCGAGGGCAGGGGCTGATATGACCGACGTGCAAGCGCCGATGTCGAACTTGACGTTCATGTGCTGGCCGTTGATAACAGCCGGGACCTTCACCGGGTCCTTGTCGAGTATGATGTCCTCGATCTCGTAGACTTCGTTCTCCAACTCCGAATGAGACGCTTCATCCGCGTCAAACACCTCATCGACGCGGCGCGGGTTCTTCAGGGTAGACGAGGGGCGGAGGTCCATGCGGCCGGCCCGGCGATCCGACTGTTGGTGACTGGTGGGCGCCACAGGGCGTGCGCGGTTGCCGGGCTGCTTTTGCCGCTCTTCGGGTCTGCGTTCCTGACGCTTCTCGGTCTGTGGCTGTCGTTCTTGGGCCTTGTAAGCCTCCCGTCTGATGAGGAACCTGCAGTCCTTCGTCTCGTGGTGCGGGTTCCAGCCATGCTGTGTGCAGTATCTCGTGTGGGAAGGAGGCATGCGGAACTTGGTCTTGTCCCTAAACTGCTGGAACGGATCGCGACCATCGAGCCTGCGAGCGAGCGGCTTCCTGCCTGAAGTGCCCGACGCCTGCTCGTTGTTGTCGGCTTGTGGGCTGGCGAGTCTGAAGGCACGCCATGGGATAATGATGTTCTCGTCGTGATCAACATCCAAGTCGCGTAGTTTGTCGAGAAGTTCGCTGATCTTGTCGGAGTAGTCCTCAATCTCTTCTTCGTATACATCCTCG
The DNA here is from genome assembly GCA_019828565.1 of Carpediemonas membranifera. NCBI lineage: Eukaryota > Fornicata > Carpediemonas > Carpediemonas membranifera. The sequence continues at coordinate 451,823 of JAHDYR010000062.1, read as the reverse complement.
GCTTCTTTGGAGAAACCTCTAGTGGCGAAGTCCCGAATGATCCGCTCGAGCAGTTTTGCGGAGATGGTGGGGACGTCCTTGATGTCTGGGTTGAGGGCGCTTATGAGCTTACGTGCCTTCTCGACGGCCGTTCGGTGCCGGGGCTCCGGACCGTATAGCGTGATGTTGTCGAGCTTTGCCTTGAGGAGCTTGGCTCTTGCGCCCGGGTCCGTACTAGTCAAGAGGGTATATGCGAGGTAGGGGGCGATGGAGGTCGCCTCCTTGGCGAGGAAAGCGTAGACGTCCCCGCCATCGAAGACTGGCCAAGCCGCCGAGGAGGGGGCGGGCTTGGTCTCCTCGGGCACTGGGGGCATGTACACGAACGCCACCGAGACGTCTTCGCCGTCCGGGCCGGTCAGGTTGCCAGGCCGTGCGACTGTCTCGACGTTTGCGATGTCGTGGTCGTCGGTCAGCTGGGTGAAGAAGTCGCAGGCCTTCTTGCCGCAGTCAGTCAGTATCTGGGGATGTTGAGCTTCAAGGCACTCCCGGGTCATTGCTGTCAGGGTGGGGTCCTTGTGCTTAGCTGCACACTCGCTACAGGCGGCGAACGTGGCTTTTCTTATGGTCTTCTGTACCTCCTCTACCCAGATGGCGGTGAGGTTGTCGGTCTTCGTTGTACGGGCTCGTGCCGCAGTACTGGCAGAGCTTGTGTTCGCCGCGCGGCGAGCATCGGAATCGGACAGAACGGTTCGTTGTAGGTCCTCGAAAGTGTCAAAAAGAGTGGTTGGGCGCCACTGGGCGCGAAGTTTTTCTGTTGTCTCGGGGGACAATGCCCTAAAGAACGAAATTGGATTCTTCTCGTGGGGCATCGCCGAGAGGTACTCCTGGAGTGCTCTCTCGACGGCGAACGGGGTGTCAATTGTAAGAGTCTTCATTTGAATCGGCAGTATCGATACTGTGCCGTGCTAGGGCCCAGAAATATGATAAAGACTGTTTTACGAATTCCGCAGGTTAAGGGCACACCATGCTGACGTGTCGCTTAGCTCTAGGATGACCCTGTACTTGCCGTCCTCTTGCTCGTAGGCCACTCTGGTGACCGGGCCTTGGTTTGCCGGATCCCATACCTTGTCGTAAGGCACGCCTTCTACGGCCTCGTCTCCATGAGCCCCTGATACCAGTATGAACGACCCTTCGGCCTTCTTGACGCTGTCCCTGTCTACATCCCATTCGATGGGCCCATCTTCCTTCGGCTTGAGGATCGCCGTCTCGATGTCCTTCTCAGATGGCCATCTTGCCATGCCAGTGAAGCCCGCTTTCAGCGTCTTGGGCTCCAGTGCCTGTGCCATGTCCTTTGCTTCCTCGTCTCTGGGGTTGAGCGCCTCTGTGAGCATGTAGAAAAGGTCGCGGAGGCCGTGGATGCCGCATGGGTTCCTGAGGATGATGTCCTTGTTGTCAGTGACGCCGGTTGCGAAGAGGATGCGTCTGGCGTTCATGATTACTTCCTTGCGTCCTTTGGAGTTCGCATTGAGCGACTTTCCTGTAAACTTGCCTGTTCTACGAAGAAGTAGGGTCCTTGAATCGTTCCTTTCAGCGAGGAAGCTGTCCAGTAGTTCCCTGATGTCCTCCCACTGCTTCTGCGTGGAATCCCTGATCCTTGTCGGTATTTCTACCTGCATTGTTGAGTGCAAAATTTCTCCCCTTTTCCTAGTCCATAAACTGGGTCGGAATTTTTGGGTCCGAAAGTCGGGCCACATGTACATATCCGGGTGAGGTCTCCGTCCAGGCCTTCCAGTTTCTCCCATTGTCCATGCTCCGTACTATATAGGCCATTCTTTCCAAAAAGGCGCGGTCCTAAAAATGCGTCGCCCTTTTCTGAGTAGCGGGGCCTTTCTGTGTAGTTGTTGTTGCTTTGTTCGTAGTCTCCTTTTAGCCCCTATCGACGGCCCCTGTTTCCCTTTTTGTGCTGCCCTTCCTTCCTTGTGGTCTTGACAAAACCATGTAGCCGCCGGTGCTAGCACTGGCCCTCGACGGTTGTTTTCCTTTTCCTTGTAAACATACGTTCCATGAAGACACTTTGATTCCTTGGTATGGGCGTGGAGCTCCCACTCGCGCCCAGCGGTATGCCCTGATAGCAACCCTTGAATGTTCAGACAGGAGGCCAAGGCCGCTCCTTCTGAGCTCCATGGGGCACTGCCCTATCCATATAGGCCAGGCCTGTTGGTCCTTGTCCATCCATGATCGAAGTGTTTCCACTTTGCTGAAATCATTGGTGAACTGACTCCGCAAATGAATCCGGCGGCCTGGTCGCGCTGGCAGCTCGCTCTGTTGGCCGGTGCCGACGAGGGTGACAGCGGTCTACCCTTCCCTTCTCTATCAACGGCGAAGGATGACGCGCCCAACTTTGTGGCGATTGAGAAGAAGGCCGGCATGCTTGGGGCCTGGCTGGTTTAAGATAAATGTGATATTGGATGGATAAGGTGATGTTGCTGGTAACACTTCTGACTTGCGCATTGCAGGGAGCCATAAACGTGCGTCAGCTCCTGGGCTGAAGGCTGGTCGGGTGTCAGAGAGATGATCTCCGCAAATGAATCCGGCGGCCTGGTCGCGCTGGCAGCTCGCTCTGTTGGCCGGTGCCGACGAGGGTGACAGCGGTCTACCCTTCCCTTCTCTATCAACGGCGAAGGATGACGCGCCCAACTTTGTGGCGATTGAGAAGAAGGCCGGCATGCTTGGGGCCTGGCTGGTTTAAGATAAATGTGATATTGGATGGATAAGGTGATGTTGCTGGTAACACTTCTGACTTGCGCATTGCAGGGAGCCATAAACGTGCGTCAGCTCCTGGGCTGAAGGCTGGTCGGGTGTCAGAGAGATGATCTCCGCAAATGAATCCGGCGGCCTGGTCGCGCTGGCAGCTCGCTCTGTTGGCCGGTGCCGACGAGGGTGACAGCGGTCTACCCTTCCCTTCTCTATCAACGGCGAAGGATGACGCGCCCAACTTTGTGGCGATTGAGAAGAAGGCCGGCATGCTTGGGGCCTGGCTGGTTTAAGATAAATGTGATATTGGATGGATAAGGTGATGTTGCTGGTAACACTTCTGACTTGCGCATTGCAGGGAGCCATAAACGTGCGTCAGCTCCTGGGCTGAAGGCTGGTCGGGTGTCAGAGAGATGATCTCCGCAAATGAATCCGGCGGCCTGGTCGCGCTGGCAGCTCGCTCTGTTGGCCGGTGCCGACGAGGGTGACAGCGGTCTACCCTTCCCTTCTCTATCAACGGCGAAGGATGACGCGCCCAACTTTGTGGCAAGGGTAATGTTGGGGGAGGTGTTCTCGAGCACGTGATCGTACTTCCTCAACACACTTTTATTCACTCACCCTTGTTAACCACCCGAGCAACGGGCTAACTGACCACATCTGAACACGTAACGAAGCACGTACGCCGACACGTCAGACACTGACTCAGGTCCACAGCCTGAACGACATCACTGTGTCACCGAGGGGGAGGAGATTAGACGTATAAATTTGACGATATCTTTTACATCACTCATCTCGGCAACGCTTGTCAGAGGAACTCGGCGGTCCACACAGGGTATTAAAAAAATGTTCCCGCTTGTCTTTGGACTTGCCAAGGTCGGTAACAAGTGTGTTCAACTCATGGATCACGATCCCATGGTGGTCTAATGAATCTTTCAGCTGCTTGAACTGGCCGAATAGAGAGCAAATCAAGAAAGTATGACAGGGGTTTTCCGCCATTATGTCCGAGATCAACGATTCCTTCATCTCATCGAGCTGCTCGACCCATGCAAAGTCCCAGTCAAACACGAGGAACATTGGCTTGGAAGTGTCCGCCAAGTCCTTCCTCACGGCGATGTTGGGAACCCGCGCGTCACGGTGAAGGAAGCAGTATTTCTTCTTATCAAAATCGAACACCTTGAACAGATGGCTTCGCATGCACTCCATGAACTCTCGCACTCTCTTGGGCTGCTTCAAAAGCTCTTTCAGCCTGAGCGCGGCAGCGGGGCCGATCAGGTATTCCTTAGACAAGTTGGGTTGCTTGAGACAAACGTGACTGTGAACTATGGAATCGAAATCCGGTGGATGACATGCTGATAACCTGCCATCCCTACGTACGACGAAGAACAGCTCATACGAGAACTTGCCCACGAAACCGGCCACCGCGGTCAGAGCTGCAACACCGAGGCGTTGGTTACGAGCAAGGTGGGGCATGGCGCCGGGGCAAAAATGTGCGCGATCGATTTTCCAGACTGACTCGTTGGCGATGTAGATGAATGAGTTGGACGTCATAACGAACTCCTCGGTGGGGTTCTCGGCGGGGTTCTCGGCGTGGACGAAACTGTGCAGGATCTCTGGGAAAAAGCGAGTCCAAGGTGTGGAAGGCGTATTGGCGCTCAATTCCGTAGCCAAAGCTTTCGCGTTGCAAACGACCGCAGGGAATAGCTCATCCAGCATGGCGGTCGAATCTGAGACATCTCGACGGATTCTATGAACGTTATCTCGAATCTCGCTGCTTGGGATGGCGAAGACACCGAGGTCGGTCACGGCTTCCATGTCGAACGTGATTGCATAGTCGGGGTGGCAAACGCAAACAGTTGAATTGCTGAGCAATGCGGGCGGGAACTTGCTGTCAGCTGCCTTCTCGGGGAATTGTGAATGGACAGCGCGGAGGGTGCACTCTGTCAGGTGTGCCGTATAGAGCGCCGCCTGGAAGCAAGCATTTCTATCGGGATTTGTATTGGAAGACTTTGACACCTTAAGCTCGCATAGATGAACAAAGTATCCAAACCTGAGCTTTGGCAGCTCGACAGCAACCACGACGTCTGCCTTGGAGTTGGCTGTGGCGAACAAAGTTCCAACCTTCAGGACCTTGCCGATTGTGTCGAAGCTGTTGCTACAGAACATCGAATCTGACCGCTCAGTCAGAACAGGCATGCCTGACCGAATGAAGTTCTGCATCTCCTTCTGGCCGAGGACAAACACCTTCGCCTTAACATCATCCCCATCGTGCCGAAACTTGTCTTTCACTGCCTCTTGCAAATGCTTGGAAAACTGCGTCTCCTGGGCGAAACTACAAGAGTCCTTGTCTTGTGAGCTGAACATGACCTTAGTAACAGATCCTTGTGAGTCCCAAATGATCCCCGGACCTGCCGCACCCGAAGGTTGCTGCGTGGAGACCCCGCTGCTTCTTTCCATGTTCTTGTGTGTGGTGTGGAGTTGTGCCCAAAATGATGGATGGAAAAAAAGTGACTCGCGCAAGTCGACAGCGAAATAAACAACTGTTTGGAACTTGTTGGGTGCCTAGAGACATCCACCACAATCTCGGCCGAATCTGAATCGATCGAAGCACGTACGCCGACACGTCAGACACTGACTCAAGTCCACAGCCAGAGCGACACCACTGTGTCACCGGGAGGAGGAGACGATACATCAACCACTGACTCGGGTCCACGGTCTGGGGCGACCGCGGTGTCAGCGGGAGGGGGGATATTAGTAGGAGCGGTCACCCGCGCCTGCTGAGGCGTTGACACAGAGGTCCAAGTCAGTCGAGTCATTCTCGAAGACGATGGCTGTTCAGGACGCCTTTCAGCGGCTGGACGCCTGCATTAACAATGTCGATACTGAGATTGCTAAGCTGAACGGCATGGTGCTTACCGACGAGGAGATAGATGCCCGCCTCGCATGGATGGACGCTTCTCGCGCTCGCCTCGCCGCCATGCGCTCTTTAGCGCCCAAGAGCCACAGAGACGTCCAGCTTGGTGCAATGATTAGCTTGAATTCCCTTGTCTCGAGCGACTACGATGATTTGCCTGGTGACATTCCCACTCTCATGCGAGAGGCCTTCACCCGCGAGTTCGGCGAGGAGTTCCCGGACGAAGACAGCGATGCCAGGCAGGCCACTTCCGAGGAGACCGTTAGAACGCTCTTGGCCCTCGACCTCCACCATCGCCATCAGCTTTGTCAACAGGATAGTCACGTTTCTCTCGCACGGCCCCCCGCTGTCCATGAACGTCGAACTCGCACCGGGACAGGAGCTCCCGGTCGCCCTGCACACGCTCAACCAGGGCGCGGTGTGGGCGTGTCTGCTGGGTGGCGGGGCCAACCCTGACCTCAAGCACAGGCTTAACAGAGAGATCGACAGAGAGATCTTCACCGCCGAGGCCAAGTGCCTCTGGTTCCTCTGCCGCAAGTTCTTCTTCTCATGGAAAATCAATCAGAATGCTATTATCACCGCATGTACATGGGCCGACTCTTCATGCTCGACATCATCGACTATGCAGGACATGGCCCTGAAATTATCACTGGCAATATCTTTATCAGCGATGACGAGAGCGAGTCCATTTTCGCCTTCACCAGGGCCAGGATTCCCAGAGCCCTCGAGGTCTACAGCAGCAATATTACCCACATCGCCAGGACGCCCAAGGGGCTGGGGGGATAATAACTATTGTCAGCTGGGGTTCGGGTCATCTTCTTCCCTTTTCGAGTTCCTCGACCCGACCCGCCTCACCTTCCCCGCATGCCTGGTCGCCGAGCTCGAGACCAGCCTGCCCCCCTGGGAGAAGCACAGGATGGCGACAGATGTGTCACTGGAACACAGACGGGCATTTATACTCACCCCAGACGGCACTGTCATGGCGGGCTGGAATGCGACTTGGTATGTCGGCCCAGTCGAGATAGACGATTACCGCTTCCACCCAGTCGCCGTGCCCGCTGGCTTTGTCCCAGATCACATCATGCATACAGACAACGACACTGTCATCCTCACCATGGGCGATCGGCGGATGATCGGCGGGAACAATGCTCATGGCGAGCTGGGACTCGGGCACAAGAATCGGATGACTGGCTTCGTCGACCTGCCCTTCAGGGTCGACCGGATCATGGCCCCTTATCGTGACTGCAACCTCTTCCTCAGTGGCCGCCAGCTGCTCTTCGCTGGGCGAGTTCCCAATCTTATCGTCCAGTCGGGCCTGCTGCCAGGATGCCGCGAGCAAGGCATGTGTCTCAAAGCAATAGCGCTCCGGTTCCCACAGAGGGTCAAAGGATTCTTCACACCCAACGGCTCGGGCCTGACCTGGGTCACCGAGGGCCAGACCCATCTTTGTAAGTATCGCGGTGAACCGTTCATCATGACATTTGAAGCGAATGCAGGCAGTAATCACATCCGTGATGACTACTATCGCGACCCGTCCGGACAGTGGTTTTGGGTGTCACGTCGCTATGGGAAAGTATCTGTGGCCAAGATCAAGCCGCTGTCAACTTTAGATATGCAGGAGATAATACCTGTCGACCCGTGGACGCCGGACGAGACGGGCATCTGAATAAAAGCCGCCGTTTTCAGACTCACTGGGTATGAAGTGAGGCAGAGACACAGATGAACTCACTGAATTCCTGTCGCCGGCACCCGTCCAGGGCCCCTCTAAACGGAACCCTCCTCACATCGCCATGATGTGATTGGTCGACTTTAACTTATGGTTAATATTTCTTTACACTCACATGAACCACTTGACAACGTGCCAGCGGATGAGCACAAAGCCCGTCCAGCCAAGGACACCGAACCCGACAACATGACCCAGGGTAAAGGACGTCCGCAGAAGCAGCCAGGCCATGGGACGAAGCCACTCAACCCAACGAAGTGCAGCCAGACCTACGAGAGCTCCCAATATGACCGCAGGACGGTGAATCATTAGATACGACTTGAGATAGACAGTGATAAAGACTACGCGGACGGAAAGGGCGAGAATCTGGAACTCGACGTCGACCACAGAGGTAAGGATGAATCGTGACATGTGGAGAGCCCATGTGACAAAGTTGGATGGGATCTGAATCTCCGACTCGGTCGAGTCAGCGGGGTCAGGTAAGTCGGCGGCCTCGGAGTCGGCGGCCTCGGGCTTGGCAGACTTGGAGGTCTCATCCTGCTGTACTTCTTCTTCTTCTTCGTCGTTGTCGTCGGCGGGGCGGGTGATGTCACCAAAGAGGACGGCGTAGTCCGCGTCAGGTCGGTCGAAGAGCATGTGGAGGCGCTTGACAGCGGCACCGAACGGGATGTTACCGAGGGGATCAATGCTGGCGACGTTATCGGTCTCTGGCTTCGAGAGTATTCTGCGGCGCTTCTTGTCGATGAAATACTTGACCCAGCAGACCGCCACGGCCACCAGCACAAGGGTGAAGCCGAGCCAGCCGACCTTGGCAGCTACGCCAAGGAGCTTGAGTGCCAGACGGAGGGGACCGCGGACAAACCACCATGTGAGCCGGAAGAAGAGGCGGATCTTCTCAAGGACGAACTTCACAATGGTCACAAGCCAGAAGATCACCACGAATGCAGCTACTTTGTGCTCACCAGCGATCTTGTTCAGGGCGGCGGCGGTGAGGCCCTTGTTCTCGAGGTATTCTTTGGCGTACTGCTGAGTGCCCTGAATAGTGTCTTTAGAAGTAGCAAGGCCCTTGATCACATTGATAGACATTCTGGTAGCCAAGGTTTGGTGGCCATCTAGGGACCTGAAGCCCTGGGGGAGAGCGGGATGGTACTGGGGGGCGTTGTGGACAGTTTTGTCACCACTGAACAGGCTGCTGATGCTAGGATACAGCGCAGCCTCCCTGTGAGAGGTCTGCAGCCTCAGCATCGCTTGCCGATAGCTATCGGTCATCTTTTCTGGTGCTTTGTTCTCTCAAGATCTTGGGTTGTGGGGCAGTTTTGCCCAGCTTTCTCCCCACCGAAGTCGGGTACACGGTGCTCTCCACTCACGGGCTGCGGTGTTGATCATTCCCAACTCTCACAATTAGGTCGCTCCCAGCGGGCAATTTCATCTTTGAGACCAGTCGATACTTCGTATGCAAATCATGGTAATCCGTGCACTAGACCGCGCTACAAGTTGGTACCGTCAGTCCGTTAGATGTGCTGCGCAGGATTAGAATTGTTGAGTCTGAACCGTGTCAAACCAACTGTGATCAATCCGCGGCCGGATGGCTCCAACATCCCAATGTGCGCGTCCAAAGCTGCCGCATTCCTAGTTTCTGCTGGAGCGAGAACCAAGATCCCGCCCAGAACCGTCGCTCTTACCATCGCCGACGCCCTCATGTCCGCTACCCTTCTGGTGTACGACAGGTGGGCCGTCAGACTGAACCTGTTCAGTCCTCTGGAGTTCATCCCAGGGGGGTCGACAGCTTAAGTCACCTTTACATGAATCCTCCACATAAACCCTCTAAATACCACATTAGAATGAGCCATAATCTGCACTTCCGAGAGCTTAGAGAAACCTCGACAGTTGCGTCTGATGTCCACTAACCCTAAAGCATACCCTCTCGCTTCTGAGCAGCTCAGCAAGCAGATCATTGATCTCGTTTCCCAGGCTTCCAACCTGAACCAGATCAAGAGAGGCGCTAACGAGTGTTTGTTCCCCATTCCCCTGTTTTACGCAGCTACCAAGGCTCTCAACAAGAACAAGGCCGCTTTCGTCATCCTTGCCGCCGATGCTGAACCCCTCGAGATCGTTCTCCACCTCCCCCTTCTCTGCGAGGACAAGAACACTCCCTACGTTTTCGTCCCTTCCCGCAACGTCCTTGGCCGCGCCGCTGGCGTCACCAGACCCATGGTCTCCGTTGCCATCCTCAACATCGAGGGCTCGCAGCTTGCCAGCCAGGTTGAGACGATCAGAAACGAGATCGACAAGCTTTTCGTTTGAGCATGTTAGCGCGAGGAATAAACGCTTCGGATAACGCGATAATGAGCTGTGCGCAACCTTTGCCGCCCTTTTGACGAAATGGCAGGCTTGAGCTTCGTTCATCCGGCGCGCACTGTTGCCCGCCGACATGAACTTCGAGGAGGAAGAAGCTAGGTTCGAAACTGAGCAGTTGGAAGCGCAGCCCACAGAGCAAACTAAGCCCAAGCGCGTGAATCCCCGTCAGATCAACATTCTTGACCTCGTAGACCGCGACAAGGGCCTTGCAGGCCTCTACAGAAGCTTCAAGGACTTCAAAATCCCAGAGAGCGTTGAAGGTCATGAGATATCCTTCATCAATAACTTTGTAGATCAGTACCTAGCGTGGGGGCGCCATCTCTACCCCGCCATGGACGAAGGCGAGTTCCTCCTCAAGCTCGAGACCAGGGCCCGCAAGCACGACGCTCGGTCACACATAGACCTACTGAAAGACTCCGGACCATTCCTTGAGGCTCCTGTTACCGACATGCCAGGCGCTGACCTCGAAAACTTGGACCTCGCCGGCCAGGCATTCAGTGATGCCGGCGACTTCGGAGTAGACGAGAGAGACGTCGACATCGACATCGAGAGGGACCTAGGCCCCCAGCCGGAGGAGACAGTGACGATGACGGCCAGACCGGATGATGTTCCTGACTTTGACGAGATGCTTGACATGGAGGACCTGTGAGGCGGTAGTGTTATATATTAGCGTTACATGGATGATAAATGTTCAGAGTGTGGCTCATTGGGCTGGGTGCATGTGGTGATGGATAGTTGGAAAGGAGTTAAGATAAGAATTTAGTCGAGAAAACACCAGCTTAGCCAAACAACCGCCAGTCATGCACCGTGATGGACGCGGCGATGCCCCTAGCAATATCGGGGATGTCGGTGGGATCAGCACTCATCGCTGTGATCAAAAGATCAGTGTGAACAGCGGGCATGCGGACAACGATCATCTCCATGGTGATCTTCTTTCCATTGACTGTCTGAGAGCCCGAGCAGTCTGCTATGAGAGCTCCTTGGCCCAGACGGGTGGGAATCGATTCGTCGGCCATTTCAAAGATGGCTGTGAGCGTGTAATCCGGCGAGAGATTGATACGAGCGAGCTCCTTGAAGTGTTCAACGCATGTTTCATTGGTATCAGTTGTCGGAAGCATCTCGTTGAGCTCAATGATGACGCTTCTTTCCCGCTCGTACGACATGAGCACGTGCTGGTGGTCTGGAACCTCCCGGACCTCCGAGACGTCTTTAAACTCCTTGGGGATGATCGCACTCATCATCCCGCCATACAACGCAACCTTTTCTGCCGCCATCGCGTCAAGGACACCTGGGACTCTCGCGACTCGATTGCCTGTCATGAAGAAGGTAGCCGCTGTAGACGACTCTCATCGTCATAGCAACCCTCGTATGGCCATATTTCTGTTGTCTTGAATGCCGACTCCTGGACCCATCACCAGGCATCGTTCTCCAAATGAAGCATTTGCTGCTCCTGTTGGCAGCATGCATTGCCCTCACATACTGCAGTGTTTCCCCATACGAGAAACTTCAGTGGCAAGCCGAGGTCGTTGACTGTAGCTCACCAACAACGAAAACATGGCTTTTCCCAGGACGCAGCAGCATGTGCCTCAAAGTTTTCATCTCCTCGCACACTTTCAACCATACACGAATGGAAGACGAGGCCGAAGACATCACCGCGATGTTTTCAGCCCGCGGTGAGCGTCCCAGCATCGATATGGAGGACGGCATCACCCTCACAGAGGTTCCCACGACGTACAACCGCGCCACATACTGGCTGTACACGATCACCGCCCCTAACGCCGGTGTCTTCACCGGCACGATCTCTGGCACACTGAACAGTTCCTCTCGTATCCTCGTCAACCGGCTAGTTATCCCAGTATCAGCCTTCCTGACCCACTCTGGCACGCGATACACCTCCCCCATCGGCATCACCGCGAGTACGATGACCAGTGCGCCCACTTCACTCTCGATTCGACGGGACCCTGACTCGCCCCTCGCCATCGGTCTGTTCAACCCTGGTGGGCTTAATACGGAGTTTATCATAAGTCCTCTGGCGTTCAGGGAGTGGGAAGACGGGACCTACTCGAAGATGCTGCTCAAGCCGAAGATGACTGACGCTGTCTTTACCGTAGGAACCAATGTGTGCGACGGGTCGGCTGACACTGGCATATACGACGCCGTGGACGCCGTTACCCGCTTCGTCATGGCCACGCACGCTGGTATCGTCGAGTACGACGTGACCACTGCGTCATACTCGATTCTATCCTCGTCTTGCGCCAAGAAACTCAAATACGTCAATTACACTGGCAACTCGTTTATCATGGCCACAGTGGTCTCGGACGACGGAGTAGACCTCCAGGTCTCGTCGAGTGAGGGTGCTCAGTTCGTATCTCTCGGTTCCACCGCCAGCGATGATACATTTTCCGCACTTTTAGGCTACTCTGTGACCGGCACCACTGTCGTTGATGCCGCCTTGGTCTCTGATTCGATCAGGGCAGTTGTCAAGGCTAACGACGGCACTGCCGATAGATACTATATCGAATCGATATCAGATAACGGGGCAACAACGGAGATCGCGTTCAATTTCCCGACCGCTTTTGACTGTGACACCGACCATATCCTTCCCGAATATTCTGGCTCGGATACCGGATCCATTATCCCAGATTTCACCGCGATTTATTCCACGATTTACTCTGGCGACTATGTAACAGCAGTCGGCAACACCATCCTTGCCTCCTTCGACGGCCTCACGTGGCAGTGCCTCGGCCAGCCCGTCGGCACGGAGGTTAAGACGTTCGTCTCATCCGTCTACCCCTACCACGCTTTCATTGACGACCTTGGGCACATCCAGAGTGGCCAGCCCCGCTCTCCCTTCCTATCGTCCGGCTATGCGTCGAAACACACGGGGGAGAGCAGGATGGTGACTGCGGTCGCTGATCCATCATTTGCACTACACCCTGTTGTCGTGTCCCTCGAGCCTGACGGGACATCGATCCCCGGAATTGTGGTCGAAGATACCGTGCTTACGCTCATATCACAGTATCTACTGAGAGATCTGGACGCTATCTGTGCAACCCCCGGCATCACTATCAACTTCCCCGACGAGCCGGCGCTGACTCGAACAAACGCTGAGCCTGTTGCCGACTCAACGGGCATGTTCTCTGCGCCCAACGCCATCTACCTCGACCGCGGCGACAGCTACACATTCACCATTGCCACAGAGATCCCCTCGATTGGCGCATCTGCTGTGGCGATCAGTGCGACCATTGTACGGCCGGACATCTTCTCCGTAACGCGTGTCAGGCATGCTAACGACACGCACGTGGTCGAAACCATCACCATCACCGAGCTCGACGACAGTACCCGCGAACTCGCGGAGCCAGGCAAGGAGCTTGTTGAAGACACCCTCACACTCTCATTCGACGGCCCCCCGGCAAATTGCGTCAGAACACTCCCCTTGCCGAATATTGCCGTCATGCTCTACAGTGGATGCCCACCAGATAAGATGCTCGTCTTCGATGAAGCAGGAACGTCCGATTGGGTCGATCAGGGATGCGACAGTCACGACGGCGTGCCATGCTTCTACTATGAGAACGCATTCAAGCCGCAGTTTTGGATTTATGACGCTGTCACGGACGAGTACACGGATTTCACCACGGCATACAAGTTCGAAGTCATCGGCGGCGGCGTCTCCTCCGTCTCCGACTTCTCTTCGTCCGAACTGGCCAATTATAACACCGAGTCCGACTCGCCCGTCTGGGTTGGTTCGGCAGACCCCATGTATCGCGAGTCAAACTCCATTACTTGGACATGCTCGCTGGGGTCTCCCTGCTTTAATGTATGGCCACGATACACGCCATGGGGTGGGTCGTTGGAGGATCTGATTCCATCGTCGCCGCAGTATTTTTTGAAGATTCAGGTAACTGGCGTGGATGACGGCGAAAATGTGAGCTACTGCAAGTTGTCAACTGATGTCACGATCCGCCTTCACGGACTCAGTCTAGAGTTCTTCATGGTGTTTTTGATTGTTTTGGTGGGTACGATCCTTCTCTGCTGTACGCTATGCGGCACCTTCTTGGTGTGCGGACGGACTAACAAGAAACGCGCAATGCTGGAGCTGGGGGCCAAGGAGAATATCATCGGGACGCATGACTGAGGCGAGTGTTGTAGTCGCTGGTGGCCCTGAACGGTAAACATATTAGTTTGATGTGTGACGGGATTGTCAAGCGCACATTGGTGTTTGACAGAGAAGGGTGCAGTCAACATTGCATCCAAGACATGATTACATGGCATAATGGCCCTCTAAAAGCATGAGCCTGACCGCCACACTGGATCTGACCCCAGTTGTGTCCAACCCGAGACAGCCGCTGCCCTCACTGATACTTCTTCCCTCTTCCCTCTCACCCCAGGTCAAGCCATCCAACCCGCCCCAGCCATTTACTCGCCACGCCACCTGTTGCCGCAGTAGTTACATGTGTATGTAACTGTCATGGGCTCATCGGCACTCCGGGTCTGCTGCTGCGTGTACGACACCTTCTTCTTGCCACAGCGGCCGCAAGTGATGTCAGTAGCCGCTGCACTGTTGAGCGAGGCAGCCAGCGCCTTCTGGTTCGCCAGGCCCATGTGGAATTCACGGTTTGCCCGCCGAACCTCGCGCATCTCGTCGTCAGCAAGGAGTTCGGGCGACATCTCAGTCAGATCAGTGGGTAACGTGCCGCCAGTGAGCACAGCGCGACGGAGCTCATCAACCTTCGGGTTCATCAGGTTCGAGATCACGCTGAGCACAGCCTCGCGATGTTCGAGCTTGGCCCGCTCGAACCTGTAGTTGAGGACGACGCGCTCCCATATAGCGGCCTCGATGAGCATCGCCAGGTCGGCAGTGTCGATCGCACGGATGAGACCGAACTCTCCAGCGTTCTCGGGCGACTCTGCTTCGAGAACCTGTTTCAGTACCGTATCAATGCCCTTGCGTCTGTTAATCCGATCCGTATCTGTGATTCTCTCGATATACGCGATAGCCGGGCATATATCGCGTGGGACGTTCATGAGCTTGACCCCGTGGAACGTGTTGTCGGGGTCGGGCCCGTTCATAAAGTTCATCACAAGGTCCTTCGTGAAGAACTGCGAGACTCGGTCGTTAGCCCCCAGCTTGTACTCAGAGTTCGGCGCTGTATCGGTCCGGTGCTCGCGGCTTGCAAGTGTAGGGCGGGGCTTGCCGCTTTCGTCCTCCTCTTCTTCTTCGGGCATCGGCTCCATGTCGGCGTCCTCGGGTTCCTGGTCAAGGTCCTCTTCGAACTCGTACTCGGGCTCTTGGTCCTCCCTGGCCTTGGCGGCTTCTTCGGCGGCCTCGAGGGCTTGGCGGCGGCGATCGGCTTCTTCTTGCTCGGCACGCGCTCTACGCTCGTCGTCGATAGCTCTGAATGCAACCTCCCACGTCTTCATCAGCTCACGGAGGCTGGATGCAACGTTCAGGAGTCTTTCATTCCCTTCGCGCTCGGGATCGCGCTTCACGTGCTCCTCTAAGTATTTCGCAGAACGGGCAAGAGAAGGACCGAGACTGTGCGTCCCCGAAATCATCGCATCATATAGCTCCTCGCCAATGACGAATTGCCTGCATACCTCCAATATATTGGCTGCAACGGGAAGAAGCGTCTCAAAATCAGCATCTGTGGGGATTTCACGTGGCTTTTTTGATCTCTTCTTGTCTATCGGCTGTTTTGCGGCTGCAAGCTGGCCAGATAATGTGATCAGACGGGCAACAAGGTCACCTTCTGCCATTTTCGCTGTGAGTACAGTGCACTTTAAGGAAAATGACAAATAAGGGCGGACAAGCCGCCCTTGTAGGCCTCTATCCCGAGTTTGAGCTAAAGCTACATTCACAGACCTCTGATCGCTGAGGGCGACTCGGCGACTTTCGTGGCACCTCGACGAAGACAAGAAGCACAATGCTTTCTCTCAAAGCATCGCAATTTATTGGACACAATGGCGCGTTTCAGCCATTCGGCCGGATTATCGCCGCTTTCCAGCCAGTGACATGTGTCGATTCGGCCTCTAGTTCTCTTACTCACTTTGGACGATTCAACTCGACGTTTCAGCATCACACATCACTCCACACTCTATCAACTGGCCTCTCCATCTTCTCTCGCGGCCTTGTTACGCACACAGCGCCCCCGGACACTGCTGCCACCGCTGAAACCCTCCCTGAGAACGTCTTTACGAGCATCTCAGAGGATTGGCTTGATGCGCTCACGTGCTGGCTTGAAGACAACGATCCCGGCTTCGAGGAGATCGAGTACCACGACGGTGTGCTTACCTTCAAGATCCCCGACGGCATGACCTTCGTCGTCAACCGGCAGACTCCCAACCGCGAGCTCTGGCTCTCGTCTCCCGTCCGTGGGCCGTCGCACTTCCAGTTGTACTCTGTTGATGGTAGGCCTGAGTGGATTGAGTCCAAGACTGGGAGTAACCTGCATGCCGTGCTCGAGGAGGACGTGTCGAAGCTCCTTGGGGTAGAATACCCTATTGTTATCGAGTAAACGGCGTAGGTGGCTGCTGGGTGGAATTGAATGCCTTGAATGCGATTGAGTCGAGCGTCAGGCACCATTCCGCCGACACCAGCCAATAATTAGAGCACAGGCTGTGTCAGACGATGCCCGTGCATGCACACTCGGTGTGGCTGGGGGAGGTTGACTTGGCGACTGCGTGGAGACGACGAGACGACGAAAGCATGCAGGCATCAAATGCGTCGTATGCCCCATTATCGCCTGGATACGCCGCTTTAATGATCCAGCGCTGGTGGAGGGAGTTCGGCATCGCGCCGCCAGCCCTCTCCGACGTCGGCAAGGATACTTTCGTCGTATACCCATTCACAACTCATGCAATCGATCCACACTTCACTATGCGTCGTTCTATGCTCTCTGTACAGTCAATGGGCCACTTTAAGGCCCATTCCGTGCTCCATCCCTTGAACGAGCCCCTTACCCTCTACCTACAAGCTGTCAAGCCGCGCCTCGAGGCTGCTCTCGAGGGCACATCATCCTTCATCGAGATGTTCGGTACCGCACACCGTCTGGACGCTTTCCTGAACGAGGGCGGGGTCATGGAGCACCTGGTGCTGGACTCACTCATTTTCATCCCGACTCTGTCGCTCGTGGCGCTCGTCCCTGGAGCAGGCTGGGTCGACATACTGCCCATGTCATCCCCAACTGATCTCTCAGTTCCAGAGGAGGCTGCTAGACACAGCATGAGGACCGTAGCCGACATGGGCTCGATCCTCTGCGCCGCACGGCTCCACCCAGCGCTCCAGGAGGCCTCGGCCATTGTATACGCCCAGCTAACTGTAGCCGGGTCGACCGTGACCATGGTAACGTTCCCCACCGCTTCCCCAGAGTGGGCGCCGCCTGCTGAGCGGGGCAGGGGTCACACCAACGAGGTCGCCCCACTAGTACAGGCTGTGTCGGCCAAGGCGAGGCCGTACGGCTCAGCACTGGCCCGTGCCGTGGGTGAATTGACCAGGGATCACGAGGTTAGGGTCCATGTTATGTGTCTTGACCCCAGTCGGCTGGTTCGGGAGAGCAGGCGCAGTCTTATTTACTATAGAGCGCTGCTTGAGAGGAACGTGAGGAAGCGGAGGCCTGGGGCGACCCTTTCGAGCGCGGTGTCTTCCCCCGCTTCGTTTGTACCGGCCGCATCGCTAGTTCGATCGGACCAGGGTGCCGAGCCCGGCGACAAGGCAGGGAAAAGTGAACCTGAGCCCGAGCCTGACCGTATCGACACCAACGACACTATCCCGCGTGTGAGTTCGCTGGTCATGTCGGTCATGGAGCAGTCGGGCAGTCTTGTGGAGGCTGAGCCCTTTGAACGGGAACGCGGTGTACTCCTGGGCGTCGCAGCAATCAGTGCGGCCCGAGAGCTGGCTGACACGGGCGTGGAGGGGCCCCACGGTCGCCTGCTCATGCATTGTGCCGGACTCGACGTCGACCCAGAGATTATCGCCCAATCGGCCGACCCGGCCGACCTCGTCATCCAGGCTGACCTGACTGGCGGGTTCTCTGCCCGGTCGCTCCCGTCGTTGAGTCGAATCATCGGAGAGGTGGCTGTGGGTCCATCACCCCCGCAGATCCTGGCGCTGCTCGATCAGCTGGCCACTCTTGTTGCGGGCTTATCTCGCCCGACTAGCGTCCTTGCTGGAGCCGTTGTGGACTTTCTCGGCCTTGAAGATGAATATGTTCCCGAGGAAGAAGAATCTTCTGCGGTACCGGAGATCATCAACGAGTCTCCAGCGAATGCCCAGGTGTGTGAGGCCAAGGACCAGGCGAGGACCCGGGCGGCCCGGCTCTGGGCAGTTGCAGGAGTCAGTGGTGTTGTTGGGCTTGTTGCTGTGGCACTGGCCTTGGTGCTGGCCCTGGGCCTGGACAGGTGAGACTGTACTTTACTCTAAACTGCGTCGCATGATGAAAGAGGGTGGGAGTCGAGCGCTACACGATGGGAGCAGGGAGAGAGTATGAAAGAATTGGAGCCTCGGCCCTCGCTTCCCGACTCATCTCTATCACCACTATCCAACTGTGAGCCATGGAGCGTTGTTGGGAGACCTAGGCTGGGCTCTGGCATGGTTATCGCTGCGCAGATCCGGCAAAACGAACCCTCTGCGAAGAAGGAAATGCCGCTCCTTTTTGGATATGAACGTCGCTGAAACACCATTACATGACGAAGCATGTCGTGCTCTCTGCTTTTTAGCCACGGAGAAGGCCTCTCTTGGAACTTCTCACTGCATCCACTGTCTGCTGGACAGAAGACTAGCTCCTTCGACTCTCCAGGCCCTCAAGGTCTACAGCTCGTCACTCCACGGCTACTACAGCCGTGTGCTGGAGACCAGCATCCTTTGTCTACAAAGAGATGACATCGTGTATGACCTCCCGACGTGCGCGCAGATCTTCAGCGCGGACTCGGCGTTCCCTGAAGAAGCACGAGACCGCGTGGGTATCCTGAACCGCGAAGCGAACTTCTGGAAGGGCTGCGCGGCTGCCACAAGCAAGGAGGGCATGCTTGGCGAGCTGATCTCAAGATTCTCCAAATCTCCGATATATCACGACCACTCTGATGTGACCCGGTTTTCAGCCGTCCTAGTCTCCCTCTACACCGTCCATGATAGCCCAATCACCCGAACAGTCTACATCCCGACCCTCGAAGTCCGCCCACTCGCCCTGGATGACGTCACACTGCCCGGCACGATCAGCGCGAAGAAGCCTGCCCTCGAGGTCAAGCAGTGGACTGTAGCCCACCTCCTCGCCCTGATTGACTCGGCGTGCACCTGGTGTCTTCCCGTGGTCCTTGCGGAGATGGTTGATGATCTCACAATGACAAGCATCCTGATCGACAACATCGCGTTCATAACAGCCCAGCCCGTGGCGTTCAAGTGCCAGGGCCTGACCATCACCCGGCGGCCTCAGCCAACCGGCCGGGTCAAGGCCGTGTTGCTCACTCCAGTCGAGCCTACACACTTTAAGCTCAAATCTAGACCGACTGGAAGATTCAAAGCGGTCACCCGCCATCTCCCGCGTGGCTATAAGTCCAAGAATGTCTGCCTACCACCCGTGTTCCCGGCTTCGACCCTTGAACTGCAGGCAGTCCATCCAAACTTTACTGCGACTGTGAATGGAGTCAAATGGGTCCTCCTCGCAAGAAAAGAACACGGGATAACATCACCAGCAGAGCCCAGGCGTGCCCTTGCTTGGCCAAGGCAGTGCGGGGCGGCATGGCAGGCGATGATCGACCACACCCTGACCTGCAGAGCAACCGTCTTCCTGCCCAACACCGAGAGCGTCGGCTGGGGCATCTACCGCAGGCGTAAGATGCTCCGTGATGCGACAATCGCGATGTCAGATGCGCCTATGATCGAGCGGGTGGGGCCACTGGCTCTCGAGCGGTTCAAGGGACTTTGTCGCGGTTTGTTCGGCAAGTTGCAGGCCGCTGATGAATTGGCTGATTATGTTAAGTGGGTGATGGACTCAATAAGATTCGATGTTGATCCAAAACCGTTTGATTCAATCAATCTTCCGAAAGATCTAGATATCACAGGATCTCCAGACGATCTGGTCGACGGCATCGTCCTTGTGACCACCGCCATTGCCCGCCACCGCTCCATGCCCTCTCGTGTCTGGCAGCAAGTGGTCCTAGCGTATCTAACCGCCACGTTTTCATGGTCAACCCCTCATATTCAGAATCTAGTCCGATTTATAGATACACACTCTGGATCGATGACTGATCGCGGACCCGGGCTGGCCGCGACCCAGCTCTGTCTTGCCCTCGCCTCTGTTCGACTCCACCAGCTGGCGACGATTACTGCTGCTGCATGCTACCAGAAAGATGCATGGATCCTCGCCACTGCGTGCCTCAGCCGGCTTCATATACCTCTCGATCAGCTCGTTTACTCGCTTATTTACACCCATTTCTTCTCTGTTTATAACGGGTTGACTGGCTCATCGCTTGGACCGAATGTAGGCCAGTTTTACCCGGTTTTAAGCACGGCGTACACGGCGATAGTGCCCGAAGACATCTGCGGAGAGCTGTCGCTCGAACTCAAGCTGATGGAGGTCACCGCCCTTCACCGTTTCATTCAAAGATTCCCAACGCACGACCCGGCAATAGATTTGGTTGTTCATGAGATTTACAATGATTATCTCAAGTACAAAACACCGCTCACACTGGATTCGCAGTCATTCCCCTTAGCGTTGGAGTACTGGCATGGGCTTATTGCATTGTCCTGCTGGCTCACCACCGAACTCCCAGATCAAGAGACGGATCGAATCCTTGATGCGATCTTGAGATACGCAGCTTCAGATACGATTCGCCAAGTTGTCATGAACATTGAGCGTCGTGCCTCTGCCGGCGCACTAGCTCATTTGGACGAACTGATTCCCACTGCTATGCTTACGTTCAGCGAGCAGGTTAGCACTCTATACCGCGTGCCATCTTCGAGACTCGCCGACTACTGCGACGCCATTATGATCCATTCAGTGGTCACTCTGACCAAGTTCGGCTGGGCGATAGTTTACGATAACGCGCGATATTTGGAGAAGGGGTCGCTGGATCTCGTGGCTCAGTGGAAGAGTGCCAGGGCGGCGGGGGTGTCGCGGTGTGGGGTCGAGCAGTACAGGGAGGCTATTGTTGCCGGAGTGGGGCGACTAGTGCTCGACCCTGGGACGGAGGACGCCCTTGTACGGTCTCTGCTGGCTGTGTCCTCGCCGGGGGCATAGGAGGATGAGCCGACTCGATTCGATGGAAAAGTGTCGGTTGGACTGGCAACAGTTCATGCACGCTCGATCTGCAGTGGCTATTTGGGCGACTTCGACTGGAGCAAATGACGACTTCATAAAATGAGTTCTGTTCAGATGGCGCCCCGCATGAAGGAGAAGGCCCGCAAGGCCGCGAACAAGGCTATTGGAAGTGGTTCTATTGCTAAGAGTACGTTAACTTCTTATAACTGTCACATAGAGCGCGGGAAGGTCGATCAGAAAGAGAGACAGCAAAAGCTCCTCAAAAAGCTCGAAAAACGCGCAAAGGACGCTGAGAATGACAAGACAAAGGACATCGGCAGGCGTATGGCCATGGATCTTGGCGACATCATCACTGACATCCGCCAAAGAGACCAGGAGCAGTTGGAGCGGAACAAAGGCAAGGAGAAGAAGCTCCGCGCCCGCCAGCAGATCAGTGCAGCCGCCGTAGAGGAGGCAGCGGCGAACCTGGAGCGGTTCAAGGAGGATCCCTGGGCTGCTCTTGCTCAGTGAGTCGGTCAAGGCAACTATGCCATGAGCATCTATCGCGATGACTTGCCTTTGAAAGTAGTGACGGATATGTAGTAAAGCACAGTACGGATGGCTGCGGCAAGGGTGACTCAAGGACTCAAGACCGACTCGCGAGTGAGTTGGCCTTGGAAAGAATGACCGAAAGCAATGTGGTGGGTCAAAACAAACATGTTTATGAGTGCATTTGCATCGACATAGCGTTGGGACTCGCTTCCTCGAGGTTCTGAGGACGACAGGGACCTTGTTCTCTTCTTCTGCATGTACGCATATTTCAGCAAGTCACACTGATGGAAGCCGCCAGCTCTGATGCAGAGGATTTTCGCTTCATGCGTGAGGCGTTGCGTACAGCTGCTGCCGCATTCAACGAAGGGGAGGTTCCTGTCGGCTGTGTGATTGTGCGAGATGGAGAAATCGTTAGCCGGGCCCATAACGACACAAATGCGACAATGAACGCCACTAGGCATGCAGAGTTTGTTGCAATAGACTCATTACCACCGTCTGTGCCCACACTGGAGGGATGCACGCTCTACGTCACGATTGAACCGTGTGTGATGTGCGCCTCTGCTCTCATGCATCTCAAACTCTCCCGCTGCGTCTTCGGTGCCCCAAACGCCAAGTTTGGAGGCTGTGGCTCAGTCTTTGACCTGCCTGCGGACGTCGATCCGCCCGCCTACACTTGCAAGGCGGGCGTCCTCGGTGAGGAGGCCATCCAGCTTCTGCGAGCATTCTATGTCCGCGGGAATGAGAAGGCACCCAAGCCACACAGACGAGTGGGCAATACCGAGCTCCCTGACGTTATTGTGGAGCTGGCGAAAGAGACTGAGTCGGGTTGACCCCGTTGACCTGCTCTGAGTCTCCTGCAAGCTCCAGTCCGGTTCGGTCCATGCATGACGTCTGCTTCATCCAAAGCATGAAAGCAATCGTATCCAATCTGTTTTACACAATAAAATGATTACACAAGACACCAAGACAATATGTCAAGGCGGCATCACTGGCTTTGATCGTGCATCCCCACAAGAATGGCGATCACATCATCAGACACCTCCTCTTGCTCCCCGGCCCCTCTTTTTGCCGCGATCTCGAAGAAATCAATGAACTTCGGCGAATCCTCAACCTCCTCGTGCCTCGCTCGCTTGACCTCCAACGCGTATGCCCCGAACTCGAAAGCCAAGGGTTTGAGTCCCACCCCCTCGCGTTCATTGCCGCGCCACTTATGAACTGGCTGGTCTCCGGCAGGGCTGTGGACGACTTGCCGTATGGGGGGCCTTACCAGGGCCTGCTCGAGCGTGCTGACCCGGACGGCCAGGATGCCCTCGAGCATCTCATTCTGGTCAATGAGGGCCGCGTTCTCCGCCTCAACCGCCCTGCCGCGTCTCCTAGATATCTGTTTCCGAATCCGTTCTGAGGTCTTACCGTATTTCGCACTCTCAGCATTCTCCTCTGTCACCTCGACTTCAGGCCTGATAGGGGCGTCTGGGAGCTCGTCAAGTGTGACATCATATAGTGCCAGCGCCGCGTCGAAAGCAGCAATCCGACCCCTCAGCTGCTGGTTCAAGAGACGGTTACCGAACTGAACCTCGCGTGCCTTAGCCATCGCTGTCGCCCTATGAGCAATGGGATGCTCCATAAATTCGAAGTCAGGGCGACTGTAGTCTGGCACACGACCCAGCTCCTTCTGCCTGTGGCCGGCCATTAGACCCTCGACAACCGTAAGATGCTGGTCGAGCGCCAGACCAACGTTGTGGAGGGCAGCCAGGTGGTATCTTAGGATCTTCGTCTTTTTCTCCCCTTTGTCACGGGAGGCGCGGCGGATGCGGGAAGGGCACCCGTCCTCGATGACTTCGAAGTCCAACATCGTGGGGATTCCAACTTCAGGCATGGTATAGTACTTGTACTCCGGGCAGTATCCCCTCTCGACGAACATGGCGTGGATCTCCTGCGACGCCGTGAGTCGGGCGGCCTTGGCTGCAAACTCCTTCATCAGCGTCTCTTTGCGGGCAAGTAGGTCTGTGATACGGGCCTTGCGGGGTACCACGAGTTCCGGAGGCGGGGGGACGTCGAAACTGACCGACTGCATCGACCCAACCCGGTCGAGCGGGCTGGGCTGGCGTGGCATCTGCCGCTTGGCCCTTGGCCGGAACGTCCGCTCGAAGGTTGATACCCGCTGGGACAGGGCGTCAGCCCACCGGGCTGGGTTCTCAGGGACCGAGGAGAGCGGGCCAGACCGGGCAAGGAAGATGACCGCGTCAAAGGCCGCGAGCTGACCTCTGAGCCACTCGGGGGTCACCATGTTGTCATATGACTCTGCTTCAGCGGCCATCTCCTCCTTGGACCCGTCGGTCGGCCCTGTCTTATCCTGCACCAGACTTACTAAGGCCCTACTGAGCTCGGCCTCCTCTACCGCTGCCCGCCATGCGATGTAGTCCTCGGACATTGTATCCCAAGGCGTCGCACGGGCCTTGGGCTGTAAGGTGGCAAGGATGATTTTGAGTGCGTCGAGCAAGCCCTTGAAACAGGAACAATGCTTCATCAGGGCGGCCTTGTGTGTTAGGAGGTCTATCTCGCTCGTAACCTCGCCCTCTGTGTCTGGCTTGGTCAGGGAGTCATAAACGATCCATGGAATCGACTGTGATCTGGCAAATGCGGCCCTGATGCCGGGGAACAAGGGGGAGATGGACTCGCGTGTGATCGGATGGCGCGGGGCCGGGGGTGGACTGGCGGCCTTCGCGGGGCTCTCCAGGTCACTGGCAGCATCCTGGTCGGACGAATCGCCTTTCTCCTGCTCGACGTCGTCGTCGTCGTCGTGGCTTATGTCACTGTGTTTTCCCACAGCTTGATCTTCTTCCTCCACTGCCTCCTGAGGCGACAGCATCGTGTCCAGAACCCTATCGAGCTCTGCCTCCCGCTCCTCCAGCAGTACCGCGAGCTTCCCGTTCTGAGCGTTCACCTCACTGTCTTCCACCACATCGCCCAAGTCATCGGGCACGGCGGGCAGGGCGTCTGCCCCGAGTATGCGGAGGGCGTGGTCGTACCCGGCTAGCTTGCCCCGTAGGCTGCCGTTCTCCCACCAGAGTCGTGACTCGGTCTCAAGCTCGGTCTCGTCGTCTTCTGGATCGGTCCTTGGTTCAGAGGGATGCAGCGGCTTGCCTACAGTAACACAGATTCGACACAGATGCCTAGATATGTCACAGTCGAGGTTTTCCGCCTCAGTTCTCAGCAGCGCGACGTCTTGCTCGAGAACCATGCGTCTGGCCGCCGTCCGAGCGTTACGATCCTTCGCTGTCTCTTTCTTCCTCGGCTTGTAGTCGAGCGGGCTGGGTAGCTCGGCATTTAGCACCGTTGGCAACTTAACACGGCCGGACAGCAGCGTCTCTGAGTCGGTCGGCCGGCCAGCCGTGTGCAGGCGAGTGAGAACGGCGGTGGCGGCCTCTAGACGACCCTGCTTGAGTGCGCGAGCCCTGAGCTGCGCCTTGTTAGCCTGCTTGATGGCGTCAGCCTCTATGTCTGGTTCCTCAGGGCCCTCCATGCCGGCCTGGTGTTTCATGTGCCCTTCAGCGTTCTTACCGTGCGGCGAGAGGGCCCTGAGAGATTCTATCTCTGGTCTAGGCGGGTCGGGCTGGAGTTCAGGCGGGTCGGGGCGGCCGGCGCCTCTAAACAGGCCTGCGGGGATAGGACGCATAGTGATGACGCGGGAAAATATGTGATTATTCGCCGGGGGTGGTTGTACAGGGGATGGGTACCGGGCAGACGCGTCGTTACGCTGTTCTTCCACTCCTGAGGAGGAAGCATTGCCGTTGCGCTCAAGTTCGGGATTCTCGTTTGCCGTTCGTTTCAAACTGTGTGGCTGAATAACATCAGCGTGATCCGTGGCCAAACTATCCGCTTCGACGCTGCAACTACTCCCATCACCGAGAAGGGAAGTGACCTCGCTCTCATCGTCCCTTTCCCGCTCTACGTCGTCAGCAGCAACCTTCTTCTGTCCATAACTGGCGTGATCATGCCCTTTGTCACAAGAAGCGTCCATAGCTTCACTTGTAGCCTGCTGCCGTCTGGTGACGGACGCAAAACTGCACCTCGCCTTGCCCTTGCTGGCGACTACGGCGGCAGGCACATGTGCCGAAGCCACTGCCCACCCCGTGTGCCCCCAATCTAGTAGTGTTGGGGTTACCGTCAGTCAGGCGACTCTCGTATGAGCGGATGCGAAGAATCACCAGATGAAACGGCAAGCACACTTTCGCACAGACAAGGCCCGATTTCTATACGCCGGATATGCTTCTTTGGTCTCGTTCTCATTCTGCTCTTCTGGCTATCTCAAGATTTCTGCCGTGTGCAGTTTAACCAGCAAGCATTCGCGTCGGTTCGATTGACACATATGAGTCCTGGTAACAAGCGCTCTGTGTCGTATTTTCTTGATCCAGACTTCGGACAGTACTACTTCGGGCCCGAGCATGCCATGAAGCCGTTCCGCGCCAACATGACGTGGGAATTAATCCTCAACTACGGTCTCCAAGAGCGCATGTCTATTTACAATCCCAGGCTTCTATCCAACATTGAGATGACCAAGTTCCACACTGATGATTGTTTGTACATCCTCTTTTCACTCATGCAGACATTGCTTTCCTGCAACAGGTGTCCCCGAGTGACGCTACCATCACGCAGGAGGAGACCAACAACTTCTCCATCGGCGAGGACTGTCCGCCGTTCGTAGGCATCTTCCCGTACTGCCAGCGGTCCTGTGGCGGCAGTGTGACTGGCGCGGCCCATCTTAATGCAGGGCACTCCGACATTGCCGTCAATTGGATGGGCGGCATGCACCACGCCAAGAGGAACGAGGCCAGTGGATTCTGCTACGCTAATGACATTGTACTGGGCATCCTGGAGCTTCTCAAGGTCCATGCTCGTGTGCTCTACATCGACATCGACATCCACCACGGCGACGGCGTAGAAGAGGCCTTCTACACCACGGACAGGGTCATGACAGTCTCCTTCCACAAGCACGGCAACTCCTTCTTCCCGGGCACGGGTGATTTGGGCGATGTCGGCGCGGAGGGCGGAAGCGGGTACGCAATGAACGTGCCGCTCAACGACGGCATGGACGACGAAAGCTACACCACGCTGTTCAAGGCCGTCATCAGAGACGTCATGGAGCACTTCAGGCCCGGCGCCATCGTGCTTCAGTGCGGTGCCGACTCCCTCGCGAACGACAGGCTCGGTTGCTTCAACCTGACCATCGGCGGACATGGCGAGTGCGTGGATTTCGTCAAGTCCCTCGGCCTGCCGCTCATGGTGCTCGGCGGGGGCGGCTACACGCTCAGAAACGTCGCCCGCTGCTGGGCTTATGAGACTGCTTTATGCGTGGGCTCCAGTCTGCCCGAGGAGGTGCCCCACCACCGCTTCTATGAGTACTACGCGCCTGACTACAGCCTGAATCTAGTCAAGAATAACCAACAGAATCTGAACTCAAAACGCGATCTCGAAAAGATTTACCAAAAGATTCACGAGCAACTCCACAGCCTCGCCCCCGCTCCCGGCGTGGGTCTGGCAGTGATGCCGAAGCCCCAGGAGTGCGACCTCCAGGCGGACATCGACATGGCTGAGGACGGAGCTGGGAACATCAGGGTGAGTCAGACGGAGGCTGACCTGAGCCGGACGATGGACGCTGAGGACCGGCAGGGGCTGCGGATGAAGGAGTTTGTCGAGCAGGGGTGAGGGTTGGATTGGGATCTATTATAAACCAGCGGCGGGTCTAGACATGTAACACGTAAAGGCTTGCGTGAAAACTGGGATGAGAGCGATTATCCAGCGTGTGAAGCGAGCCTCAGTGATTGTTGATGACGATGTTGTTGGAGAGATTGGGAAGGGCCTCTGCGTGCTCGTAGGCATCACACGTGATGATATTCCGCTTGATCTGGACTATATGGCCAAGAAGATCGCCGGGATTCGTCTATTCGACGATTCAGAGGGGAATCCGTGGACAAAGTCTACCAAGGATGTCGGCGGCGGCATCCTTCTTGTCAGCCAGTTCACCCTCTGCGCCCAGCTCAAGGGCAACCGACCCGACTACCACGATGCCCTCGATGGATCACTCAGCGGGGGCATGTTCAACCAGCTCGTGGAGCAGGTGAAGAAGATCCACGGTGATAACGTGGCCACCGGCAGGTTTGGCGCCGACATGAATGTTATGATCGTCAACGACGGGCCTTGCACAATCGAGATCGACTCCCGCAAGTCGGAGTATCTCGAGTCCTCCATGTATTCTAGGGTCGGCCAGAAAAACGTCGAGAAGTACTTCAGGCAGCTTGAGAAGCAGGCTCAGATTGAGGCAAACAGGAAGGCCAAGGCCGCGCTCAAGCAGCAGCAGAAGGCCGCGAAACTTGCGGGGGAGCTAGAGGATGCGAATATTGCTCATGAGGCCGAGGCTAAGGAGTAAACTTCGTGCTTAAGCAAATCACACGGAATTTCGTAAGAGTCACGAATCGACTCGGACTCGAGAATCGGTGTCTTGACCTAGCCCACATGCCACAGAGCACCATGGCCGCTAAACAATGGGCGCATGAAGCATAGTCGGCTTCTCAGTCCGACAGGCGACGGTGTTTGGAGTCGAGGCAAGTCGCACAGGGAGAACACCAGCGATTTGGCCATATGAGGATGAATAAGAAGATCGTGCTTGGGACAGTAGCTGCTGGCACTGCAGTAGCCGCTGGCTCCGCCTTTGCGCTCAAGAAGTACCTGGATACTGTGTGAGCAGCAACACCGCGATGAAATGATCCGAGCAAACCTCAAGAACGCCTCCTCGCAAGCCCTTGCCCCATTTTTCACTGAGAAAGTCTTCCTCTCCCTCCTTGAAGCCGTGAAGACCGCCTCTGAAGTTGACGCCCTCGTCAACCAGGCCAAGTCTGCGGAGTACAAGGCCATGGAGCAGGATGCCAAGGACGCACTGCGCAAGGAGATCGTTACCAGGAACATTGCGCGTGCTAGCGGGACAATTGCGGCAATCGGCGACGCCTTCGCCTGGATCCGGGTTGCCGACCTCGTCCAGCGTTCATCCATGCGCTCCCGGCGCGTGCCCACCGACGCAGCTGTGGACAACTACCGCAAGGCAGTCACTACCGCTGTTCTCGAGGCCGTCCCCGCCATCTGGGCCGATGCCCTGGCTGCCACGCGGGAGTGGATGGAAGAACAGGATCTCTCGGACAAGAGCGTCGTCAACATCGATATGCTGAACCAGGGCATCACCACCATCGTCGCCTCTACCCCTTCGCACGACATCTACCGCGAGGCTCTCAAGGTCGCCTCTGCTGGCCGCCCCGCCACCCTCGTTGGCCACATGCTTTCCGTGGCTACATCAATGAAGCGTTTTATTGCCGACTCTGAGGTGTGTCAGATGCTGGCAGGCATGTACATGTCGAATCTTCTCGGAGCCCTCCCCCTCGAGACTGACAACGACGTCATGCTCGTCAAAGCCATCGGGCCTCTAGCTGGGGCTCTGGTGGAGATCGTGCCGCATGAGGCAAGGCATCCTGGGCTCCGCATGTTGGATAGGGGCACCGTCGATGATATGCAGGGTCTTGCTGAGGCCATCGTGGATGCCCTTTGAACATATGGTGAATCATAAGCCGGTAGTGTGTGCGGCGTGTTGATTAGGGGTGGGATGAGTTTGACGACTTCATTTTGGCTTAAAGCGCGCCGGCGTCATTTCAGATGAATGATGCCGCTGAGACCACTAGTATGAAGGTACGCGGTGTTACTGTGAACTTCCCGTTCAAGCCGTATCATGTGCAGATTGTATACATCAATAAGCTGATCGAGGGCCTCAATAACCGCCAGAACTCTCTCCTCGAGTCCCCAACAGGCACGGGAAAGACACTGTGTCTTTTAACAGGCACTATAGGCTGGCAGCAGGCGTATTTCGACGCAGTAGAGTACATTGAGTCGTTCAAGGGCGGCGATGAGCCTGCACCCTACCAGCATCAGTTCGGCGTCCAACTCGACCCCAGGGCCCCCATCATCGGCCTGTGCGACGAGCTGAAGGACGCTGCCGCCAACCCCAGGCAGTTTGCCGCTGTCCATACTGCTGCGGGCCAGCGGGGCGAGGATCTTGCACAGGCGTTTGGCCGCAAGGCACCAATGGTTGTATATGCTTCACGCACCCACTCCCAACTCAAGCAGGTGATGGCCGAGCTCCACAAGCTGCGGCTGAAGCGGCCGGTGTCCATGGGCATCATGGGATCCAGAGCCCACCTCTGTATCAACCAAAAGGCCAAGGACGCAGGCAACCTCGACATGACCTGCCGGACCATGATGGTACAAAGAAAGTGCAGGTTTGCCAGAGATCAAAACTTCGACTCCGAGGCCGAGTCGTTTTTGTCTGAAGCGACTGGCCGCACCGGTCTCTTCGACATGGAAGATCTCGTGTCATTTGGGTCCAGACGTGGTGTCTGCCCGCTGTATATCTCGCGTAAGATTGTATCACGTTGTCCAGATGTTGTTTTTATGCCATACAACTACCTCTTAACTCCGGCAATCCGGAATAACATGAAAATTCCGCTGAAGGGCGCAGTGGTGATCGTAGACGAGGCGCACAACATCGAGAGCGTGTGCATGGACTCCTTTTCCGACGAGATATCCACTGGTCTCATCGGTGCGGCCATCGACGGCTTCAACCAAATCGTCGAGAAGAGCATCGCCGAGACTGTCGCCGAGACGAAGCAGGCGGACGAGTTCCAGCCGGTCCACAAGAGCCAGGCGGGTCCGTACGGCGACGCCGACGCCCTGTTCCCCGCGGCGTTTTCACAGAAGGTCCAGGTTTCTCTCACCGCAGAAGAGGTGCAGTTTTGGAATGATGCGCTCGAGTTCTTGCAGCAAGCCTTGGCAGAGTACACCAAGCTGCCGAGACAGCCTGACTCATCCGGCCGAGAAGTGCCTGCCGCCGCGCTGTTTGAATCACTCAAAATGGCGATGGGACCCAAGATGTCACTCCTTCCGTCACCCACAGACGAGGGTCGGGGGCTCGTTGACTCTGCAGCGATGAAGCTGGAGACTGTGGCCGTGCAGACGGACGGCATGAAAGCTGGGTGGAAGCACGGACTCAGCGCCACCTCTGCTTTCTTCAGCAGGCTATGCGAGATCGTTGAGACACAGGCTGAGGGGCTCTACAAGATCTGGGTACAGCCCGCGGATGATGAGGGTGGGAGAGAGGGCAAGAGCAAGGCCAAGGCGGGCGACGTCATCAAGATCTGGGCGATGAACCCAGGATTCGCCATCGAGAGCCTGTTCAAGCAAGGTCAGATCCGCTCCCTTGTCTTGACATCGGGCACCTTAGGACCTCTCCCGGCCTTGGACGCCGAACTAAAGGTCGGCTTCCCCGTGCAGCTCGAGAACGACCACGTCATACCGCCCCAGAGCCTATGGGCGGGGGTCGTGTGTAAGGGGCCAGGGGGAATCCCTTTGAACTCGTCATTTAAGAACCGGGCCGACCCGGGCTACCTCCGGGCCCTGGGCGGGTCCGTGCTCGCTGTGGTGCAGGCCGTAGCAGGTGGGCGGGGCGGGGGATGCCTGGTGTTCTTCCCTTCCCACGGGAGTCTCGGCAGCACCGTCAAGGCATGGGAGATGGATGGAACGTTCGACGCTATTCAGCTGGTGATGCCTGTTTTCGTGGAACCGCGGACCCAACGCGAACTGGGAACCGTGCTCGACCTGTTCACTGCCGAGACTGACAACCCCAAGCGTCCTGGCGCCGTACTATGCGCTGTGTGCCGTGGGCGGATCTCCGAGGGTATCGACTTCGCCGACCGCCGGGCCCGAGCAGTGATGATCGTCGGCATCCCTTTCCCGGCCTTCAAAGACCCGAGAGTCGTCCTCAAGCGACAGTACCAGGACGAGGCTGTCCGCAGGGCCAAGGCGGGCGGGGCGGGCGAGGTCGTGGTGCCTGGAGATGACTGGTACAAGCTCAGCGGACGGAAGCCCGTCAACCAGGCCATCGGGCGAGTTATAAGGCATATCAAGGACTTCGGGGCAGTCATATTCCTTGATGAACGCTTCGCATACAGAGACAACCGGGAGTCGATCTCGGCCTGGGTCAAACGGAGGCTCAGAGTCTACCCTGACAGTCAAAGCATGACTGCCGAGTTCAACCAGTGGTGGCACCACATTGACATGACCGCCCCACCGGACGCAAGCCCGGCAGCGAGCAACGAGGAGCCTGCCCCGTTATCTGAGGTGGTCGATGTGTCGCGTGTGGGAGTGTTCCAACCGCCCCCTCTCGCCCAGATCCCGGCCGAGCCGCCAGCAGTGAACATGAGGACCGTGGGTCGTCGGCCTATTCGGGTGGGACACGCGGCAAGACGGCCGGCAATCAGGGACAAGAAGGGGTTTATGGCCCGACTGAAGAGTGATCTCAACACCACCGAGTATTCTGCTTTCAAGGAAGCTGCAGCGGCGTTCTGGGCGGCCCATCGGCAGCACAATGAGGGTGTATGTAACACAAGGGTTGTTTACGAGAAGCGGGACGGCCTACTCAGTGTAGCAAGGACGCTGTTGTTCCGAACAGATAGGCAGGATCTGGCAGAGGGCGTCGGGCTTTTCCTGTCCGGGGTAGACCGAGTTGAGTATCTCAAGGAGTGTGAGGGGATCGGGTAGCAGCTGGCGGGGTAAATTACTAAGTTACCGGCATTGTGGGGTTGGGTGGTGTTCAGGGCGGGTCGGGTGTAAGTGTGTCTGGTCGGGTCAGAGAGCATCGAGGGGGATGATGACGATGAAGGTCACAGGAAGTCTGCTTCAGCAACAGCGTCGAGTACCGAGTGCTGCAGACACTGCTCAACTCAACCTTGTCACCAGTTGATCACTCCTGGATCGCCAAGAGTTTGTTTGACGCATCTAACGATGAGATTTAGTACCGACATGAGCAGTCCTTTGTGGAAGTCGGTGTCATGTAGGGGGAGTTGCCGGCGCTGCACATAGCATTCAACCGCGAGCCGGGCCAGCAGGCATGAGTAGAGATATTTTGCTGCGGCGTAATCCCCCACTCTCCGTTCTTCGGTGTAGTTCTGTCTGAAAGCTTGCTTGATGGAGGCTTTGATCGTATATATCTCCATCTTGTTGCGCACTACTGGTATGCAGCTGATCATTGATGAAGATGACATATAAGAGCCGACGATGAACACCATTACCAGCATATACAAGTGTAGAAGTGAATTTAATGTGGAATAGAAGACAATGAGACGACGTGTGAGCGATTGTGATGTTTGCAGCTGCACTGACGTCCACGAAGAAGACGCTTTGTGGAAGCCCTGGAGAAGACGATCTCCCTACCGACTTAAGACGTGAGTAGGAGGGAGACAGGGCAGTGTTGCGCAGTGTAAACACATTATTCGACCCTTCAATAGCACAAACATGGCCGCTTAACCTGCGTAGAAATGGGCACGGAGTTGTTGTTGAACCTTGATGAGGGTTCGAATGCTCATTCTGGCGCCATTCTGAAGAAGAAGGCCATGAGCGTCAACCAGCGCGCTCTTCTTCGCAGGAGAATGAAACTGAAGGCAAAAGCGGCCCAAGCCACTGCTGCTGCCGAGTACGAAGAGGGCAATGGAGAAGATGATTACTACAACCAGGGCTACCAAAACGGAGGCCAGGAGTTCGGCGTTGAAGCCAAGTATGATCAGACCGGCCTTCAGCTCCAACGCGAGAAGAAGCATGCAAAGAAGCGTGTTACCGTCCCCACCGACGAGCGTGTGGCCACTGAGGGCGAGGGCTGCGTCTGGGACAACCAGGTTCCCCTCGAATACGTCCAGGAGATGGAGCCGACGAAGCCGTGCAAGAACGCCACCATCCGAGTGAACAACATCGTCGTTGGCGCGACCGAGAAGGACGTTACCACCATCCTGAAGGCCCACTCGTGCAACGTGGTGAGCGTCAGACTGACCCAGGACCAGGACCGTAAGGGAAGGCACTCCCAATCAGCATACGTGAGAGTGCACGACGGGTGCGTCCTCAGCAAGGTCATCGAGGGAACGCATAAGCTCAGACTGTACGCTAAGCCCGACGAGGACGGCAAGACTGAGGATGCCCGCCGGATCATCGTCGAAGAGGATGACCAGGATGCCAGGACACTCGTGGTTGCCAACATCAAGTGGCGCGACGACCAGGAGCTCCAATCCTCCACCGATGGCCAGCCCAGCGAGAACGACCGGGCGGTGGAGACGGAGATCATGGAGATCAAGAACATCATTCGCGAGGGCGCCGAGCGGGCGAAGCGGTGCAAGGTCAAGGGCATCCGAGTCCATAAGGGCGCCCGCCGGACCCGGATCTACGTCGAGCTCGAGTCTGCCGCCAAAGCCCCCCGCGTGTGCCAAAACATCGCCCGCGGTCTGAAGGAATCAGAGCTCACCGGGGCAATGGTCAGCCTGCTGAGAGACTACACCGACCAGTCAGCCCAGCACAGCAGGGAACAGAGCAGGTCTGCCACGGCTCGGCCGTCGGTTCGGGAGAAGCAGGAGAAGAAGGTTTATGAGAAGGTTGACCTGAGCTGGGACCACAGCGGGTACAAGGACCACTCTATCCCCAAGCACGAGTACGCCGAGGAGGAGGAAGACCGGCCCAGGTTCATGGGCGGCGGCAGGAGAGGCGGGTTCAGCTCGGGCGGTGGGTATGACAGGCGCGGGGGCCGTGGCCGGCAGTGGGGGAGCAGAAGATGATCACGCGGACGACGTTTCGGTAAATGGTTGCGTCGAAGATTTGGTTGGAAATGAACCGAACCGACTCGGGTTGAGTCGGTTGGGTCCGACTTGGCGTAGGATGAAAATGGGATGATGCAGGCAGTATGCTGGACCCGATCAGCAGCATGCAATGAGCGCAGCAGCAAATTGGATCGGGTTGTCATCAAGAGAAATGTGCAAAGTAGAAAGGAGATTTCGAGCAGGCATTGATTGACCAGTTGAGATATTGCCTTGGCAGTGCCATGAGTTTAGTGGCGTGATGATTGGCGGTGTTGCGCACCAAGTCTTCGCCTGCGCCGACGAACCAAGAATGCGAATCAATGCGACCAAATCTCGGACACGGAAGCAGACGGACACAAATCCGACATGCCATGCGTACTTTAGATCACTACAGTCACCCTGCATCGTTTCTGTCGACCGTAGCATGTCGTTCAGTCATCGTCAAAGATTGCAAGAAAAAAATGTTTCGGCCAGCCACAAACTCTTTCATCCCATCGTTCTCAATGAGAATCACTACTCTGTGTTTCTTTGCGTTCGCGATCATGGCTGTAGCCTATTGTGATACCGTTTCGGATGATATGATCCTCGATCTGGACTTCTCCGCCGAGGCCAACACACATTTTGTTCTTCATGGTGCTTTCAACGGTGTTGAGCTCCCCGTCGCCGAGGAATTCATTCACGGTGCTGATGGCGTCACCAACGAGTTCAAGGCTGTGACTATGAAGCCTCAGTTCAACGAGCACCACACCTTTGAGGCGACGTATTTGAACGACACCATCTACGAGGTTCCCGATCAGATCACTGTTGTCACCGACTCCCAGAGTGCCACCGACATTGGCAGCACTTTCTACAGCTCCTTCTCATCTTTCAACAGCCACGAGCATGCCACTGGTGTCGTCGTCGCCAACGGCACGACCCACCACACTGAGATTGACGTTATCAAGAAGAAGCTCGACAGCAAGCAGTACTACCTTTCCTATAGCAAGATCGACTACCACCTGATGCAGGCTCAGTCGGTCCCCGCTATCATCCTCGGTCTCCGCTACCTCGACGACGACTTCAAGGCCGCCATCACTGCCCTCCCCGCCGCTATCGCCACGATGGACGACCAGAAGAAGTACAATGAGATCGTCAAGACCTACGGTACCGAGATCCTCGTCGGTGGCCACTTTGGTGTTGGCGTTCACCTCGACGTCTTCGTCAACAAGACCTTCGTCGATGAGCACTCCAAGAGCTACGTCCAGGGCGAGATCTCCAAGACTTTCTACAAGGACCTCTTCCCCATCAACCCCGGTCCCTTCCAGAAGAAGTCCGACATCAAGATTGACCCCTCTTTCGAAGCCAACTCTACCGTCTCTGTCTTCTTCATCGGCGGCGACCCCCAGTTCCAGCACCTTGACACTATCGATGAGTGGTGGAAGACGGCCTACGAGTACCCCGCCCTCATGAGCAACGAGCGCGTCTCCCCTCTCGACACTATCGTCATGGGCAAGGCTAAGGCTGGCATCCAGAAGACGATTGCCTACTACCTCGAGCACAAGGAGCTCCCCACTGCTCCCCTAAAGTAAATTGATTGTGAATGGACTGGGTCGTGGCTGGGTGCGTTGGGCGGTATGAATGGCTGTGAGGAGTCTCTGGGGTGAGGAGTTCAGAGACATCGCCGGGGTCGATTGATGTGATCACTTTTTTCTGCCATGAAAAAAGTTGATCCCCTTGTTCTTGCTTTTGCTCCCATGCAGCTCACTGATCTTAAGGCTATCAACGAGTTCCTCACTGAGAACTCCTTCTTTGGCAAGTCCGTTGTCCCCAACACCGATGATGTGAAGCTCTACAACACCCTCGCTCGTTGCGCCCACGAGTACGCTCAGTACCCCGCTCTCGTTCGCTGGATGAAGGCTATGATGGCTCTCACCATGGAGGAGATCCACGCTGCTCCCGCCGCTGAGAAGTCCGTCTTCGAGGCCGAGAAGAAGGTCGAGGCTGAGGCCGAGGAAGAGGACGACGACAGCGACATGGATCTGTTCGGCTCCGACTCCGAGGATTCCGAGGCTGAGCGCCTGTTCGAGGAGCGCGCCAAGGCTGCCCAGGCCCGCATCGATGCCCGTAACGCCGCCAAGGGCAAGGACTCTGTCGCCAAGTCCATGATCATCCTCAAGATCGCCCCCTACGAGGCTGACTGCGACCTCAACGTTCTCGTCGAGCAGATCAAGGAGAAGATCACCAAGGAGGGCTGCGTCTGGGGCGAGTACAAGCTCGAAGACGTCGCGTTCGGTGTCAAGAACATCGTCCTGCCCGCGACCATTGTCGATGATCTCGTCGGGACGGACGAGCTTTGCGAGGAAATCGAATCTGC
The DNA here is from genome assembly GCA_019828565.1 of Carpediemonas membranifera. NCBI lineage: Eukaryota > Fornicata > Carpediemonas > Carpediemonas membranifera. The sequence continues at coordinate 415,249 of JAHDYR010000062.1, read as the reverse complement.
CTTTGAAGATGACGTTCAGTCTGCAACCGTCATTGCTTTCAACAAGCTCTAAGTAAAGCTAAGGGAATTGTGCAGTTTATGGCAAATCAAATCTTAGGATACCCTATCAGATGGGCATATCCATCTCTCACGGCCATCGCATTGCTGCACAACGCAAAGTTCTGTCTCCTCGCATCACTAGCTTCTTGGCGCTTCCTTGTCGACATTTTGTTATCATATCGTGCCCACTCCCATCCTGGAGATATAAACTATCCAGCTTCCAAAACTCAAATATAGTACTCGCTAACAAGGCTCTTGACGTTACTGGCGACGTGCTGCAACCCGTGGCCTCCGCCCTTCGCGGTAATCAGCGCCCACCCGTGGTTCGTCACACGCACAGTCGCGCCACTGTCCTGGAGGGAGATGACCACCCTCGTGGCGTCGAGCTCCTTGTTGTACTGCACGATCTGTGGCATCGCCTCGAAGATGGCATCGAGGTCCACGGGGCGTCCAAGGTTGAACTGGCACGTCCGCTGAGTGATCGCGAGACCTGAGGCGCGGTACTTCATCCCAAGCAGCTTCAGCCACCGCGTAAACTGCTTGACAACCTTGGTCCTGACGTCTTGCTTCGAGCGGCAGTCTTTCGTTCCAAAAACCATGCATGCGCCCGACCTGAAGGCCTTGATCTTGCCGTAGTCAAGATAGATGGTCACTGAGCCTGCATGCGTCTGCAATGAGCGATGTGCAGAAGATGCAAGCTTCTTCACATCGAGATCAGCGACGCGCTTTCCATCCTGGTCAACAAGAATGAACTTTCCCTGAACAGATCTGCATTACAAGCAATAGATAGGTATACGTACGTGATTTCTAACTCAACACGCTCCTGGGCTTCTTCCATGGCGCCAGGACGTCGGCGATCATTCGCTTGAAGTGCAGTTTAGCAAAAGAGTTGCGCTGGCCAATGCAGGGGCACGAAATATGCCAGTCAGGTCCTCAGAAGACCCGAATCAGTCGAATCTCAGCGCAGTTTTTGCAGAATACTCGAATAACAGACGATCCCCCCATCCAACCATGGAGGGCATGATGGCTATTACAGCCTCGCAGATCAACTTAAAAACCCGGCCAGTAACACCTCGCCAGCCACCGTTGCAGAAGCTTCCCTCAATCCCTCATTTGAAGACAAAGCCTCCGAAGGCGAAGAAACAAAAGGCTCTGGACGACTTCAAGCTCCCTACTGGCCAGATTACCATGAGTGGTTCCATGAACTTCCGCTCAATGTCTGTCCCGAGGCCTCGAGACCCCAAACCCCTCCGTCCTTCGAAACCCCGCCGTCTCTCCGAACAAAACTCCCGCGACAGCGGTCGCTCACTCTCCACTGGCCGTAGAAGAGGCAACTCCATCCCAGAGAACCCGGCCCGGCCGCGAGTATCACATGTGCCGATCAAGGTTCGATGGACAGGTACGGACGCTCTTGCTATAAGCGGCAGCGTCGTTGAGGGGAACGAAGGCGTTGTATGGTACGAGCGCGATGCTTCCAAGAGCGACGATGAGGTTGTCACCACACGAGCGGTCCAACTGTTCGACTTTGCCTCGTGTAAGTCCAGAGTGGACGCCCCTGCCCTCGCCAAGAAACGTGAGCGGTTCCTCAAATTCAACCGACTCGACCCGAACACCAAGCTATTCACCCTCATAGGGCCCTACGGTGACATCAAGGACGAGCTCCTCGCCCGTGGGTGGGTCGAGAACCCCGAGGGCAAGGAGACCCTCGTCACTGACTTATTGCTGACAGTCAGGTCAAACGGGGTCGCCGCAGAAGACTTGCCGACGGGAGTGTACCATAATCACTACGGCGGGGCCGCGGCGCTCACAACTAAGGTTGGCCTCGGCAAGCATATCCGGGATCTCATGTGGATCTCGCCAACGGATTACAGATCTTTCTTCCCAGTGGCGTTTGATCTGGGCAATACTGATGATCTCGACTGCTTCAAGCGGCACCACGCGGTATTCGGAGCCTTGTCAGTTCTTGAAACAGCTCTCCAAAAGTCTGTACCTCAAGATATGTTCGACTTAGCACATCGAGCTGTCAAGGAATGTATCTGCGAGTACAACCACGACTATCTCCAGAACGAAGCGGAAGCCACCCCACATCTAACAGACAAAGAATGGTCTCTGCTCTCAGCATTCCTAGGCCGCACGGTGCCCAAGGCACCACCCACGCTGACGACTGCCCAGGTTTCCGCGACGATGGACCTTCTTGCGGCCTACCGAGGCATGGACCCTAGTTCCATTCTTACGAGCGGGTTGAATTTATGGATCTGTAAGCCTGCCGGTAAGAGTCGGGGGAGGGGTATTCAATGTATGGACGCTCTACCCGACATCATGGGGTTGACTGGCCAAGAGGCGCATTATGTGGTCCAGAAGTACATTGAGCGTCCTCTGTTGATTCATAACCGCAAGTTCGACTGTCGCGTGTGGTGTCTGGTGACTTCTGTCTCGCCCTTCACTGTCTGGGTGTACGACGACTACTACCTCCGCTTCTGCTGCGAGGACTTCTCCATGGATGACCTGGCCAACACATACGTCCACCTCGCCAACAACAGCGTCCAGAAGAACAGCACAAACTTCGACAACATCGTGCCCCCGGACGCCGAACACCTCTGCCCAACCGATGGCCGGCCGCTGAAGAAGACCGAGCGGGCGAACAACATGTGGGCGAGCGCCTCGTTCGCTGAGTACATCGCAAGAGAGCACGGCGAAGAGGTCTACGTCACAATGATGGAGGACATGCGGCGGGCGATAGTCAACACCCTCGTGGTCGGCCAAACCGCAGTCAGGCATCGCAAACACACTTATGAGCTGTTCGGGGTCGACGTCGTCTTTGACACGGAGCTGAAGCCCTGGGTTCTCGAAGTCAACTCAAGCCCCACTCTGGAGCACTCGTCATACGTCACGGCGAGGCTGGTACCAGAGGCTATGAAGGGGCTGGTCGCTGTGCTTCTCGACACGAAAGATTCCAAGATCAAAGCGTCGAAGTCTGGCTGGGCGAGCGGCGGAGCGGGGCGAGGGGCCGGTGAGGGTGGCGTGCCAGAGACAGTGGGCCGGTGGAGGCTGGTATACAAGGCCCGGCATGCGGGCAAGGTGGCGGACGGGGGCGGGCTGGAGCTCGCGGGTGTGGCCATTCCCCCGCCAAGAGCGGTACCCAATTCAGCACGGGTTTGAAACTCGTGCCTGCTGTTAGATGTTAAAGGTTTTCTTTCAGACGAGCCGGTTCTTGGGCTGCTGCGGGCGGGGGAGCCATGAATTTCGAGTGGCGGAGAATTCTTGTGTTTCGCACTTTTGCCAACATGGATGCAAAACGGCCAATTATTGCATTCTGGCGCTCCGAGTTCGAGCAATGCCGTTGGGATAGGCTACACATGGAGTATCTTGCGTTAGAGTTCTGTGAGTCCTTCGTTGACTCGGATTCCCACGAAGAAGGCATGTATGTCCCTCCCGCCCAAGCATTCAACCTTTTGGACTGTTTGAATGAAGTTTATGACCAGATATTCAAGTCAGACAACGACAACGAGACCGCAAAGGCACTGGTTCACCGGTTCTACCAAATGTTCCCCACTCGCGGCATGATGACCGAGTACAGCACCATACAGCGGTACTTCGGCGACGTAGGCGATGCATGCACAGTTGCTGCGTTCTGGCTGTTCTTTGCTCTGTTCGAATGGGTCTACGGCAGCGAGAACTCGTGCAAACGAATCATCCAGCGCGCATTGGAGGTCAAGGCCGAGCCCGACTGGCTCATAGACGCTATTGCTGATGAGATGGACGTCGCCATCCCCCGCACCCGCCTCCCCGTGACCCCCATGGTCCGGATGGCCCCAGGTGCCATCACTTCACCCGCCATCCTCGGTCGACTGAGGTTTGACATGGCCGACGAGGTCATTCCGGTGAGCAGGAAGATTCTCATGGGCCCTAATGATGCACCGCCCCGCACACCCCGCCGTCCCGCCGCCCCTGCCACGCCGGGTACCCCTGTCAATGACGAAAGCGGCGAGACAGTCACCCCCGAGACTCTCAGAAGGGCATGGACCCCAGTAAGCCAGGCCATGTCGGCCAGGAGAAATGGGACTGCAGTGAACACCCCGTCTGGGTCTTTCCAGTCGTACGCTACTCGCCGGTCGACGAGGAGAGAGCTGGCAGAGCTGAACTCCCCTGTGGTAACAACGCCTGTTCGCCGGAGCTCGAGGCTGAGCAAGGGTTCGTCGTTCCAGGAGGCGTCGGCCACGGGGCTCGCGTACTCACCAAACCCGTTCCTGAAATGAGTAATTCAAAGGGAGAGATGGTTGAGTGGAGAAAAGTTGGGGTCTTTGGAAGGGTCCAATAAACAGAACATGGTGCTTTGTGCCCTGCTCCGGACATGACATGAGGGACCTCGTTTCTTGTTGAGAATCGAGCTTTTTATAAATACCTGGCTACGCACCTACCTCAGCCTATTCCGGTGACCGGCCGACCAAGAATCCGTGAGCTGTACAGCCCGTGCCATGGCGAAGATGATGGTGTGTCTAATTCGGCAAAACCGAGATGAACGAGGACGACAGTGTTAATACGGACAGTAGGTACATTATCAGCGAGAAACAGTACAAAGAGATCATGTACATAGCAACGGACTACATTATTGGCCGTGACAGTTCCCATGACGTGCAGCATGCACTCCGGGTGTGTTCCCAGGCCACAAAGATCATCCAGTCGATGCGCAGCGGAATTGTTGAAGATGATGCATGGTCCGATGAACTATGCATGCTCGTTGTGGTCTCTGCTTCTCTTATTCACGACGCTATCGACCACAAGTACGTCGATTGTGAGGAAAAGAAGCAGAGCGTGCTTGAAAGCATCAAGGTCAGGCTCAGTAAGGTCATAGGAAACATAGGCGCTGATGCAGTTGCCCTCATTATCACGAACATGTCCTTTTCGCAGAAGAAGGCGCTTACTACCCAGGAGCTCGCGCCCTTTGGTGTACTCCGGGACATTGTACGAGACGCAGATAGACTAGATGCGATGGGAGCAGTAGGTATAGCGCGTTGTTTCGCGTATACAGCTGCATCAGGCCAATCTTTCTACGAGGCTCGGGCTCATTTCTCCGAAAAACTCCTAACTCTCCACGAAACACTAGTAACTCCCCAGGCACGGGCTATAGCTACTGAGCTACATGACCACATGGTCGAGTTTGTCCGGTGGTTTGACCAGGAGACCGGGACGGACAACGTCGAGAGGTGGAACCAGAGCTGTGGTAAAGGGTAGAATCGGGATGGTGAGTTTATGAGTCTGTTGGGGTTCTCGGTTAGCGCTACAGCATGCTCGTGCTGTTGTTTTGTCAGAAAAGGCCAAGACGACAAAGACATCTGAATTGGCGAAATGGAAGGCTTTATTGGACAAACAATTCCACCTTCCATCATACCGTTGACTAAGCTCCCGAAGGACATGTCTGATGAGTGCTTCAGCGATCTCGTTTCGCTTGTTGCCACCACTATAGCTTCAAATGAGGACATTGAGGACAGCACAATTCATAATTTCTCCACAGAGCACACTCTTGATCGCGACACATTCCTTCGTCTGTTTGCTGCAGTACATAGCCTGATGTTCCTTGCGATTCGTGCCCGGACGAACAAGAAGAACCTTAGAGAGGAGCTGATCACAACTGTGAAGCTCACAGAGCAGCAGACCGACACATTCATCCAACATATGGGGAAATATCGCTCAAGGATGATGCGTGCCCTTCAGATGGAGCGTACCTTCCCCCGTGTCGTCGACTCGAAACACAGAGTCGGGATCAGCCTCATATCGTCCCAGTTGAGGCGGCACATGCGGCCATCTGTCACTGTAGAGCTCAAGCTGGAGGACGGCGAGAGTGTCACGCATGAGTACAGCGTTGATTCATTCCACAGGATGCACCAGGCTGTGACTGACGCCCTGGCGTCTATCGAGGCTACTGAGAACAAGGATGTATTTAAGTTGGCTAAGTTAAACATGTAGAGGTTTGTGTAGGCGTTGTGGGCTTGTCGTCTGTCGTGGACGGGCTATCGTGGCATATTGGTGTGGATTGGAATGATTGCTACACTGAGACTGAAAAGGCATCAGCAAAGCATGGTCGCAATGATCGTCATGACAAGGGTAGAGTGGCGAGATCATCACCCAATATGCTTGGGTCAACATCCGCATAGCCTACTAACACACGACCTAACGCGAGAGCGCATGCATGCTTTGTATCCAATCTTTGGCTTGGCTACTGCCATCAGTAGGCCTTTGTTCATGGATATGTCCTGGGCTAAACTGCGGAGTCGATTTGAGAGCCGCCCTGGAAATTCTGATCAATGAACACACATACAATGGGCATGACTGGATACCACTATAGCTACTTGCCGCGATATTTGCCACTATTGCGCATGAAATAAAGTTTTATCCACTTTTGCCAGCTTCCCGGTTTCACCTTCAAGCCTTTCGAGAGCAACAGCAGCGACATGGCCTACGACCTCCTCCGCCCTACTGAGGCTTCTGAGAAGAACGCTCACAAGCTTAAGAGGCTCGTTCAGTCTCCTAACAGCTACTTCATGGACGTGAAGTGCCCTCACTGCATCGAGATGTTTGTTTTGTTCGTTTAGAGGCTTACGAAGCACTACCGTGTTCTCCCACGCCACTACCCCCGTTGCTTGCCCCGAGTGCGGTTTCCTCATCGCTACTCCCGCTGGCGGCAAGGCCAAGCTTGGCAAGGTTTGTTCGTTTCGGTTGTTTCACACAGGGCTGCGAGTTCCGCGTCAAGAGCGCATAAATTCGTACTCAGGTAGAACAAGGGAGTGTTTAAAGACGAGAAAGTGTTGTTTGGAGGAGCGCCGTTCGGTTGCTCTGAGGTATTGTGGCTTCACAACTCCACAGCGACAGAATTGTGTGGGCCCAGCGTGATGCCCTTGAGGGATGTCTGCTGTCGTTGCACAACCAGCCCACCTGCATCAAGTCGCTGAAGAAAGATTCGACCATCCGTGGCTGGCCGAGGCAATACTCCGAGAGGAATAAAACGCTGTGAACTTCGACTTAGACTTTGCAGAATCATGCTATGTGCAGGTGGGCGCTGGCCTCTATCGTTGTCCACCGGCTTGTCTGGAGACGTGCAGTTTATGTCTCAGAACCGCGATGAGCATCCTCAACTACGCCATCCGTGTGTCTCCACAGTCTCTAAAGGATACTGCACAGCTTCAAAAGGATAGTAAGTCGTTACTTGGAGCAGAGCATGCCCTGATGGGCGTTTATAAGACCGTAGACGACTATCTGGGCGAGACTGACCGGCCCACACCGCTTTCAGCGGTAATAGCTGGTCTGAAGATCAACCGCGGTATCATTCTTTCGAGGAAGCGGCTCCAGCAGTTCCAGAAGTTTGCCGCCACCCCGGCGTTCACCCTCACCTGGTCGACGCGCGGCGATCGGCCAGAATTGCTTATTAGTCGCGTGAGGATGACTGAAGCAGGTCGGGCTAGCTTCATTAAGGCCACAAAGGAGGCAATAGAGATCTACGTCAAAACACACTCGCCTGCGTCCATCGATGAGCTTCCCGCGGCTCCGTTCCTGCCGAGCCCACAACAGGAGCCTCGGGCTAAGAACCATCTGCAGTCATCGCTGAAGTCCAAGCGGGAGTCGCCCTTCCAGACCGAGCGCTTGTCCCGTGCCGGCTTCTCTGCCGCGGTTATCAGCAACACACTCAAGATAGAGAGCAGAAAAGTCGAAAAAACTGCGCCTCCACCGTTTATTGATTCAGCCGAGGCCAGGAAACGGGTATTCGACTCGATGTATAGGAGCCTCTACGCCAAGTGCATCAGGCCCATGGCTGACGTGACGACCGATGTCCTCAAGGACCTAGGGGACCGGCACATGCGGGTCATGGTTGCTGATCAAATGATTAGGCGAGTATGCGGTGTTTCTCAGTCCCCCTTTTCGATCGTAGCGAAGCCAAGGCCGGCGACTGCTGTCGGCGAGGCCGGTCCAGCTCAATACGAGGACACGGTGAGGATGAACAAGCTCCGGTTCAGGGCGCGGGATAAGTCGAAGTTTATGGAGGATGCGGCGAAGGAGGCGACAGGGGGTGAGTTGGAGTGACGTGGAGCATGGGTGGCATGGTCGTAGTAGTAGTAGTAACTATACTATACTATACTATATTACGTACATGCTGACTTCTTCAACCTGTTTGCACATTTAAAGCACCGTTCTTTGTTTTGCCAGAAATTGTCGGCGAGCGTCGGAGCATCTTGCGGAAAATCGTAGACTACGTCTATGGATGTAGTAGTACAGGCGTACACCCAGCATGGAGGCTGTACATGCTCGTATTTGGCAGCATCGGCCTGAGTTACTTCTCGAGTCGTCTCAGCGCATCGATCGCATTGCTTCGACAAAGATGGACGAACTCAACCAAGTTGCCACTGCATTCGTGAAGTATTACTACGAAAAGTTCGATACTAACCGTTCCGACCTCCTTAGCCTCTATGTTTGTTCTTTTTGACCTCGTTTTACGCAGCAGCCCGATGCGATGCTCACCTTCTCTGGTGATAGAGCCCAAGGCCCCGAGGCGATCATGAAGAAGCTCAACTCACTTTCTTTCCGCAAGATTGCTCACGATATTGCCGGCCTGAACATCCAAGTTCAACCCACCTTCAACAACGGCATGCTCGTCGTTGTCTCTGGCCAGCTCATTGCTGATGATGATTCCGATCACCCTCTGATGTTCTCCCAGGTTTTCACCCTCAACAACGCCAACGGCCAGTGGTTTATTCTGAACGATGTGTTCAACCTGTCGTTCGTTTAAAAAGACGACAGCAACACGCATGCCAGGCATGAGACGCGCATAGGACTGTAAATTCCAGGTTAAGCCGATCAATTGGTCCTTGCAAGCGCCCGACAACTTTGCATGAAAAAAGCTGAGAACGAGAAAATCATCATGGACGTCCGCAACGCTGCTCCCGAGCGTATTCCCAAGCCTCTTGTATGTAGTACTTATAGTTGTTATACAGGTTTCCTACAAGGCTAACAAGAAGGGCACTGTTCTTAAGAAGAACCTCGTTCCCGGTTCCATCGTGATCCTTCTTGCGGGTCGCTACGCTGGTTCCCGCGCTGTTTTCCTCAAGCAGCTCGATTCTGGTCTTCTCCTCGTCACTGGCCCCCACAAGGTCAACGGTGTCCCTCTTCGCCGCGTTAACCAGCGCTACGTCATCGGCACCTCCACCACCATCGATGTCTCCAAGGTCGACCTGTCCAACATCTCTGAGGAGTGGTTCAAGCACTCTGAGACCGTCCTCCCCGCTCTCGCTGAGACCCAGAAGACCCTCGATGCTACCCTCCTTGCTGAGATCAAGAAGGTTGACTCCATGAAGGCTTACATGAAGGCTAAGTTCTCCCTCAAGAAGGGTGACCGCCCCCACGACATGGTGTTCTAAGGTACTAAAGTGCGCGGATTGTGAATTTGAAAACTGTTGGAAGCGCCCATCGGCGACGGCAGTTCCTGAGCCGAGTAATGTTTGGGGTCTTCTAGCACCAGCTGTCTCTATCCGCAGCCGCATTGCGAGTTCTTTCTGTCCTTTATGAATCGCAAGAATGTCCGATACCTGTGGGCCGACCTGACCACAAACCAGGACGATTAGAGCTATCTCGTGCCCACCCGCTCCATGAATAGCGGCAAATAGTTTATCTGGGGATGATCGCTGAGGGCATCCCGGTCATGTTAGTAATCTGGGACGCTTGGAGTCGGGCGCAACAGTTGGGCTTGTCTCCCGCCACCAGTCACCATCTTGTACAAGTCATAGAAGCAGCCGCTGTTCGATACATAGGCTGGCTTGTCAAACTCGCAACATGGCTGCAATTGTGCTGCTGGACAGTAAGAGTGGAGATGATGATTCAAGTGCAGGCTACAGAATGATCCGTATTGTGTGGTCCCATCCTATTGTGCTGTTTCCAGTCGGCGATTGTTCTGCACAAAACAAAAAACTGCATCTGGGGCATATGCCATTGTGGCAGGAACTGTGACAAATGTGCAGCTTAAGCCCGCGAATGTGCAGGTTATTAAAGAAGCTCAATATACAGTGATGATGCCAATGATTGCTCAGGGAGGCAACTAGTTCTTTACTGTCAGCATTAATCGGCGCAACTTCACCAGCGAGATGACGGACTTGTGCCGGCCGTTCTCAGTTTATCACCACGGGGTGACTTTTGGGGGAAGGGTTGAGACTATCGAATAACCTTTGTCAAGATCTTCGAGTGAACTTGTGGCATTGGAGGATGGTCGCGGGGACAGGTCTCGACTTCAGATCTTTTGTTACCTAACATGATACGTGGTCACAACACTTTGACACATTAACCTGAGCAGAGGCATCGCTGGTCTGTATGGCCCAGCTGACCCAACCGGCTGTGAGATAGCTCCCCGCTCCTACCCGTTTCCCCGAGGACTGGCGTTGACTCGAGTCGGGTGCTCCGCTCCGTCCCAACGCGGAGGGCGAGTCACTTCGCATAGCAGCGTGTGCGGTGTCATTGCACAGTATTGAGCCATCTGCTGGTCTTCTCATGGCCGACTCTTCGAATCTGGTCTGGGTGTTTGGTGAAGTATCATAGAGTGCACAGTGCAAGCAGTAAAGTAACTCTCAATCGTCTATAGCAGACTTCATTTGGACCTGGTGCAGGTTAGCGATCGTGATGAATTTGGTGAACAGTGTTATTGCCGCATCCTCACAGTCCCTTAAGGATGCCACACAGTCTTTGAAACATAGTTAGTACTTGCCCCTTTGCTAAGAGGCCACCGGTGCTCACACAGACCTCGTACACCTCAAGGCACAGACACTTGGCGTATCCCAGGCTTACTACGCACAAGTGAAGGGCATTCCTGAGAAGCTACACATATCATCGCGCCCCATGGCGTTTCCAACTGCGCTCAAGGTCCTTGCGCTCGATCCTGATACCGAATACACCAAGGACGAGATCAGAGCGGCGTTCAACAAGCACCGGGAGCTCAACGACCCTGCCAACGGCGGATCGCACTACCTGCTGGCCAAGATAGACACCGCCTTCAATGCAGCCATGGCCGGCCTCTAGGACCCATGTAACATGTAAATACTCGAACGGAGTGAGGCTCAGCCGCATGCGCTATCTGATTGTTTGTCTCGCTAGTGCTATGAATTCAACAGTCCTGCTGCGGGCGGCTGGCCAATAGGTCCATTCACACTGAGGTCGACGCCGCGAGTGCCCTGCCTATGTAGTGCTGTAGCTGTATTCACGGCAGGACCACTGTCCCGACCTTGCGGCCGGTTGAGTCTGTCGTAACTTCTGGTCCCAAAAACTTCGTCGTGATGGTTCTACTAACAATCCATGCCAAGGGGAAGCCCGTGGAGCCAGAAGCGAAACCATTTATCCTATCATTCGCGTTCTGCGATGTTTTTGCCTCGTCCGAACCCATTGACGGCAGCACAGCGTTCGACGTTAGTTTCACAGCGGAACTTGAGATTAACGAGGATGTGGTGAACGATATTGCTCAGACACACGCTAGCTTGAAGGTTTCTCAGGCTGATTCCCTCGAATCGCTGCAGAAGCGCGCGCCAACTCCCTCGGGCACCGCGAAGAAGGGGAAAGCCGATAAGAAGGGCAAGAACTCGCGCCCTACGACAGTCGCCAAGCCAGACGCCGAGGGGACCGTCTCGCTCGACCTGGACATCTCTCCCCTCCTTGTCTCATTCGCCGTCAAGCAGACATTTATAACCAGCGGCGTGGAGATGGCGGTCAGAGTGTCAACCTCGGGCCCCACTGTGCCCAAGGAGACGCTTGAGTCAGTCAACCCCTTCCTCTTTGAAGTGTGTAACATCACTAACCTGCCCGTGCCAACACCAGAGGGTGACGTGCCCATCGATGGATCAGACGCTACAAACAGATGGTTCGCACCAGCCAGAGTGGCGCTGACTATATTCGGGAAACACTTTATGTCTCCAGCGCTCTCCCGTAAGGTAGTGAAGACGCCTTCTGGCCCCGCCGTCCCCGCCCGCCTCTCTTGTACGATGATGGTCAGTCCAGACCGGCTGCATCGCGTGTGGACTGAGCTCGCGGACGTCCCGGCCACGATCAGTGTGTTCGACCGGATCCCTAAGGAGGCTGACCTGGGCGATAACCCCGATCTTGAGGAGCTCATGAAGTATCCTCACGGGTGTGCACAGATCGACCTGGTTGAGCTCATCAGAGGGTCAAGGACGCTCTCAGTCACCGCTCCAGTGGTTCAAGCGCGGCCTACAGCTGACAGCAGAGCCAAGCCGGCGATCGACTCTTTCTTTGCCCGCGCTGATACGGAGATCGGCCACGGGTGTCGGAATTTCCGGTCAGATCCCGCCCAGCTGTACGCCAAGGCCGCGTACTCACCATGCGGCACTACAGTGAAGGTCAGGGTCGGCCTGGGGATGACGCTGCCTCGGACTGAGCCGCCTGAGATTGTAGCTGAGGAGGAGGAGGTAGCTGAGGGGGTTGAAGAAATTCGTATAGAAGAACCGAGGCGTGGGTTCGAGGTGACAGTGCTTGTACTTGAGCCGTCCGTGGACGCAGTAACCGATATCAGCGAGAAGGTGGTCACTGCCAACATCGTGTACAGCAACCGCATCGCAAGGGAGCAGGAGAGAAAAGAGGCGCGGGAGAAGAGGCTGGCGGCACACGAGGAACACATCGCCGCACTCCAAGCTGATAATAAGAAGCCGAAGGGAAAGCCCAAGGGCAAGGGAGCCAAGAAGGCCGAGCCCGTCGCCGACGAACCAGATGCCCTCCAGACTGCCAAGGACGACTTCGAGGCGAAAGAAGCAATGATTGCCGAGCGCGAGGGGACAGAAGAGGCCGAGGCCCGCGAGGAAGAGGCCCGCGACCCCTTAAGAGACATGCATGCCTCAGACGCGTTCGCCTCACTCTCTCTCCGCACGCTTGCTGAGGACGTCAAGCACGATCCCACTGTATCTGTCGTAACTGGACTTCACCTGTGTGACCACAAATTCGACTTGTTCTTACTCGAAGCTCCCGTTAACAGTGGGATATTGGACTCCATCCTCCCTGCGGTCACAGGTAAGAACAAGCTGCTCAGGAACCCGACCGCCGTGTTTCCCACGCGACATTGGCCTGATATGCCGCTTTCTCTGGTCCATTTCCGACTATCAGCACCACTGCTCAAGCTCGCCGCCCAGCCCAAGACGTGGACGACGTGCCACAAGGTACCAAAGGACGCACTGACTGCGCTTGACAAGTTTGTCCAGATTGTGACAACCGCAACGTATTTATCCGATGTGCTAAGTCGCCAACTTCTCCCCACCCCCACCGGCGTCGAAGCCCTCCAGAAGGCGTTTGCCGGCATGCTCGGTAAGAACGAGCGTGGCCATGCCCTCATCGACTTTGAAGTGTCCGAGGCCACGGACTCTCGGAGCTTGGTCCCCAATGACCTTGCCCGACTAGCCAACCACGGTATCAAGAAGCAGTCAGCCGAGCACGCGCCCCGTATTGACAACTCCAACCCCAAGTTTGTAGACCTTCAGAAGACTCGTCGGATGGACAGTGCCGGGCGAGACTTCATTGCTAAGAACAAGGACGCCGTGTTGAATATGAGCCTCAGTGTGCAAGCCAGCCGGCCGCCCAAGGAGCCGCTTATGGACAAGCTCCCAGAGCACCCGCAGGGTACGTTCAACTATTCATCACAGGCCTTGAACTACAGCCAGTACCACCGCCAGAAGCTCGAGAGGATCGCCCAAGCGAAGCATGTCACTCTGGGATACTCCAAGGAATATACTTCTGGTGCAATTGATACAGTCGGTCAGGTCACAGTTGCTAGGGGCGACAGCCGTGACGAGAAGAGTGCCTGGCGCACGAAAGAGGGCTTCAACACCACCATCGTTCCCAAGCACGAGACTGGCGTCTCACAGAGCCGGGCAGACGAGCTGCAGACGCCGTGGGATGAAGAGGCCGCGCTCTCGTTGCAGATGCCGATCACCAGGGAAGAAATGACCGACGGCCGCGCCAAGTTCACTCTTGCCCTCGACCAGCCAGGCATGTTTGAGAACTCACCCGAGTTCCTCAAGTCGGTCCATCTTCCAGGGCCCCAGGGCGCCAAGGAGATCGAGGCTTTGCGGCTCAAGGAGAAGGAGGAGTGGCGGCGAAAGATCGTAGTCGACCCCGATCAAGTCAGGCTGCGGACCATGCCGGACCGATCAGAGCGGCCACCTCTTACCATCTTCACCGGTGCGTACGAGGACCCCTCACGCTCTTCGTACGAAGCCGTGCTCGCCTCCACTAGGCCGCTGCACGTCAAGGGTGCAGAGGGCAAGCAGTTCTCGCCTATGACCAAGCGTGTGCCGTCGGCGAGGGACGCTGCGAAGGGGCGGGGGAGGATTGCGCCACTGGGGGCAGGGGACAAGACTGGGGCCGTGTGGGGCTGAGCGGACGTGTATAAAGCATTCTTTCTTCTGTGGATGAGGTATGACGGGCTCCGTTTGATGTGAAATGATAATTATTGAGTGCTGAGTTGTTTACGTGTGCGATAAATGGGTTCGAAATGAGCTGGCGCAGTTTCAAACAGGGCCAAGGAGGAAGCAATGGTCACATAACTTCGTCTTTTGATCCTATAGAGGATAGATTACACGACATGCTGGATGATCAAGACCTACCGCCCCCACCGCCCCCGGAAATGGACGATGACGATGTTCCTGCTCCTCCGCCGCCACCCGATGAAGATGAAGGTATTCCACCTCCACCAGACAACGAGGATGATGTGGAAATGGACGGAGGCGTCCAGGATGAGATGGCTATGGCCGGTTTGCCCACAGAGTTCGTCTCGACGCATCTTCAGAAGGTTACTGGGAACATTGAGATCATTACAGGCACTCTGATGCCCCAGAGAGACTACTCTGCGTACTTGGTCAAGGGAAAGAAGAAGGCCATAGCCAACGCCGCCAAGAACAGAGCGCCGGCAAAGAGCTGAGCGCGGGAGTCGGGCAATTGGCCAGGACGGGTACGATGCGGTCTCAAGCTGGGATATGCGTGCATTGCGCGTGTTGTGCCTTGTAAATTTTGTCAGTTTTGGCCAGAAGTGACCTACTTCGCCACAACTCCAGATTGAAGGGAGCTTGTGATGAGTATGACTAAGCGCGCTATGCGCTGGAGTATAATGGACATCTCCCCTTCTCCCGGCGATGATAGCTTCATCCTCTACGACGAACAAGACCCAGCGATCCTCATCAACGCCCCAGGCAGCGCCCAGCGGACGTTGCTCGAGAGCGGTGTCCGCATACGCCGTCTACAAGCAGTGATACTCACAGACATGACTCCTACGCACGTTGAGGGACTCCCAGGCGCCCTATTCACCTTCCACGACACCGTCACCGCCCACTTCCCTGACCGCACCCTGCCAGTGTACACTGCAGACACAGAGGACCCTAGGATGACCCATATCAATGGTATCATGCAGCACATGGTGGTGTGGCGGGCCCTGGAGCCAAGGTTCGTCGTCGATCCCGTCGTCATGCACTACAGGATTGTCGGAGACACCAAGCTCGTATGCGCCGAGTTCCCCGAGCTCCCTCCCAAGTTTGATGGGCTCAAGGCCAAGTCTCTCGGGGTGAAGGGGATACTGTGCCGGGAACTGGCCCAGGGCCGCAGCGTCGTTGTCAACGGGACAACGGTCGAGCCGCACCAGGTCCTGAGTGACGTAAGACCGGGCGGTGTCCTCGTCATCGCCCTCTGCAAGGACAAGGTCGACCCAGCAACCATTGAGGCCGTCGCCGAGTACTCCCCGACTGTCGCAGTCTTCTCCACGGACCAGCCCGGCCCTGCCCCAGCCATCCAGGGCTGCAAATGCTTCATGAGGTGGCGGTACGGCGCCCATCCCGTGGGGCTCCGGTACCCGACGGTGCAGGCGATCAAGACGTACCACTCGGACCGGTTCTTGACTCCGCGACTGTATCTTGGGGCAGAGTCGATATCCACAATCCACACTGAATCTATCATATCTATGCAAGATCGAACGGTCACCCCCGCCCCCAGTCGAGTGCTCTCCTCCGAAGTCATCCAGGAGTACGCAACCAAACGGACACTGACTCTCGACCGGATCACCCCCCGCCCCTCCCCCTTACAAGACGGGTCACAATCCGGCACACCAAGTGTCATCTTCCTCGGCACGTCCGCTATGATGCCTGTGGCCGAGAGGAATGTGACCTCGATCCTGCTCAGGGCGTCTGGGGGATCAGTCCTCTTCGACTGCGGCGAGGGCACATGGCGTCAGATGCTTATGGCCAGCCTGGGCGATGAAATTACGAGGCTGCAGGCCGTTGTCATCACCCACTCCCATGCAAACCACACTGTCGGGCTGACTCGACTCGTTTATGAGAGAACCAAGGCTGGGGCGACTACCCCGCTGTTCTTGGCGTGTGATAACCTCGTCTGGTCGTTCTTCTCGTCAATTCTGGGGTCGACTGTAACTCGAGTCAACTCAGTCGGCCTTTGCCGGAGTGCCGGAGACTTTGGGTTGCCGGATGGAATTGAGTGTCTGAAGACATTCCCCGTGCCACATATTCCGGACTCGTCCGGAATCAGGGTTGACTTGCCCGACTTCTCCTTTGCCTTTAGCGGCGACACGCCACCCACGCCCACGCTGATTGAAGCATGCAGCGGAGTCAACCTGCTGATCCACGAGGCCACGTTCCCCGGCGGTTCAGCCGACCGCGATGAGAATACCAAGCTCGGTCTCCAAGCCCACTCGACTGCAGTTGAAGCAGTCACCGCGGGCAAGGAGTGTGGGTGCCAATGGGTTGTCCTCACCCACTTCAGCGGCCAGGTGAGTGCCCACCTGACCCGGGGTCTGCTTAAGGACATTGGGCCCAAGGTGATTGTTGCCGGAGACTTACTGGCACTGCCCTTGGATATGGCCTGGCTCTGTGAGCTGGAGAAGGCCATGGAGCCGTTGGACAGGGTGTGGGCGACTGCAAGGGCGCCCAAGCGGTGATAAATTACTTTTTTTCTTCCCTAGTATTCGACGAACCCGGCACTTGCCATGTCACCCTCAGACGGTCATGGACTCCTCTCACTCGATCATCCATGCGACACCACTCTGTCTAACTCCTCTTGATCTGCTGACCACGAAGCGAGCTTGCTATCTTGCCATGCATGCGAAAAGGATGTCCGCATAACTCTTGTGCTTCGTAAGCTGAGCACATGCAGTTGAGGCGTATAACATCAGTAATGCATTGCTCTGCATGAGGACCCAGCGGGCTAGAGTCGACCCTGCCCGATGTCACTCAGCACGCGAGACCGGTGTCCATTCAGACATATTCAGCACTATAGAGCCTCAGCACGGGTATCAAGGCCTGTGACATGCAGCAAGAAGATTTTTACTGAGAGTATCTCTTGCTCAATTTTTGGATTTGACTGGCGTTGTTCGATTCGTTCTCGCGTTGAGCAGATCGCTGTCACATACTCATGCCGAATCGCCTTGAACCGGCTAGTATGGCTGCCCAGAGTCACAGACATGTTGTCTCAGAGTGCACCCGGAGTTAAAACCAATTTTGTCACAGGCGAGAAATCCCTCAAACACAACAACAAGACAAACGTGAAATGAGCGGTGTGGCCGTTGGCGAAGAATGTGTTACAATCTATGAGGAGATGAAGATGTCCCGGAAGTACAAGTTTGCCACTTTCCGTGTCAACGAGGACCTCACTGAGATTGTCCCCGACGCTGTTGGCGAGCCCGATGCGGACTTTGAGGAATTCCTCTCCAAGTTCCCCGAGAAGGATGCCCGCTACGGCATCATCGATATTGACTACGAGGATGATGGCTGCGCCAAGTCCCGTATCGTGTTCATCTTCTGGTCGCCCGATGGCGCGCCAATCCGCTCCAAGATGGTCTACGCCTCCTCCAAGGAGTCCCTCAGAAGAAAATTTGCGGGCATTATGACGGAGGTTCAGGGCAACGACCTGTCTGATCTCACTATGGATGAGATCAAGGGCCGCATCATGCGCGTCTAAATAAATGTCACCCTCTACGATCGAAACCGCTGTGATGTTCCTTCGCAGAAGCTGTCAGGACAGACAACTACATTTGTGAGATAAGACTTCCGGATGTCTGGAGTCTGCTGATCTGGCACCACAACCGGCGTGTATTTACCAGTTTGCTACGGGTGAGTTGAGCCAAGTGCAGACCCGGCCTGACTCAGTGCAGTCTATGGCGGTTTCATCGAATGCCGCCCTTTGGTCTCTTTAAAGAAAGTTCGCACAAGGCGGAATGGCAGCTCACAGCAGAAGAAATACGGAATCGGAGGACAGCTGCGTGGCAGAAGCACGTTGATGCCGGCGTTTCATACGAGGAGCAGCTTGCGATGGTCGTAGCGTGTGAGAAACACGCTCGCGGCGTATTCATGCACTTTATCGAGCGTGTCATAGCAGGATATGCCAACTCCTCACGCCGCTTGGTCCGAACACGAGATGCCGAGGAGCTCCGCGATGTGAATGTCCAAACGATGGTGCTCTTCATCAAGCGCTACTTCCTCGAAGTCTCACCATGCGACGTGGCTCCCAACCTTATCGCCGCCACCTGTATGATTCTTGCGTGCAAGTCTGGCGAGTTCGCGAACCAGCCCCAGTTTCGGGAAGCCCACGCCGCGGTCCTCAAAGATATCTCCCGTGCTTTCGGCCAGTCGCCCCAGACAGCGATTGACATGGAGCTAGACGTCCTCACACACCTCAAGTTCAAGCTGCATGCCCACCACCCGGACGCCCTCGTCCCTCGACTCATAGCCCGGCTCGGGTCTACCAAGCCGGAAGGTCTGGCCGGTATTGAGGAGAGTGGAAAGCAGAAGGAGGTGCTGGGCGCGGCAAGGAAGCGTCTGATCGACCTGCAACACACCGACGCCACCCTCATGTACTCTCCAGGCGTCATCGCATGCGCATGCGTCATCCTCGGTGTTACCGATGTCTACACTCCGACAGATGACATAAGCAGCACTGTTCTATCAGCCCTGGGCCAGTATAGTGCGGCGGGTCCTGTGAATGAGACGGTGGGCATGATAAGGTTGGGCACGGCGACATGTGGACTTTGGTGGCCTCGTTAAACGGATGGTTCGTACTCGGTGGTGTTGTGAGGGAGTTGACATGTTATGTACATGATGTCATGTATCATGTGTCGAGGAGAAGAAAACAGCAAACGTCATGCAAGGTTCGATCAGTGATATCATAAACGATCTCGCCCTTGGTAACCAGGCAGTAGACGTGGCTAACTTTGAGACGGCTTTAACATTCTACAACGCAGTTAACGCGAGAATTGCATCAATATCCATCAATAACGCCGCTAGCCCTGAAGTAATCGAAAAACTGAAGACATTACGCAGCGAAGTGAACAGACACATCGCCGTTGTGAACGAATTGCAAAGATACGCCCAAGTTTTCAACGAGAAACCCCGTCGCCCGATGACGTCCGACACCGTGTCCGAGAGCAGGGCGTCGTACGCCCCTCCCTCCCGCCACCCTGTCCAGCGGGTGAGCGTAAACGTCCGCCCGAAGCCCAACCGCGTCGCCTCCCCCAACCCCAGGGCAAACCCCCAACCTGGCGCCCGGGCCGTGGGCGTCCGTCCCCGTCCATCTGTGCGGGTCATCAACGACAAGAGGCCCACAAACTCCCCAACAGTTCAGCACAGCAGCGTGGCTCGGCCCGGTGACCGTCGTGTCGGTGGGGCCAGGGCAATTGGGGGTAGACCCCCGGCCAAGGCGGGTCATCCAGGCGGCCGTAGGGTTGGTTCAGCCGACCCCTCTGGTGCCAAGGGGCGCGGCGGTGGGCGGAGGGAACAGAAGCATGGCCATGAGTCGGACGAGGGCCCTGGTGAGTTCCGGTGCTCCCCCGACGAGCAGGCCATGGCAGCTGTCATCGAGGGCACCATGATCCGGCCTGACCAGAAGGACAGTCTCAACGTCAAGATGGAGGACATCGTAGGCTCCCGGGACGCCAAGCGGGCGATTGAGCAGGCCGTGTGCTACCCGATCCTCGCGCCCAAGCTCCTCGGCCTCAGCGTCACCCCGTTCAGAGGCGTGCTGATGTTTGGCCCGCCCGGCACCGGTAAGACGCTTCTGGCCAAGGCGGTGGCTGCTCAGTCGGACGCCACGATGTTTATCTGCTCCTCGGCCGACCTGACTTCGAAGTTCCGGGGCGAGTCGGAGAAGCTCATCAAGCTGCTCTTCGCCATGGCGCGGCACTATGCACCGAGTGTCATCTTCATCGACGAGGTCGACGCTCTGATCTCCAACAACGCAGGTGGGGGCGACAGCGGCGACGCCTCCCGTCGGGCCGTGTCGGAGTTCCAGACCCAGATGGAGGGCGTCCTAACCCCACAGGGGGACAAGCCCGTGGTGCTGATCGGGGCGACGAACTACCCCTGGAATATTAGACCGGCCATGCTGCGGCGCTTCGACAAGAGGGTGTACGTGCCGCTCCCCACCGTCGAGGACGTCGAGAACATCCTGCGAAAGAAGATGCAGCGCGCTGTGGATGACAGGAGCATCGCTGACATCGACGGCATCGACTTCAAGGCCCTGGCAGCCCGACTGGACGGATACTCGGGGTCCGACGTCGATGTCATCTGCCGCAACGTATGCATCAAGCCCATGGATCGGGCGGTCGAGATGTTCGGCATCGGTAAGATCACGGAGATGGTCGACGGCGACGGCATGGACCGGTCGGCGTTGCTCGAGCAGGTCGGCAAGGTCACGATGGATGACTTCGAGGTGGTCATCGAGGGGGTCGAGCCGAGTGTGGATAAGGCGCTATTGAAACAGTACGAGGATTTCAACGAGAGTAAAAAGAGTGCATAGTTCTTCCGTTTGTGGACCGAATGATGAGCTTCATCACCCAACCCGAGCCCAACAAGGGCCAGAATCGTCCCATACGTCCACACTCGTCCATCGAAGAGCACTGGGTGGTCGAGGCAGGTCTGATCATGATCTAATCTTACCCTAAATTCATATCTGCGACAACGCACGCATCTTGCATGCTTTCCCATCTTTTGAGAACTAACAGCGTCTCTACGGGCGCGCTTGGAGGTTTATTGCCTTCTATAATAAGCGCTGCTTCTTCCAGCGTTCCTACCTCCACATTCTCGCGCTCTCTTAGCGAGAAGACCACTCCCAAGCTTCCCAAGGACATTCCATACTTCCTCACCAAGCAGATGCGCCAGGGATCTGCCTGGTCTCCTGAGAAGGACCTTGAGTCGCTCGCGAAGGTTCCTGATCCGAGAAGCATCATCCGCGAGGACGAGATCAACCGCCTCCTTGAGGAGACCAAGCAGGATGCCAAGGATCCTGTCAAGGTCCGCGCCATCCTTGCCAAGGCGTACGACAACGCTCTCCTGAAGACCCCTGAGACGTGCAACGCTGCCGACGAGTTTGTCCAAGGCCTTACCCTCCGCGAGGCCGCTATTCTCCTCAACGTTGACGAGGAGAAGGAGCCCGACCTGATGCGTGAGCTCGAGGAGACCGCCTTCGCCATCAAGGAGAAGATCTACGGCAACCGTATCGTGCTCTTCGCGCCCCTGTACACTGCCAACAAGTGCAGCAACTACTGCACCTACTGCGGCTTCAACTGTGAGAACGAGGAGATGGACCGCGTCACCCTCAGCACGGAGGAGGTCATCCAGGACGCCAAGCAGATCCAGCGCACCGGCCACAAGCGCATCCTCATGCTGTGCGGGGAGCACCCCGACTACACGTTCGACCAGTTCCTGGACGCGGTCAAGGCCGTCTCCAAGACCACCTCTGAGCACAACGGCGAGACCCGTCGCATCAACGTCGAGATCCCCCCAGTCGGCATCAGCGACATGCGCCGCCTGAAGGCGACAGACTCGGTGGGGACGTTCACCGTCTTCCAGGAAACGTACCACCGCGAGACATACGACAAGTTCCACCTCTACGGCCCCAAGGCCGACTACGACTGGCGCGTGACTGTGTTCGACCGTTGCCAGCTCGCAGGCATCGACGACGTCGGCCTCGGCGCGCTGTTCGGGCTGTACGACTACCGCTTCGAGGTCCTCGGGCTCCTCCAGCACGCTGAGCACCTCGACAAGACGTACGGCGCCGGCCCCCACACCATCAGCATCCCTCGCATCCAGCCCGCCGCTGGAGCACCCACGAGCTCGGATATCCCCTACCCCGTCAACGACAAGCAGTTCCGCAAGCTGGTCGCCGTGCTCCGCTGCGCTGTGCCCTACACTGGCATGATCCTCAGCACGAGAGAGTCGCCCGAGATGCGTCATCATTTGATTGACATGGGCATCTCTCAGCTGTCCGCCGGCTCCCGTACCGAGCCTGGCTCCTACGACTCGGCCGAGGAGACCCACAACGATAAGGAGGGCACCGGCACCGAGGGCCAATTCGCCCTCAGCGACACCCGCACGATGGACGAGATCGTCCGGGACCTGCTCGAGCGGGGCTTCCTCCCCTCATGGTGTACCGCGTGCTACCGCCAGGCCCGCACTGGTGAGACGTTCATGGGCTTTGCTAAGAGCGGTGCCATCCACAACTACTGCCACCCCAACGGACTGCTGACGCTCGCTGAGTATCTTATCGACTACGCCTCGCCTAAAACTGCGGAGGCCGGCTGGAAGCTCATTGAGAAGGAGACAGAGACCATCACCTCGGAGCCGAGGAAGAAGGCCTTCAAGCGCAAGCTCGACGCTATCAAGAACGGAAAGCGTGACCTCTATTTCTAACTTTGTAAAGATCCAAGTTGCCGTGTCTGTCTGAACTTTGGGGGGAGAGTTTATGGCGGTCGAGCTGACGTGGTATGGCTGGTACAGGGCGCGACGCCACACTCTGAACCTCTGAACCGACGAAGGCTCGCGCATCAGTCGCGGCAGTGTCTGAAGGCGAAAGCTTTTTTTTCATGTGGATATTACATCGTCCGGGTCCAAGGGTCGACGTCGATAAGTGCTATTTCTTGCACATCTGAACAGTCATCACACTCTTTCATCACAGCCACGCCACCCGATTGATGCCACACCCAGAACCACTGACCGGACGGGTCGCGGATGGAGTTGCCGCTGACTGCGGTTGCCTCGAAAGGGATGATGATCGGTTCATTTCGAACCTTAAAAAGATGGCTTCGGCCCTCGGTGACCCAGATCAGCTCCAAGGTGTCAGCTTCAACGTCGGATGCGAAGAACCCCTTGACCCTCTCTGGGAACCGGAGCGGGGTGGGTGTGAGGATTTCGTCGCCCTCGTGATTTCTCGGAAGCAGGCCCGGCTTGGCGAAATCAATGCGAACACGACCAGCGAAGAGCAGCTGGCGGCCACTGAGGAAGAGGTTGCAGTCACGATAAGGGGCCATGATCCGGTCGACCCTGAAGGGCAGGTCGACAAAGCCAGTCATCCGATTCTTGTGCGCGAGTCCCAGCTCGCCATGAGCATTGTTCCCGCCGATCATCCGCCGATCGCCCATGGTGAGGATGACAGTGTTGTTGTCTGTATGCATGATGTGATCTGGGACAAAGCCAGCGGGCACGGCGACTGGGTGGAAGTGGTAATCGTCTATCTCGACTGGGCCGACATACCAAGTCGCATTCCAGCCCGCCATGACAGTGCCGACAAGTGTGAGTATAAATGCCCGTCTGTGTTCCAGTGACACATCTGTCACCATCATGTGCTTCTCCCAGGGGGGCAGGCTGGCCTCGAGCTCGGCGACCTTGGGGCAGGCGGGTCGGGTCGAGGAACCCAGACGACTCGAACCCTTGCCGTTGATAGAGAAGGGAAGGGTAGACCGCTGTCACCCTCGTCGGCACCGGCCAACAGAGCGAGCTGCCAGCGCGACCAGGGGCTGACTTGGACCATCGTGATCCGAGCCCAGGCTTCAGCCTTTAGTAGCCTTTCAGTCATTCCAGACGCCCAGACCCATACGGCCTGCAAGGCGACTGCCTCCGGCGTGCCGGGAGCCACGGCGGTGTTGCATCTTCAGCAAATCAGCGGCGTAGGCATTATGGCGACCCTCGTGATACTTTGCTGCATCCTGCCTATCGTTGCTATCGCCGGCCTCTGCGCTGTCCCTGGCCTTGGAGCTCTTGACGACACGTCATCGAAATCAAGTCGCAGGCGGCCACCAATGTACATACATGGAGCTCTCAATGGCACAAGCCTTGCTGAGGATCGGGTGACTCCGGTCGAGTGGCTAAACTGCGCTCGATGAACGTTGACGCTCTTTCCTTCATTGAAAAGTACTATGGGCAGGGACGCCCCATGAACAAGCTTTGGGAGCGAATTGATGCCGAGATTGGCGATTCTGCCTTCGATCCATCGGCGCAGGAGGAGATTCTCGCAAGAACCGTGATGCATCCGCTGGCCGCCCGCTATCCAGGCCAAAGTGAATACAAGCAAGCCTTTATTAGTGGTCTCATGCACCGTGCTGATACCAGCGGCGCGCCATACAGCGATACTCTCTGTGAGCTCTCGATGCTTCGCCCCCCCGGGCCCGACGATGACGAGTTCTACAGCAGATTCGTGTTCGACGAGTTCACAGCCGCCTTCAAGCAGTCCAAGACTCTTTCAGACATCGAGGCTGTGGTTTGGCCTGCTGGCCTTGTCGTCGGGGAGTGGCTTGCATCCCAGCGGCTGGATGGACTGACCGTGCTCGAACTTGGCTCAGGTACAGGGGTGTGCTCTATAATTGCAGCGAAGGCCGGGGCCACCGCGATTGCAACGGACCTCGCACTCGCGCTGAGTAGGATCGAGTCGAATGCCGAGCAAAACGACGTGGCCGACCGAGTGCAGGCGACAGCACTTGACTGGTGTGTCCCCAGAGAAGAGCTTGACTCCCTCCTTGCCACCCTGCCCGAGCCGGCCATCGTCCTTGCCGCAGACTGTGTGTACGCCCCCGACCTATGCGCCCCACTCGCGACTGTTCTCGAGATGATCGCCCAAAGATGGTCAAGCCGCATCATAGTGGCCAGCAGCAAGCGGAGAGAGGAAACACAGGAGATGTTCGCGCAGGAGCTGGCGGCGAGAGGGTTTACGGTGACGGCCCTGGAGAAGGGCAAGAATGCGGTGATCTTGGAATCGTACGAGCGGGATCCGGTCACTTTGACGGAGCTCAAGCTGTGAGGTGGGACGGGTAGGATTGGAGAGAGCTGGGGTGTGATAAAACTGACGACTCAGAATTGATGTGGGGATATAGTGCTCGCGTTGTGAAGAGGGTATGCTTGGCAGACTGGGGTGACGGTGATTACGAGGTCACGGCCGACTCCTTCCCAGTGGACGGTTGGGTCGCGGCGCCTCATCTGACAGTGTGAGGGAGAACATTATCGGAATACCGAACTGAATGGTCTGGAAGCCCTGCCGCTGGCGGATGGAGACGCGCCCTAATCGATTGAAATGTCGTGCCTCAATTTATATGTGCCGCGCAGGATAAGAATACTTGAGTCTAAACAGACTGAACCTGTTCAGTCCTCTGGAGTTCATCCCAGGGGGGTCGACAGCCTAAGTCACCTTTACATGAATCCTCCACATAAACCTCTAAATACCACATTATTGTTGCGCAGTTTGACCCTTCACGGCACTAGTGAGTGTGACCAGCTTGGTCACTGCAGCACTCATGCGCGTGACGCACGACAGCACGCCGACGAGGGCCTCGGCTACGGTACCTTATCTTGTTGCGCACTACAAGTGTGCAGCTGGTGTGTGGCACTAATGAATGACCCTTGACGAGAGTGCACTTTATGCCTGGCTACATGGTCATTGATGAAGATGACATATAAGAGCCGACGATGAACACCATTACCAGCCTATACAAGTGTAGAGGTGAATTTAATGTGGAATAGAAGACAATGAGACGACGTGTGAGCGATTGATGTTTGCAGCTGTGCTGACGTCCACGAAGAAGACGCTTTGTGGAAGCCCTGGAGAAGACGATCTCCCTACCGACTTAAGACGTGAGTAGGAGGGAGACAGGGCAGTGTTGCGCAGTATAAACAGGACTGGAGCATCGTCGGAGGTGCCTAAACCTGCTCGGTACTCATTCATTGATGCCACCGATCACCCGTGATCTTCTCCTAAAACGAACAGAGCACCGCTTTGCCACAGAAGATCCGCAACTACTAAGGGAAGTTGAAGAGATTGCTCTCCATCAGCAGCACATCAAGAAAATCGAGCTCTTGAAGGAGTACATGCCCCATTTGACGCAGCTACTCTTGCAGAACAACGATATCAGGAAAATTGAGAATCTGACAGGCCTCCCTCGCATCAAGTACCTGAACCTTGCCCTCAACAAGATCTCGCGCCTATCTGGGCTCAGTCGTGTCGAAGACCTTGAAAAGCTCGACCTCATGTGCAACTATCTGTACCAGCTGCACGAAATCAGTCACCTCCGCTCCTTGCCCAACCTTAAGCATCTTACCCTCATGGGAAACCCCGTTACTGACTTCCCCGACTACCGTGAGTATGTTGTTCTCGTGCTTGGTAGCCAGCTAGATACTTTAGACGGCACTAACATAGTCACTAGCGAGAAGGTTGCTGCTGAGCTTCGGAAGGACGAGATTATGGCGGCAGCTGAAGCATGGGACGCTAAAGCCAAGCCCCCAGCCATACCTGAGGACGACGAGGAGAGACAGGAGCATGGGGCCGTTCCTAATAACAGGAAGGCGAGGGAGGACAAGATCAACTCACTGCTCGAGCCGTACAAGACTGAGTCAGGCGGTCTCGCCCCCGATGGCCGCCGCCTTCAAAAGAACGAGGCCGGCTGGCATTGGGAGTTCGCGGAGGACTCTAAGCTTCAGACAGTGACACTAACGGTCGACATATCTCCCGAGATTCAGTCCACCGCAGTCGATATCGACTCTGAACCCGACCACGTCAAGCTGACGACCAAGTCGGGCAACAAATCCTACCTCCTCCTTCTGAACCTCCCGCACGAGGTTCAGCCGAGCCAGTGCCATGCCATCCGTGTCCAGTGTACGGGTCAGCTCATCCTTACGTGGCCAGTGGCTAATGGTACTGTGATCCCGAGGCCAGCAAAGGCTGTTACAATCACTGATCGAGCTGAGGAGGTGGGGCAGAACAGCGACAGCGAGGACGACTTTAGTGACTTGCCTGACTTAGAGTGATGCGACCTGTTCTGTTCTGGGCGCTTGATGGGGACTAGTTGAGGGGTTGACTGACCGATGTCTTGGAGATCTCAGAGGCCTCACCCTGTATTATGGGCTGCAAACCTAAATCATTTCGAACACTCGATTGGGCGATTGCACCACTCACTCGGTCAATGCTGGTCCGCAGTTTCGCTGTAAAGTGCTCAACGAGCGCCACAAAGCACCGGTCAGCCTCTGTCAACGATCATAAAGCCAGAGTCGGCGAGTCACTTTCATCTCTTGACGGCCAGCCAGCGACGAGAATAGCTGCGCTCGGCCAGTTGTTCAAGCAAGTTGGCTCGAGTCAGAAAGCAACCCAGGCCAGGGCAGGACAGTGTATTGGCGTTCAACATTTCTTCAAGAGGCTTCATGTGTATGATCTCCTGCTGTATAGCCCAGGTCTTCAATGTGCAGTTTACAGGAGTTCGTTGCCTGCGTCTTGACAAAGCCGATGGTTCTTAACGGATTGACTGCATTCGTGGGCAAGGAGATCGATCGAGCACATATTCCCGTTTTGACACAAGCAGCGCGTAGGAGCACGAAGAAGTCCTTCAATGTCGTGAAGGATACCATCCAGCACACCACAGATGAATGATAAGCCTCTTCTCTCAGCTTACATAGATGCAAAAGCTAGTGAGAGAAGCTAGCTCGAACGAAGCATGGCCTGCACCGCCAGAGCTCCTTCGTCAAATCGCACAGACAACATTCAACTACAGAACGAACCAGATGCTCTTCCCTGCGATATGGGAGCGCATGTCGACCCAGCCGGGCAAGCGGTGGCGCGTAGTATACAAATGTCTCAACCTCCTTGAGTATGTTCTGCTCAACGGATCGACTGACGCCGTTGACATGATCAAGTCCAACATTTACCAGCTCAACACACTTTCAGATTACCAGTACCACGACGAGCGGGGCGAGGACCAGGGGTTTAATGTCAGAACCAAGGTCGAGAAACTCTTGGCATTGGTCAACTCGGATCGGTTGCCCCAGCAGCGCGAAGACATCCTGCAACGGCGAAAGAGGTTCGTGGGCATAGGTGCTGGCTCCTCTGTAGTCAACAGGATCCGGTCTACGTCAAATGCCTCCGCGTTCTCACCCTCTACCACCGAGAAACCGACGCAGCAGGAGATCTTAAACAGCCCTCCAGCTGCTCAACCGAAGACACCCGAGCCCACAGAGCAAGTGAACGAGGAGCAGGACCTTATGGACCTATTCGGGGTGGCAACTTCACCCGGCCCGACGCAGACGAAGGCACACAATGACGATGCGTTTAGTTTCATCCAGTCAACCGCATCGCCCCAGGCAGCTTCTGTCGCGTCATCCAAGGCAGTACCGGCCGACCCATTTGCGGAGATTTTTTCGAGTCACAGCACTAACACGTCGAATCCGATCCCAACAAATGTCGGCCTGGACCTCTTTAGTCCACCGGCCAGTGCACAGCCGGTTAGACCTAAGCAGGCGACGATGGATGATCTCTTCAGCTTCTAGACATATAAATAAGAGCTCGATTGCTCAATATACGGCGAGATCTGGCGAGATCGCTGGGATGCAACGAGGACGGCAAAACTCAGTTTGTGATGAACGCTGCTCTACTCTTGGTATTGGCTGTTCTTGTGGTAGCATATAGCGAGAATGTCACTGAACAACCCGATTTTTCGATTACTGTTTTGTCTGCTCACCAAGACGCTCACGGCGAGCTTCAAGCAAGCATTAACAGCCCAATACGGCTATTACTCGCTCAAATCGATGATCAAAACAGTATAGCCGATGTTGCTCTCCCCGTTACTGTCGTGGTACGAGGAGATGACGGTTCAGCCCGGTATCACGCCACCTCCGACAAAACAAGCCCCCTCCTTGACCCGGAAGCTGTCAGAACGGAGGGAATATACTCCTTCTGTGTGACGGACAGCCGGCTGAGCAAGGCATGCTCGAGCCCGGTACATTTCGTGTCCAGCGTCGTCCCGACAACAAGGGCGACTAGCATGTGGCCTCGTCTGGGCTGGATCGGCCTTGGGGTGCTATGCCTGGCAGTCACTCTCGGTAGCCTCGCCACGCTCGTTATCACTGTGGCTGCAGTGATTCTTGTCGGCCACAGACACCGGGTTATGCGCCACGGTGTCAGTCGGCCGTTGCTCTACCCTGGCTCGGGAAGGGCGAAGACTTGCCAAGCGCCGTACTGCGCGTTATGAGGCACGATCTGGCGTGTACCTTTAAAAATCATTAAAAAACGAACGGAGTGATCATTTACGTATTTACCCGTGTCTATGTGCTTACATGCGGTTACATCGGGTTGGCGATGATCGCAAGGGTGCGCGACTGCTGACTCTGGTCAAGTCACTATCGTTCAAGGGCATGGCGGGTCCGGCGCTGAACGATCCAGACGATGATCACAGTGCCGATAGGGGGCCATTATACGCAACAGATCGTTATTCAAGTTTGAAGAGCTTTCTGCTGTCGCAGATGCCAAACGATGAAGCTGCGAATCAGTTGTGCCAACGGATGGCCACGTTCGGCAAAACAGAGTTCAAAGAGATCGAAAAACTCCGAACGAAGATGTTTCCCGAGCACCGCTCATCACGGCCTGGTCATCATCCCCTGGCTTATCGGCCATCATCCCCCGATGAGTTAAGAATCACGCTCAGGTGCAGCCAGACACCGAAGAAGCTTCCACACCCGGTCAACCTCGCCGTGATTACCGCTATGCTGGCCCGGCAGTGGCGTGAGCAAGGGTTGGCCGACGATTGAGCCGAGGCAGCACAAACTCACGCGAGCTAGACAAGCATGGACCTGGCACAGGTAAACGATTTATTTTAACCGGGCATGTATTACTGCAATATCCTCTTAGCTATTTCCGCGACGTGTCAAACACGAATTGAACTCGAATTTTCGCAGTTTAGCCAGCTTGTCAGATACGTTTCAAGACACAGATACAGCATCTTACCATGGAACATCGCAATTCACAGTCCCCAAACACCGCTAAAGTTCCATCATCAGGCGCTGCTGCCGAAATATCAGACGATAACTCTGCAGCAAATTGCAATGCTCTGTTTGTCCGCCTCGGGCGTCATTTTCAGATGTCATCCGCAGAATTGCAAGCCGTAACATCATTTACATCGATCCTCACAACGCTCACGAAGGGCGATTCCGTTGATCGCCGGCTACTTGCAGCATGTGCAGTCTTTGTCCAGCTGTACAAGAGCGGCAAGCGCTCCGTGCTCATTCCCGCAGATATTTCCACCGAGTCGAGGATACCTCTCAAGTCCATCCTTCTTTGGCTCAAGACCATCGCCGGACCCAAGTACGTCACGCCCCTTGGCCTGTTTCCAGAGTTTTCCGACCACGTCGATTCTGTCATTTACCAGTACGTATATACGTCTACGTATAACAAGATGTACACAACCGAATGTGCTGCCATTCTACGGAAGACTGACAGGACGAGCCCGCTGGTAAGATTCGGCTGGCTTTCTTTTGCCGTATGGTACAACGCAGTTTGTGTCCAGCACAACGAAAGGGTCATGGCCGTCCCACGGGAGGCGTTTACTGCCTTTGTATGTCTGTTAGACTTTCTGGCGAATGTGGATCACAACCCCACGTGTGCCGAGGCCGTCGAGGTAGTTTCTGGTCGCACCGAGATCGCCCGCCTTGACGCGGAAGAGAAGGAGACCAGCATAGGCTACGCCCAGTCGTTCTTCACCCATCTCGTGAACCTCCCCCTCTTGCCCGAGCTCGCCGCCACCGTCCCCCCCACCTTCCGGCGTGAGACCATCTCTGTCGGTCCAATCCAGTCTAACATTGCCATGCTCATCCGCTCTGTGCGCGTCCTTCGCATGCCGGCCATTCTCCCCCTGTGTGGGGTGACTGGTACGACGCCCCACACCGTCGAGACACCGATGGTGCGGCCACTCGAGGCGTACGAGAAGATCAGGTCCATGTTGAACGAGCTGCCAGCCGAGGGAAGTCCTGGGCTGTGGAGTACTCTCCAGGAAAAGTTCCCCAGCGTAACAGTACAGGCGCTGGGTGGGATCATTGACAGTCTAATGAAGCAACTGCCCCTCCCACAGCTGCCGACCGCGTCTGACCTGAGCGTCATCGAGCAGTTTACCATGGACGTCAAGCGGCTTCATTTCCACACACTGCATTCAGTACTCCTCGAGTTCTCCATCACCTCCTCTGCCGAGCGTCGGCAGGCAGTGGAGACGAACCTTCTCTCCCCCCGGTTCCACAAGGCCCTCGTCGCATGCGAGCTGGACGCCATTCTCTTCATCCGGCGCATGTTTACCCTTTACCCACCGTATGCCATCAGAGGATTGAGGACCACGCCCATTGAGTATGTCTCACTGATGGACGTTCTACTCAACAACGGGCCGACGTTCACTGCAGAGGTTCAGAAGCATCTTATCGCATGCCGCACGTACTCTCTCGAGACGCTCTTCTGGGTGCCCGAGCTCTACTACACATCGCCTTTGCCAGTGAAGACTCCCAGCCTTGTGCCGGAGAACCGCATCAGCGACGTGATCAATTTCCTATCGCTCGAGGCCCACCCCATGCTCAAGAGACTGTCATGCTTTGAACATTGCCCTCAGCTTGATAGCCTCGTGTCCGAGCGGATCAAGACGCTGACCGAGATGCTCGATGTGCATTGGGCCGGCGAGGAGATTTCGAAACTGTTTTATCACGCAATGGACACTTATCCCCTCTTTTTCATCCATCGTCACACTAGCTTCGTGATCGCACTGTGTACTTTCGTCGTCCTCAGTATTGCATCTGAGTGCATCACGAAGCGGTTCCCCACCACTCGCGGTCACATAGGCATGCGGTTGGTCATGCATATCCTTACCCGAATCTCGCCACTGGGCAAGAGCTGCTTCCTCGATATCGTGCTCAACCCCCTCGCTGACCCAACAACACAGGTCCGCGGGTCGATATCGACTCTATATCCCCTATTCTTGACCTTAATCCACGCAGAGATCCCCGGCATCAAGGCCCGAGTGGCCGAGATCGCCCAGACTGTCGAACAGCCCACGGTCGACTGGGAAGCGATGCTACAGGGGAAGGACCCGAAGGAGCTGCAGGGCCATGTGCCCTTGTCAAAGCCCAAGGAGACGAAACAGACCATCGCGCTCAAGGCCGCGCAGGATAAGGGTGATCTCCCGCCCAGGGCGCCAAAGACCGTAACGATTGAGGCACCCCGCTCGCCAAGAGGAGAGCCCATTGACGCCTTGCCGCAACAGACGCCTGTGAAGTCGAGCTCCCAGGACTGTAACGCCCGTATCCTTGCGGTAACCGCGACTCCGGCCTCACTTCTTAGGCGCGTGCAGGAGTCGACTCGCGGCAGTCAGGCTTGGGCGGACTTCAACGTCTCCGAGCGGAGCTTCGTAGATGCACCCGTCCGTCGCTTCGGACAGGCATTCCGGGACGAGGATGGCCTTGGTCCAGGACATATAACACGTCACACGTTCTCTCCCTCCGGCCCCGAGCGGAAGCGGGAGAAGACGGAGGAGGACAAGCCGCCAAGCGAGTCGTTAATGACTCTGGCCGATCTGGTCGATCTCGTCGACGGAGGGAGCCCGGATGATGAGCTCGACGACGCGGAGCTGACCGGGTTGCCGCTGCCGATGCCGACGAAGCTGAGCGATAGAGAGAAAGCTGATGCTAGCAGCTGAGAGAGTGTGGGATGTGACTCTGGTTGCTGCCGAGTGAGCTCGGATGATGCTAGATTGGTTAGGTTCAGTAAACGAAGACAGACTATCACCAGATGAACGGGTCCAGAGAAGGTCATTCCGGAGAAACTTTATAACATACAGGGTCGCCCCCTCACATAACAGTGTCCCCCGTCTCACACCCGAACTCGGTCAAGTCATGGCTCAGCCTGGGATGACCCTCATCCAACGCCACCACCAGAGGAGGCATCGCTTCTCTGCCCCGCCACCAAGACATACCCCGACCAGTAAACGAGCCGAGACACGACAGGGCGACCAGGTCGGGAGTCGTATCCCTGCCGGAGATCAGTACAGTGGACGCATGGACGATGTGGATGGCAGTGGCCATGTATCTGGCCAGGTCCTTGGCATACGCTAGGCGGCCGGGCAGGGTGGTGCAGTCGCAGCCACGGCCATGGGCCCAGAGGCTGGCGCATTGGGCAATGGCATTGCCTAGCCTGGTCAGTCGGTATGGGACACTGCCTTGTACCTTGACGAAGTTCACATAGGGGCGTTCGTTCACGAGGGGTGTATATACATAGCCCTTGATCATTACATTATCGTATGTAATTATCACGCTGTACACCATTTGCCGGCTGCGCAGTGTTTCGTTCTTTTCCAAGAATGAGACGTTCTTGCACTTGATTTCAGGCTGCGGGAGCCACTCAAACAGCGGTCTTGCCTCAGTCATGTCCTTGTCGAAGTTCGTAACTTCTGCCAAACAACCAGGCGGATTCGAGAGCATCTCACATATCTCGCTCACGGCCTTCCGCTGCGCCTTCGTCCTCAATCCAGCCCCGCCCACGAGCCGGTCGACCCAGCGGTGTGGTACTCCAAGCGCGTCCATGACAAGTGACGGGGATACCTGCCCGTGTGCCCCCTTCATAGGCTCAGGGAACGAGAACTCTGCCAGGTCTGGGCGGAAAGCGACGGATGTGAGTGCACGGGGGTCTGCCCGTACGACTACGGGGGCCCTGGCATCCTCGGGGTAGCCGGGCCAGTGGTCGGAGGGACGGAACACGGCGAACGAGTATGTGCCGTGCGGGAGACGGAGTTGGAGCGTCTTGCCGTCGAGTGCGAGGGCATGATGGCCCACTACTACACCAACCGCCACCCCGCGGGACTGGAGAGCTCTGGTTATAGTGGTCATCACGATCTTCAGCTGAGTTGGGAGGGTGGCGATGGACACGATCTGGGCGTTCGGTAGGGTTCGGATGGCGTGCGTGTCGATGCACTTAGCCACAGCTTCGGACAAATCGCGTTTCACACGGGCGATGGTACCCTCTAGTTTCTGATACTCATCGCGTTGGCGTCTGATCACCTCCAGCTCGGTCTCGATGTCGTCCTGTCGCCTCGTATGAATTGCCATGGCAGTCTTACCCTGCTCGATCTCCTTCAGCAGCGCCTTCTCGTACTCCATCTGCTTCCTGACCCTGGAGGTGTATATGGCGACCATGCTGTCGCGAAGCTGCTTGATGTCTGGCTCTGGCATGTCCGTGCTCTCGGGCAGGAGGCAGGAGACAGTGATAGGAACCCAGGCCTCGCGGATCTTCTCCTTGATGGCAATGATGTCCTTCGAGTACTGCTGGATGAAGGCGAACTCGACCTGTTGGGAGGAGACGGATTGACGGAGCAAAGACTTGGTCGCCATGGAAGCTTTGGCAGCCTGTTTGAGTTTTTCTTTCTCAAGTTTGTATTCTGAACGGGTTTCATGCACGTTTGCGGTGAGTAGAGCGGCAGTTCTCATCAGCGTTGGCATTTCCGCCGAGATTTCTTCTGCGCTGGTCTCTATACGCTTCTGTATCGCACCTTCGACGAATGATTTGAGTCCAGTAAGAGCCTCGATTGCCTTCTCCAAAGAGGAGCTGGCAGTAGCGTCAAAAGACATCGAAAGACAATGACGCGATTGTTCGAGCAGTTTAAGGTCTATCATCGGGATCCCTGCCCTGGTGGTTTACATCGCTTGGGACACGTCAACAGCTAGCCTACTTCACTGTAACGCGGAGTTCGTAATCTGCGCCAAGGTGTCGACGAAGACAAAGCTGGAAATAATGGATGATGAGACAGAACAACAATGCAAAGCAGATTTACTGGCCATTAGTCGCCAAGATCCAACAAGTGAAGAGGGGACGAGTGAAGCACAGCGGATTGCCGAAGAATTGGAGGCTCGTATTGCCAGGAGCACGATGAGCCTGCATTCAGCCGATGCACGCCTCTCTAGATACGAAGCTGAGCAGTGGCGTCGGAAACTTAGGTCGTTTTCCTCCCAGCAGGCGATGCTGATGCAACGCTTCCCGAGAAAGAGGTTCTCATTCAGCAGCAGGAAGCGTGTCCAGGAGGAAATCTCCAAGCTAGAGAAGACAGAGGCTGTCAAGCAAGACTTGGCCACTGAAGAGGTCTACGAGACAGCCAAGACGTACCTCCACGACCGTGCCGACGACAGCCGTGTCTTCCCTGAGCACGAGTCGACTGTGATCATCTCGGGATGCAGGGACTGCGCCTACATATTCACTGGGCCGCTCAAGCACCTGGCTATCCTCGACTGCGAGAACGTCAGCGTGCTCTTCGCAGTCTTGCGAGGCCCTCTGATCGTCCGTAGCGGAGTGGCCGGGCAAAAGACATGCAAGCACTGCTGGGTGGCTGGCGGCATCCAGCAGCTCCGCCTGACCGACGTGGTCGGCCTCCAGCTCTTCCTGCGGACAACATCCGACCCCGTCAAGGAGCGGTGTGAGGGTGTCGAGGTCCACCCCCTGCTCGGCCTGGACGAGGCGCTGATCAAGGCCATGCCCGAGCCCATGCAGGAGGCGTACAGCCGGACAGAGACGGGCTGGGCCAGCGGGTATGAGGCCGCCGTGGATGGGCTGGTGAAGCTCGAGAGCAGCAGACACGAGCGGATGCACGACTTCTCCATGCCTGTATGAAAGGGAGTCGATTATCAATCGCTTTTAAATGTTTCGCGTCTGTTTGATCTTTTTACAGTCGGTGACAACCCAAAGATGGTCTACCGGCGTTACTGACACCTAATTCTGTTCCCAGAGCACTCATATGCACCCTGGTCTGGCAAAGGATCCTGTGACAGCGGGTCTAGAATTGTCAAGAGCCCGAAGCATCAAAGGAAAGACCGACATGTCGCGAAACAGGACAACTATCACGGTTATAGGCAATCCATCAGTGGGTAAAAGCTCATTTGTGTCCAAAGCTGTCGTTAGAGAGCCACAACCCGAGCCTACTGTTCGTTTTCATTTCTTTCACTTGCTAACACAGGAGAGCGTCTATCCCGACGTTGTTGTTCCCCTTGAGGACCTCGGCTTCGATTCTTCCCTCGCTGTGAACCTCGTGCTCGTCGACACATCATCCAAGGGCGAGCATCATGCTCAGCTGACGTCAGCTCTTCGGAGGGCGGACGCCATCATCCTGGTTGCATCGCCAGAAGAGATCACAGCGGAGAAGACCGTGCTCGAGGGCCGTTTCCCCCGTCTCCTCAGCCAGTACGCCCCCAAGGCGCCCGTGTGTCTTGCCGTGAACAAGATTGATGAGGTTGCCGACCGCGAGGCTCTCAGCGTAGCATTGACCAAACTCGTTGCCGAGCACACTGACGGCCCTCTCCGCGTAGAGCGCGGGATCCTGGTCTCCGCGGTGACTGGCGAGGGCGTGGCCGACGCAATCTTTAGCGCCGTCAACCTGGCCCGCCACCCCACGGCAACCCTGCTCGCCCACGGCCACCTCACCATGGAGGCCCGCCGGGTGCTCACTCGCATCTTCATGTACGCCGACCGGGCCCGCACTGGAATCCTGGCGGATGAGGACCTCAAGGAGTGGCAGCGCATCGCCACGGGCCACGCGATGACAGGAACTGAGATCGCTCAGGTCAAGGAGCGCATTGCCGTGCTCGACACTCCTGAGGGGCCCCCTGGAGTGGTGCCTTGTGTCGCCCCAGCCCATGGTACTGGCGTGACTCTCGCCGGTTTCCTCAGGGTCCATGAGAGTCTGGTGCAGCGTGGGGCTGCAGGCGCCGTATGGGACGTCCTCACGGCTTTCGGATATGGGCCTGATCTCGAGATGCGGTTAGATATGGCAGATCCTGTGGGCCTGATCCAATCTGCTCGCGCAACCCTCGGCAAGCCCGTGACCCGCGAGGAGGCTGAGCAGACAATCACAGCACTTGGCTTTGACCCCCAGCTGGCCTTTGAGCCGACCCGCGATCTGCTCGATTGGCTCCGCCACCTCTTCCAGCACCACGCCGAGGCCGATCACCTCTCATATCGCGTGCTCGACGAGTCAATCTTCGCCCTCTTGAAATCAGACCCTCTTGCCGTTGCCAACCCCCGCTACAGAGCAGAAGACGCCGACACTGCAGGCCTGACCCAGCTCGACTGGCTTGATTTATGGAAGGCCCTCGCCGCCACGGCCCCTGCCCGCCTCGTCTTGGCGTTGACCGAGCTTGACTTCCCCGCGCTTCCAGGGACTGTGAACCCCGGCCGGTCGCCCCAGGAGCTCGCCCACATGGCCCGTGTCGCACTCAGGGCACACTGGCGCCATGACGCCAAGGCTGCGGCCAAGCGGGGAGTTTATCGTATGGCCGTCATCGGCGACACCCGACCCTCAGTCCCAGGTCTGGTCAGAGTCGACCGCATGCTGTTCGCCACCGTCGGGCTGACCCACGCCGACCTGGGGGCCCGTGAGCGGCGGGTGGCGGGGCCTGATAACCTGTTCAACTTCGATGGCTACGTCATTGTCCTGTCACACGCCGGTGGGGAGGCGCTGTCCGGGCTCGCCGGAACTGTCCACATGGCGGCTCAGGCCGGTATGCCCGTGGTGGTGGCCGTCGCCACCGAGGAGACGCTCTCTGAACCGATCCAGAAGGTACTGGCCACATATCGCGTGTCACACGCCGAACTGGTCGACCTCACCGACTTCTTGACTAAGGTCGTCACTGCACCCGCGCCTTCTGTTGACGGCCGTCGCACTATCCACGTTGACCCCGTCGTTGCAGCGGGTGCAGCTGGCGTCGGGCTGGCTGCGCTTGTTGGCATATGGGCAGTTTTCAGGGCTAGAAGACGCCGCGCCCGCCTGTAAATAACGGGAGTATCGTTTATTCATGGTGGTTATGTCACGCGTGCTCTGTGTGTGCAAAGTTAGTCGTAGGTGATGACGTGCTAATCAACTGATCGGGACCGGTGAGTCGAGCGCAGGTCTGCATTTGGTGCTTGCTGAAGGCGTTCTTGTCCTCGGAGCTGATGATGTCTCGCAGTAGTCGAACTCTAAATCTTTAAAAAAAATCACCGAGCTGCCATTATTCTGATGTCAATTCCTTCAGGGTCTGCTTGAGGTCCTCGCTGCAATCCTCATGTGTCATCATCCATTGTCTCGTGTCAACCCACTCGCCAAGCTCCCAGGGCTGGGTCGGCGAGTCATAACAGGGTGGGTACCGACGCATC
This sequence comes from Carpediemonas membranifera, assembly GCA_019828565.1. Taxonomy (NCBI): domain Eukaryota; phylum Fornicata; genus Carpediemonas; species Carpediemonas membranifera. The sequence goes on along the minus strand of JAHDYR010000062.1, from coordinate 376,969 downwards.
ATCGTGGTGTGGAGTGCAGACTGGGCTGAGTCCATCGGGCCCTTCATCAGGATGTTGCCAAGTGTAGTAAACTCTTCGAGTGTGGAATTCGAGCAATTGAATTGTTTGAGGGATGAGAGAATCGCCTCAAGTTGCATCGAGGCATCGATGAAGCAGTGGACAGCCAAAGCTGCCTCCAGCGCAGCAGCAGAAAACACGGTTGCGTCATAATAAGCGAAATAAACAGAAGACGGCGAGTGGTACCCGAAGAAGGAGTGAAAATCTTTCTGAACCTCACAATCGGGTCGCATCTTGATAAGGGGGTCTTTTTGCTCGATAACGCGCATCAGTTGCATGCTGATGTTGTCTTGCGAGCGGTAGAATAGCTCCCGCAGACGCCTAGAACGGTGTATGATGAGTGAATGCGGCGCCCCAGCGATTGCTGCTGGAACACCACAGGCGTGCATCGCAGCCTGAAACAAGTATCTTGCTGTACGCCCGTTGCCGTCGTTGAAAGGATGGATGTGCGCGAACTGGAACCCGAACACGCCGAGGGCGGCAACACGATCGCCAAGGCTGGGGTTGGCGTGGTCCGAGGTGTGCGTCAGCATGGCTGCCGAATTCAGCGATTCCACAAAGGCCTGGACGAGGTTGAGCACGTCATGCGAAGAACAGCCATGGTGCACCACGACGGGCTCGGTTGCCCAGGAGAACTTGTTCCTGACGATGACTTCCAGCCCGGGAGGACGGAGGCCAGCAAAACTGGTCTCGGCCCTATCTGGGTCTAAAGTGCGTTGAATGCGGTCGAAATTCTGCAATGATAGATTATGCTTCGACAATGCCTCGATGAGCGTGGTGACTATCGCCCTCACTTCTCTCTCACGGGGTTCGGTAAGCCCCTCCTCGCCTTCAACAGCAAAGTTGCCTTCGGTGTCTCTTTCACTCCAGCGGGCGCACACGCCAGCAAGGAAATCTCGTTGGGCATTGTTGGTGAGAGTTCGATTGATCATGGCGTTAAAACGACCAATCAGTTGCTTGATATGAACTGACCTCCGGGTAGTCTGGATGCAGCCTCGTGTTCCGAGCATGTTATTGAGCAGGCCGTGGCGGTGGCATGGCTTACTCAGCCTCATCGTCACATAGACATCCTCGTCCAGTAAGTTTTCGTAGTCTGGCTGTGGGATATGCCAGGTGATGTCCTCACTGACGAGCTCAACGCCCGCAATAAGTTCGGCAAAAAGCCACAAGCGCCTAAATGCAAGCGGCGGCGGAGATCTCTGCAGACTGAAATATCGGACAACAGCATCGAAACCGTGCTTCAAGTTGGCCAAACCAGTAGGATTAGCCATCAGGAGAGCAAGCGCCTGAATGCAGATTGGTTCGAACAAAATGTGGATCATGAGGTTTCGAATCAGTTCCTTCTGGGGTTCAGTGTGGAATTCGACGAAATTCAGGTCAACATGTCCATCAATGGTGAGTTGCGACAAGCGTTGATATCTTGTTTCTTCAACGCTGGTTTCTGGTGTGAAAGTCTGCCGAAAAGTAAACTGGGAAGAACGAGCCTGGGCGGCTAACGAAACCTCAGGGGGCGACATATCCGCAATATCGCAAGGAATCTCGTGTTCTTCGGCTGTGCGGGCAAGCTGAGTGAACACGGGTGAGGGGAAGACGCGAAGCTGATAGTCGCAAATAACCTTGGTCATACCAATGGCATTATCAATAAGGCTCAATCTGGTCGCAGTATTGTATTCCTTCCCAATAAACGCGCCATCTGGGATCGAATACTCCGTTAAGAATTGGAACCTCTTGCTCTCGTTCAGTTGTTGGTCCTTCTCAGCAAGATGTTGATCCTTCTCAGCAAGATGTTGATCCTTCTCAGCAAGATGTTGATCCTTCTCAGCAATAAGCTTTCGCAGGCGTTCATTTTCGGCGTTTCCAGTGCCAAACGAATTGCCCATCAACTGTGATGCTACTGATGAAAAAAAATGATTGGGGAAAAACGAGATCAGTAACATAAACTGCGTGATACTATTCAGGGTTTTATGGTTGACCCTGTCGGAGGGGTTGCGGCCAGCGAAGAGGCTAGTTGCCAGGAAGGGCCCGGCTCAGAGGGAGACAAACTACACAATTCACACGCGAAACGACAAGCAAGCTGGCAGCACCTTCTATGTCGTCAGAGTCGCGAGAACACATCCTTTATGCTGCTAATCTCGTTACTGAGAGTGGATGGATGATATCTGTCCTATTATCCTTGCCAACCATGCTTTTCATGTTGCTCTTCCTTATCATCTACTTACGGCTTAAGAACCTGCACCGCATGTACTTCAGCAGGGTATGGCTCATTGTTCTTGTGTGGCTAATCTCCGAGGCCGTTTTCACGTTCATCAACATGTTTTCCGCGTCGTCATCCCTTCTCAAAGTCGGCATATGCGAGCTCGAGACGTTCCACCACTCCCCCTTCTGCCACCACCTCAAGGCGATTTCGGCCGACCTCTACTGGCTGAACTTTGGCAACATCTTGGGTGTCTGGTTCCTCTTTTACGGCGAAAGTCTCGCCCTGAGCACTGCATTCGTCCTATTCAGGGTCCAGAGGTCACGGACAGTCGCCCTGGCCGAGTACCTCACCCGGCCCAGGGCCCTGATAGTGCCCCTATGGGAGCACGCCCTCGCCACAGCCATCTCGGCCGTGTTTGCCGCCGAATACTTATTCACCCTGGTCGTCAAGGAGTGTGTGTACCAGCGTTACGGTGCCAAGCAGGCCTCCCTTGTCTCGGAGGGGCTGTCTCTGGTCCGTTTCATCATGATGGGCCTGCTCATCCTCAGCTTTGTCGTCGTCTTCACGATCACAGCCATTTACATGAACCGTATATCCCACACCAAGTCCATCCGCATGTCCACCATCGCCATGATTGTCTCCTTCATCCTCCCGTGGCCACTTATTTCTGGTCTGTACATATTTGCCATCGCCATCCAACTCGCCGCGCTCTCTCAGACAGGACTGTCATATCTCCTCATCCACTATGCTGAGAGAGTCGTGCTGGACCTTGCTGAGATTCTTCGGCACCTCCAGTTCGTGGTGGTGGCTCTTGCTCATCTGGCCCTGGTGGGGAGGCAGTGGTGGGTGTCCAGGGAGAAGCGGGCTGACGAGAAGCCCCTGATGAGGTAGTTAGGACGTTTAGTAAAGCGGTAGCGGGAGAATGACTACATTCTTATCACCTCTAACTGTGCGTATTTCGGCAAGTACCATCGTTTGCAGTGAGATGGACGACATGGCTGAGGATCCGAGATTGATGTACCTGTCAGGGTATGACGAGGAGGAGCAGTATGAGGAGGAAGAAGAGGACCCCGTTGAAATTGTGCTTGAAGATGGATCTCTTCTTCAGCTTCTTGCACACGAGCAGGAGCATGTTACAAAGCGCGTAGAGCTCGATACACGGTACAACTATGGCTTTACAGACAAAATATGGGCTCTGTATATCCAGCGCCAGATCCGTATGCGCATTGCTCTTCAAAAGTTCGCTCCACAGACGCAGCGGACAGAACGGCGGGATATGCGCCGTGATGGCGGTGATGACCGTGGCCGTGGGTACAGCAGGGATTCGCGAGACGGCTACAGCCGGCCCCGCTTCGATGACAGGCGCTATGACAGAGGCCGTGGGTCCGACGGGTCCAGGGGCCGCGATGACTGGGGAGGGCCGAGGGATGGGGGTTACGACCGGCGGAGGGACCGGCCGTATGACCGGGACCGGAGGGGTCGTTAATCGGCACTAGTGATGGTCCTGAGCTTCGCGTCCTTGGAGCAGTATTTGCAGTGTTTCGAATTCAGCAGATAATTGGTGGCAGACTTTCGTTGTGACGCCAGCAAACGCACAAACGAAGGCCAATTTTGAGCATAAACTGCGCGACTTTGGACGAGTGAGCATCGTGCGGCCCATGTCTTCGGTAGCAGACGTTCCTGCCAAGCCAATTGATACATCTAACTGGCCTCTTCTTCTGAAGAACTACAGTGATCTTCATGTCCGGAGCAATGATTTTAAGCAGCTCAAGGAGGGATTTAACCCCCTTAAGCGCCCTCTCAAGGAGCACATGCGCTATGGTGTGATTAACCTCGACAAGCCTTCGAACCCCTCTTCTCACGAGGTTGTTTCCTGGATCAAGAGGATTCTGAAATGCGATAAGACTGGCCACAGCGGTACCCTCGATCCCAAGGTTACTGGCTGCCTCTCCGTCTGCATTGACCGCGCCACCCGCCTTGTGAAGTCCCAGCAGGGCGCTGGCAAGGAGTACGTCGCTATTCTTTCTCTCCACGGCAAGATTTCTGGTGTCGACGCCCTCAAGCGCGCTCTGAACGAGCTCACCGGCACCCTGTTCCAGCGCCCCCCTCTCGAGTCCGCTGTGAAGAAGGTCCTCCGCATCCGTACGGTCTACTCCATCGACCTGCTCCAGTTCGACGGTGAGCGCCAGCTTGCTGTCCTCAAGGTCTCCTGCGAGGCCGGCACCTACATCCGTACCCTCTGCGAGCACCTGGGCCTCCTCCTCGGTGTTGGAGGGCACATGCAGGAGCTCCGCCGTATCCGTACAGGCCACCTGACCGAGAAGGACCGCCTCGTCACAATGCACGACGTCCTCGACGCCATGTGGGCCTACGAGAACAAGGGCGACGAGAGCTACCTCAGGCGCGTGGTCATGCCCCTCGAGGTGCTGCTCACAACGTACAAGCGCCTCGTCATCAAGGACACCGCCGTCAACGCCATCTGCTACGGCGCCAAGCTCCTCCTCCCCGGCCTACTCCGGTTCGACGAGGGCATCGAGGCCGGCGACCAGGTAGTGATCATGACAACCAAGGGCGAGGCCGTCGCCGTCGGCGTGGCCCAGATGAACACGGTCGGCCTGGGCACGGCCAAGGACGGCAAGGGCGTGGTGGCCCGACTCAAGCGGGTGATCATGGAGCGGGACACGTACCCCAGGGAGTGGGGCAAGGGCCCCGTCGCAAAGATCAAGCAGCAGCTCGTCAAGGAGGGCAAGCTCGATAAGTTCGGCCGCCCCAACGAGAACACGCCCGAGAACTGGCAGGACGCGTACGGCCCCCTGCACGTCAGGGGAACCGACGTCGAGGAGAACCCCGCCCCTGCTGCCGCTGTGCCTGTGCCCCAGCCCGTTGCCGTGAAGCGGAAGGCCGCTGAGGTCGAGGAGCCCGTCGTGGAGAAGAAGGAGAAGAAGAGCAAACACGAGGGCGAGACCAAGGAGGAGCGCAAGGCACGGAAGGCCGCCAAGAAGGCGAAGAAGGAGGCCAAGGCCGCGAAGAAGGCCGCGAGAGTTGAGTAGGTAAAAAAATCGGATCTTGACACCGGACAGTGGGAATGCAAGGCGTGGCTCCTTATGCTGTGGGAGACGAGAGCAAAGGACGTCAGTGTAGACATCATCATCTCTGCATCGGTACTGGGGTGGGTTTGGAAGAGTTCTGTTCCCTCTCTACAGGATTTTGGGAGTCGGCTCAGAGGCTTCACACTCGCCCCCGGTTCGTTTGCCAGATCGCCAAAATGCTCGGCCCAACTGATCAGTGCCGTCCATAAAGTTGCGACTAAACATTTGGATTGTACGACTCGTAACCGACTCTGACGCCTGTTGACTTGCTGGAGTCGACAACACCGATTCAAGTCAGCCATGGATTCTCGGAGATGTAATTAGATGTCACAGCAACGCCCATAGTCGTCTTTAGCGGCTCGGTAGACCCTGGCAACACCCTCAACGAGCGGTTTTTCGTCGATATTTAAACTGCACCGCTCTGTGTTCAACCGCACGTCCCAGCAGCTTCTTGCTCCTAACGATGCAGGCGAAGCTTAGAAAGTTAGTTAGCAAGAAGAAACGTCGCTTAGTGATCGATGGCTTCGATCTCGACATGGCCTACGTGACGCCCAACATTGTTGCCATGGGTTTCCCCAGTACCGGCCGCGAGGCCATATTTCGCAACCCTCTGAGCCATTTGAAGGGCTATCTGGATAGTAAGCACGGCTCGCACTACAAGGTATACAACCTGTGCTCCGAGGCCTCACGTCAGTACCCCGCCACCGTTTTCGACGGACGTGTCGCCTACTTCCCATTCGACGACCACAACGCGCCGCCCTTCTTCATGATTGAGGACTGCGTCAAGGACATGCACGCATGGCTTCAGAAAGACCCTGAGAACGTCTGCTGTGTCCAGTATGTTCCCCTCCCCTCTCTCACACAGTTGCAAGGCCGGCAAAGGCCGCACGGGCGTCATGATCTGCGCGTACATGCTCTACTCCGGCTACTGGACCAAGGCAGTTGATTCACTCAAATTCTACGGCGCCGCCCGTACCAAGAACCAGAAGGGCGTGACGATCCCCTCCCAGACCCGCTACATCCACTACTTCGAGCGGTATCTCACACGCAGCACTGCCCCGTCCCTGCTGGCCCTGCGGCTGAAGTCGGTGAGCCTCACTGGTCTCCCAAAGAAATACAGCAAGTTCTCCATCGTCATTCTCGTCAACACATTCGAAGTCTACCGGTCCCCGATGACTGTCGCCCCCAAGGCGGGTCAGCCCCGCGAGGTCCCGCTGTCTGGCAAGGAGATCATGCTTTGCGGCGACGCCAAGTTCGTAATCTACGGCCAACACGGGTGGCGTGGCAAGAAGAAGGTGTGCGCCACAGCATGGGTCCACACTGCATTTGTTCGAGGCGGGGCAGTAACCCTGACCAAGCCCGAGATCGACAAGGCGTGCAAGGACAAGAAGCACAAGAAGTGGCCAGAGGAGACGAAGCTGTGCCTCTACTTCGACACCGCCGGGTCTGGGGCTGGCACTGGACTGGGGCGTGGCGGGTCTCTGCTGTCCCTGGGCCCTAGGCTTGTCCCGCCGCTCGCAGTTTAGCTGGGTTGGGCACATACACTGAATATTGGGCGACATCACGCAGCAGTGGTGGTAGACTAGGGGCCTTGGAGCACTGAGGGTGTGCATTCAGTTGATGCTCTGGTCCATCATCACAGCCGCAGTTTTAGGTTTCGCGGATCGCATCGAACGAGGAGGGACACAATGGTAGCTAAGAGTATGTAAACCCCATTAGCATGACACAGAGCGAATGTCTAAGAAGAAATCCATCACCCTGAAGCGCAAAATCGGTCAGGCTCAAGGCAAGCACAGATCAAAGGCCAACAAGGCCGCTGGGCTGATGCGTAGGCCTCCAACAGAGAAGTTCCAGATCCCCAACGACTGTCCTTTCAAGGAAGAGATGCTCCAGGCTATGCTGGCGCAACAGAAGGCCGCTGAGGAAGAGAAGGAACGCAAGAGAAAGCTCGCTCAGAAGCGTGACCGGAAGGCACAGGCAGCGAAGAGGGCTCAGTAGGGACAATAGATCGATTGCTCTACCCTGACCAACGGATGATCACGGATTCATAAAGATGACGGTTCGATCGGTATGCTTTGCAAGACCGGCTCGAGCGACCACGGGTGACACGCATCCAAGGCGAGGACTGAGTTTCACGGGATATATATGCTACCGGGGTTCATGCAGGGTTGGTCGCCACAAGTCAAGACAAGCAGTGCAGTGCCTGACTTCGAACGTCCAATGAATTATTCGCATGTCAGAAAATGCGTAATGCTGGTGAGTGTGTCGATTACTTGGCTTTGACCCTGCCTGGATGTACGATTCACAGGAAATGGGTGTCAACGATCACTTTGACCTTCATATCATGCCCGGCAAAACTACTTCAACCACGTCAGTGCGCGATAAGTCTCTTTGAATGACCGAAAAGAAGCAGGCTGTCCTCAGGTCGCGCTTCAGATGTGCGGGGAAGCGGATGTCATGATGTCTACCAAAGCGCGGTCACCCGAGGCGTTGAGACGGCGCAGACAAGCTCAGCGAGAGCGACGACAGGGTCAAGCTAGACTCCATGGATGTGTTATCGGCTCAAAATCCAATATTTAATGAATTTTGCATGATAGATCTGATGGAGATCGGTTTGCGTTCGACGAAGGCACCGCATCCAAGAAAAGCAAATGGACCGCTATCTTGAGCCATTTCGCCCACACATTGAGGGGAGAGTTTCACTGTACAAGCAAACACTTGGCAGGATCGATTCTGCAGTGCAGACATTGAAGAACGATCCCACCGACGATCCCCTCGCCGTTTTCGCCAACAGCTACCAAAGATATGGCCTCCATGTAGTTCCTGGCGGTGTTATGTACCGCGAGTGGGCTCCTCGTGCCCAGGAGGTTGCCATCTACGGCGATTTCAATTGCTGGAACCGTACGGAGTTCCCTGCCACAAAAGACGAGTACGGCACATGGACTGTCTTCATCCCCAACAACGCTGATGGCAGTTGCCCCATCCCGCACGAGTCCGTCGTCAAGGTCGCCGTTCGTGCCGAGAGTGGCGAGGAGGTCGACAGACTCCCGCAGTACTCGTTCGCCTCCCGCCAGTTCCCCGGGAGCCCTGTCATGGACTCGATCTTCTGGAACCCGCCACAGCCCTTCCGCTTCCAGCACCCCAAGCCGAAGATCGACGGCGCCCTCCGCATTTACGAGGTCCACATCGGCATGGCCTGTGACGCCGAGCGCGTGGGTAGCTACCGCGAGTTCGCGGACAACGTGGTGCCATACATCGCCGACCTGGGCTATAACTGCGTCCAGGTCATGGCCCTCGCGGAGCACTCGTACTACGCCTCCTTCGGCTACCAGGTGACTTCATTCTTCTCCCCCGCCTCCCGCCACGGCACGCCCGACGACCTGCGCTACCTCATCGACGCCGCCCACAGCCGCGGACTCGTCGTCCTCATGGATCTCGTCCATTCCCACGCCAGCAAGAACGTCCTCGACGGGCTCAACCAGTGGGATGGGTCCTCGCACCACTTGTTCCACGCCCCTCCCAAGGGAGACCACCCTCTCTGGGACTCCCGCCTCTTCAACTACCAGAATGTCGAGACCCTGCGCTTCCTGCTCTCAAACTTGTCGTACTGGCAGAACGACTTCATGATCGACGGCTTCCGGTTTGACGGGATCACTTCGATGATCTACCACCACCATGGTGACGGCGTCGGCTTCAGTGGCGGCTACCATGAGTACTTCAACGACACTGTCGACTCGGACGCACTCGTATACCTGATGCTTGCCAACAGACTCATCCACACCAACGACCCCGCCGCCATCACCGTCGCGGAGGACGTCTCAGGCATGCCGCTGCTGTGTATTCCCGTGTGTGACCTCGGCGTCGGCTTCGACTACCGCATGGCGATGGCTGTCCCAGACATGTGGATCAAGCTGCTCAAGGAGACCCGCGACGAGGACTGGGACCTCGGCAGCATCGCCTTCACCCTCCAGAACAGGCGGTGGCAGGAGAAGTACGTCGTCTACGCCGAGTGCCACGATCAGGCGCTCGTGGGCGACAAGACCATCGCATTCCGCCTCATGGACGCCGAGATGTACACGAAGATGTCCGTCCTGCAGCCCCGCACGCCCATCATCGACCGCGGCATCGCCCTCCACAAGCTCATCCGCTTCCTGACGGTCGGTCTCGGAGGCGAGGCGTATCTCACGTTCATGGGCAACGAGTTCGGGCACCCCGAGTGGATCGACTTCCCCCGCCCCGGCAACGGCTGGAGCTACAAGTACTGCCGCAGACAGTGGGGCCTGGCACAAGACAAGCTGCTGCGGTACAAGCATCTGTACGCCTTCGAGAAGGAGTTGATCGGACTCGAGAGCAGAACCAACTTCCTAGCAGATAGGGAGTACGTGACTTTCACTGATAACAACAAGAAGGTCATCGCATGGTGCCGCAAAGGCGTCGTCTTTGCGGTTAACCTGCACCCTACAGCGTCGTACGAGGGCGTCAACCTCCCCGTGTTTGCCCCCGGCACATACCGCGTCGCTGTCCACTCGGACGGCGAGGAGACTGGCGGCCACGACCGCGTGGATAAGTCAACGCGTTTTTTCACCCACCCCTGCGAGAGCCATGACGAGGGGGCACCCGCCCACTTTTTCTCGGCATACCTGCCTGCCAGGGTCGCCATCGCCTGGACGATGGAGTAGATGAATAGTATATCATGTAAATATGTCGCCTGTTATTCACGTTTGGGATGACGGTTTGCGCGCGCCCTCAGATGCGATTTTGACAGAATCAATGGCGGGGAGGGCTCTAGGCGGCGATTAAATGGCCTTGTGTGGGTAACATATGGAGCTATCGTCTGTGATTGTCCTTTCAGGCGATTTATGGCATTTATGTTGGCAAATGTAACTGTCTTCGTTCACCACCGAGAATACCGAAAACTAGACTACTATTATGCTTGTGAACGAGGTGGCAGAGTACATCATACCGCCACTTCAAGCTACATACGAAGAAGAGAACTTCACGGTGGAAACAGACTCGGATACGATGTTCCGCGCCTATCTGACATTGAAGCCGGCCTCCATCTCCGATGAGTTATCCATTGGCAATACAATGAACAAGACACGCCATTACATCTCTATGACGCTCCAGATCCTCATATACGCCAACTGCCATGTCGATTTCTCTGTCGCTGAACTCCACGGCACCGAGCCCGGCCACAACGATAAGATCAACGCGCTAGTCACCGAGATTGTCGACTCGCAGCCTTCTGACGCGGATTCTGCCGATATGCTGGGCGACTGGGTTGTCTCTGCCCTGTATGACCTCGCGGACCGATTCTCCGACATCTGCCTCACCCCCATCTCCTCGGAGTTCGACGCGCTGAACACCAAGGGGGCACGGCCAGCCAACCCCATCATCGCCAAGTCCCCGCTCGTTCCACTAACACCGGTGGGTGGCAAGGCGCAGCTCGACGCGGAGATGAAGACGATAGACGACTGGGAGGAGTTGAAGAAGCCCGACACTACCCACCAGAGTGACCCAGCCCACCTCCTGAACTCCCCCAACCGCGACAACCGCGTGCCGTCCGGCCTCTCCGTCTCTGTACCCAGCATCAAGCCGCCCCCGATAGGATCATACTCACTAGACGAGACTACGAGCCAATTCATGCGTGTACAGCTGCTACTGGTCCACCTCATGCTCGGAACCACATCAATGCTGAGCAAATCGAAGTCTGACCGCGAGAACCTGATTATGTACGGACTTAACTTCCTCAAAGCAAACAACTTGCTCAGTGAATCCGTCATGGCTATGGCTAAGGAGCCCCAGAACATCGTGGCCAAGCTCCTAGACAGCTTTGGGATCTCGTCAGACCGGACTACGCGGATTAACATCGCTGGGATGCCGGTCGATGAGAATGCCATCATGCGACTCTTGACGACACCCATGGACGCCCTCCAGGCCACACAGTCTCTGATGAGTCGGTTCAGGACTGATTTCGAGCAGGAGAACGTTATTGGTGCCGGTGCTTTTGGCCAGGTCGTTCGTGCCAAAAACATTGTCGACGGCCACGAGTACGCTGTTAAGAAGATCCTCATGCGGGACGCCGACCCCGACCGTGAGAAGCTCCTGAATGAGGTGAACACTCTCGCGTCGGTCCACCACCCGTACATTGTCCGCTACTACACCGCCTGGATCGAGGAGAGCGATGGCAGCACGTTTAGCAGAGACGCTGGCCTCGAGAGCGACTCGGAATCAGACTCTAGCGGCTGGTCCCCGGCTGCGGTGGATACGGTGAGGTCTGCCGGCCCCGACTATGACGAGAGCACCCACAGCGTGCTGCCCCCCCACCTCCAGGGCCCCACGACGTTCAGCGAGAGTGTGCTCGGCGACATGGCCGGTGTCCCTTCGTACTACACCGGCGAAGACGACGAGACTTCCGAAGACTACTATGACGACACCGAGGATGGAGCCATGAGCGTCGGCGACGGCATCACCTTCGACGACCTCCAGGCCGAGCTCGACGGGGCCGGGGCGTACGACCCTTTCCACGAGCCCGTTGACGTGCCCGAAGAAGACTTCCTGCAAGCGCCTGACTACACTTCTCCTGTCTACAAGGAGGCTCTGTTCGCACCCCACTCGAGCGGGTCCGAGTCGTCACACTGGAGAACCATGGGTCGGCGGAAGCACACGCCTTGTGCTCCAAGCTCTTCGTCGTCTGAGTCGCAGAGTCCAGTGGCCCCCGCTTCTGCTGCCCAGAGCCCCAACGGGGACCGTATTCTGTTCATACAAATGGAGCTATGTGACGGCCAATCGCTCCGGTCTGCCCTGGACGACGGCCTCGACACACTCGGGACAGCCCGAGAGCGGTTCCAACTCTTCGCCCGGCTCGTTGAGGCGCTTGCTCACATCCACGCGAAGAGCATCATACACCGCGACCTCAAGCCCGCCAACATCTTCCTCGACAAGAACCAATACCCCAAGCTCGGGGACTTTGGTCTGGCCGTCTCACAAACTCAGACAACGGTCATGGCGATGAGCAAGGCCAATAGTCTCGAGGATATGAGGGGGGACGACACTGACATGGGCGAGCACACGCTCAACATCGGAACGCTGCTGTACATGGCGCCGGAGCTTGATATCGACTCGCTGTCTCGGGGGCAATACACCACCAAGGTCGACGTCTATGCGCTCGGCGTGGTGCTCCTAGAGTTGTTCTACCCATTCGCCACGGGTATGGAAAAGCGTATGATTGTAGCTGACTTGGTCGGAGACAAACGGACGCTGCCCGAGCACTTTGTCAAGTCCCACGCCCGCATCGCCAAGCTCATCATGGACCTCACTGAGCCCAACCCCAACGATCGGCCCAGCGCCCAGGAGCTGCTCGACAAGGAGCTCGAGCCGACCCGCATCAGATCGTGCAACACTGGCCTGGAGGAGCTCCGCAAGCTCATTGAGAGTGACGTTGACGGGGCGACACTCCGCAGGCAGATGGCAGAAGCCCTGGTCGACGCCAAGCCGCCCGATGTCGTCGAAGAGGCAAGTGTCGAGGAGGCCACGCCCTTTAACAACTCTGTGGCTCGGTCGTGTGGGTTTATCGAGAGCTACATCCGCACGGGTTACATGATGGGTGACGCCGTTAACATATCATCGGACCCATACACGTATATCACTGACCACGACGCCTCCTTCCATAACCCCAGCCTGAAGGCCATCGACTACGGCGGGAGAGCCATAGAGATCCCCTTTGATCTCACGACGGGCTACATCACGAAGCTCAAGCACCTTCTGGACTCTGATCCAAAGCTAGGCCTGCCCCACCGTTGGATACGGCGGTTCGAGCTCAGCGGCGTACTTCGGCCCCCCACACCGAACACCCAGACCGCCCTGATGACGACTACAGACGGGAAGGGTCGCAAGGGCCCAGTCGACCCTGCCAACTCGGTCATCATGCGGTATCGACTCGGCAGCATCGACTTGACACGCACCTTCGACTACTCAGTCAGCCGCATTCCCACGATGCTCGCCAGCATGGGTGTCATGGAGGCCGAGGCAATTGCAATCACCACCAACCACGCCGTCCTCGGGATTAGTCCGGCAAACTCCCTGACTCTGGCATTCAGTGATTCCGGCATTCTGATCGATATCCTCACGCTCTGCGGCGTGCCCCCCGCCCTCCACATGGACATCGCCCGGAAGATGACTCGGGGCTCCTCGGCCCTCTCTTATGAGTCCCGGATGCAAGCCGCGCGCGACCTCATTATCAAAGAAGCCGGAGCCAATGCATACGGACTCGCCCGCCTCCTTCTATTCCCCTCTGACAAGGCTGGCGGCATAGACGTCGCATCCACGCAGTTTAACACATGGCTCGACCGCGTCGTTTCTCTCATCCAGTCGACCGCTGACGCCATGCCCCAAGTCACCCTCGACCTTGTCATCCGAGTCACCCAGCTTGTCTCCTTGACCCGCGGGACGTCCTCCCTGCTCCACGCGTCTGACCTCGCTGTCGGGGCAGTGCTCTTTAGTCCAGCGGTGTTCCCCGAGTTCTCTGTCTACTCTGGTCTTGTATGGCGCCTTATAAGCGGCCAGGTCGGCAAGAAGAGCGCCCTCCTCTTGGCCATTGGCGGGCAGTACTCCCACAAGCTCAACACCTCGGGCAAGCTGTTCCCCAACCGACCCGCCCGCCCTACGTGCGAGGCCCTCAGCTCCATGGCCGTTGTCCGCTCCTTCTTCCCATCCACGCAGCTGTCCAAATGGGTAGCAACGGTGTCCAAGTCCGAGCGGGGCTCTACCAAGGCGTCTGAGCCGTTCATGTTTGGAGTCGGTATGACTGTCCGTATCGACGATATTGTATACCTCGGTATGGTTGAAAAGATGAGCGAGGAGATGCTCGCGAGGAAACCTGGTCATGGCGTGTACATCACGGGCGACATGGACCCTCGACTGAGAACTAGCCACTTTTACTACCAGGAGAAGCTCGCACTCGCCCAGAAGCTCCGGAGCAAGGGATATCGCGTGATATTCAGTATGTTCGACTCCAAGGAGGAGCTCGAATCGTATAGAGACCCGTACATCGCCTACGTCATCGAGATTCTCGAGTCGGCCCACCGCGACGCCAGGACAGACAAGGCAAGCAAGCGCCGGGCTAACAAGACTGAGGTCCGGCCGGACAAGGGGTTGAAGGGGCCAGTGGGAGCTGCTACGGTCGATATGGTCAAGCCAACGGCGCAGGCTAAGCTGCCTGGTGAGATCACACCGCAGAACCTCGATCTGAGTCTGAGGCTGCTGCTCACTCGAAAGGAGAGCGATCAGGGGATGGTTACGAATGTTATCGGGTTGTTTAAGCAGCTTGATCGGTTCGAGCCCAACAAGGCGGAGCAGGAGGAGGACGAGAAGAAGGGCGAGCGGAAGAAGGGTGAGAAGAAGAAGGGCAAGAGAGGCAAGCCAGTTTCATAAATTAGCAGCAAGTCTTAAATTTTTCTGTCACCAATGGGCCAGGAAGCGAATGGCCAGCAGTTGAATCATTCCATCGTACCACATTCCAATGTAGTGCGCAGGCCCCCGATCTTCTGAATCCCCTATGCGCCCGCTCTGCGGTGTTCAAACCGTGCTGTTCACATGATATGCATGGGGCTAGGGGTATCTGCTCTCCCGCTTTATGCTCCGTCTGGTTATTCGTGTTCCTTTACGAAGAATGGAGTGAAGTTTGATTGGGTCAGATCAAGTCTTAAATTGACTCGCACCAGACCAATCAAACAAAGACGGATCAGGACTGATCCAGTGGCATCTGTGGGTCTCTTGGCATCTAGATTGAGACTAGGCACGAATAGAATCTGACTCACTTTAGATTCAGTAGATTGATTTGAGTCGACCCAAGAACGAGAACAACCGGGCGGAACGCCCCTCGGCAACCCCCTCGGAGATAGGCCACCTGAACGTGTGGCTATCCGTGATAGGCAGGTGCATTTCCTGGTCACCAAGGCCCTTGTAGCTTGATTTCTTATGATCTCAAAGTCCGATTCAGTCAGTCAGGAATGGTCAAACCTGGCGGCAGAACTTTCCATCGTTCAATTCCAACGTCTATGTCCCAACTGAGCCCTGAAGTCCAGAAGGTACGCATTCAGGCACTTGCAAATGAGCCGCTCCTCCTCCTTTTTTACCCAGAAGCTTGAGAACGTCCCTTACGTCCAGTTCCTGTGCTCCAACATCCTCGGCAAGCTCCACTCCATGGAGGAGCACGTCCGTGAGGTTCCCGGCAATTTTAAGAACGGCCTTGGCGTTGATGGCAGCTCCATCCCCGGCTATGCCACTGTCACCAACTCTGACGTCCACCTCATGGCGGACCAGAGCACTCTCCAGACCATCAACATCGACGGCGAAGGCCCCATGACCAAGGTCTTCTGCGACGTCCACAACACCGATGGCACCCGCGCCTCTGGCTGCGTCCGCTCCATCCTCCGCGAGCAGATTGAGAAGGCCCACAAGATGGGCTTCGAGCCCTTCTTCATGTCAGAGCTCGAGTGGTTCTACCTCAAGAACGGCGAGCCCCTTGACGACGGCCACTACCTCTCCGTCGCCCCCGACGACAAGGCTGGCCCCCTCCGCCGCCAGGTGTGCCGTCACCTCGACGAGGCCGGCATGAAGGTCCGCCGCGCCCACCACGAGTGCGCTGCCGGCCAGAACGAGATCGAGCTCAACCTCACCCCCGCTCTCAAGAACGCCGACGACACGTGCACCGCCATGTGGCTCATCCGTCTCCTCGCTGACCAGCAGGGCATCGAGGCCAACTTCATGCCTAAGCCCCTTGGCTCCGACAAGGCTGGCAACGGCCTCCACCAGCACCAGCGTCTCCACGACCTCAAGACTGGCGAGAACCTCTTTGCCAACTTTGACCATCCCAAGGAGCTCTCCCCCCTCGGCAAGAAGTACGTCGCTGGTCTCGTCAAGTACGCCCGCGAGATCACTGCCGTCTTTGGCATGGACGAGCAGACTTTTGACCGTCTGAAGCCCGGCCACGAGGCCCCCGTCTGGAGCATGTGGGCTGGCTCTAACCGCAACGCCCTTGTCCGCGTCCCCGCTATCTCCAAGCCGGAGTCTGCCCGCTGCGAGTTCCGTGCCGGCGACGCCTCTGGCTCTCCCCACCTTCTCGCCGCCGTCATGCTCGCCGCTGGCCTCAAGGGCATCGAGGATGACATCGCCGTTCCCCCGGAGTGCAACGTCGACCCCGAGACTGAGCTGACCCCCGAGCAGCGCAAGGAGATGGGCATTGAGCTCCTCCCCACCTCTCTGGCCGAGTGCGCCCGTATCCTGGACGCCTCTGAGTTCCTCCACGAGGTCCTCGGGGAGGGCCTGTGCAACTACCTCATCCACTCCAAGGAGCCCGGCTTCAACCCCTACGCCCATTAATTAAATCGATCAGGAATTGCGTTTATTTATGGACACATTTATTCTTCATTTCTGCTCGGCAACCAATCTGGATTCTTCGCGTTGTAGAGAGAAAGACCGAGAATACCATCAGGGAATTTGTCCACTGCGTGGGGAACTTGCAATCCTTAGGATCGATGGAACCCAACTTGTCGACGGCCAACCCACTGCGTGCTGTCTGAAATGAATCTCTTATCATTAACCACCCTGCATAGCCAAGCGGAAATTGACGGTTTGCTTGCCCACGTACATTGTGTAAGGCGCATCTTCGATGCAAACGCATTCAATCTGCCCAGGGTCCGAGCCGCCAAAGTCGACAAGTCAACGTGAGTCAAAGTCGCCGTGAAAGATTTCACAACCGCTGCCGTTACAATTCCAGCTGGGAAATGGAGTCCGCCAGCCAAGTCCCCGGTCGAAACTCTTCTGCTCTTCCGGGTCGGGCCACGAGCCTTGCCACCACGATCTTTTACTATGAAGATTTTACAGCCCTGGTCTTGGGTCGCGTGTAGTGCTCAGTGGAGCTTGTCATCGACGACGACACTGCCCATCTTGTTTGACAACGATCGTATGATGATCCCGAAGAAAACGATCTCCAGGCCGACATAAGAGGAGAGGAGGATGGAAGGAAACAAGGCAGTATTGCGCAGAACAAGGGTATTGCCTTTTGTTCGAAGCAAATGAGCAGCAAGAGAGCCACTGGCAGGCCATGCACATAAACTGAAATGACTAACGTTATCCTGCGTTTCGCCAGAACCGAATGAGCAATAATAACCACCCTTTGAAAGCAATACACTGCATCCCAGAAGAAGACCAAGACGACAATGACCACGACAAGCCATTTTACATTGTCAATACAATCGGCCGAGACAGAGAAGAAGTTGGGGTTCCTATCTTCGACATGTCGCCTGTTGGTCTTCCTGCAAGCATCAATGTGGAGCAAACAACGTCTCCGACAGTGGAAACCCGCTCAATTGACGAAGCGATCACAAACATCAACAATTTTTCATGGAACCGTCCTGGCGACCGCGGCAACGGAGAGGACATGCCAAACGCAGCCAGCCTGATATTCTCGTACGGCCCGCAGTACTCCCCTAGGCCTGACGATAGCTCCTCTAGCGCCTCGATGAATGGAACCATCTTCGGCGTGATGACTGCCGATGGCCTCGGGCAGGAGGCCATGTCCGTGTTCTCGTGCGCCTCACCCAGCACTGGGCCGGGTAGCCTGAGACGTCTGCCGTCGCTGTATGAGCTGCATCAGCTCCCCCGCTCGGTTGACCACACGTTTTCGCCGACGTTCTCGCCCACATCGCCAAATGGCGAGAGCCTTAGCTAAGCTCATGTATGCAATAGTAGTGGCAATATTTGTATATATAGCCTTGATCTGGACTAAATATGAATCTAATGTGCAGGCTGAAAGTGAGTGGGCGTGCTCCCGACTTTGGGGGGTTACCTTTCATACGTGGCGGAAGTAAGGCTGTTTTAGCTGGCCCGCTCCATGGCTAGAGGAAGCATAGAGAGGACTTGTGAGTCTGCTCCACTGGGCTGGCTGGGAGGGGTGCAGTTTAACCGTAGGACTTGGATGAAATCGGCCAAAGTGCAACACCTCGAGATGTTCGCGGACATCCGGGTGAAAATCGATGAGCTAGAGGACTACAACGAGTCATACTTCGAAAGTGACCGGGCTGATGTGCTCTACGCCAAGAACGATGAAATTCAGCTCATTCTCCGGGACATGGCGCCAAGCACTCGTGAGGAGCAGATAGAACACAGCTTTCTGATAGGGAAAGCCTTGGTCATGAGTACTGATGACCATAACCCTGAGGCAGACGCCAACCTGTCCAACGCAATCCGCCTCGATGCCACACACGCCGACTCGCTCTACTACTTGACCCAGTCCTCGCTCAACGCCGGGGATATCTACATGGCGCACTCCTGCATCGAGCGCCTGCTGCGTCTCTCGTCGGACCCGCGTCATCAGTCCCTTTACACTGTCGTCCTCCGCCGCCTCTACGCCTGGAACAAGTCCATTCAAGTCCACCCATCCCTGGCCGCCCCACAGAACCCGGCCCAGTTTATGGACCAAGCGCTGCGGATTTCTGCCCGACTTGCCATCTCTGCGCCCAACGACTCAGTGCTCTGGGACCGGTATGCACTGGCCGCCCTATTTATACAGACTATGCGGAAGAGTCCGGCCACTGAGTCTGATGTGAAGTCCCTCCGGACAGCCATTGTTGCGCTGGACAAGGCGGCGGCGATCGACGGGTCGAGGGGCAGAGGGACAAATCCGGACCGGGCGTACAACAGAAGAATGGCTGAGCGGATGATAGAGGAGGCCGGAAGGGTATAGACGCGTGTATTATAGCATTTGTTGTCGGCAGCTTGTCTTCTTCTTCTTCTTGGAGCTCATAAAGTCTTGGGCAAGTCTTTGGGTTGTGGCGGAGATGGGCATGTTCGAGGTAATCTTCGAACACGCTCTACAGAGCATTGAACTCGATAAGGACATCACGATTGAGACTATGACAACGTATGTACCTTCAAATGCTGCGTTTTATCCAGGTTGAATCTGCTTTTCCCACAATCTCTTAAAGAGTCCCTGCAAATCATCGAGAGCGGCCTTGTGTCCCGGATATCCACTGCTAACGGGTGCTACTACCACACAGTTGCCAGCACGGCGAATTCATCCCACGTCATCCTTCCCAACTCATGCTCGTGTCGCGCCCACGCCCAGCAAGTCGTCGAGACCAAGACGGAGTTCATGTGCAAGCACCTCCTCGCTGTGGAGATAGCGTCCAGGCTACCCGGAGCAGAGCAGTCAACTGTGGTTCCAACCGACCAGTGGAGCAAGGGGCTCCTTGCCCTGCTGTGGCCCCAGTGAGGCGGGTCGGGCTGATCAGAGGGATGACTGGCCGCTAGACACACGCGATGTCTGACGGCAAAGGGCTGAGACTGAAGTGACTTGAACAAAGGCCACCCGGTGGAGTGGACGCTAACTGGAGCAATGGAAAGCGGGGCATTGGGACCACAGACGAGTACATACGCCTATAGTAGCGACTTATCATGACTGTGCTGCGCAGGATTAGAATTGTTGAGTCTAAAGATACCCCACTGGTGATCGATGTCACGGTCGGTAACACCATGCCGGTGGACAAGGAAGTCAAGTTCAAGGAGGAACAGTACAAGCACTAGCGCGTCAAACCAACTGTGATCAATCCGCGGCCGGATGGCTCCAACATCCCAATGTGCGCGTCCAAAGCTGCCGCATTCCTAGTTTCTACTGGAGCGAGAACCAAGATCCCACCCAGAACCGTCGCTCTTACCATCGCCGACGCCCTCATGTCCGCTACCCTTCTGGTGTACGACAGGTGGGCCGTCAGACTGAACCTGTTCAGTCCTCTGGAGTTCATCCCAGGGGGGTCGACAGCTAAAGTCACCTTTACATGAATCCTCCACATAAACCTCTAAATACCACAATGACCCGCGCATAAAATGCACATTGTTAAACTGCACAATATGGCCGATCCAGCCAACGAGCCTGTTCCCCCGCAGGAGGGCGTAATTGAAAATGTCAACGATAATCAAGAAGATGAAGAGAATACTCACAATGAAGAAGAATCCGTAGCATCCAATCAAGAATCAGAACCGGAGCAGGAGCCAGAACCGGAACCCGATGTTCCCTCCGATCCAATAGGAAGGATCACCGGGCTTCCAAGTGATGTCCTTGAGCTATATATGAAAGGATGTGGTATCACCCGCATCGCAGACTTCGAGCCGTTCGTCAAACTCGAAGTTCTATACCTCAACAACAACAAGATCAGCGAACTCACCGGTCTAGACACGCTCCGCAGGTTACGGGGCCTATTTGTACAAAAGAACCGCATCTCTTCCCTCCGTGGCAGCAGTATCCGCCACATGAAGTTCCTCGAGGAGCTCAACCTCGAGGACAACCAGCTCACGGACTTCGAGGAGACTCTCGATGCGATCCGCCACCTCAGCAGTCTCCGGACGCTCGTCCTCATGGGAAACCCGTTCACCCCCGCCCGACCATACCGCCTTGCAGTTATTGACGCCTTCCCCGCCCTCGACATACTCGACTTCATCCCAGTCACCCCAGTCGAGCGGGCTCGGGCGACCAGGCTGCTAGGCGATGTCAAGGAGCACACTGTGGCGTTTGGCCGCACAATTGACCCATCCGATCCACTGGACGTGACTGTGCTGGACAAGACCCTGCCCAAGAGACCAGAGTACGATCTATTAATCAACCCGCCCCAGTCTGCTGCGGAAAGGATCATCCGGGCCATGACTGCGAAGTCTGGGCGATCCACGGTGCAGGCTGAGGAGGTGGCTGATGAGGAGCGGCCGAAGCCACAGGGCACGCCGGCCAAGCTCCCAGTACCCGCGGCTATGGACTTCTTGTCGCGGCGGCCGAAGCCTCCTTCTCCGAAGCCTAAGGTGCGCGTTGCCAAAAAGGGGCGGGACGAGATCAAACTCTCAGGGGTCAAGGTAGACATCATAAACGGGTTGTAGAGCTCCGGGTCTGTGGTTTGTTGGTGGCGCTGCAGAGCTTGAGTTGGAGAGTCGCCAGCAATGAACCTTGACGCTGAGCTCGAAAGAGCACACAGCATCGAATGGAAGTTTAATGACGCCATCTTTGCGAAACACATGAGTGCAATCGGCTCTATGGTCGATGAGGTCGTAGCTCCCGTTGAGTCGCTGATTTCAGTTCAAATCATCGAGCTCGCCGCATCCCTGGCAACCACCGTCCAAAAGCTGCTCCCAATGACCTCAGCGCAGTCTGTGCCCACTGATCTCCCGGCCCGATCGGCCTCCGTCGTCATGTCATTTCACACTGCTCACTGCCAGGCCCTCGCCGACGCCACCCGCCGCCACGTGCCACACTCGGCCGTACTCTCGCCACAGTACACCATGGAGTCTGTATACAGCACCATGGCGACCGCTCTTGGTCTCGACGGCCGCCAGTGCGAGTCACCCGCCCACCTCCACGCCCTCGTCAAGGGCAGGCAGGCTGTGCGGCCCGGGGCATGGTTCAGCGACCAGGATTCCGCTAGTAGGATGGACCCGCTCGCTGTGGTCATTGTGGTCGACCCGCATGTCGCGTCCTTGGAGCTTTACTACGATGTCATCAAGACCCTGCCGCTGAGAGTGGTCACGGTCGTCCCAGAGCATCTCAGGACACAGCAGAGGCCGAGCTGGGTCATCCAGTGCTGCATACCAGCCCCGGTCGTTTCTTCCTCAGCCCTGGGCGATCTCTTGGCCAATCTGAGCCCATACGCCAAGGTCTCACACCGCCAGGTTACCGAGCTCGTCAAGCTGTACGAGCAGGGCGCCCCCATCATCAGCAAGCTCCGCCGTCTGCTTACCTTCGGCCTGATCCGCCGCCTGGACGTCGTCTTCAGCTTCCAGGCCCCGCCTTCATTCGACGCCGAGCCTGCCCCGTACACCGACCGCGACCACGGGCAGGGTCTGCAGGCCGGGTGCCCGTGTGCCAAGGCGGAGGTCGAGTCCAGCGTTGGCCGACTGAGGAACGCGGGCCGACTGGTCGACCTGCTCAGGCCCGTCGTGTCGGGAGTCCTCAGAGCCTATCCCCGCCTCAAGGAGAAGTTTGATGCCCCAGACGTCTTCTACTACCTCCTGTCGGACCCAGCAGGGGACGTGGGGGCACTCGTGTCCGGGTCTGCCGGCATGGTCCCCGTTGATGATCTCAGGGCGACCGTGGCCGAGTTCTACCAGGACGCACGGCTGCTCCTGCCTCACACAGTGCAGAGCAAGGTCGAGGCGGTGCTCAGCGGCGATTCCGATGGTCGCGCCTCCCGGAAGCACCTTGCCGAGTGTCTGACCCCCATCCTGCGGCATGCCACCACTGTCGCCCGGCTGCTGCTCCTGCCCGCCCCGCCTGTTACCGACGGGCTGCCCACAGAGAGCGTCGTGGCCGAGCTCTACGCCCCCGCCGGCCGTAGGTCCGAGGTGCCCGGCGTCCTCGGCTTCCGTCAGTTCCCCTGCGTCGCCACGGCCTGGCATTGCCTCACCCTGGGCGGGGTCAAGGACAGGGATACTGCCCTGCCCCTCATAGCCCGCATGACTGAGAACGGCGTGCCCCAGGACCAAATTTACGAGTCCCTGGCCGAGCTGGGCCGGCTGGGGCTGGTGCTGGTGCGGGAGTCGGCCAACAGGGACCGGGACTCATACGAGGTGATGGCAGCGTCGGTAGGACTATGTGGCCAGAGCTGAGGGCGTTGTGCTACATGATACAACGGTGATATGTTGAGAGTGTTCATAAACGACTGACGACTGACAAGTCCAGTGGTTGTCCTTACCACCCATGCCATGAAGACCCTTGCAACGTAGCTTGTAGGGAGGGCAGAAGGACACCCACAGGCCCTGCCCCGCGGCGCTGATCTCGACGAAGTCCAATCATGCTGGTCAAATGCCCCGTGCCATGCGAGTCTCAGATTTCCCGCCATTTACGTATTTACCTCCGAGTCTACATAATTGTCTTCAGTTCGAAATCAACTGGCCGTGAAGCCCTTTAGCGATGTCTAAGCTTAAGGGATCCTTCACGTTCATCTTGCCAGATGGTAAAAAGAACGTCCTACGGATGATTGATCGTCCTGAGACGCTGGAGGACCTGAGGAATGTCATACTCGAAATCTCTCCCGTTTCGAACGATCCCAGAAGCTTTTCCATCGGCCTTCTGGAGATTTATGATCCTGCGGAAGAGTTCTGGGTTACCACCGCGTCGGAAAGCGACTTTGAGCTCGTTCTCGAGGATCTCGACCTCAATACTCCCGCAACCCGCATGAAGGTCCGTGTGCAGCTTGTTGAGGACACCGACAATGTCGCAGAACTTCCTAACACCACACTTCCGGACACCACACTGCCGGACACCACAGACACCGAGCTTTTCCGCGAGTTCGGCCTCGGCATGAACTTTAGCCACGTCCCCGGTCCCGAGCTCGAGCTCGACATGAGCAACCTCCACGGCCACGACATGGGAGGCATGGACAGCATGATTGACTTCTCAGCCATCGACTCGTTCCCTACGATGCCCCCAGCCCCGCCAGGGATCATTCCCGACGAGCCCGAGATGCCGGACCTGCCGCCCGGCCTCGATCTCATGGCAGCGCCGATGCTTGGCGAGATGGACGAGCTGCAGCTCGAGCCGATGGTGCCCATGATGCCCTCGCCTCCGCTGCCTGTCCGACCCGAGGTGGTCGAGGAGGAGGCCGCCGAGCCTGCCGAAGTCACGCCCGAGCCCACCCCCGAGCCGACCACTCAGCCCGCTGCCCCTGCCCCAGCTCCGGCCCCCGTGCCGGTCCAGACGCTGGGCGCCCCAGCCCAGCCCGGTTCCCCAGGCCAGACGACGATCGGTGCGGTCAGATTCCTCAGCCGCGAGCGTGCGGGCGGAGTCCACGTCGCCATGTTCACCTGCACCACTTCCCCGCTGCCCAGCACCGGTGCCATCGGTCCCTACTCGACCGAGCCCGAGACCTGGTACACGGCCTTCGCCACCGTCCCCTCGGCGGTCGCCCCCGCCCTCTCTCTCGGCGTGCTATGCTCACTCAGTGTCACCCCGATGGCTGGCCTGCCATACGCCTCAAAGGCCGAGCTTGTCGAGGTACTCGGGCGCCCAGAGGCCGGTGAGGCTGAGACTATCGTCTTTGTCATGCCGAACGCCAAGGGCCACCAACGCGACGACACGGACGCCACCAGGTTCTATCTCCGCCGTCCCATCACCCTGGACGGCCTCCCCGGCATCAACGGCGTCTCTGTCCCAGACTCCATACCGCCCGGCTCCCTGGTAAGCGCCCAAGTTCGCAGGATAGGGCGGGACGGATACGGCTCGACAGTCGGCTCGTACAACCACAGAGAACCCGTTGTGCTGTGGAAGCTGGCAGACATGGACGGCGTCAAGTTCGAGGGTGTTGTGGTTGACGTGGGTAAGGAAGACAGGCAGAGGGTGCACTACATCGTCACTGGATCCGTGGGACCCCGCAGTGGCCCGACGGTGGTCAGCTTCAGGTCTGACGACAAGCAGTTTGACGTGGGTGCAAGGCTCTCGTATCAGGTGCACGGCCGGCACTTCTTCATAAGAGAGTCAGGGGAGGTCTACCATATCGTCCACCACGTGCAGCTCGTCAAGCCCAAGAAGGCCAAGCCCGTGAAGCAGACGCAGCCCGCCAAGCCTGCTCCGGCCAAGCACCAGCATCGCCAGGCGACGTTCGACCCGCCCCGCCGCGCCTGCCTCCGTATCACCGACAAGGGTGTCCACCGCGGCATCGTAGTCCATTGCGCAGTCGGACTCGGCCTCGCCTTCATCCGAACCACCACAGCAGACGGCCCCGTCATCGTCATGTGGCGCGGCCCCACTGTCGCAGCCACTGCGGAGGCGCTGCAGGTTTCCGACCTCACCTCCCTCGCAGTGGCATTCGAGGTCGCCCCTGTGCCCTCTGCCAGGCCTAACCCCGCTGGTTTCGTGTCAGGCCAGCTGTACTCGGTTAAGGCTGACGTCCACCCGCTCGCATGGGTCGTGTTGCCTCGGGAAAGCATCACCACATGCATTGTCCGCGGACTCAGCTCCCAGCATGCCGATATCGTGCTCCCTAACGGCCTGGGCACTACGTATCCGATCGCCCAAATCTCCTCTCCCCTGCCAATCAAACCCGGTGACATCCTCAAGCTGCAGACCGATTCAGAGGGTGCGATTGACACAGCCGAGTTTGACAGCGCGCTGCCCATCGTCGAGGGCCAGACCACTGCTGTCGAAGGCGTCGTTGCGGCCGTAGAGACCATCCACGAAGACCAACCGCCCGTCGCCTTTATCGTGCCCGTCACACCGCTGGTCATCGAGCGTATGCACTGTACCCTTGTATGCGGCACCATCGCCGAGCAGCTTTACCCGGGCGACGTGGTCCTCACAAACATCAAGAAGGGCAATCCGCTCACACTCAATGTCCGCGGCATGAGAGAAACTGCGATGATGGCCTTCAATATTTGCCTCATACGGTCCCGCATCGGCAAGTCTGGCCGCACTGACCGTGTGCTCGACTCGGCTGCTTTCCAGGGCTGGGCGCCGGGCTCGACGTGCCCCAAGGATGCACGCGACCTTCCAGGGTCACAGCAGTCGGTCGTCGAGTTCGAAAGACCCGAGGTATGCGGCTTCCTCGACAGATATCCGTCGCTTGACTTCGTCGACGGGCAGTTTATCCCCGAGGAAAAGGTTGATGACAAGTACACCATCCCTTTTGTCATGTCGAGGCAGATATGCAAGCACGTCCACCCCATGACGCCGGGCTGGACCGTGCATCATCTTCGGTACTTCTTCGCTAACTCTCTTGGCCCCAAGGCAATGCTCATGCGGCCGACCAAGGGCAAGAGCGTTGACTCTCAGGGGTTCCCCTCCGAAGACACGTCGTTCAGGGTCGCCCTGGGCTTCTGTTACGTCCACCACAAGCTCCAGGCCCAGTTCACCGCCCGGCCAGCCCTCTCGTATGGTCTCTATCGGTCACTCGCACCCTGGACACCCGGCACGGGCCTCCCCTCGTGGTTTACAGAGCCCATGACATTTACAAAGGCCAAGTCCGAGCTGAGGCAGGAGAGTCGGTCGCTCCACAAGAGACTTATGGGGTCCCGGCCGCTCTCTGACCGACCTGACCCGAACGTAGGGCTCTACTACATCACCGTCCCCCGCCTGCCCGTGCTCAAAGACATGTACGTCGCCACTGAAGCCATCCCCGATGATCTCAAGACTGCCCTGTCAAACCTTTCCCTGCCAATGGTGCGGGCCTACCTGCCCCGTCACAGAGAGCCCGCCGAGCTGAGGGGCGGCAAGGGGCGGTGGTGCGTCGTACTCGACCGGCAGCATCACTCAGTGCGGGTCGACATCGACGCTGCCCAGCTCAATCGGCGTGAGGAGAGCACACCTGTCACCCCGCGGTATGCGCAGGACCTTGTGGTGACTGATACATATGACGGGTACGCGTGCGACGACCCTGGGGCCCCGGGCTGGGTGTACAGGAACGGTGTTTGGCCCTCGATGCTGATGGTGGGGCCGGACGCCGAGATCAAGCTAATGAGGGCAAGGCCCATCAAGGATACTAAGGCGCCGTGGGCGCAGTGATGCGTGGTAAAGATTTTAGTTTATTTATTCATTTTCGGCAGGCTAAAGTCGAATCTCTCGTCGAATTTTTATGGTAAGGTAATTCCATGGTCGACTTGACGAGGTCGGTTAGATATAGAAAATCGGAACGCGCTTCACACAATAGGATAAGCTTGACGATCCGATTGAGTTCAGTTCAGCGCTAACAGAATCGCCAAATACAAAGCCGGCCAATTACTCCGAATCTACATCAGGTGCAGGTTGACGAACGTCAAGCCAGGCTCAGGGTACAAACCGGCCATCTGGCATTGAGCGTCTTCGACAGGTCGTGGCCTGCGTTGTGAAAAAAAGCCTCGGTCAGTGACAGCCACCTCACATCGTCTCCGCTTGAAGAAGTGGATCCTTGGATTCTTCCTGCTTGGCTTCGCGGTTCACTGCACTCCCGTCCAGATCCGAAGTCGCCCATCCGCAATAAATGATCAGGTGCCGACCCGCAACACCAAGATTAGATAAGATTAGATAGACAAGAAGAAAAGAAGAATGAACTCATGCACCGGTCGACTGATTGCTGACGACGATCAACCGAACTCACACGGGCGCCGACCGGACTTGGTCTTTCTGTTCCAGTGTTGAGCCAAGTGTGAATAATCTTGAATAATCTTGTTGATTGATTGCCGTCAGACCATCGAGCTGATCATCAGCCGAATAACACGTTACTTTATACAGCACTACTCAGCATCCGCGACAGCCCCCTTCTTGTCCTTCTTGCTCTTCTTCTCCTTCTTCTCTCTCTTCTTTTCCTTCCGAGCCTTCTTTTCTTCCTTGGTCTCCTTGCCATCCTTCGACTTCTTCTCCTTCTTGTCCTTCTTATGGACATGACCCTCTCTGCTCTTGCTCCGGTGCTTCTTCTTCCCGGATATAGTAGATACAGAGGCAGATCTTGAGATCGTCACATCAGTCGCAGTCTCATCTGCACTTTCAGGGACATCCACGGCAAGCTGCTCGTCGCCCTCGCGGTTCTCAGCGATGGCCTCACCGACGGGTCCGACGCTCTCCTCTCTGTGATCCACCGTGTGGAAGCTGGGTGTGACCTCGGCCGAGTTAACTGGGCTCGGCTCAAGCTGCGGGGGCGCGGGACCAGGGGTGTGGGCCGTCTCGGGCTCCTCGGGGGCGGGTTCTTCCGGGGCGGGTTCCTCAGCCTTGACCTCATCAGGTTTGACTTCAGCAGGCTGGATCTCTTCGACTTCGGGTTCAGCGGCGGGCTCCTCGATGGGAGCGGTTTCTTTGACAGCTTCTGCCTCGGGCTCGACCTCGGGTTCAGCCCCAGCGGCGTCACCAGCAAGAGGGGAGTGCTGAGTGGGCTTGTCGTCGACTGGCACAGTCTCGTCCCGGCCAGGCTCGACAGACATCCGCGGGCTGATGTCGCCTACGAGGCTCTTGAGCGACGACACCGTGCTCAGTCGACCGACCGAGGCCTGAGCGTGCAGCTCGGGCTCATCGGGCTCGACGGAGGGGGTGAGAGAGGGGATCGGAGAGGGCGACCGGTCGACCTCGGGCTCGGCACCCTCAGCAACCGGGGTGGGTACACCAGCGTCTGCCTCAGCCTCGGCCTGGGAGCGGATGTTCATGCTGCTGTGGGATGGCGTCAGGCCGTGGGGCGGATGAAGCATCGGTTCGTCGACAACCTCGACCTCCTCCTCGACTGCGAGCTGGGTGGACTTGGAGGAGTCGTCCTCAACCTCATCGGCCACGGGTTCTGTCGTGGCTTCAGGCTTTCTGGCTTCCTCGGGCTCTACGCTGTCCAGCTCGGTTGAGTGTACCAGAGGGGACTGGGGCTCGGCCGTCTCGGGAATGGGGCCAATGGAGTACATCCCAGTCTCGGGGTCGGGCTGGTAGCTCACCAGGGGTGTCTCCGGAGACATTTCCTCAGCTCTGGGGGTGCGGATCCTCGGGCGTGCGGTGGCAGAGGCAGAGCCGGACCTTTTGCGGAGACGGGGGCTGATTATTGGAGAAACCATTGTCATGGCGCCGAACTGGCGGGATCTGGCCTTGTTCTCCTGCTTGAGGATCGCCATGTCGTGCTTGGCCTCGGACAGGGCGCTGTTGTAGTCCTTCTTCAGAAGCACGAGTTCCTGCTGATGGGTGCGTTTCAGCTGGGAAACAACCTCGTTGAACTCCATCTCCTGTTGCTTCAGGGAGCGAGCGGTGATTCTGTTGGCGTCCCGGATGGTGCGTTTGGAATGCTGAAGCTCGTCTTTCAGTTCACGAATTTCGTCGCGAAGGGTGGCATTGGCAGTAGCCAGGCGATCAAGCTCAGATAGCACCGTCTCTTGTCCGATTAGAATGCTCGGATTGGACTCAATCATGGCCTCAAGCTCGGCGATTAAACCGTGAGCCTCTGCAAGTTCCTCCATTTGAGCGTGAATCGTCTTGTCCTGAGCCTCGAGCTTGGTAAGCAAGAGAGCGTGCTGGATATCACTTGTGAACTTCTCGCTCTTCTTCTCTTCGGTCGTCATTACAATTTGTTGCGCCTAAAGTGCGCATCGGAAAGAGCCTGGACCAAGAGCAGAACTCGACTCAGTCGCACCAGAGCCTGGCATAGAACTCAAACTTTCCCTTCTGACTTTTCCGATTTTCTAGTGACACGAGAATCAACGGAAGTCAAAAGTCCCTTTCGAGATCAAGGGCCATCAATTATTACCACGGGCGGCACAGCTTCTTCCCGACCACGATTCTAGACTGCTACAACGATCCTTGACCCGTCTTTCAGGCGCCTTTTTTTCATGCAAAATCGCGAGGACAAAGCATGGGAGGAGAACTCCTGATTCATGGCGCCGAATTCGTGCTTATTGTTCTATCTACGTGGATAGATTCCAACCTGTCACTTAGAGCATGTGTAAGCCACTCTATAGTGCCGAACTAAACAACATCAATCAGGTGCGCCGACGGGACCCTGGAGCGGCAACAAGGTAAGCCCGCCACCATCATATGATGTTACATCCTAGCTGTGCACCACGGCGTCTTCGGACCCGTGGCAATGCATTGGCCTCGGCCCTTGCTGCACACCGGGACATCCGCGCCACTTTGTACGGCGCGGAACCCGGCTTCTAGCTAGGAGCGCGCAGACTGTGAGACTGCCGCGCGACATCAGATGGACCTAGGACATTGAGCCTAGATGATGCACTTGGACGACCCCCGCAGCTGCTGGGGTTGGCGAGTGTATGCGGGAGGGCAACCCGCGGCGTGGGGCCCCATCTGTGAGTCACACCCATGGGGGGTCATTTTCGTCTGAAATTCAGCATGCCAACTCTGCCCTCTGCATTGAGACCTTCCTGCTGGAAGGACCAGGCCGGACAAGCACGCCTAGCTATTAAGGCCTGAATACTTGATTACTCGCTTCACTCGTATGACTTGTTCACAGTCTTGCGCCAGTCGCCGACATTGTCCGTTTTTACATGCGGGGCAATGTATTGCGCAACCCCAGTCACCCCGCACGTAAATCAGGTTCCTTGGGTGTGATGGTTCCAGATTTTATCTGCAGATTCGCGTTGACGATCGTTGAATGGAGTCGAAAAACACAAGAAGTTCGCCCATCATGACGGGAACGGACGAATTGGTCAGCAAAGTAACGAACTTCTACAACAACTTGTACAAAGATTGCCCTGACTTCTCTGATGACGTCAAGACGTCGTTCCTTGCCAAGATTATCGACGAAGTGAAGAAGTCAGGCATAGTAGAGGCCGCAGAGGGCACTTCTGAGGAGAATGCATGGTACAAGACGGCTGTTGGCTACTCCATGTACGTGGATAAGTTCTGTGGCACGTTTGACGGCCTCAAGGAGCTCCTCGACGCCGAGGACTCCACCCTACCCGAGATGGGCGTCAGCCTGCTTCACCTGCTCCCTATCCTCGACGACGGCGGTGCAGACGGCGGCTTTGACATCAAGGACTATACCCGCATCCGCCCCTCTCTCTTCCGCGACCCTGGCGACAAGGAGGGGAACACCGAGACCTTCACCGCCTTCCTCGCCGCCGCACGGGAGCGGGGTATGCGTGTACTCTTTGACGTGGCACTGAACCACTGCTCTGTGCAGCACGAGTGGTTTGAGACTGCTGTTGCGGCCATCAACGCCCACGTCACTGAGGGCACTCCCCTCCCCGCCGATCCGGCCCACCCCTTCAACTTCTTCATCTGGACTACACACAGGGGCCCCGGCTACCCCACTAGCCCCGCCTACGATGAGCCCAATGTCCGTAGGATCTTCTCGTTCGAGCCGTCCAACTGGGCTCGGGTGGGCGAGACGCCGTACTTCTATCTGCACCGGTTCAAGACGGAGCAGCCTGACCTGAACTACCACAACCCCGCTGTACTCCTCGAAAGTGTCAAGATCATCGCCTTCTGGGCACACGCTGGTGTAGGCGGGCTTCGTCTCGACGCCCTTCCCTACCTGTGGAAGGTCGACCGCCAGAAGACGCACGAGAGGGACTGGGTGTGTGAGAACGAGTCCGGGACCCACATCATCGTCCAGCTGTGGCGCGCCATCGCAGACGCCCTCCGCCCGGCCGACGACGCTCTCCTCTTGCTTTTGCGAGTCGAACCAGGAGTTCGAAGAGGTCGCCAAGTACCTCGGCAAGCCCGGTGCGCCCCCAGAGTGCCACGCGGCGTACAACTTCCCCGCCTTGACCCGAATGTGGCACGCTCTCGCCACACAGAGCCCTGCCACCCTCATCGACACGTGGAACGAGGTCGCCGGCCTCGCCCGCCCCGATGCTACCTGGGTTGCTATGCTTCGGTGCCACGACGAGCTGACGCTCGAGAAGGTCGCGGTCACCCCTCAGATCCGAGACGACGTGACCACCGTGTTCCTACAGGACCCCTCGTGGAAGTTCCGGGTAACCGAAGACAGCGAGGGGCGGGAGATCGTCGAAGGCATCTCTGCTCGTCTGGCCTGCCTCCTCAAGAACGACCGCGACTGGTGGACCCTCGCCATTGCAGTCCAGCTCTCGCTGCCCGGCATTCCCATGATTTACATGGGCGATGAGTTCGGGATGGGCAATAGCCCAGTCACCCCTGAGGCCGAGGTCGATAGCCGCTACCTGTGCCGCGCCTCCATCGACTGGGGGCAGGTCAGGTCTGAGCGCGCTGACCCGGACTCATGGACAGCGTTCTGCTACGGGACTCTCAAGCAGCTCATCGCCACCCGCGGCAACCTTACAGGCCGCGCTGAACTCAAGCAGGTCGGTGGCCACGTGCTGATGGTGGAAAGGGGGGGCAGCGTGTGCCTCATGAACTACAGCGTGGGCGAAGTCAGCGTGGAGGCGAAGGGCATAGTGCTTTTCGCTAAGAACGCAGTGAATGGTGATGGTATGGTCAAGCTGGGCCGCTACGGCGTCTGCTGGCTCAGGAAGTGAGCGAGTTAGTGAATAAAAACTGATAGTCAGGACCAGCGGAAGAAATTGTAGGTTAGGCCTAGACCACCTGTCAACCATCACAGTCACGCTGCCGTCGTGTGGTTATATTGAGCACTAGCAACTCTAAGAAATCTCAAACTCAATTTTCATGGGTGTTCAACCCCTAACCCTAAGCCCAGCCTAGGTTCACATCATGCACCACGCAGCCAAGCAGTATTGCACCTGGGCTGGGGCACACGTCCTCTGACATATTCTGCACCATCCTTTCAGCTCCAATCGCGTCTGTTCCACAAGAAGCGTGCGGATGACTCCATTCCTGGACGCATTCTATGATCCTATTGAAAACCTAGATGCCATCTCGTCCTGTATTGAGTCCGCAGACTTGTATGGCGACGGGGATCACCGCCTTCTTATCGCCAGCCGCAATAGGACGCTTCGGGTATACCGCGGCGCCAAAGTTGTTGCTGAGCACGAAATTCTGGGAACCCCGTCCGGTGTAGTCTCATTCAGGCTCGAGGGCGTGGACAAGTCCCGCTCCTTGGCCATCGCCATCGCAGCGGGGACGGCCATCTTCGTATACAAGCCCGTCAAAGGCGTTCTGAAGCCCCACTCCAAGTTCTGTCTGCCCCCGTTCCAGCCCACCGAACAAGAGCAGGACATCTGGCGCCGTCTCGTCGGCGGGGGCCTGACGATGCTCGAGGGCTGTCAGGAGCTCGTCGACCTCCGCAACTCGGGCTCCAGCATCTCGCCGCAGGGCGAGAGCATGCTTACTGCGCCCCAGCACGCAACCGACACCACGACGATGTTCGACGCCGTGCCCGACGGCCAAACCCTTGACAACAGTCGCCGCGGGATTGTCACAGCCCATCCCGACGGCATCGCCCGGTCCGTCCCAGTGATCACGGCCATCACGGTCCTCCCGGCCACCATCAACGAACACGAGCCGCTCGGGCAGATCATCGTGGCGACAGAGGGTGGCGACGTTTACCTCCTCGGGCCATCCTGCCGAGAGACAGACATCCACTACAAGCTGAAGTCGGTGCCCATACGGCTCCACGTGACGGGGACGAGGGCCGTGGCGTTCCGTGTGACCGTGCCTTGCAGGGACCGGGCGATTTACTCTATTACGGAGCAGGGCATCTCCGCCAATGTAATTAGAGCTGAGGCAGACATTGTAGACGTCGTGCGGATCAGGAACAAGATCTTCGTCGCCACCGCGGACAGCACGCTGTCGGTCTACAGTGCCCGGGGTCGGCGGGAGGCTCAGTACAAGACGGCCGCCCCAATCGTGGCCATAGAGCACTTCGACGCCGCATCGGTGGAGGGCTTCCTGCTCTGCCTCGCGTCAGGCGAGGTGCGCATGTTCAGAGGGGCCGAGCCCATCGCGACCATGCAGCTGGCCAACCCCGTCAAGGGGATTCGGATGGTGCCTTTTGCCCGGGAGAGCCACTGCTTGGTATCTGTGACAGATACGGGGGCCCTAGATATCAAGATCCTGCACAGATCTGCGGATCTCGGATCCATGGGGTCGATCGTGGAATCTGATCCGCAGGATGTGCCCCTCGGCATCATTGACGACACGACTGCACTCAGATCCGCCTACACGCGGGAAAAAGACCTCGAGGCTGCCAGCAAGATGTACTTTGGGTTCCAGACAGACCTGCTCCAGCTCAAGCTGGCGGCACTCAGCACGAGGGTGAAGGCCAGGAAGCAGACCGAGGACACCATGGCGGGGGTCAAGCCGCAGGTTGGGCTCCGGACGACTATTGAGGGATTTGGACCATCGTTCCTCGTTAGGGTCCATGTGTCTGCCCGGAAGCCGCTCAGGGGACTCAGCCTGTGCACCGTGTGCCACGGCCCGGACGGCATGGCCACCGCCAGGCCTCCGCTGGCCATCAAGGACCCGCTCCTGCCGATCAGCGTGCTTTTGCCGGGCATTGACACAGTGCTCGAGGTCAGGGTCGCGGTGGGGTCCGGCGATGGTGTCGTCGGGATGCTGGTCTTCACTGTGTCAGATCGGGCGGGCAAGGTGCTTGGGCGATCGGAGTTATTGACACCGGAGATCGACGAGTTTGTCGCGCAGATGTAGCTGGCGATAGTGATGTTATTTAACGCATGCTATTATAAATGGTGGGTACTCCGATATCTGTGTGGGGTTATGAGATCGACTAAATCTCTGAGATTGAAATGTTATCTCCCTGATGTTGCCATCTAGACGTCGAAAATACCCCTAGTTTTCAAGGGATACCTGCCATATCGCGCCTACCACGGTAAGCATATCGCCATCACATGTGCAGTCATATCTCACAAATATTGAAAGATTCACGCAGAGTCGTGGCGGGTCGCGAAGAAATCACCACTATTATATCACCATGTCCACGTCTTTAACAACAACTTCCCCGGCAGCAGAGCTACCGCCAAAGCGTCCTAAGCGCCAGCGTACTCCAAAATCTGCCCAAACGGACGTCACCGAGCTGCTGGAGGATCTAGTGCTCGAAAGCGACGTGATTGACACCGATGATGACGGAACATACACTCCCAAGACCCAATCCGCTCGTACACGTAACCGCAACAAGCTCCGCGGCCGTACGAAGGGCCGGCGATCGTCATCTGCCGGCCTCTCCACAAAGACGTCCCCGATCACCGGAATCCTGCGAAACAAGGGGCGCCGCTCGTCTCTGAGCCTGACCAAGCAGCCCAATGCGCCCGTATTCCCTTCGACGCAGTCCATCCAGTTCGGAGCATTGAACGACGAGAACGCCGGGGTTGCGGCGCTCCACCATATCCCCTCCTCACTCGCTGAAGACCTCATGGCCGATGACGCGCACGCATCGGCCTTCTCTCTTCCCGACGTCGGCCGTCTCGGCTCTCTGCCCGAGACCGACGGCTGTCCCTTCCTCCCTGCCCTCGCACTCACGGAGTCGAACGGCAGCCTCGGCTGGGACTGCATTGACGACCCACTGTTCGACTCTGAGCTCTCGACGATGAGTCCTGAGTCCCAGTGCGACATTTCATTCGCCGTTCAACAGAGTGGGCTTGAGGTCGACCTCGGGCCGAAGCGAGGCATCAGTATGAGCTCTATCGAGCTGGAGATGATCAGGAAGTAACGCCATGTGCTATAGGCAGCTTACTATGTTATAAACGCCGGCGGGGGGATTGGCTTGTTTCGTGATTTCGTTCATACGGGAGCAAGGGACCGGGCACTGGGATACCCTTGACCTGGACCCACAGCATAGTGTCCATCGTGGATTGAGACTGGTATTGCCATTTTATAATTTCGCAGTTTAAGATTCTTAAATTGAGTCTCAATTAAGACCATCCGACATCGTGACAAAAGCCCCCATTGAGTGAAAAAAACGGCACTTTTTCGTGTCAATCACTCTAAAACACAGAAATGGCTAACCTGATCAAGTTCCAGCAGCTGTGGTCCGCTGTCAACATCCCCACGGCCATGTCCGCTCCGTTCTTCTACGGCGGCATCCTCATTCCCTTCATATTGAGTGCATTCAAGCAATATAACTTCGGTACGCCCGAAAATGGCTCAGTTTTCGAACAACCCGTCTACTGGGCTATCGTCGGCATCAACACGCTCTTCGCTGTCGTCATGCACGTCGTGCTCACCTGTGTCCACGTGATACTGCAGCGGAGCTTCAAACTTGAGGAAGAAGCTCTCGGCAGACACAACGTCCTCGCCATGGTCCTCGCCAACCTCCCGGTCGTCCTCTTCATACTGTGCCAGGTCGTCCAGTTCTTCGTCAATTTCTTCCTCCTGGCCTTGGTCAGCACGGTGCTCTTCTGCTACGTCTTCCCCGTGCTCGGCTTCCTCGCCCTCTTGGCCCACGACATCTACCTTGGTGTCCATGAACCTACACTCAAGCCGTTCATGAACAAATCGACTCGACAGCTGGCACTCTACCTGACCCCGGCATTTATTACGTTCATCCAGGGTCTGCCATTCACGTCCAGTATCCTTCTGACCCTGATCTTCATCGTTGTAGGTGTCGTAATAGGACTTTTCTTCTTGGTCATCGCAATCGTCGGCCCGCTCGCTGGTTACCTCATCTACCTCGGGGTGACCGAGCTCCTGAAGCTTGTGGGCCTGTATGACGTCCCAGTCCCAGTCGTCATCGGCATTGCCGTCATCTTATGGATCCTCTTCGGTGGTTGCTGTGTCGGGTCAGGTGGTGGTGTGCCTATCACTGTCACTGTTGTTGGCGGCCGGGTTGTGTCTGCTTCGTTCGACAGGTGGAGCGATGCTGCGAAGTTCCGGATCCGCGGCATCGGAGGGAAGAAGGGTGACATCACCATCGAAGAGAGGTAAATGTCAGGGTACGCATACAACCAAACTACTGCTGTCACGACCAGTGACCAGAGGTGACCTGGGCGGGATCTTTGACCTTGTGATGAGGACGCCTTCTCGCCGTCATTGTCATAGCTTCGTCTTTCCTTCATCCTTTGACGGTCTGAAGTTCGTCGCCCGGGTCGCCCCGAGCCTGGTATGTATACAGATACTGCCGGCATGGCTATGAATGTGCCGTCGGCTGGCTTTATCGACGGCCGTGGGCGTGACCGAGGATGTGCAGCTTTAGCCAAGCAGTCGGTGGCAAATGGAGCTAAAGTCCGCCATCCTGCGTGTATGCAACCCACAAGGTAACATGGAAGAGTTCAAGGCGGCTGAGAAGTACCTTAGCTCTCTGTTGTCGAACACGGAGCTCGGACAAGCGCTAATTCGCCTTGTCACTTCAGATTTCGCCAATGATGAGGCGGCTACGCTTTCAACCTCACTTCTCCTCAAGAACTGGGTGAACCGCGTTTGGCCCGATAAGGAGGAGCGCGGTCTGCAGAACGCTGAGCAAATTCGCCTCCAAATATTGCAAGTATACTTCGAAAAGTCGGGCCATCCCGTCATCAGCAACGTCTTTATGGCCGCACTGCGCACTATCCTCACCACAGACTATCCTGTGTGGCAGGGCTTCATCGACAACTGCATCTCCATGCTTAACTCAGCCATGCAGCGCTCAGCCTTGCACGAGGCCGCTGCGGTTCTCCGCCTCATCCATGTCGCCACGAAGACCCGCTTCAGAGACGGCGAGGACATCGACCAGCTCGTGCCCGAGCTCCGTGCCCTCCTCGACCAGTTCTGCCAGCCCATGATGGCCCACATGCAGGCTCTGTTCACGGCCCTTCCCCAGCCCCCGAACGAGGTCGATCGCCCACTCGCTATGCGGTGCGTGATGTATCTGCTGAAGATCTGGTCGACCCTCAACTGGCACACGGTCCCCGAGTTTTTTGAGGACAACTTGCCGACGTTTACCCAGATGTTCGCATTTATCTTGGAGGCACGTAACGACTTCATGTCTGCTGCCCCGGAGGACAAGACTATGCTGGTCAAGGCACAGACGGCCACCGTCCGCAACGTACGCTTCTGTGTGACCCACATTGACGAGGGCGACTTCAAGGACTACGTCAGCAAGTTCACTCCGCTGATATGGACTCTGCTGCAATCACTCTCGGCCGCCGCGACCCTCGACAGCCTGGCGATCGCCTGTATCCAGTATGTCCAGTCGATCGCGACGTCCCCCTACTACTTCCACACACTCAGAGAGCCCGAGACCCTCCGCACCATCGTCGAGAGTGTGGTCCTGCCCTCCCTCGCGGTCAGAGACGAGGACGTCGACGAGTTCGAGGTGAACCCCCGCCAGTTCGTGCAGCTGGACCTCGACCACTTCTCGGACGCCGAGTACAGCAGGGCTGGGGCCGCCTCGGAGCTCGTGTCGGCCCTCTGCATCCACTTCGAGCAGCCCGTGCTAGCCGTGGCCGTGGAGAAGCTGGACAGCGTCCTTCAGACGACACCGGTGACGGAGGCCAGCAGGATCCTCGCCATCAAGTTCTTCTCGTCCATCTCCATCGTCGGATTCCTCCTCAAGCGCGGCGTCACCTCCATCCGGTGTGACGAGCCGACGCTGTACGGCTTCCTCGAGCAGCACGTCGTGCCGGCCCTCACGGCCCAGGACCCGATGCTCGTGGCCGCGGCGATCAAATTCATCGCGTTCTTCAGGCCGTATCTGCAGCCCAGACACATCACCGCGTGCATCACACAGCTCTGGGAGAAGCTGGAGGCCGACTGCTACGTGGTCTCGGCGTACTCCGCATACACGCTCGATTATCTCCTCCGCATGCAGAAGGACGGCCAGCCGGTCATTCCCTTTGAATCAATCAGCGGCAGGGTGATGCCGGCCTTCACGGTCGTCTTCTCCCGCCTGACCCGGGAGGATGAGTGGGGCACGTGCTCCCAGCTGCTCAAGCTCGCCATACGTCTCCTGGTCCAGGCACCGGCCCCCCTCGCCCTCGCTGTGAGCAAGGACGTCTACGCCACGCTCTCTGGTATCGTTCTCCGCATCGCCAAGGACCCCACCGTGCCGATGTTCAACCACCTCGTTTTCGAGGCCCTCGCCCTCGTCATCGCTAGAATAGTCGCCGCTGACGCCCCTGAGGCGTTCGACCAGCTCGAGGCGGCCGTGTTTGAATCAATTAACTACATTGTGACCGAGAACGTCGTCGAGTTCCAGTCGTACGCGTTCCAGTTCATCGCCCAGATGCTCACATGCCGCCCCACCGTCACTGAGCGCTACCAGGCGGTGCTGGCGGCCATCACTGCATCCGAGTCCCTCTGGCTCGAGCGGGGAAACATCCCCGCCCTCGCCAAGGTCATCCAGGTCTACGTCAGGAAGGAGCCCGCCGCATTCGCGTCCGAGGAGATCTTTGCCAAGGTCTTTGAGATCGTCAAGAAGCTTGTGCTGTCCGTCAAGACCGAGTTCTACGGCATCGAGCTCGTACAAACGTTCGTGGCGGCCGCGCCCGTCGAGGTGGTGGTCTCGCCCGACCGGGGGACGAGGCTCGTTAAACTGCTCTTCCAGCGGGCCCAGAAGAAGGCCACGCCCGTCTACATGGCCAACTTCAGCGCCATGCTGTGCCTCGCCGTCCACCGCGTCGGGCCAGGAGCTTTCGTGGGGATTCTCGAAGGCATACAGCAAGGCTTCAGCGCCATGGCCATCACCAACGTTGTGTGCGCCAACATCGGCAAGCTCGCGGCCACGAACCTGGACCAGTATCAGTGGAAGTACGCCGTCGTCGGCCTCAGTGAGCTCGCGGCGTCTGCCCCCGGGGCGCAGCTGCACCACTTCCTGCTGCCTGCCCTCAGCCACGCCTTGGTCAACTACCGGAAGACTGCCAGCACCAGCCGGGTGACCCAGCGTGACATGACGGTGAAGGATCCCGAGGACGGCTTCCAGGCGGCGTACGTTGCACTGTCGTTCGCCGGGCCGCAGGTGGTTGACTTCACGGACGGTGTGGGTGTGGAGACGCTCGTGCAGGGGGCCGTCGAGGCTGTGCGGGCGAGCGGGTCTGCAGACCAGAGCGCTGTGGCGGCGGCCCAGTCGATCGTCGAGACTCTTGCGCATTGACTGGATTGATGTGTAAACGGATTATTGCAAGACTGGAGTGATGTGGTCTGGGGTGCAAACTTTTACGGGTCAATGGATAACTGTCTAGCGAGCGGCGAGGCGCAGCCGAGCTTCACGAGCCTGAGCTTAGCGAAGCAGGTGGGGGCTGTGGAGTTCGTCGGGGTCCTCCGTCGCTCCGTCCTGTGAGTTGTCGACGAGTCGTCGGAATTGCCAACAAGCGTTGATCGCGCTCTACACGAGCTAGAATGCTCCACCATACATCAAGATTGAATACTTAGTGGGAGGCCCAAATCCACTGCTGCTGCATGTGCTGCGTCGCGAGCGCCCGAGAGAGGTCGGGTCGACCATCATGAACGACCGAACGACGTTAGGGGAGACGGCGGCACCTACGGAGAGCTTGGTGACTATTATTTCCTCAACGAGGCAAGTCAAGTTCTTCTGTGTGTGGTCGGCGTCAAGAGCCTTCACATCGTCCAAGCCACTAGGCCAGTTCGACGGCGTGTTGAGCTGAGGCGAGAGACACTTAATGGCACCCGTCACTGTCAGTAGAGCGTATGACCCCCAGCCCTGCCAGTTGTCTCGTGGCCGCGAAGAACGCGGGAGTCCACAGGACTGATGACATCGCCAGAGCAAGCCCGTCTTTCGACTGGCATACTCAGGCGGAGAGAAAAGTCGTCATCGACCTCTGCCTCGCTCTTCAGGATTCGGAGGATGGCCGGCGATCTGGGAGGTCCTGTGACCAGTGGCGGAAGGTGTATTCAGCTTGAGTCATGGCTTGTTGACTGTTGGACTATCTGATATGGCGCTCGGCTACGTTCGTTGCCTCGTGGGGGTCGAGATGTGGTGCTCGGCACCGAAGCAGGCAAGCAGTTTTTCGAAGGCGACTTGGTCCCAGATTCTGTCTGGACGAATTCAGCAGACGTCCAGCGAACAATGACATGACCCAGCACACGCAGTTGACTTCTGCAGACTGTTTGGTCGAGCATGTTTGTCAGAGGATTGATGCTGGAATCATGGTATCACATAATTCACACACCAGGGTGGCCTACTCTGCACCCTGTTGTCTTGTCTCAGTTTCAACCACTTTTGTCAATCTCCGGAACCTCGTGCCACAGTCGAATCGGAGTCACTGTGTCTGGTGATGAGGGTTTGTCTCATTTGCGCGAGTGATGATGTTATGGTCCGTGTTTATGACATTCTATGTGGATACAACTATACCATGCTTACGCGCAACTCTCTCTTCTTTCTTACTCAGTGTCTGTCCAGTCTTGTCTGTGTGGAGCCGTGTTTCCAGGCCAATCTAAACTAACAAACATCAGCTACTGAACACCAACTATCATCTGTGCGCCTATTGGTCACTCAAGCATCGCTTGGATAAGAGGAGAATCAGTTATGAACTCGTTGTGCTCGCCATGAACACCACTCCGCTCGGGGAATACGCCCTTGCGCATGGAACCCCGCGACTGACGCCCTGATATGGGCCGTCAAGCTGCTTATTTTTATATATATATAAAACTGACATTCAGGACAACATCATGACAACCTGGAGCTATTCTTGTCGAATGAGATGAGGGGAACAAATCGGCAAGAAATAATGCGGTTCCACTGACTTACACGTTGTTATCAAGGCTCTCAGCCGCTGCTCATCTCGACTTTCGATGGGTCGAGGTGAAACGCAATCCAGCAACACAAGATTCAAACATCCCAATGGATCTCGATAGGCTCGTTTAGAACATACAAGGTTACACAGGATCAAAACAATGGACCTATCAGAGGTCTATAAGAAGCTAACTACCATCCTGGAGGACGGAGCCTTCAAGAACTACACATCGGACTATGGCGTGATGAAACGGTACAGCAAGTATGGCAAGGCTCTTTTCGATAGGATCAGCGCCCTTGCAGACACCATGGAGTTCCCATCGAACGACCCCAACGCCGTCGACGGCGTCCCCACGATGGATATGGTCGACCTGTCTCTCTCCTCCGCCCCACCGCCGCCCAAGAAGCCCCTGCCTCCGCCCCCAGACCTCCCTGAGCTAGCTGAGCTCATGCCTGTCGTCAAAACGGACCCAGACTCCGGCGACGAGCAGGCTAAGGTCCTGGCTTGGGAAGTCATTCTGGGGACCTACATCACACGCCCAGCCAACCTCCCGGTCAGAAAGGCGCGGGATCCCGAGGCTGTGCAGCCCGACATCCTCATGACCCGACTCCGTGTAGCCCTCGGGCTTGGAACTGCAAAGCACATGCAGAGCGCGGAGCTCCTGTCGCTATGCCCACCCTTGCCTGTCATGTCACTCGCCCAGCCGTTCCGCACTCTTGTTGGCCTCTACCAGGCGCTCTCTGGCACGAAACTTGACCTAAAACTGCGTCACTCGCCCTTTGCCGTGCACACAGGCGACATACCATGCGGCGACATAACCCAGATCACCTCCTCCGACCCAGCCGGTCTCATCTCATGCATCCAGCGCCAGATCGCCCTCCTTGTCGCCGGGCTGACCGAACACTGCCAGTCGGACCCAATACTGCTCGAACCACTCGTCCCCCACCTCTCAGTCGTCTCCACCCTGCTCCTGCCCGTACTCAACCCGCCACTCGACCACGGCCAGGCTGTGGCTCAGGCAAGCGCGCTCATACCGCGGTTCACGGTGTCTCTCGCGCCTCTCATAACTGCGGCTGGCGACGTGCTCGTGGCCATGGCGTCGGACCCCTCGCCGCCCGCCCCGCCGTCCAAGCTGCTGCCTA
Source organism: Carpediemonas membranifera (assembly GCA_019828565.1). NCBI lineage: Eukaryota > Fornicata > Carpediemonas > Carpediemonas membranifera. The sequence continues at coordinate 334,496 of JAHDYR010000062.1, read as the reverse complement.
TACCTGCTGGTGTCGCCGTGGATGTCATTGTGCCTCTGTACAAAGCTTTGCTTACATCTGATCTCGAGATACAAAATGACGAGTTCAAGGAGATTCAGTCGACGCTTGCGACTCGGTTGTTCTCGGGCTGTGATGCCGCAGCCCAGTTCTTTGCTCTGCTGTCTGCCCTTCATGTCGCCCTCGAGGCCCCCGCCGACGCGACCGAGCTCTTCCAGGCCGTGATCGCCCAAGAAGTGTCTGAGCCTCAGGCTATGTCAGACTACACTCTGAAATGGGTCAAGTTGGTCATATCCAAGTCAATCTCGGTGATTGAGACAATCTTTACCCGCCCCCGATGCACTGCCGGACTCGCTATTGCCGGAATCCACATTTTGCCGGATATCGCGTGTCGTCACACCGAGCTTTTGGTCATGCGCGACTTCATTGACAGCTACGTGTCCACACAATCAGGACTTTGGGCCTCGCATGACGAATTTAGCGTAGATTTACTCGAATCAGCCCGGGATTCAACCATGGATGCTGTTGTCAAGGGCCATCTGACACTATTCGAGTCGATTGCTGGTCGAGTCGTCGACAACTCTCCCCCGCCCGACTTCCGAACCAAAGTTGGCGGAGGCCAGCGAACCGCCCGCGAGCGTAGAGATGCCCTCGACCAGTGGAACCGCGGCATCAAGGCCAAGGAGCTCGCGGCGCTCTGCACCGACCTGACCCAGGAGCTCAAGCTGGACCTCGACATGTTCCTCCCCAGACTGGAGGGCGTGTTGCCTGGGGTGACTGCGCGCATACTCACATCGCACTCGGATCGCGTGATTAGTCGGATCTCCAAGACAATATCTGACTGGACGATGACGACCGTTTCCCTTCCACACGCGAGAATGATTGGGACCAAACTTGACGGTCTAGTACACGTGTTGCAGGGCCGCATGCCTGACAACACTCTCCCATCGGTCACGGCGACGCTATCCTCAGCATATTCGAGTTGGATGTCACAGATGGAAGAAAAGGTTGGTCCCTACATCAAGAAGGCTATTGAGACACAGACACCCGTCACGACCACTTGCAAGATCGAGGATGTGGCCGAATCTTTTACCGTGAATAGTGCGGTGAACGAGATTTATGAGCTAATCAGTTCAGCTGTGGACGAGGTCCTCTATGACGAGAACCCGTCACAGTTTGCCGAGCACCTCCTCAACCAACTCGGCAGACTCGTCATGAATGTCACCCGCACCTTCCTCAACGCCCTGTCATCCGCCTTCCCAGACCGGCCTGTGCCCAAGATGTCGCCTCTGTGGACCGATTTCTCTTTGGGCACGCCCGACGGGGTCACCCCGCCCAACCTGGCGAGGGGCAAGGGCGTTGTGGTGGATGCCACGCCGTTTGAGAGTACGGTGGCGATCAATGACATCCGGTCGTACCTACACAACGTTAACTCGTTGATCGTTTACAAGCACAGCCTGGGAAAGCTCGAGGAGCGTATCAGGGCGAGATTTGATTCGATCCATAACTCACCTGCGACACCGCCAGAGGTCAAGGCGATCATGCCCACCCAGCCCCAAGACCCCGAGGTCGAAAAGGGGAAGAGGGCGAAACTTAGGGGCCGTAAGGTAAGAAAGGAGGAACCACAGACTGTCGACCCCATGCATGCACTCGCTGAAGATGTATCGCGTGCATTCGTCGAAGAGGGGCGACCCCGCGTGTCTCTAGCCCTTACTTTCATATCCAAGGCGGTCACCGAGACTTCACACGCGATTGACGCAGCCATCGAAGCCTCTGCCGGCCGCCTTGTCCTTTACCATCTCCGACCCGACCTCATTGCGATGTACAACCCCTCTGTGCCCGAGGGCAAGATGACTGCCGCGATCATCGTTCACCACAGCCTTGCCGTCCTCGAAGCGGCCGATGACGTGCTCTGCTCTGCTGCCCTGGCCGACCGGTTCGGGGAAGCTGTTCTTGCTCGGCTGTGTGCTGCCATGTGCGTTATCCTGCTCGACTCTGGGCCGCGAACCCGAGTCATTACCGCACCAGACGCCAAGTCGATCGCCCAAGATGTTCAGCAGATTGAGGGGATGTTTCTCAAGGTTTTCGCCAAGGAAAGCGTTGTTGCCGCGACTGAGAAACTCCGTACTGTGGTCCGTCTGCACGCCTTGCCGAGCTCGAAGCTTCAGGAGAATCTTGTGCCCGCCCTCCTCGCGGACAATGGCTGGGAGACGTTGGACGTTTACGCCGACATCAGTCAGGTGACCATGACGTCGATACGGGCGCGCATACTCAATTTCAGGAGATACAGCACGCTGCCAGATGACAAGAAGGTGCGGTCGTATCTTCATGGATTGAAGGCCGCGCTGAAGAAGGGACGAGATGAGTAGGTGCATGTTTTTGTTTATAAATGTGATATGCCTCACGCCAGATGGATGCACCCAGGAGCTCTCTGCGCAGGTTATTCACTGCGTTGGTGATCATTTGGCCAGCTGCAGTCAGGCGAGTCTTTTCACGCTCAATGAGGCAGACATACCGTACAAGCATGGCGGGGGTCGAGAAGAAGGTGTCGAAGGTGTAGTTCCCTTGTAGGGCGGGGCAGAGTTTCTTTCTTTGGGGGGAGATCGGCGAGGGCATTGTCGCAGTTTGTATTAGCGCCACGAATACGGCCAGGTTTGTCCGTTTCAGAGATGTTCCAGGGTCGCGAAGGGCATCTGCCAGGGTCTGACGGATGCCTGTGTTGTCTCCGCCGGGGGCGTGCCAGGCTGAGACTGCCTTGACGAGCTCGATGGTCGCTGTATTGGCGCAGTCACCTTACTGGCTCGTCTTGCCATTGTAAGCCCTACGGCATTCCGCGAATCTCCGACGACGGTTGCCGGAACATAGCAGGAATCGGGCTGTGGCTCCAGATCGTTGGCAGTCGAGCCTGGAGCGGTGGTGGAAGCATCAATGGAGGGATGATGGGACGCGTCGTTGGAGTTGGCGGCAGATTCAACGCGTCGACGAGCACGCTTACGAATGACGTGTCGGAAAACGCGATTGATGGCGGCAATGTCGTCGCCATCACTTAGCTCCTCGATTATGGCCTTCATAGCGGGCGTATAACTCTCCATTTCTTCAAACGGCTGCTTTGAAATCCTTCAAAGCAGCATTTACATGCATTGACGTAATTATCGTACTTTATGGGAACTGCTGCAACCTGTCTTGTTGTCCCTAGAAGAGAACTGTTTAAATGAACTAATCAACCTCCGTTGACTTGACTATTATTGACTTGATCACATCACTACCCCTCCATGCCGGGTCCAAGCCCTGCGGACCACCACGGCATGACTAGTCAGTGACGCTGGCGCGACCAATGTCGCTGGCGGGGCATCGCGTGCTCGGCCAGGCCGACCCTACCGCTGATAAGCAGCCTGTCAGCTCCAGACTACCTGCCTCTGTCTCGCCAGGCAGGCTCTGGTGTGCCTCGCTAATGCGGAGAATGCTTTTATAGGGAAAGAAGAAGAGAAAACCCTTGTGCCAATAAATGGCTTAAACTGTATAAATGATTAGTGTGGTCTATGACCACCACACTGCCCCTCCATGCCTGGGTAATAGGCATGACACTCAACGAGTTACGGGGGTTAGGTTGGCCTAGGGTCATCCGTGTTATAGTTTGGTGCCACCCAAGCTATGCAACGGTCTACTCCATTGGCAGTGGAGTGGGCAACGCCCGACCCGCGGTCTTCCGATACGGAATTATGGTATCACCAACGGTGACATGGGAATAAAACCCGACAGCTGTATATGATAACGTGGATCCACTGTGTAAGCAATTGCTATGTTACGTGTTAAGATGGTCTTACCAGGGCTTCGCCGCCCTCATGAACCGCATATAGGGTCCGAACTTACCGACGTCAATGACAGTCAAACGGACGGCTAGGGTTCGCCCGTATTCATAGAGGCTTATCCCTGCCCCTCCACGGCCTCATATGGCCGTGTCTCGAAAAATATTACGTGTTACGCATGCTTCTAAGTAATTCGAGGGTTGATCTCGGCGTCTAGAAGAATAAGAAGAAGTACTGTACCATTTGCGCTGAAACTTACGCAGACGCCGAAAAAGGCATTAAGAGGCTCCAAAAGGCCTTCGTTGGCGAGTTTTGGGCCTTTCATTTTTCCTGGCGCGCTCGTACTTCATTAACAACATCAATCGGCTTCCGATGGAGCTAATAGGCTACAGCGCTTAGTAAATAGATGAATTAGCTTGATTTGGCGTCCTATTACTGCTCTAGGTTTCGTCCTGAAACCGATTGTTCCAAAAGTGCAGAATATGTCGCCGTCAACTCAGTTGATGTCGGACAACGCCGCCGTAGAAGTAATTCTGGATACTATTCGCGCTAAAATCGCCGAAATTGGTGACGAGGAACTCACTAAGCCTCTTGTTTCCGCTCATTCCGCCGTCTGTCGTTCTCTTCGTGCTCAGACCCGTACGCAACGCAAGCGTTTGGCCACCGGGAACTTGTAAGTAACCAATATCAACAGAATACTCATTCAGACACCGTGTGCAGGCCGCGGAGCGGGATCACTCGCCCGACAACCGCATCCCACCAGCTACCTCGCGACATACGAGCGGAGGTCACTCGGCGCCTAGCCGGCTACACCAACTCCGTCGAGATGCCTCTTCAGCGCATCTTCGACGCAATCGAGCAAGGACACCTTCATCAGGCTTCGGTGTACATGGATGTAGTGAAGTGTCGGCAGGTACTCGGCCTCGTGGCTTTCTGTCAGTTCGCTCTCGCTGGCGTGGTGTCTCACCTTAAGATCCGTCTGCGCCCGACCCTCACTGACGGGGACATCGTGTCGGCCGCCCTTCAGAGTGGCGATATCAGCCTGACTGGCAATGGGCGTTACTCAGCTGGGCTCGTGGCCGCAGTGCGCGCTGCTGCTAATGTCGGATCTGATACCACGGCTCGTGGTTACCTCAACCGGCTCATGATCCTCGTCTTTTCGCCGGACAACTTCAGGGTAGCGCTCTTTGGCATCAGCCGCGGTATCGGTGCACCCATCGCTTTCTGGGCGATGCTGGTCGACGAGCTGTGCCGCGATGGTCACCTGCCTGCCATCGGGGACGAGATCCATTGGGAGCCTCTCCAGGTCTCTGACCCGGACCGTTACTACACGGTGACGTGTGTTGTCCGCCATGAGTTCCTGAAAACGACTCGTGGACCTGGGACCTTCGCTCTCATACTCCAGTATGAGGGTTACTCAGGCCTCAGCATCGTCTGGCTGAACGCCGATCTCTGTCTCGTCCGTTGTGTGCGCGACTATCTTGCTGAGCACGATCTTGAGCGCCACGCTGACGCGTCTTGGTTGGTCGAGCTGACCGATACCGAGGAGTTGTCATGACGACCTCATTTAATGATCAGTCTTATTTGGTCAATGATCTCAAACCTGCTTCTAAATTTCACTCTCTCAATTGTTTGGGTACCACAGTAATTACTGCATGCATTTACCTGAAACAAAACTCAACAACGCCCCGTTCCTGCGAAAGGCCACCACCAAGTCGTGGTATACTTTCCGTCAAGACTACGAGCAGTATGCTGCCCGTGAAGCCGATCCGATCGTTGCCTTTGACCTAATCGAAACGCAGGTCCTAGAGGTTCTTAAGATCCGAATCCCTGAACTTGAGGGGTTCCTTGAGTACGCTAATGAAACGCCGGATGAAGAGCCGGCCGATACCTCTGAACTCAACGAGGCCTTTATCACCATGGTAGACGAGCTGATGCAGCCTCTGGATGAGGTGGACGCTTTAGATCGCTTTAAGGACTTGTCGTGCGGCTCTGAGGGTAACCTCATTGACAACATGGCCGCGTATGCCCTGGCGTATAAGCGTCAAGTTCGTAACTGTTGTAAGGTTCGGCCCACGGAGAAGCTCATCGTCGATGCCTTTGTTGCTGGCATCAGGTACGGTCGCTTGAAGGAGCGAGTGAATGCTAAGAAGGCGAAGACGCTTGACGAGACGATCGCCGAGGCATTCATCCAGGCCACGGAAGCAGAGAAGGCTCGCAGAGAGCACCAGCGTGTGGAGCGAGAGAGTGCGACCTCCGCAACGATGACTAAGGCTAAGGAGAAGTCGGAAACTGCTTGTGAGTACTGCCAGCGCAAGGGTCACACTGCTGATACGTGTTGGAAGCGTAAGCGTGACGAGCGTGAGGGAGTAAAGGGGCAGAAGTACGTTCATCTTAATGCTTTGGTCGCGGAGGACCGCGACAACAGACCCATTGGCGAGGTGGGCATCCTGGGGAGAGTGTTGGCGTTCCTTTATGACACAGGGGCCTCTGCCGACTTTATATCCCAATCCCTCGTCAAAGAGCTCGGCCTAGTCGTCGAGCCCGACCATGCTAAGGTTAAGCTGGCCACTGGTACGATTTACAACTCACCCGGCATTGTTAAGTTGAGTGCAGATTTTGGAGTGTTGCCATCTACTGGGCGGAGAACTCAAGCTGCTCTCAATTTGCGGGTGCTACCCGGGCTGAAGCCGACATTAGTTATGGGAATATCGACATTAAGTGCGTTGGGGCTAATCACGATCGTCAAGCCGACGATGGAGAATTCTGGAGAGCCACACTTCGCGGAGCTTGATGAAGATGAAGTAGACGAGACGTTATTTACCCTTGCTGAAGCGGAGCACGAACTACAGATACGTAGCTTCCCTGAAGAGACTAATACCATCCTAAGCAAGTACAAAGACGTTCTCGGCGACATTTCGCAGCCAGCAGACGTTCCACCCTTCGAACTGGTTCTTACAAACCAGAAGGTTATCAACATCCCTCCATACCACGTCTCGGCTGAAGAAAGAGAGGATATGCAGCGCCAGACGGCGCAGCTGGAGGATCTGAATGTGATTGAGGAGTCTACGAGCAACTATAACAATCCTACGGTGCTTGTATGGAAGCGCGATCGCACCCGCAGGCTCTGCTTGGACTTTCGGCGCCTTAACGACGCGACGGAGGACTTCGATCACGACCTCCCTATCATTGACGATCTGGTAGCAAGACTAGAGGGTAAGACCCTCTTCGCTAAGCTGGACCTAAGCAAGGCCTTTCACCAGATTCCTATGACCAAGAGCTCACGCAGACTAACGGCGTTTACAGTTGGGAAGCGTAAGTACCAGTACAAGCGTTTAGCTTTCGGACTCAAAGGGGCCGCAGCCTTCTGTCAGAAGACCCTCGAATCCGTACTAGGCGATGCACTGTGGACACGGTGTCTCGCATATGTAGACGACATAGTAATATTCGGAGAGAACCAGAGAGAGTACCTCGACAATCTGGACTATGTCTTGAGAAAGCTCAACTCGGCCAAGTTGAAGCTGAATCTGTCCAAGTCTGAGTTCGGACTGACAGAAATAGAATACTTGGGCTGGCTTGTGAATGGCGACGGCAAGCGAATCGCGCCTGACCGCCTAGAAGGCATCGACCGCCTAACCAGCCCGAGAGATGTTGCCGGAGTCAGAACCTTACTCGGGTTCACGAACTATTTTAGCCATATGATTCCGAACTACGGCAATATGATGGAGCCAGTCCTGGCTCTGACGAGAGCCAAGGAAGAGTTCCGTTGGGAGAAGGCCCAACAAGATGCCCTAGTCGACATCAAAGCGACCCTATCTCAGAACAACATGTTAAGTCACCCCAAGCGTGGCTGCCAATTAATCCTACAAACCGACGCGAGTGACTACGCTGTCGGGGCAGTTTTGTTACAGATCGAAGACGGGGAGGAGCGTCCGATTGCTTTCTATTCCAAGACACTATCGGATGTTCAAAGAAGGTGGAGCACCTATGAAAAGGAAGGCTTCGGCATTTATTACGCTATGATCAAGGCCGAGCGGTTCCTAGTAGGCAGGCCGTTTACTGTGAGAACGGACCACCGGAATTTGCTGTATATCGCGACAAGCACGAACGCTAAGGTAACTAGATGGCGCATGGCACTGGAAAGGTTCGACTATTCCGTCGTACACGTGCCTGGTCAAGCGAACGGTGCTGCCGACGCGCTATCTCGCCTATGCGGTGCAACAGTCGAGGCAGATGATCACGCCACGTGGATCTCCGAGGTTCACGGAGGCATACACGGCCATCTCGGAGCGAGAGCGACGGTGAACAAGCTTATATCGCTCGGTAGGAGGTGGAGGGGCATGTATAAGGACGCAGAGGAGTTTGTCCAGTCGTGTCCTGTGTGCCAGGTCACGCGCAAGACGGCCAAGCCCGTCCAACACTTGTGCCACCGTACGGCAGGTCGCCTGCCGTTTGATGTCGTGCAGGTAGACACGATCGGACCCATCGCGGAGAGCGAGGGTCTGCGGTACGTGTGCGTGTTAATTGACACGTACTCGAAGCTAACTATGCTGGTCCCCACGCGTTCGACGGACGCAGATGCCGCGGCAGGGGCAATTTTGGCCTGGGTGGGTCACTACGGAATTCCCCGGGTGATTCACAGCGACGGGGGCAGCCAGTATAGAAATAAGCTGATTGACGCTCTAATGGAAAGGCTCGGGTCGCAACATCACGTCGGCACGCCTTACCGCCCGGGTTCTCAAGGAATAGTTGAGAGGGTCAACGCCGAGGTTAAGAGGCATCTAGAGACGCTAATGCTCGATCTGCAGGAGTTTAGATGGACGCGGCTACTACCTTTGGCTCAGTACATCATTAATTCAACATCTGTGGCCAGGACAGGCCTATCGCCACTGAATTTGCTTTATAACCAAGACGTGGTCGTAAGACCAGAAGAGATCATGAGCAATGAGAGCAAGATGCCATTTGAGGCCTTCAAGCGCAGCCTAGAACTACAGAGAGTCATCCAAGACCAGGCGCTGCAACAACAAACACCATCAGAAGCATCACACGTGGCCCTATCGAACAAGCCAGTGCTGGTAACGACCACTGTCGGCCGCCGCACGAAGCTGGCTGGGCCAATGTGGTGCCAGGGACCCGCAGAGTCGCCGAACGTTTACTACGTGGAGAACCTGACGACAGGCGTAGTGGCTAAGGTCCATGCCGAGCGTCTAAGACATTTTGAGTCTGACGCGACAAGGGCTGAGTTGACACGGCTCGCGGCCCAGAGAGTTGACGAATATGTCGTAGAAGCGATCGACTCTCACAAATTTGAGGACGGCGTCCTTCACCTACATGTGCTGTGGGAGGGGTACCTCGAGGAAGAGGCGACATGGGAACGCTTCAACGCCGACCTTGATGAACTTAGGGCGTTTGAGGAGTACCTCGCAGACAAACCGAGTTTGCGCAGAAAACTCCGAGGTCAAAGGAAATTAGCTTCCTATAGGCAGCGCTAATAACCAACGGCTCATCAAAAAGCCATTTTGGGGTTTTGCCCAGTTGGTGACCGCAGCCTAGGGGGGGAAGAGCAGAACGTTGGAATCTAGTTACTGATATTGGTTATTTCTTATGTTCTACACCATTCTGTCCGCTATTTGTTCGTTTAGAACAGCGTTCTTCAGACTATTGTGCTCAATTGCGTTTTTGACTTCACTGGAGTCGGTCTGGCGGGTTTTGCATTTCGCCGGACTTGAACCGTTAGAATTTTTGCTGACGGTTGGGAGGCACGTTTGAGCTTGTGGACGGTTTGGGATCATGGGGGGAAGTGTCATGACGACCTCATTTAATGATCAGTCTTATTTGGTCAATGATCTCAAACCTGCTTCTAAATTTCACTCTCTCAATTGTTTGGGTACCACAGGAGTCGGACGACGAATAAATCTGATGACTTGACGCTGGAGCGATTAGATGTGGTGAAGATTTATAGACCGTCCAGTTTGGCTTGGTCAGACTTCAAATATATATCTAATGCTTCCAGGTCCTTGACGGAGTCCCAATCCTGCCATGTCGCCTCCTCGTCCTCGAAACCAGACCAGTGAACGCGGTATTCGCGTTTGGTTCGTGTTCCGTTCCCTCGCGATTTGGAAATACGGTCCACTTCCCACTCATCGTTCGCCGTGGCGGCCAAGTCCTTGATCTCTCGCTCGGATAGATTGCCAGGGTTAAATCTGCGTACGCGCGGGGCGTCGACCTTCAATATCTTGCCTTGGCTTCCCTGGTTGAGGTCCTGAACTTCATAGGCGACCGTCACGCCATCTTGCTTAACCGCACTGACCCGTCGCATGGGCCCTCGCCATCCTGGCATCAGCTTGTTGGGAGGTCTGGCTGGGTACTTGACCAACACGAACCGGCACAGTAACTCCTGACGTGACGATGCGGCGTTTGCGAGAGCGTCCTCTCTCATTGCCTGAATTCTAGCCTTCGCTAGCTGGATGGCTTGGCCAGCCGCCGCGCGTCTGTCCTGTATTCTGGCGCTAGTCGAGTGGGTGCAGATGATGATCTCGTTCGGGATCCTGATGTTGACACCTAGTATGATCTCGGATGGTGAGAGGTGAGTGGGTATCCTGGGCGTCGAATTGACGATAAATTGTGCGACAGGTAAGTGCTTGACCCAGTCCGCGTCCCGGAAATGGAACTTTCTGGCCTTCAAGATTTTGAGAACTCCACTGTTGGCCCGTTCGACGATGCCATTAGATTGCGGGTGATGTGGAGTCGTAACATGGGTGTGGAAACCCATCTCGTCGGCCAGGGACTTCATGAGCTGATTGTTAAACTCGGGCCCGCCGTCAGTCTGTAAGACCTCGGGGCAGCCATAGCGTAAGACCCAGTTATTAACGAACGCCGTAACTGCGGCTTGCGCAGTCGTACCTGTGACTGGAACCAACTCGGTCCACCTACTACACATATCTATGATGACGGAGATGTGCGTGAACCCCTGCGACTTGGGGAACGGACCTAAGGTGTCGATGGCTACTCGCTTAAACGGTTCATCAACGGCGGTATGCAGACCATCCGGTGTATCGACGTGGGGTCTCTCGAGGACTTGGCACACCGGGCAAGCTGCAATCACCTGGTCGACTGCGGCTCTCGACACCGACAACCCTTCGGCTCTAAGCTTCTCGGTCGTTAGTCGTCGAGATAGATGGGCGCCGGCGGTGGTGTGTGCTTCTTCAATCTCATCGGTCGTAGCTTTGCGAGTGAACATAGTAAACACACGGGACAGACCATCTGCGGCTCCATTGTCCAGGCCGGCGACGTGCTTAATCTCAAAGTCCAAGTCGGAAATGGCATCGGCCCACCTCCTGACTTTCGGGTTGATGCTACGGTACATGAAGGTAAGGTTTCGGTGGTCAGTGAGTATGGAGAAAGGTCCCCAGGCAAGGAACTTGCGCCAGCGCTGCAAGGCCGCCACAATGGCGTACGCCTCCTTCTCAATCGTTGACCAACGAGACTGTGTGGCGTTGAAGGCCTTCGACATGTAACAGACAGGCTTGCCCTCTTGCAATAGGACTGCGCCGTACCCCACTCCCGAGGCGTCGGTCATTATAGAATGCTCCTTCGTGGCGTCGAAAATTGCTAGGGCGTCAGCGGAGGTAAGGCTCTGCTTGAGCTTATCGAGGGCCTCCTGCTGGGCGGTCAGGCCGAGACTTGTGTGACCGGACATAGCTTTGATTAACGGGTGTCCGATTTCCGCAAAATGGGGGATGTGATCCCGGAAATAGTTGAGGAATCCTACTAGGCCCTGCATGCCCTTGATGGATGTCGGCATCTGGAGATTTGCGATGTCGTCTACACGGCTGGGTGCGATTCTCACCTGCCCATCATTGACAACCCAACCTAAGAACTCGACCTCCTGCCTGCCGAATTGGCATTTCTCGCGATTGAGCTGGAGCTTGACCTTACGCGCACGGTCCAGGACTCTTTCGAGGTTCGCGAGATATTCGGCCTCGTCGCTGCCGAAGACAATAATATCGTCGATGTAAATGTAACATGAGCTGCCCACGAGCCCGGCGAAGGCGCGCTCCATGGCCTTCTGGAAGTGAGCTCCTGCGTTGCGCAGCCCGAAAGGCATCCGTCGGTATTGATACTGCCCTAGTACGGTGGTAAATGCAGTCAGGGGTCTTGATCGTTCTGTCAAAGGGATCTGGTGGTACCCGGACGACAGCATACTGTAAGAATGGCTAGAGTCTCCCGGGAGATACCCTGGAGATACTCCAAAAAGTGCAAGAAAAAATGAGATTCACTAGAATCTGTTTCACATTTCACATATTGTCGAAGCCAGAATAAATGACGCATTCATTCTCGACTTCATGCGTCATAATTGTATTGATTCTCATGGCCTATGGGATTGAGACGCGAATACGTTTTGGTCTTATGATGGACCAAGGGGCCTCCGAGAAAGATATAATGAAGCAACTCGGCATAATAAGCCGGTCAACAGTCACACGTTGGAAACGGTTGTACTATACGCACCAAGGAACGATCAAGAAGCGGAAGCGGGAACACAAATCGACTATGAAGCACGACAAGTTGATAATGCGAGCTGTTGCTAGGTGCGAGGATAAAGACAGACAGTTCACTGCTGCTGATCTTCGAGGCATCCTAGCAGGCTGGGTAGAAGACCCTCCCTCCGTATCTCACCTCCGCCGCTGGCTCAAAAAGCACCGCTACAACTACAAGCTGGGCCTCAAGATGTGGTATGAGAGCGACCCCACACGTATCGGTGAGTTCTGGGCCGAGTACGCCACGGTAATCCGCCCTCAGCACGCGTTCAAAGATCTTGTCTTCTTAGACGAGACCTCCTTCGACCCCCATCAGGCACGAACCAAGGGGTGGATGGCCGTGGGCGACTCGGTGAGCAGGGCCAGCGGGAAAGTTGTGGGCAAGCGCGTTTCAGTATGCGCCCTCCTCGGCGTAAATGGGATCATAGACCGGGCTATCACCGAGGGAACGTACAACGCAGACGACTTCTTTACTGTTCTACGTCGCTTCTTAGAGCGTATCCGCGGTCAGCACAAGGTCATGGTGCTCGATAACGCACGGAGTCATAAGACGGGACGCGCTGAGCTGTATGAGCCACTGAGCAAGGAGTACGGAGTAACCTTCTTCTTTCTACCTGGCTATGCTCCTTTTTTGAACCCCATTGAGACAGTGTTTGCCTGTGTGAAGAGAGAAGTGATCAAAAACCGTGGCAGGAAGGAAGATGCCCTGCCATACATCACCGAAGCCTTCGATAGCGTGTCAGAACTTGTCAACTTGCCCGCATTGTTCCGTAAAGTGGGGTATTGGTAAACGTGCAGTTTATGTCATCACCTCCAAGGCGCCATACACGGACCATGGGCAACACTGAGGATAATAAACGATCAAGAGGTGCAACCAAAGGTTTATTCTTCCACGTCGTCTTCCTCTGTACCGTCCAACCCAGACGCATCCAGCGCCTGAGATGCTGAGACAGTACTGACGCGACCAGCTGCCAGGCGCCTGTTGTGTAGCCACGTATAGAGATCAGCTACTGCTTCAGTAGGCACAGGAACATGCACGAAGCTTGCGTCGACTGGAAGAGCCGGTGGTGATGATACAGAGATGAAGGACCCGGATGACTGGGATGATGAACGGCTGTATTCGCGATGCGAAAGGCCCATTGGAATCTCAGTCATATCTGCCTTGTCGAGGATAACTTGAACCGCCCATGAAGCGATTCTCTCAACCGGAAGGCGCTTCGCTGTCCCATTCGCCGTCAGTATGTCTCGCATTGTCCCCAAAATGCTACACCCACCATCTAGCTTGTTTTTAAGGGTAACAAGCGGGCAGGTTCCGGCGTGATGGCCTGTTGCGCGGCATATAGTACAAGGCATTCCAACTTTCCTTTGAATGAATCAAAAATCCTTTTGGAATGCGTCATTTAGTTTGGTTCTCACAATATTTCACAAGAATATGTGAAATGAGAAGCAAAGCTAGTGAATGTCATTTTTACTTGTCCCTCATCGTCTGTATGGCATCTATAAACAAATCGCGTATCTCTTGCAGCAGAAACTCTGTGTCATTCACCCTTTTGTTGATTTCTTCTTCCTTTCGCAAGCCCTGAGCAGTTTTTCGGATTATTTTGTAAGAATCTTGTACTTTGGCAACTTCCACGAGCCCTGACGTTACCGTTTCTACCTTTTGGTGGCTAGTTGCTCGAATCATGATCGACAAATGTCGCAGTTTTAGGTATTGTCAATGCCAGGAGTCTACGTAAATAGACAAATGTAACAACGTAAACAGCTTGGATAGAAATTCTCATGAATTCAGAAGTGTCTGTACCAGAACCTATTGCTGCTACGCCCCCCATCAGACAGTATGGCAACAGTAAGCTCGCAAATCTCCGTCGTTCATTTGTTACAGCCGTTGTTTCTTCAGTATTTGAGGACGACGAGGCAACTGACCTCGGCTTGAGTGCACGCGACATCCATAAGGTACTTCTGGAGGTCCAGCGCAGGGTCGCCGAATGCCCTGGGTTCAAGTCAATTGAACTCCGGGAACAGGTCAGGCGGACGACTGTTGTCGGCGTTACTACGTTTATAACAGCAGTTAGACCCTCTGCGGAGTACAATGGCTCTGTCATGCAGCACATTGCTGTCCGTAGTCAGCCCTGCCATGCCGAGTTCCGCCAGATGCTCTCAGAAGTTCTCTCAGATGCTGGACTGAACGATGTTTCCGACTCAATCAGCCTTGAGAACTTGCCTGTGATCAACCGGGTGAGATATAAGCCTGTCAAGCAAAAGGCAACGGTCAAATCGACCCCGACTACGATGATCAAGGCAGAGATCCCACCGATACGGTCGACTACGCAACTGTCTTCACTTGGTGTTGGTGATGAAGCAGACACACCTCAGTCAACGACAGATCGATCGGTGCCGGTTCGGAAGAAGATCGTCTTTGACGACGAGGAAGCCAAGCGACCCAGGCTTGGTGACGACGATCTGCAGCAGGTGTCTAACAACGTGTCCGATGCTGTTGTTGACCGTATTAAGGTCCTGATCAACGACGTTGTCTCAGAGACCCGTGTGAGAGACCCGCCTACCGAACCCGAGACATGTAAGACGACTTTCCTTAGCCTTCATCAGCGCAAAATGCTATTTGGATGTCTTGTGTGTGGTACCCCCGAGTGGTTCTTCAATCCAGACGGCACTACGTTCAGGAGATGCTGTGCTTGCAAAGGTTTCCTGCACGAGCAATGTGTCAGGACGAAGGGCAAGAAGGACTACTGTCCCGCGTGCTATATTACCGGCTCTAGCAACAAGTGCCAGGCGTGCAAAAAGGGCCTAAGATCCAAGAACACGAAGAAAGCAGAAGAACAGGCTTCTACTCTTCTTTGCTGCCGAGGCTGTCACTGGTGGTACTGTGAGCATTGCTCTGAGGAAGTGCAGTACACCATTGATGGCAAGTTGTACATCGTTCCCCTCTGCAGCAAATGTAAGGTTGTCTATAAGCGAGTAGAGGGCATGAGACCGATTGTTTAGTGTTTAGTGAGAGATGATCATAAATTGTATATATATCTGTTTACTACACGTCTCTCTCAAGCGCACGGGTCATCATGCTTATGTATCGATCATTCATAAGTCTTCTCTGGTCGGTTCTTAACGGGTCATACTCGTTGACATCAGAAACGATGTCTTGCATTTCAGGAAGAGGAATGGGCCGGGCATAGCTAGTCTCAGACATGATGACCCTGGCCTCGTTGGGAAATGACAAGGAACCATTGGCTATAATCCGTCTTCCTGCTGAGCCAGGCGCGAAACGATAGCCAGAGAAGTACTTCGTCAGAAAGAAAAAGAGGATTGTCGAGGCATGTCACGCGGTAGAGCCAATAGGCGTCCTGGAGAACAAGCTCATGCGCCAGAACCTTCTCAGGAGTGAGGATAATGCATGTGTTCTTGTACTTGGCTGTCGAAATAGCACTGCACAGCTGAGACTCCTCAGATCTGTCGAGTCCGGAGCAGGTGGCAAAGTAAATCAGACGCACACGCGTCGATCTCACCAAGGAAGGGCTCTCGAATGACCTGAGGATGAGCTGGACCAGATCATGGTGATACAGAAACTCGTTCGTAGACGTATCAATGATCATACGCGACGTTTCTGTATCAGAATGACCCGATATCACCCAGTAAGTGTCGAAGTTAGAGTACTGCGACGCCAACTCCTCAAGTACCTCGGCCAGATGGGACGTAGACTTAAAGGTGCGGGCAACGGCAGTCAGCCACTCATCATCAACGAGCTCTAGAGCCGTCTTGAGCTTGAAATGATAGCCAGATGAGTTGGCAAGACTTTCCACGCGGAAGACGGGGTAGGGCTGAGTCGGGGTCTCGAAACCATGCAGCGGCTCGATGGTGATTAGCACCCGTCGGTTAATCAACTTCTCTGTTGTAAAAGGACACTCGTGAGAGGAAGAAGACTTGAAACCGATCCCGCGATGTCCACGCCTGAGCTGAACCTTACCACAGACACATTCAAAGACTTCTTGGTCCTTACTGATGCGTCGCGTGCCGAATTCTCCGTATTTCTCGTCCATTTGCAATGTGCCATTTTTTTTTCATGAATGGCACATTTTGATTTGAAGCAAAGGACAAGCTTTTGATCCAAGTAAAGAGGTATACCTTCATTGCTACACTATTTATGCATGCTACTGCAGTATTGTTCGGATCTGATCAGCGATGCGCCTGTTCTTCGGATCGGGAGTTGCGAGAAAAAAAAAGAGAACGAAGATATGGCGAGAAGAAAGATGCCCGCAAGGAAGCAGCAACCGGTAGGTAAGAGAAGGACTCAAAATCCACCCAACAAGACTTTTGAGTCATCTGCTTCTCCGCAGGATCAACGTCCTGCGGAAACGACTGTAACGGCAGCATCACCTCCTCCTCCGCCTCCCGAGTCGCCCGAGGATGGTAAGGAGCAAGATTCTCCTCCTCCTCCGCCTCCCGAGTCGCCTTCCCATTCATCCAGCTCGTCTGAAGCCGAGGAGGACTCCGTCGAGGGGTCCGTCATGCACGTCCACCCTAGGTGGACGCATGTTTACCCGGGTTCAGACCTGCAGGACGTCAAGCGGCTGATTTCGGATGAGATAAGCCTTCAGGCCATTCCTGCTCCGGCCTGGATCTCATCCGAGACCCGTTGCGACCCCCGTCTGACCCAGGAGCCCGACCATCCGGCCCTCAATCGGACGCAGAGCGTCGGCCGAGGCATGATTGCCACTGAGGATATCTCAGCTGGCACATGTCTCGGCATATACTCTCGGGAAGCTGATTCCCGATGCTGAGACGGCCAGCAACAACGGCCAGATGGTGTTTGTTTCGCATATTCCATTACCATTACACAGCATGTCATTCGCTGACAGTCAGGTCGCCGTCGATGCCATGTCGGCCGCAGCGGGTGTCCACCTGATTAACCACAGCCCTGACGATGTCAACTGTGAGTTCGTGGACGTCTTGGTGGATGGCCTGCCAGTGATATCGGTCAGGGCCACTGCCAACATCGTTCGCGGCGAGTTCTTGCGCATCGATTATGGCGAGACCTACTTTGAGGCCGATGAAGAGGAGCACCCGGTTGCTCGCTTCAAGAGTCTCGCCATAGATGACCCTCACTACCTCGCTCGAAAGGTGGAGCAGTTCAAAAATACTGCAGGTCAAGCCGCAGCC
The DNA here is from genome assembly GCA_019828565.1 of Carpediemonas membranifera. Lineage (NCBI taxonomy): Eukaryota > Fornicata > Carpediemonas > Carpediemonas membranifera. Next base: position 316,987 of record JAHDYR010000062.1, on the reverse strand, counting down.
CCGCAAGCGGAAGACCAAGTCCAACCCCGCCCGTAAGCGCTTCCACACTGCGCGCATGACTCAAGGCAAGAGTGAATAAACTTGAAGAGATATCAATTCAATCAATCATTTATGAGCGGGTGACATCCTCCGGACGAGTAGCACGCTTCTCGGGCTCTGCGGCAGCTGCCTTGCGCTTGCGGTCCGGAAGACTGTAGACACAGGCATGACGATTCTCGATGACGATGAACTGAGTGAGCTTCATGCTCTCACAAAGACCTAAGATCTTGTCCAGCGTCGCATCCTGGATGGGCAAGAACTCTGAATCTTCCCAACCTTTGTGGACCCAGAGGCAGGTAAGGTCCTCGTCGATCTGGGTGATGATTACCGGAGTGTGACTCAGCTCTACACTGGCCTGGATGGCCTCATGGTCTGCCCAGGGGAAAGGGGAGCCAGGCATCTCAGAGAACGGGTCGCCCTCGAACCCCCTTGCCCTCACAGAAGGATCGGATGTCCTCGTACAGCTGAAGCTTCTCACCAACAGTAGGCTGGGACCCAGTCCTGATGAGATGCATGGCGCTGAGAATGCATGAGCCATCCCCAGGCACCTCAGACCGCTTCAGAGAGCTTGTATCGTTCTTAAACTTCTTAGCGGTCTTCTCCATGATGGTCTGGACGTCATCTTTGGGGTCTGCGGCCACCAAAGCCTCCCGATCCAGGTCTATGACCTCAGCCTCCTTCTTCAAGGGCACAAGCTTCTCCGTCTCGAGCTTTTCAATCTTGGCCCGGGCTCGCCAAAGCTCCCTCTTCAAATCACGGATCGCACCGTTGTGTTCCACGGCAAGATGGCGGCGCAGGAGGCGCGATGTGCCACTCAGGGTACTTCTGTGGACGGGAGAGTCCATCAGAAGCGCGTCCAGGTGCCTTATCCGGTCGAACTGCACGTCGACCGGGTCCGACAGCTCAGGCTCGGCGTTGTTCTTGAACGAACGGACGACCCCCGACCTTCCTGGCTTCACCTTGCGCATTATGCGCTCACGGAGCAGCGAAAGGACTGAATAAGCAGGAGTTATTTGGAGTACTTACCTCCAACGTCGTGCTCGTGATCCGAAGACACTTCTCGGCGGACCTTCTGGACAAGGCTGTCGTAGGCATGATCTCCCATGACCTTCTTCAGCTCAGCCGATGTCGTGATCAGCTCAAGCTGAGCCTCGGCAGTTTCTCTTAGGTGCAGGATAAGGTGAGGCGACCTGAAGAGCTTGCGAAGCGTTTTCCAGCCAATATCTGTGTAAAAAGGTATGGGGGAAAGTACTTACGATCACGAAGAAGGGCGGTGAGGATCTTGTCATCGGGCAGAAGGAACTTACGAAGAAGTGAGCACTTGATCATCTCCTGCGCGTTTGATGAGGCCTGACTGATCTCAGCGCTGTCATAGAAGATAAAGAACTGCTTACCAAACGTTTTCGAACGCTTCAAGAGCATGTAGAAGTCGAAAACCGATTGCATGATTATAAGGCTCTCAGGACCTAATGAAAAAATTCATAAGGCTCTGAGAGCCTAATAAACCATGCGGAAAAATGACCAGTATCAGTAGGCAACGGCGCGCGGGAGATTCATTAGGCTCTGAGAGCCTTATACACGATTTCGAATTGGTGTATAAGGCTCTGAGAGCCTTATGAACTCAGAGGAGGTCCTCGGGGCACTTCGGTGCAGAATTTTGATTGGGCATCTGATTGGACCATGGGGCGGATGCTCAGAGGGATGAATGCGAGCTCAATGGAGACCATTGGACATGTCAGAGATGGCATGTCCAGGTGAAGGTCCATCATGGAAGGAGCCATTCACGATAAGTCTTCTAAATGTTGTGTTGCGAGCGTCTGTGTGCCGGGGCGAAGAGATTGGAACATTTACATAAACTGCGGACGTGGATGCCTTATGACATCCTACCCCCCTTAAGCTTGAGCTTGTGGGACTTGAGGTAGTCACGTGCCGCAGTGACGTGGCGGAGCCCGTCAGCGGGTTCCCATGTGGGATCGTAGTCGCCCTCCCAGCAGACGAGGAGCTGCAGTGTGCCGTTGCGGCGACGGTGCTTCTCGATGCCTTGCACGACGTACGTCTGCTCGTCGGAGGCGGCGAGGTTCTTCAGGCGGCTGAGCCCCGACTTGGTGTTGAAAGGAAGGACCTGGTCTACGTGAGCCATGAAGGGGGCGCTCTCGAAAAGGTCGACCAGCTGAAGGGTGTTGTTGTCCTTGATGGCGAGAATCTTGAACGGGCCGGCGAAGCCATGCAGCTTTGGGGTCTTCGTCCGGTTGAGCAGGACGAGGTCGCCTTCCTTGAAGCTAGTCGGCTGGCGGTCGGCGTTGGCCTTGGCGAGGCGCTTGTCTACAGTCTCGCGCTGCTTCTCGGCCGCCCTAGAGGTCAACTTGGAGAGGTGGGCTCGAAGTAAAGTGATGTAGGCTGAGGCTGAGGCAAGGGGCGAGTCATTGTCGCTCGGTCGGAGGATTCTAGCGACTGTGGAGCTGGGGTCGAGTTGGTCTCCATACAGCATGGCGTGGGGTGTGACCCCAGTGGCGCTGCAGGTGGTTGCGTTCAGCAGCAGCTGAACTACCGGAAGGAGGTCGCTCCAACGGGAGAACTTGTCGAATTGGAGGATCAAACAGCGAAGATGCTTCATGACCTCCGCGTTACGACGCTCTACCAGCCCATTCGACTGAGGGTGGTAGGGGAGGGTGAATTGCTGGGTGATGTCCGCGCTTTCGAGCAGGGCCTTGACGACGTTGCCGGTGAACTCAGGCCCGTTGTCGGACTTGATGAACAGGGGAGTCCCATGACGGGTAATCACCTGGCGCCAGAGGGCCTCTGACGCTGCATCAGCTGTGTTCTCGTCCGTCGCGGCCAACTCAGTGTAGCGAGTAAACATATCGACCATAACTGTGATGTATCTGGAGCCGACTGCGTCTGCCGGGATTGGACCAATAGTATCCACTGCGACAGTGTGGAACGGTTTGTACACTGCTGTTGTGCGGAGCTCTGCCTCGGCGAAGTTGCGTAGGCGAGCTTTCTGGCACTCGTCACATGAGGCGATGAACTCCTCGACATCTGTTGTGCAGCCTGTCCAGGTATAGCCGTCTGCTCTCAGGCGTTCGATGGTAGCCTTGGCGCCGTGGTGTCCTCTGTGGGCGATCTGTATCAGCTCCTTTCGGAGGGGTCTGCACACGGTTGAAGTAGGGATGACGACGAGGCCGTCCTTGCGGCGAAGACCGTCGCTGTCTACGGTCAGCTTGGAGACGGTAGAGTCGTCTGTCTGGTGTTTGATGAGTGTGTCATGGTAGCGGGAGTCAGTCGTGATGGCTGCGACAGTGGGCGAGGTCGAGTGACCGCAGCGGCTCAGCGCGTCTGCGACTGCGTTCTGTAGGCCGGGAACGTGCTCGACATCGAACTTGTAGTCTGCTAATGTCAGTCTCCACCGGTTGATCTTGTCGTTCTCGGATGACTTGGCGATCATGTAAATAAGATTACGGTGGTCGGTCCGTAGGAGGAACCTCTTCAGGCGTAGGAGGGGTGACAGGGTCGGGTGTGTAAGGCAAAAGACAATGGCAAATAGCTCCTGCTCACACGTGGCCCAGCGCGACTGGGTTGACGTGAATGTGTGAGAGAAGTAGGCGAGGACCTGTGTCTTATCGTCCTTTGTCTGCCATAGTACGCCGCCTGCTCCGATGTTGCTAGCGTCTGTCTCGAGCGTCCAGTCGGCGTCGGCGTCCGGATGTGCGATAAAGAGATCGTCAGTGAACAGGGTCTTCAGGCCGTCGAAAGCGGCGTCGTGCTCCGCTGTCCATTCCCACAGACGGTCCTTTTGCAGAAGATCGTTGAGAGGTCTCATGTACTCGTGTCGTGTATGGGGAACGAATGATGCGAGGTACTGGAACTGTCCGAGGACTACGCGAAGCTCGTGGACGTTGGTGGGTGCAGGTAGATCGCGTAGGGCTTGGGTCCTGGCTGGGTCGACGTGTACTCCGGCCTGGTCGACCGTAAAGCCGACAATCTTGGCGCTGGTGGTGCCGAAGACTCCCTTCTTGGCGCTGAACTGAACGCCTGCAGCGTCCGCGCGTGTGAGCAGGTCGCGGAGAATGCGTAGGAAGGAGTCATCGTCACGGGCGTAGATGAATATGTCGTCGATGTAGGGGTTGGCGCCCTTGTACAACAGTGGGGCGAGCATGCCTTCGATCTCCCGCTGGAAGTGAGAAGGCGCGTTGCAAAGGCCGAACGGCATCCTGAGGAATTCCTCGTAGACGCCCGGGGCGGTGAAGGCCGTCTTAGGCACGTCGTCTGGGTGCATGGCCACCTGCCAGTAGCCCGACGTCAGGTCTAGCGTCGCAAAGCGTGTGCAGCCCGACGCGAGGTTGAGGAGTTCTCGCATGTTGGGGATCGGGTGCCGGTCGGGTACTGTCCAAGAGTTGAGGCGGCCGTAGTCGATACAGAGACGGTAGGCGTCGCCCTTTGCGACCAGGACGATGGGGCTTGCGTAAGGCCCCTCAGAGGGCTGTGTGATCTCGTCCTGGCGCAGGCGCTCGACGTATGGCAACAGCCACTCCAGCTTCTTCGGGTGTAGGTTGCGCGGGCGAAGACGGATCGGAGGGGCGTTGTCGTAAAGCGGGATGCGCATAGGGGCAAACGAGCACGGCTGTTTGCTTATGACGGGGTCGAATAGGTGATCGAACCGACGGAGGATCGAATGTAGCTCGTCGGTCTGGGCCTTGGTGGAGAGCTCGTGTATCTCACACGCGTCGGTGTGAAACTCGCTTGAGGAGACGGCCTCGACGGGGGCGTCGAGGTACTTGTGGAGTGGGAGGCCATCGGTGGCGTCCTCCGGGCGTGAATCCGGAAGAAGTGGGATGTGGAGGCCACTCTCGGAGAGATAACCGAGCGCGCGAAGCACGTCGCATCCAATGAGCACACGTTCAGTGGCGCGCGTCATGATGTAGAGGATGAGATCGACGATGACGTTTCCAGATGTGCTGGGCAACGTGATCCGCGCTTGGACGTAGTGAGTGATGAGGATGGGCTCATTGGTAACGGACTGAACAGTAAATGGCTTTTCAAGCTCATGTGTGACGAGTTGGAGCGTCTTAACGGAGGTTGTGGAGATGATCGTGATTGCGGAGCCGCTATCGATCAATATCACCTGTTCTTGGTCATTCACAGCTCCCTTAACTGAGAATGCAGTTGAAGCGGCAACTTCTTCGATAAAGGCATCATCACAAGCATTGTGTGCGACTTCGACTTCGTGGACTCCTGGACGAGAGTTGATCAGCTTGGATCTGTCCCGGAGCACCATGTTCCCAGCGCGTCTCTCGTCGGGGCGAGGCTGTGGCTGCTGGGATGACTTTTGCTGCTGCTTCTGAGCAGCTGGTGCCGGCTGTGGCTGAGCCGGTTTGTTGGCCGCTTGGGGCTGGCGTTGCGGCTGAGGTGCCGGTCTGGCGTCGCGGGCCGCGGCGGGGTGGCCTTTGGTAGCCTGGGGCTGTCCGGGCGTGCTGCCGCGGTGCGGGCAATCAGCCTTCCAGTGCATGCCTCCACAGGAGCACGCGTATGGAGGAGGGCGCCGGCGCTCGCGGCGGGATCTGGTGTTGGCGTTCTGGCTATGTTTCGGGCCAGTGCTGGAGCTCGTGATGGAGCTCGTGCTGGAGGATGTGATGGATATGTCTTGAATCACGCTTCCGAGGACTTCACGGGCGTCAATGGCGTGCAGTATGAGCTCGCGCGTGTGCACAAATAAGCTATCGATGTCCCGGGCGCCAGAGAGGTCCCACTTTTGCTGAATACGGTTGGCAAGTGAGACCGGGCGAAGGGCGGCGATAAAAGCTTTGGCGATGATCTTATCGAGTCCGCGGGTGGGGCTGGCTTTTCTCGGGGTGTCCTGCTCACTCGGCGTGCTGTCTGGCTTCTGGGTGATGACCTTGCTGAGGGCGGCCTCGTCTTCATCCACCTCGGCGGGCTCGGGCTCTGGCTTGGCGCCGAGCTCGGCGTTGAGAAGGGCATGGGCGTGGGAGCGCAGCTCCTCGGTCTCAGCCATGAGACGAGATACGGCCTCGATCGTGGACTTGGTTCGGTCCTGCGTGAGGGCCCGGATTTCTTGGATGGTTTTCTCAAGGGTTCTCGGGAAAGAAAGAGCGGTGATTTCGGCGAGAAGTTCTGCGTCGTTGAGTGCTTCGACGTCGACGTTGCGGACAAATCGGACATGACTGACTTGATCCTCGGTGAGGCACTCGTAAGCCGTTATGACGGTTGTGGTAGGAGCATGCTTCTGCGCGAACGTGAGGGCGCGTTTGAACGCGCGAACGGACTCTCTAGAGAAGTCCGATAGTGATGGCGGAATCCAATTATTCATTTCGGAAAGTGATCACTGTGCCGGGGCGAAGAGATTGGAACATTTACATAAACTGCGGACGTGGATGCCTTATGACATCTGAAGGGCTTTCTCTGGATACCGACCAAGATGGAGGTCACGTGGATCAACGGACGATAATTGCGGTATTCTGGCCTTGTATGCCACTCTTAAATCCATTGTTTGATCCATTCCCGCGTTTATAGTTCATCTCAACGCTTCCTCGACGAGTTACAATTGTTGATGTTGTTTAGGTTCTATTACAGGCCATTCGAGGCCACAGAGCTCTCATGATGTTGTTTTAGTGATATACACATGCTTGCCAGCGTTTGAGGATCGATACTCTTCTCCTTTCTTCGTTTGGTTTTCTAATTTCGTTGCGAGCATAAAGTGCACCTTGAAGAAACGTTATGCCTCCGAAACGGAGTAATACTGCTAAGAGCAAGGGCAGAAAGCGTCTAAACGCTGTGGAAATGATTTCTACTTACTTAGAGAAGGAGCACGCTGCTGGAAGCATCTCCGCTGCCGATGTCGCCACCGGAAACCGCATTTGCAATGAGGTGGTTGACAGACGCCCCAATGACCTCCCCACATTCGTTCCGGAGGATCTTAGGGATGAAGCGGAGTTCCGTTCTCTCGATAGCATTGAGCAGATCATGGCGCAGTACAAGGGCGAGTCTTCTGAGGCCAAGGAGAAGCGCTTCAGGGCCCTCATCAGCCTGGACGCCGAAGGAGATGAGGTCGACCATGGCAGCCCTCTCTTGGCAACTGTCCGTGAGTACCGCGAGCTGTTCCACGGCATCCCTCAGTCGGTCCGCCCCCGCGCTTACGCCTTCGTCGCCCAGAGGCTTGGTATCTCTGTCGACAAGGTCAGAGAGGTCCTTCTGGAGAGTGTGTGCCGCAAGGACTCTAAGCTCATCTTCGAGCGTCCGCAGCTTGTCCTCAAGAAGCACTCGAAGACCTTCAAGGACCTCGCCGCTGTGATTGAGAAGAGGAACGCTGCCCGTGCCGCTGCAGAGGCTCGTGATGTTCTGCGTATACCCGTTTACGCGAGCCTCCTGCTCTTCCACGCAGCTAACGTCAACTCAAATGAGTAATAAATCGACTGCTTCTTCATTTAATCTTCATTCTCTTCCTCATCTTCCTTCTCAGACAGCAGATGGTACCACTCTTCCTCGAAATAGTTCTCTTTCTGGTAATCCTTACGCATCTTTGATCTCTTATCCACGATCTTTTGGACCAAATCCCTTCGGTTGCTGTCGTAAAGGGCGATGATTATCTCACGTTGCTTCTTGCGCGTCGGGTGCGGGGTAACACTCTTCCTCAGACGCTTAATGTAGCGGTTGAGCTTGTCCGAGGGCTTGGTGGGCAGGGTGGGTTGGGTGGCTTGGGTTCTCTTTGGGGGAGGCTGGACCTGGTCCACAGAAGTGAAAGCCGTACCGTAGTCGACGGACGGGGGAGCCCTCCAGGACTTCATGGCATATCCATGGCAAGCAACGAGACTCTCACCGAGCTTCGTCCACTTGTTCGGGCCGTATGTTGCCTCCATGGTCACCAGTTTCGCATCATCCAGGTACTCCATCGTGGACTTTTTGCTTGGAGATGGACATCCCCATACGCTGGTAGGCTGGCACAAGAGAACTTACCCACTGCAGGCGGATCCTCTGTCCGGCAGAGGCAACCGAAAGAAGAATCGTGGCGAGACCATTGCCCCTGGCATAGAATGCCGTGCGAATAACCACAACATATAAGTCCTGGCGCAGCTCGGAAGGGGTTTCATCAGTAGCTTCGGTGTTGTATGACTCCTTCGTGAGCAACAAGGCCGAAATGATGGAATCAGTCTTGCAGTCACGAATCGCAACCAATCTGGGTAAATACCTGGGCAACACTGGGTGAACAAACATGAAGAAGCGATGATCGATGTCATCAACTCCTCTCGTGGCAACGTCCTGCTTAAAAAACGTACGGACACTGGGGATGATGTCTGACTTATCAGAAAGTCTTACGTACTGTATATAAGCCTTATGGGCTGCAAGAGTATCCTCTGTCCAAGATTCTTTCCCCGTTTGGTTCATTTTCACAAACTTTTGTGAAACCTGCGAAATGTGAAATGTGCCATTCATGAAAAAAAAAGTGGCACATATGAAAAATGAATGAATTTATCACGGAACCATCTTACATCACTTTTATATCACGCGGATGCCTCAATTCTGTCTGCTACACTCTCCACACAGGCAGCAAACTAACTCTATGCCATGGTCCGCCAGACTGCATGACATCGTGCCCTCCTCACCCCACGTCAGCGTCGTATGCTCTTCTACAAACTCCCACACTTCATCAACAGTCTCCTGAAAGGTCTGGATCATCTCACGAGTTGGCTCGAATGTCACGGTGGTCAGTGTGCGGACACCAAACCAATGCTTCGCATCCTTACAGCAGTCGTGAACTCGCACACACTTGAGTCGCTGGAGCTGGGGGACAGAGTAGTCCTGCCGACCAAAAAGAACGCATGCCCGTCAGGAAGGAACACGCGAGAGTTGTCTGCTCGATCAAGCAAATGCCCTCAAGGACTGCCTTCCTGTGCAACTTGGCTGCTACCTCCTGGTTCTTGATGAACTCTCGCTCAAAGTACTCCTCTAGGATATAGAACAGCGGCACCTTGAGATGCTTGTGGCACAGGGGCTGCGTCGTGAGTCTGCTGATGCTGTAGAGGTTCTCAGCGCACGGTTTCTCCTTCGTCTTCGCTTCGCTGCTTGATAGCAGGGATATGGAAGTCTTATCCTTGTTAGGAATGAACGCAATCGTGACGTGAATGAGGTGGGCCACTGCGGCAGCCATGAAGTGAAACGCGACAGCCGCGTCAGTCACAGGTTCGGACGAGTAGTACATGGCCTGGAGGTAGCCAATGAGCCGAATGATATCTTGAATGCACTCAGGGAGAGCAACGTAGTCCTCTTGGGTCGTGGCAGCCATCCTTACACGTGCGGACGACTGCTAGTTACAACCTACGGTCCTATCGATGCTTCGCATGGACGACATACGGCCAAGCTTGAGGTTGAGGAGCTTATTCTGGATGATCTCCTCGCGGGACCCGCGGGTGGTGGGATGCTTCTTGAAAGAACCACAGATATGGGCAACCTGCTCGAGTAAACGGTGCGAGTCGTGCATGAATGGAGGGCATATGACGATCTTCTCAAGAGGGATGACACTACAATTCTCGAATACCATGCGTTCATTGGTGAAATCGCCATAGATTGCAAGTACATCTTGAACTCGGTTCGGGTCGTCGACTTCAGCCTGGTATGCTGTCTTATCGTCCAGGTTGTCCTTGATGGTGAGACGATGGCGTCCTGCTATCGGGTGGAGCGCCTTACTTTTGTGGTAAATCGTGTTGCAAGGGTGTGGATAGTTGGGCCGGCCCGACTTTCTGGACAGCATGTGGCGGAGGGCGGCATGATCGCCCATGACGATGACATGGTCGAAGATTGTGACCTCACCAGTGTCTCTGATGGGTATCTGACTCGTGTATAGGCGCTCAATCTCCTTCTCGACGCGAGAAAGAGACTCTTCCATCAACAAATCACCCTCGCTACCCATATACTCGACTATACGGAAAGGTGGAGTAATCTTGTTGGGGAATGTGAAGCCTGTGGGGTCGTAGATGCGGAGCTTGAAGGCAGCAGAACCCTCTTTCCACCCGTCAAGCCATAGTAGGATCTTCATGGGGCTAAACGTGACTCCAACCCTGTTGCCAAGGGCGTTCTTGCATCGAACGTAGTTGGGCTGGTCCGACACGAGCCATTCCGGGTGGCGAACAGCTTGCTTGAGGTAACGAACGGCATCAAACCAGACTCGATCAACCTTGTCCCATGTGGAGCTGTTGAGCCGCTTGCCGAGGGTGACTCCCTGGGTCTGCTTGAGCTCAGGGCGATGACTTGTGGCCTCATCGCTCGTCTCGTAGTGAAGATCAAGCATTGGCTTCTCCCACTTGAAGTCAATGACGTTCTCCGCGTCCGTCAGGGGCTGGATATCGACACCCCTCGTCCACCGTTAGGCGATTGGTGCACTCGAGTCTCGACTTTGTGCCATTTCTGCCCCACCGCCAGGTCGTGTTGACTGTGACAGACTCCACAGGGACGAGATGACCCAAGAAAGCAACCTCTGGTCTAGTCAGCGCTGCAACCAGGCCGTTGATCTTGGTGATATTGACCTGCAACTGCTTCACGAAGATATCAGCAGCCTTGCTGGAGATGATTGGCATATGAAGTCGCGCAGAAAGACTACGGATGAGCTTAAAGAGCTCATGGGTTGCGTTACAACCCGACTTGATGTACATCAGGATAGAAACAAGCTCCAAAAATCTGCTTGTAGTTGTCAGTTTCCTCAGTTGAGACCTCGTGCTGTCTCCGCAAGCGTTCGTGGGTGACAGCAATACGCGCGTGGTCACGTACGAAGACATCGAAGGTCGGGGCGACTCCTCTATGGGAACGTACTGCACGCAAGAAGGGTCGAGAGTCGTGCGGGTCGGCGAAAAATCTCGGATCGACCTCCATGTCCGCAAATAGGCCCTGGTTAGCCATTTCCAAGATGAGTTCACGGAATTCTCGGCGCTGGCGGCCTCGATCCTGTGTATTTCCGCCAATACCAACAAGGGAGAGGTATGTATGAGCGAGAATGTAGTTCATACGCTCTGCAGTCCTTGGAGGGCCAGTATTGTCGTAGACAGTGCCAATGAAGGTCTGTATGACAATGTGCATGCTCAGGAATTTTTGCTGAAGTCACTTTCACATTTCACAAGTTTCACAAGAGTTTGTGAAAGATTTTTGGTTTGGGGCTTCCGCTGCTCTGTTTCCTCCAAAAAGTTGTGAGCAGCAACTACACTGAGTTTTATACGTATTCTATGCTTCTCATACCCATTGATGCGTTATTGCGCAATTCTGCTTTGCCCTCAAAGGAAAAGTGAATTTGAATTTCCCCCTGAATCTTGCAAGATACTGCGGAAGTAACGGTAAGAAAAAATGAAACTCGCCAACGAAAGCAGCTGGAAGAAAATGGTAAAAAGTATTGGAACTAGGACAATATGGTGTACACTCTGAGCAACTTCATTTCTTTCTGGCGTTCACCTGTGTCACGAGCTCTTTGGGCACTGTTTCGGGCGTTAGGACAAACCAAATGTTCCATGATCCTTTGTTGATCTAGTTACACCTCTGTTGTTAGCACAATCTTCCAAGACCATCTCATCGTTGATAAAATTTTGCAGATTTTCGAATGCGAGAAAATGAAGACTTCCCCACAGAACCTGAGTATGTACGGATAGTACTTGACCCCCATGGATTATCCCCCCATGTTTGGTTTTTGTGGGGAAGTCTTCATTTTCTCAATCTCTTGATTCAATCATTAATTCATACGGAAGTAGAAGATACTGGAGGCTGAAAACTTCAGAGGGCATTGCTATTAGCTATAAAACACCGCTGTTAAGATCCCATGTTCGAACGAGCACTTCACATTTACAACATAAAATGCGTTATCCTCTTTTATCAACACTGACACCATGTGATACTTCAAGACGCCAGACATGTCTTTTATGCTTCTATAACTACCTTCTAGATGTTCTGGAGGTGCCTGAGATCGCCTGGATCGCGAGGTTTGACCAGCGTTGACACATGAGTATCTCCAGAGTATCTCCCGGGAGACTCTAGCCATTCTTACAGTATGAGGTCTAGAGTCGCGAAGATCTTCTGTCCTGCGAGCTGTGACAGCACCTCGTCGATACGAGGGATGGGGTAGTCGAACGGCTCAGTAAGCTCGTTAATACGGCGGAAATCGACTACGAAACGCGACTTGCCTCCCTTCTTAGGCACAGTCATAGCTGGGGAAGCGTATTGTGACTGACAGGCCTCGATATATTTCTTGGCTAGCAGCGTGTCGATGTGCTCTCTCACGACGTGTATCTTCGCTGGGGGTACATAGTAAGGTCTGGCGTTCACGACCCGATCGTCCTTCAGAACGAGGTCGTACGGCTCTAGCCTGCTAGGTTCGTCCAGGTCTTGGAATAGATCGGAGAACCTCTTGATCAGTTCGGCTTGACTCTTGGTCGACTGGTCGGATAGACTAAAGATGGCAGCGTTGTGCTTGAAAGCTTCGGGGACCTGGACTTCGTCCGAGTCTTCCCCTGACTCTACGTTCACGTCGGGGAGGATTCCCAGCTCGACAAGGTGGGGGTACCCCAGGACGACGTCGAACTCAGTATCTAGCACAATCAACTCCGGCTTGAAGGACACTGCCTTAGGTGTAAAGGCTGACGGCATGAGTTTGATGTTCCCTTGCACGGAACCTTGGGACTGTATAGTTCCCTTGGCTGTACGCACGCTTCGCTCTTCATCTGATATTCGCGTCATACCCTTGGTCAGCTTGGGGGATATAGTGGAGCAGTTGGCTCCCGAATCAATCAAGGCAACGACGTCTCGACCCTCGACCTTAACTTTGCGCAGAGGTAGGCTATCTTTGCGTTTGTGTGAAGTCATCGAGAACAAGGACAAGTACTGTGGGGATTTACAGAACCTGTCAAGGTGTCCGCTCTTCCCGCACTTCTGACACTTGTTCTTGGGCTTCTTACACTCGTAGACGGCGTGACCCTTACCACCACAGTTATAGCAAGTGAACTGTGAATGATCACGTCTGCCCTTCTTGTCGATAGGCTTAGTCGACGCGTGTTCAGGTCTGGTAGCATGCGAACGGTCTTCGGTGGGACGTGACTGAGGCTTGCGATCGTTGCGTCGGTGGGAGTTACGGCTCGTGTGGTGGTGCTCGGCGTTGGACGGCTTGTCCTGGAACGCGTTGGCGATCGCGGTGCTCTCTTGGACTGTTCTGGATAGGGCTAGAACGCGCGGCATGGCATCTTCTAGCGACATGTCCTGGATCACCTCCCTTGATGCGGTACATCGTCTGGTTGGATCCGAACTTGAAACAACGAACGTATATGTCGCGTAGTGTCTCGAGGGGGAACTCGGGTTGGACGACTGCCATGGTAATACGGAACTTCTTGTTGACTCGAGCAACTTCGATAGGGGAGAAGTCCTTGGCGGTGATTCTAAAGAGACGGAGCTTGTTGACTTCTTGAGTAGGTCTGAGAGCGCGTCCTAGGCGCTTGATGATCTTGAGGTCCTTCTGGGCTCTGGAGCGAGCGGCACGATGATGTTGATTAAGGAGGAGAGGGATCTCTTCCTCCGCGTCGTCAAGATCGTCCGCTGGTAGGATTGCTGTCACCATCTCCCGAACCTCGCTGTCGATTAGCTTCTCAATGTCTCGCTTGCCCCCTAAGGCGCGGTAATCGTTGAACTTGTCCACAAAGATGAACAGTTCGTTCAGATCTGGCGACTTCAGCAACGGGGGATCGGATTTCTTCAGCATTTGAGGGGAATTAACGTTAATGTGCCTCGCTAATGCGGAGAATGCTTTTATAGGGAAAGAAGAAGAGAAAACCCTTGTGCCAATAAATGGCTTAAACTGTATAAATGATTAGTGTGGTCTATGACCACCACACTGGCCCACATGCTCGGCGAGCATCATGGGGACCCATCGGCAGTCGACCGGACTGCCCGCTGGGTTATCGTCATTTCTCCTGGACCCCGTCGGGTCTACTGTCCTTGCATGTGTCGTGTCCTGTGTAAGTGCACCTCTCTACCCCTCCATGCTCGCGAGGCATGTGCTACTAGGGTCAGCGGCCAAGCATCGCCCAACCCGGTGTGGCTAGCACCGGCGCACATCCTTGCAGCCTTCGGGTCAAGAGCTATCAAGCAATCAAGCAAGAGTTATCATGATCTGCAGCGCTGCTAAGTTAGTGGGTAACTCACACCAACTCTGTCTAAAATCTCTAGTCGCTATCTCCGACTAAACGGCCACTTGTGCCACTTCGCAACAGCCAAGTGTGTCTCACACACTGTCCTGGGCGTTTCCAGTCTCAATTGGAAAACTTACATGAGCGTAAATCAGGGACGTAAATCCTTGGCCACTTTGCAATTAACCACCATTATCAGCTCCAGGAGCTGCATTCATAGATAATAACAACATCAAAGGCCCAAAAAAGGCCTCTAGAGGCCTCAACGAGGTCTCAATCGCGAGTTCTGGCTTCTGTAATTTTCCTTGCCTCTTCGCCATGCGAGCTTGGCCTTAAGCCACCCGCCATAAGTAATCAACATCATCCGCGTCAATTGTGTGCCTATTGGCCTGTAGATCCGCTCCGTTTTGTTCTTCTTCTTTGTTTTCCATTGATCGCGTGCTGTCACTTCGAGTGACAGAGCGATCTACACGAATGAGCAACTTTGACGAGCTAGTAAGGCATTTGCTGCCGTTTTTCACTACGTCACGCGCTCGGACCGCGTTCAAGCGGCTTCTCGACAAGCATGTGCAAGAAGACCAGCTTCCGAACCGGCAACGTACCTACCGTGCCGTGTTCGCTCCCGCGCCCGCCTCTGTCACATCCGACGATGCTACCTCACCGTCTGCTCCTGCTGGAGACTTGCCGCCTGCGCCCAGCACCGAGGACGCCGGATCCAGCGCCGACGAAGCTGATGACGCCGCCGCTGAGGATGATGAGCCTCACCCTACGCCCGAGGAGACGGAGGCACCCGTGCAGGCCGAGGCTACCGCGCCTAACGACCCCGTCGAGGCCGAACCCCAGCTGTCCGAGATGGTCTCCCGTGTGCAGGCCTGTCGTGGGTCTTACCCAATATTTACATAGTAACATTATTTACATAGTCTTCAGGTTTCTGTCGACACATTTGGTGTCGTCTCTTTTCCCTGTAAAGCTTTCTTGTCCCTAACGGACTACATTTCTAGAAATTCAAGCCATGAACGATAAGAAACGCCTTATACCTCCTCTACTAACGGTTCCGTCAGTTGAGGCTCTCATCACTTTCGCCGAGGCCTTCCGCGACTATCGCGCTTACGGAGGCCATCGGGATATCTCAGACTTGATTGATAGCTCGGTACAAGACCTCATTGCCACGATCCTATCCACTACGCAGGACGAAGACGACGATCACACTCCCCTAGTAGCCTCAAGGAAGAACATCCGCGATCTGAAGGATCAGAGAACTCTCAAGCGGCTCGGACAAGCCCTGCAACCCAGAACCAAGACCTCACGCCTCCAGCTGTTCCGTCTAAGAGCCAACAGCTTCGACACGGTACAGGTCGCACGCGTCAATCGGAAGTTCACTCTCCTCTTGTCCCTGTTCGATGGGAAGTCCCTCAACGAGGACAACCTCAAGGAGGCGTATACGCGTGCCTTTAAGAGCAACCCCAAGGCCATGTACCGCATCCAAGAGCTCATCGAGGACCAGCCTCTGGAAAAGGCTATGCCCGCCGTCCTAGCCCTAGCACGTTGACCCAGTTAAGGGCAAAACGATTGACGAGTGTGTGATTTACAAAGAATGGTACGTAGACCATAAATATATGAGTAGCCCCGTGACATCCTACCCCCTCTCTCCTTCTCAGGGATTGTTCTCAAACTGAACGGGGCGCCATCGTAGGCGATGCCGACGGAGGTAGTCCTGGACGATGCCCAGGTGCTTGTTAGCTGTGGAGTACTTCTCCCAGGTGGGGATCTTATAGCCCTCCCATCTGATCAGCAGCTCGTGCGTCCTCGCGCGATGCTTGACAATCTCTTCAGCGACGTATAACTCGTCGTCTGACGCCCGCATCTGTCGGGCTTGAGTCAGCTCTATAGCCGGGCACGGTGCGAGCTTGGACCTGTGGACAACCTCTCTGCGTTGTTCAAGGACCGACTCGAGTTCCACGGCCTTACCTTTCTGGGCCAGGACCTTGTAGGGCCCAAGCAGTCCGTGTAGCTTGTTCTTCGTCACTGGTCTCTTGAAAACCAGCATTCCAGGCTCGATGACCTTTTCCTTGAACTTGCGGAAGTCCTCTGAGCCCTCGTCAACTAATGTCTCGTCAGCGAGCTGTTGCAGATCACGAAGCGCTCTCAGGTAGTCCGCGGCATTCCTTACCTCCCCCTCCGGCTCATTCGACGTCATCACGTCGCCTAGCTGAACCCGGCCGATGTCGTTGCGCCGGCCATAGATGAGCTCATTGGGGGAGAATCCCGTATCTGAGTGCGTAGTGTTGTTCAAAATGTGTTGTGCTAGCGGCAAGACGTGAGACCAATGATCAAAACTGTCCATTGCCAACACCATCCATCGAATGTGTCTCATGACCTCTCCGTTGCGACGTTCAACAACTCCGTTGGACTCCGGGCTGTAGGGGAGGGTATATTGGTGGTGGGTCTTAAGTGTCTCTACTAGGCCCTCCACGAGCTTGTTGGTGTATTCGACGCCGTTGTCGGACTTGATATACTGCGGGATACCGTGTCTCAGGACACTCTGCCACAGGGCCTTGGTGGCGCTCTCTGCGTCGTTGGCGTGTGATGGCATAAGCTCGGTGTACCGTGTGCATAAGTCGGTGATGACATAGATGTATCGGTTGCCTTCGGAGTCCATGCTAATCGGACCGATCGTGTCGATCGCGATGGACCTCCAGGGCGTCGTGCTCGTGGTTCTGAAGATCTTGTTGTCCTGGATGTATTGTCTAATCCGCGTCTTTGCGCAGACGGGGCACGTCTTGACGGTGTTGCTAGCGTCACTCGCCAGGCCGGCCCAAATGCCAATCTCCTTGGCCTTCTGTATTGTCTTGTCTCGGCCTTCATGCCAGCGATGAGCGTGCTTCAGTATACGTCGCTTAAGCTCTGCCGAGGCCTGCGGGATCACGGGAATACCTTCCACCGTGATTATCCCGTCGTGCTGAATGTTCTTGTACTGTTCGCGCTCCTCGTCTGAGAAGTCACGTTCTTGCGTGTCTTTGATCAGTTGTGTGAAGCTATTGGCTGTATTCTCCAAAGCAACCAGCAATGTGTTGGATATTCTGGAAAGATGATCAGCCACAACGTTGGACGATCCTGCGACGTGTGAAACGGTAAAATGGTAATCCGAAAGTATCAAGGACCACCTTAGGATCTTGTCGTTCACATACTTCTTGTTATTGAGGTAAACTAGGTTGCGGTGATCCGACATGACCTTAAAGTGCGGATGGATCTTGAACAGGGCCGTCAGGTCCGGGCGCGTCACGGCGTACAGGATAGCGTAGAGCTCCTGCTCATATGTGCTCCATCTGCTTTGCGTCTCGGTAAATGTGCCCGAGAAGAGGCTGACGAGCTCTTCGGCTCCGTCCTCTGATCGTTGTGTGAGCATACCTCCGAACCCTTCGTTGGAGGCGTCGGTGTGAAGCGTCCACTTCTTGGTCAGGTCCGGGAAGGCTAAGCTTGTTGTCGCCGAGAGCTTCTCCTTGAAGTTGTCGAACGCTTCTTGGCAGCGTGCATCCCAGCGACCTTCAATGTCCCTATTGCCACCTTTCTTAAGGTTCTGAAGTGGTCGAAGCATCCGAGAGGAGTCGTGCACAAACTTTGAGACGTAGTTAAACGATCCGAGCGTTGTCTGCAGCTCTTTCAGTGTTCTGGGACGTCTGATGTTCTTAACTGCTTCTACACGTTGGTGAGACAGTCTGTATCCATCCTTGTCGCATATATAGCCCACAATCTCAACGGACCGGGCCCCGAAGATGCACTTCTCGGCTTTCAGTCGGAGTCTATATTGACGACAAGTCTCGAAGGACGCCCGAAGACGCTCGATGAACTCGTCTGTCGACCCTGCGTGTACTCGAATGTCGTCGAGATAGGCACTCACGCCCCGCTGTCTCAGTGGAGCAAAGGCAGAATCCATGGCTCTCTGGAAATGTGCGGGCGCGTTGGTGAGGCCGAAGGGCAGGCGGGTGTACTCCTTGTAGCCATCTGGTGTGATGATAGCCGTCTTCGGTATGTCCTCTGGCTCCATCAGTATCTGGTGATACCCCTCTCTGAGGTCCATGCAACCGAATCTTGTGGATCCTGCTGCTTCTGTGATGAAGGAACGGATGTCGGGGAGCGGATATCGGTCGCGGACCGTCGCCTTGTTAATCTCCGAGTAGTCTCCACACAGACGTAGCTTGGACGAGCCCTTATGTCCTGTGAGGACTGCTACCACCGGAGAGGCATACGGCCCCGAGGCGTCTTGGATCAGGCCCTTGCTCTCGAGACTTCTTAGTTCCTCTTGGACCCGCTCTCTCACACCCGGCTTCAGGGGCCGTGCTTTGAGGTGTCGGTGGAACGGCACCGACTCGTCGAGCGGTACTCGTGCTCTTGGCAGGGCGCTGCCTTCTCTGGGCAGCTCTCTGTCGAAGATCTCGCTGAACTCTTCGCACAGCGCTTTGATTCGCCCATCGTCGTCATCAACGAGCGTGATCTTCTCCAGTTCGCTCTTGTCAGACGTTGCTAGTGCGGCCATGTACTCTGGAGTGAAGGGCTCCGTGGCCGTATCGTTCTCTGCCTCTTCGGGCTGCTTAAATCTGATATGGAGTTCTTCGTCGTTCAGGAGTCCCAGTTCTCGGAGCGTGCTGCATCCCATGATGACCTTATCCTTTAGGCCCGGGAGAATGACGAACAAAGTTGTGAACTCTACTGGCCAGTCGCTGATGGACGGTATACACAGCTGCATTCTCACGGCACTAGAGCACCGGACTGTAGCATTAGCTGTTCTCACCATTAACTCGCTATCGAGCTGGATGATCTTCGTGTCGGCTTTTGGGATCAACTCATAAACAGCCTGGCTCCCAATGAAGGAGATCGATGCTCCAGTGTCGACATAGACGTTGTATTCATGGCCATTTATCATGGCCTGGACGACGACGGCTTCTTCGCTGACTGCCAAGTTAGCCTCGCGCGAGCGGGGGTCGACCTTCTTCGGGTGCGGGCGCAGCCCGCCCTGATCGTGGCGACCCTTCTTCTGGGGGCACTCCCAGTCATAGTGGCTACCCTGGCAGATCCTGCATGGTCTGAAAGGCTTGCGCGGCTTGCTGGGCTGCGTTGCCGTCGTGGCTGCGGGAGTCTGGGCTTGTGGTTCAGCGACACGGGCGGTACCCGATTGGCCACTGCCTCCACGGGGGTGCCGCAGGTTACGTTGAGCGTCGGCCACTGGGGCCTTGCGCTTGCCTTCCGTGACCTCCTCAGTAGGAGGTTCGTCGTCAAGGCATTCGGCCTCGAGCTTGATGAGCTCGATTAGGTCGATGAGCTTGCTAGGGCGGAGCAGAGAACGTTCCATCTCTACTCGCTCGTACAATATCTGGGGATTAAGCCTCGTCATGCACATCTTGGATGCGGTCTTTTCGAAGGCCTCGGCCCGCTTGGCCGCGACTTCGTCTGCGGTCCAGGGGACGTCCTTTTCGACGACCGTTGCTGAGGCGCCGTCCTCCGAGAGGACTGGAACCTTAGTCTTCTTGGTGCCGTACAGGCGACGGTGTCCGTCCTTGCGCTCCTTCGAGGCCACGCGCTGAGCGTAGTCGGCGGCTCTCTTGAATCGATCCGTATAATCGCGCACGGCGGCAAGATGAGTGCGATAACCACTGGTGTCCTTTGTGGGACAGTCGATGGAGCGGAGATGCTTCTTAAGCTGCTGAAGCGACTTGGGGGCAGCGAGCTCTCGGAGAAAATCAAAGACTTCCTCCTTTGTGGCCGTTTCGGCGGTCAATCCGGGCTTGGAGCTCTCGAGTTCCTTCGCTAGCCCGCTCGGCAGCAATAGAGCAACCGGGTAATCGTGCTTGGAGGCGATCGCTACACGCACTTCTCTCTCAAACTTCTCCACTCCTTCTATCGTGATGTTCGCCGCGGAAAACCGCGGCATTTTGATCTCTAGATCGAACGTTACCATCTTAGTCGGGAAGTAATTACTTTGACCCAGTTAAGGGCAAAACGATTGACGAGTGTGTGATTTACAAAGAATGGTACGTAGACCATAAATATATGAGTAGCCCCGTGACAACGTGAAGTCCAAGAGTCACGGGATCTACTAAGCGCTTTCGAAGACGCTCCCTCTCGTCAACCCTACACGTCCCGCCATGACCGCAGACACGACTCGTCTGTGATCCCGAAGAAGCCCTCGTCCGATAACCGGTCGGCTGAAACCAACAAGGGCCACAAGGCAATCAAGAAGGAGAAGCCGGCAAAGGACTACTCTAACTACACCTGCTATAACTGCGGTGGCAAGGGTCACTCGGTGTTCAAGTGTAAGAAGCCCAAGCACACATGTAAGAAGTGTGGTCGTGTCGGCCACCTGGAGGATTACTGTAAATCCTCCAAGTGCGTGTGTGTTTTAAGTTCCAAGGAGTCACCGGCCGAGGGCGAACCGTCAAAGACTAAGGGCGAGACCGAGACTAAGCCATCTGTTCCCTTGATCAAAGTCCAGATTAATGGTCACAACCTCACTGCTCTACTTGATTCAGGTGCCGGAGTCACGATCATCAAGAGCACGTGGGCGTCCAAGCTGACAAAAGTTAGCTCCGAGGTTATTCCGATCCGTACCGCCAACAAGGGTATTCTTCACGCGCAAGGCGCTGTTGAAGGCGACGTAAGACTGCTAGCGTCAGCGTTTACACCCAAGGCGTGCTCCTACAAGCCACGTATGCTGCTACTTTGTCGTGGGTCTTACCCAATATTTACATAGTAACATTATTTACATAGTCTTCAGGTTTCTGTCGACACTTTTGGTGTCGTCTCTTTTCCTCATAAAGTGTTCTTGTCCTAAACGGACTACATTTCTAGAAATTCCTTCCATGAACGATAAGAAACGCTTAATCCCGCCTCTACTAACAAT
The DNA here is from genome assembly GCA_019828565.1 of Carpediemonas membranifera. Taxonomy (NCBI): domain Eukaryota; phylum Fornicata; genus Carpediemonas; species Carpediemonas membranifera. Next base: position 295,894 of record JAHDYR010000062.1, on the reverse strand, counting down.
TCCTTCAGTAGAGGCACTGATCGCATTCGCCGAGGCCTTCCGAGACTATCGGGCCTATGGAGGCCATCGAGATATCACCGATCTCATCGATAGCGCGGTTCAAGACCTCATTACGACCATTCTGGACACTGATCCTGACGATAGCGACGAGCATACCCCTCTTATAGCCTCAAAGAAGAACATTCGCGATCTCAAGGATCAAAGGACCCTCAAGCGGCTCGGCCAAGCCCTTCAACCGCGCGCGAAGACTTCACGCCTCCAGCTCTTCCGCCTGCGCGCCAACAGTTTCGACACGGTGCAGGTAGCACGTATCAACCGGAAGTTCACCCTCCTCCTGTCCCTCTTCGATGGGAAGTCGCTCAACGAGGACAACCTCAAAGAGACGTATACTCGTGCCTTCAAGAGTAACCCCAAGGCCATGTACCGCATTCAAGAGCTCATCGAGGATCAGCCTCTGGAGAAGGCCATGCCCGCGGTCCTAGCCCTAGCACGTGAAGTCCAAGAGTCGCGCAACCTGCTGAGCGCGTTCGAGGACGCTCCCTCTCGTCAAACCGCCTCATCTCGTCAAGAGCGCAGACACGACGCTCCCTTCACCCCGAAGAAGCCCTCCTCTGAGAAGGATCTCAAGCCCAAGACGATCAAAAAGGAGAGACCCGCAAAAGACTACTCGGGTTACACCTGCTACAACTGCGGGGGAAGAGGCCATTCCGTGTTTAAGTGCAAGAAGGCCAAACACACCTGCAAGAAGTGTGGCCGTCTCGGCCACCTGGAGGATTACTGTAAATCCTCCAAGTGCTTGTGTGTTTTGAGTTCCGACAAGTCTAAGAACGAGTCATCTCAGTCTACTGGGAAGACTGAGTCCAAGTCGTCCGTGCCGCTGATCAAAGTCCAGATCAATGGCCATAGTCTCTCCGCTCTCCTTGATTCAGGCGCCGGAGTCACCGTTATTAAGAGCACGTGGGCGTCCAAGCTGCCCAGAGTTAGCTCTGAGATTATTCCGATACGTACCGCCAACAAGGGGATCCTCCATGCACAAGGCGCAGTCGAGGGGGACGTGAGACTGTTACCTTCGGCGTTTACACCCAAGGCGTGCAGCTACAAGCCACGTATGCTGCTCCTCGACACGGAATTCGACATGATTATCGGCTACCCCGACATGGTGTCGTTGGGAATCCTTCCCCAGGCATACGCCGACGAGCGTGACGATGACGAGGTCGAGATTCCAGACGTGTACAAGTACCAGGCTCCACTCTTCACCATGTCACAGACCAGCATCGACCGGCAGGCCGAGCTCATCAGACGTTATAGCGACGTGTTCGAGGACCGTAGCGAACCTAGCCGCCTTGAGCCTTACGACCTCATACTGCGCGAAGACCGTGTAGTCAACGCTAGACCATACTTCGTCCCGCCAGCCAAGGTAGACATTATACGGGAGCACATTGACGAGCTGTCCCTTAAGGGTTTTATTGAGAAGAGCAACTCTCCATACGCATCCCCAGCCATGACGGTGCCGAAGAAGGGCGGGAAGTCGCGCTTCGTGGTGGATTTCCGGCAGATCAATGAGATCACCCCCACCTTCGACTACCCGATTCCGATGATCGACGAGGTGATCGCCCAACTACCGAACAAGAAGATCTTCGCCACATTAGATCTGTCATCTGGGTATCACCAGGTCGAGCTGACCAAACGCTGCAGGAAGTACACCGCATTCACTACCATCCTCGGTCAATACCAATATACCAGAATGCCGTTCGGGCTGAGGAACGCGGGTGCCCACTTCCAGCGCGCCATGGAGTCAGCGTTCGCCGAACTGGTCGGTCACGCGTGTTACATATATATCGACGATATCATCGTCTTCGGGGAAGACGAGGAAGACTACCTCAGAAACCTCGAGAGCGTTCTGCAGCGCACCCGACAGGTCAAGTTACAGCTCAACCGTGACAAATGCCAGTTTTCGAGGGCCGAGGTCGAGTTCCTGGGCAGGGTCATATCCCATGGTTGTCAACGCATCGCAGCAGACCGCATTCAAGACATCCTCGATCTCGAAATGCCCAAATCAGTCAAAGGAATGCAAGCGCTCGTCGGGTTCCTCAACTACTTCCGGGACCACGTCCCCGGGTTCGCAGAAGTCGTTCACCCCTTGACACAAGCGATGGCCGCCAAGATCCCGCTGGGAGGCGACGAGCAAGAGCAAGCATTACGCAAAGTCAAGACACTGCTCGCCCAAGCAGAAGCACTCGCCATCTTCGATGCGTCCAAGGAGCACACCATCATGACCGATGCATCAGGAGTAGGCTACGGCGCTGTGCTATTGCAGGAAGGCCAACCCGTGTGCTTTATGAGCAAGGCCTTTGACCAAGTGCAATCGCGATGGTCGGTCGGAGAGAAGGAGGCATTCGCCATCGTCGCCGCCATTAAGCGATGGAACAAGTACCTCTCCTGGGGAAAGTTCACCCTTCTCACGGACCATCGCAACCTAATTTACATGTACAAGTCGACTAACGCCAAGGTCCGCAGATGGGCTGAGGCTATGTCCGACATGGACTTCGACGTCAAGCACGTAGCCGGCCTCGATAACGGTGGGGCTGACGGCTTATCGCGAGTGTACGCTATGCAGTCCGCATCAGAAGATGACGTTGAAGCAGAACACCTCACCGCCGGGGCCCACCTCTCCCGACGTGTAGTTACTGAACGACTCAAAGACCAAGGCAAGTCAGTGTCGCGTGAGACTGTCAGCAAGGTCATCGAAAACTGCCCGGTGTGCCAGGTGATTAGACGCCCTCCGGTTGACAGCCCGTCAGGATTGCACACAGCCGTAGATCGCCCGTTCCGTAGGGTGGCAGTTGACACGATGGGGCCTTTCCCCTCCGTCGACGGCAAGGCTTACATCACAGTCATGATCGACATGTGCAGTCGGTGGACTGAGCTAGTCGCATCTTCGAGTACCACCGGCGCGGCAGCAGCGGACGCCCTGGTCAACAACTGGATATTGCGTTTCGGGTGCCCTGAGGTTCTCCAATCCGACGGAGGACCAGAGTTCAAGAACCAACTCTTCAAGCGCATCGCAGATGAGATGGGGTTCAAGATCCATATTACCACGGCTCACCACCCGCAATCCAATGGGATGGTAGAGCGCGCCAACCAGCAGGTGCTACGCATCCTTAAGGCACGCAAGTTCCAGCTCAGAGGGTCAACCTGGATCGAGAATTTACCTGTCGCCCAGTTCATCGTCAATTCATCACCGCGCACGGCAACACGTCTGTCTCCAGCCGAGATAGTACTCGGATACGACCTGAGGATACCACAGAACGTGTATGTGACCGATTCCAGTACCGCGAGCGCGAGCGAGTCCCACAGAGAGGCGGCCGCAGCAGCTATCCAGCTCGCCAGCAGCCGAGTTCAAGCAATGAGAGAGGACGCACTCGCCAAGGCCACCGCATCGAGAAACGAGATCATTAGCAGATTCGTCCTGGTCAAGTACCCCTCTAGACCTCCGAACAAGTTGTCACCTGGATGGAGAGGACCAATGCGAAGGCTCGCCGGAGTGAAACAACACGGTGTCGTTGTCGCGTATAAGGTCCTAGACCTGTCCGAGAAGGACAACTCGAAAGCGATCACGGTAGACGCATCGAGAGTTCGGAAGTTCAATCCAGGCAGACTGACAGAGGACCAGATCAAAGCACTCGCAGCAACGGCTGACGACGAGTGGGAAGTCGAGCGAATCAGCCGATCTCGGGGTCGAGGCCCGATGTCCAAACGGGAATACCTCGTCCACTGGGCCGGGTGTGAGGACGAAGAGGCCACCTGGCAAGACTATTCGTCAGTTAAGGACCTTGAGGCACTAGACGTATACCTGAAGTCAGACGAGGCTAGGCAAGCCGGTCTGTAAATCTTCAGCAGAGCCTCAGTTCAGACATTTATCTTATTCCAAAACACCACCGCAGAGAGCACCCTTCGCGTCCTCAGACCGGGTGCAGTATCGAACCAACTCGGGATGAGCAGCGAAGAACTTGACCCCAGCCTGACTGTCACGGATAGTCTCGGTCGCCTTGACAATCGAGCTGTACTCGCGCCGAGCGTAGTGCACGAGCAGACGAAGGGAGCCCTCATGCAAGCGGTAGCCAACGATCGCCGTCAACTCGTATAAGCGGCGTGGCTCGTTATAGTCGAGCGCGACCGGAAGAACATTATCACCGTCGATGACGAACTGGAAATTGTCCATCAGGGAATGACGCACATGACCGAAGCCGGTGGGGGTCCGGATCGCCTCGATGTATTGGCGACTGAACTCCCGCACGTCGGCAGAGTCAAGAATGCCCTGAGCGTGACCAACGATCATCATGTCATACAGGTCGGGGTCATTACCCAACATGATGGCCCGGCGCAGGTGAGGTGTCATGACCGTATAACCTCGTCCCGAGAGAAGCTGAATCCGCTCACGCAGCTCCTGATGACAGAGCGTGCGCGAGTTCACGTCGAGCCGTCTGAGGTGCAAAGTCACCAGATCTTGATCGGTCGGATCACCGGTTCGACCCAGCACAGCCCGGGTGTGGTACTCACGTGATAGAGCTAACAGCACGAGACCGTCGCGACAGATGTCACGGGCCACGACCGAAGAGGTTTCGGTCACCGTGAGGTGCCCGTATGCGTAGAGCATACCGGCACGGAGCGCGGCCAGGGTGCCAGCGACGTCCAAGGTGATGTAGCTCAGGCCAGCATCAGCAACAGCCGTGATCATCTCCTCCAGTGAGAAGTGCGCAGTCGTTTCCTGGTCCGAACCCGAGTTGTCACCACCCGTCGGTCGGGAGTCATCATCGCTCGGCACAGCCTCAATCTCGCCCGAACTATCCTGATGGGTGGGCCGAGAGCTCTCGCCAAGCACGTCGTCGCCTCCCGTGCCGGCGTCGTTACTGGGAGAAGGCGTAGGCGAGCGAGAGGCCTCGGGAGCGCTTTCAAGACCCTCAGTAGAGGCAGCGGGTGCAACACTCGCGCCACGGGCAGTGTCGGCGCGGAACAAAGCGTGGTATTCGCTGACCGTAGGGAAGAAGCGCTCGCGATCGAGATAACGGTTGAGGAACCGTTTGAAGGCCGTTCGGGCCTTCTCATCGTCAAGTAGTGCCAACATCTGCGTAATCTGTGCACTAACGTCCGACATTGACTGTTCGTTGCTTCCCGTTTTCACTGGGAAATGAACGACTCGAAAGAAACCGTAACCATCACTAACAGATCCGGATACACAGGTATTTATGCTCAATTTGAGCACGACTGATGTTATTAATGACGAAGGAAGGCTTTTACAGCCGCGAGAGAGAACGTCGCTTCGTCCAAAACAAAAAACGCGAGAACTCGCGAACGAAGCCGAATTGAGGCCTCTAAGGGCGTTTTTCAAACGCTATATAAGAAGTACGGCGACGTAGTGTACAAACCGAGAGAAGCACAACGATCATCACAATGTGCAGTTTTAGACGCTCATTCGAGCTATTCAAATTCTAACGGCCGTTTTACGACCGTGGAGGGGCGGAATGCCTCACGTAAGATCATCCATATTACATAGCGCGCTAACCAGTGGTACCACGACCGGATTTTTTGAGATCCACAGATATTTTCCGAATCTTTTAGATTCACATCGCCAGTTCTGGCACCAGACTTGAACAAGGTATTCACCCTTGTACCCCGCCAAGGTGCAAGAGTTCTGCGGTCCAATGAGTGGCATCGGAGGTCTCGGAACTGGTCAAGTCCCTCATCGTACATCAGTACGAGTGGCATACGCCTGAGGCCATGGCCCCTTTGGGGTCCATGGAGGGGCGGTGTCGTGGGTCTTACCCAATATTTACATAGTAACATTATTTACATAGTCTTCAGGTTTCTGTCGACACTTTTGGTGTCGTCTCTTTTCCTCATAAAGTGTTCTTGTCCTAAACGGACTACAACTTGACACTGAGTTCGACATGATTATCGGATATCCAGACATGGTAGCACTGGGAATCCTTCCCCAAGCCTACACCGACGAGCAAGATGATAACGAGATCGAGATTCCGGACGTGTACAAGTATCAGGCACCATTGTTTTCTTTGTCGCAGACCAGCATCGACCGGCAGGCCGAGCTCATCAGACGTTATAGCGACGTGTTCGAGGACCGTAGCGAACCCAGCCGCCTCGAGCCGTATGACCTCATCCTACGCGAGGACCAAGTGGTCAACGCCAGACCATACTTCGTCCCACCAGCCAAGGTCGACATAATACGGGAGCACATCGACGAGCTGTCCTTGAAGGGGTTTATCGAGAGAAGCAACTCACCGTACGCATCCCCGGCCATGACGGTGCCGAAGAAGGGCGGGAAGTCGCGCTTCGTCGTGGATTTCCGGCAGATCAACGAGATCACCCCCACTTTCGACTACCCGATCCCAATGATCGACGAGGTGATCGCCCAACAACCCAACAAGAAGATCTTCGCCACACTAGACCTGTCGTCGGGTTATCACCAGGTCGAACTGACCAAACGCTGCCGCAAGTACACTGCGTTCACCACCATTCTAGGTCAATATCAATACACTAGGATGCCCTTCGGGCTAAGGAACGCAGGAGCTCACTTTCAGCGCGCCATGGAGTCAGCGTTCGCCGAACTGGTCGGTCACGCGTGTTACATATATATCGACGATATCATCGTCTTCGGGGAAGACGAGGAAGACTACCTCAGAAACCTCGAGAGCGTTCTGCAGCGCACCCGACAGGTCAAGTTACAGCTCAACCGTGACAAATGCCAGTTTTCGAGGGCCGAGGTCGAGTTCCTGGGCAGGGTCATATCCCATGGTTGTCAACGCATCGCAGCAGACCGCATTCAAGACATCCTCGATCTCGAAATGCCCAAATCAGTCAAAGGAATGCAAGCGCTCGTCGGGTTCCTCAACTACTTCCGGGACCACGTCCCCGGGTTCGCAGAAGTCGTTCACCCCTTGACACAAGCGATGGCCGCCAAGATCCCGCTGGGAGGCGACGAGCAAGAGCAAGCATTACGCAAAGTCAAGACACTGCTCGCCCAAGCAGAAGCACTCGCCATCTTCGATGCGTCCAAGGAGCACACCATCATGACCGACGCGTCAGGAGTAGGCTACGGCGCTGTGCTATTGCAGGAAGGCCAACCCGTGTGCTTTATGAGCAAGGCCTTTGACCAAGTGCAATCGCGATGGTCGGTCGGAGAGAAGGAGGCATTCGCCATCGTCGCCGCCATTAAGCGATGGAACAAGTACCTCTCCTGGGGAAAGTTCACCCTTCTCACGGACCATCGCAACCTGATTTACATGTACAAGTCGACTAACGCCAAGGTCCGCAGATGGGCTGAGGCTATGTCCGACATGGACTTCGACGTCAAGCACGTCGCTGGCCTTGATAACGGTGGGGCAGACGGCTTATCGCGAGTGTACGCTATGCAGTCCGCATCAGAAGATGACGTTGAAGCAGAACACCTCACCGCCGGGGCCCACCTCTCCCGACGTGTAGTTACTGAACGACTCAAGGACCAAGGCAAGTCAGTATCACGTGAGACTGTCAGCAAGGTCATCGAAAACTGCCCGGTGTGCCAGGTGATTAGACGCCCTCCGGTTGACAGCCCGTCAGGATTGCACACAGCCGTAGATCGCCCGTTCCGTAGGGTGGCAGTTGACACGATGGGGCCTTTCCCCTCCGTCGACGGCAAGGCTTACATCACAGTCATGATCGACATGTGCAGTCGGTGGACTGAGCTAGTCGCATCTTCGAGTACCACCGGCGCGGCAGCAGCGGACGCCCTGGTCAACAACTGGATATTGCGTTTCGGGTGCCCTGAGGTTCTCCAATCCGACGGAGGACCAGAGTTCAAGAACCAACTCTTCAAGCGCATCGCAGATGAGATGGGGTTCAAGATCCATATTACCACGGCTCACCACCCGCAATCCAATGGGATGGTAGAGCGCGCCAACCAGCAAGTATTACGCATCCTCAAGGCGCGTAAGTTCCAGCTCAGAGGGTCAACCTGGATCGAGAATCTACCTGTCGCCCAGTTCATCGTCAATTCATCACCGCGCACGGCAACACGTCTGTCTCCAGCCGAGATAGTACTCGGGTACGACCTGAGAATACCACAGAACGTGTATGTGACTGATTCTAGTACAGCGAGCGCGAGTGAGTCTCACAGGGAAGCGGCCGCAGCGGCTGTCCAACTCGCCAGCAGCCGAGTCCAGGCGATGAGAGAGGACGCCCTCGCAAAGGCTACTGCCTCGAGGAATGAGATTATTAGCAGGTTCGTCCTAGTCAAGTACCCCTCTAGACCACCGAACAAGTTGTCACCTGGATGGAGAGGGCCAATGCGAAGGCTCGCCGGAGTGAAACAACACGGTGTCGTTGTCGCGTATAAGGTTTTAGACCTAGCTGAGAAGGACAACTCGAAAGCGATCACGGTAGACGCATCGAGAGTTCGGAAGTTCAATCCCGGCAGGCTGACAGAAGATCAGATCAAAGCACTCGCAGCCACGGCTGACGACGAGTGGGAAGTTGAGCGAATCAGTCGATCTCGAGGTCGAGGCCCGATGTCCAAACGGGAATACCTCGTCCATTGGGCTGGGTGCGAAGACGAAGAGGCCACGTGGCAAGACTATTCGTCAGTTAAGGACCTTGAGGCACTAGACGTATACCTGAAGTCAGACGAGGCTAGGCAAGCCGGTCTGTAAACCTTCAGCAGCTACTCAATCCAAACCTTTATCTCACTCCAAAACACCCCCGCTGAGAGCACCGTTCGCGTCCTCAGACCGGGTACAATAGCGAACTAGCTCGGGATGAGCAGCAAAGAACTTGACCCCAGCCTGACTATCACGGATTGCCTCGGTTGCCAGGATAATCGAGCTGTACTCGCGTCGAGCATAGTGCACGAGCAGACGCAGGGAATTCTCATGCAGATGGTGGCCAACGATTGCCTCAAGCACATACACACGACGTGGCTCGTTATGATCGAGCGCGACGGGCAGGACGTCATTGTTGGGGACATCGAACAGGAAGTTGTCCATCAAAGAGTGGCGCACATGACCGAAACCAGTGGGGGTCCGGATTGCTTCAATGTATTGGCGGCTGAACTCTCGCACGTCAGCAGCGTCTAGGATGCCCTGCGCGTGGCCCACGACCATCATGTCATACAGGTCTGGGTCATTACCTAACATTATGGCGCGACGCAGATGAGGGGTCATGACGGTGTGACCACGCCCCGAGAGAAGCTGAATACGCTCGCGCAAACCCTGATGACAGAGCGTACGCGAGGTCGCGTCGAGGCGGCGGAGGTGCAAAGCCACCAGATCCTGATCGGTGGGATCGCCAGGCCGACCACACATAGCCCGAGTGTGGTACTCGCGCGATAGCGCCAGCAACACGAGACCATCGCGACAGATGTCACGCGCAACGGAAGAAGCGTTCTCCGTTGCGGCGAGATGCCCATATGAGTTGAGCATCCCGGCGCGGAGCGCCCGCAAGGTACCAGACATGTCTAGAGTGATGTAACTCACGCCCTCTGCGGCAACAGCGGTGATCATCTCCTCCAGAGAGAAGAGCGGCGAGACCTCGGTTTCCTCACCCGACCCCGAGTCGCCGTGACCCGTTGGCCGGGATTCATCATCGCTACGAGCGGTCTCGGCCTCGCACGAGTCACCACGGTTCTCACGTGGAGAGCCAGCATCACCACTCACCGTCTCAGCCTCCTCCGGGCTTTCGTCACCGCCCGGCGTCGGCGAACGCACACAAGAAGTGACCGGAGCACTCGTAACGCTCTCAGTAGAGGTGTCCCGGATAGATGTCACGTTTGTAGGAGCAGGTGCGCTGAACAAAGCGTGGTAGTCGCTGGCTGAGTTGAAAAAACGGGCACGATCGAGATAGCGGTTCAAGAAGCGTTTGAAGGCCTTTCGGGCTTTCTCCTCATCAAATAGCGCCAGCATCTGCGTAATCTGCTCACGTACGTCGGACATTGCTCGTTCGTCACTTCCCGTTTTCACTGAGAAAACAACAACTCGAAAGAAGTAGCAACCAACCTCAATGGAACTTGAAAGACACTGTTTTACGGCTAATTCAAGCCCGATTGATGTTATTAAGGATGAACGCGGCCTTTTGCAGCCGCGAGAGAGAACGTCGCACCGTCGAGAGCAAAAAACGCGAGAACTCGCGAACGAAGCCGAATTGAGGCTTCTAATGACGTTTTTCGATCTCTATGTAATAAGGACGGCGACGTGAAGTACATACCAAGAGAAACACAAAGATCATCACAGTGAGCAGTTTTAGGCGCTCATTTGATCTAATCAATATTCAAACGGCCGTTTTACGACCGTGGAGGGGCGGAATGCCTCACGTAAGATCATTCTAATTACACAGCGCGCTAAAAAGTGGTACCACGATAGGATTTTGAGATCCGCAGATATTTTCCGAATCTTTCAGATTCACCCCGCCAATTCTGGCTCCCGACTTGAACAAGGCATTCACCCTGTACCCTGCCATGGTACAGAGTCTCGTAGACCAATGAGTGGCATCGGAGGTCTCGGGACTGGTCAAGTCCCTCATCGCACATTCGTTCGAGTGGCATACGCCTGAGTAGAGGAACAGTTCGTTCAGATCTGGCGACTTCAGCAACGGGGGATCGGATTTCTTCAGCATTTGAGGGGAATTAACGTTAATGTGCCTCGCTAATGCGGAGAATGCTTTTATAGGGAAAGAAGAAGAGAAAACCCTTGTGCCAATAAATGGCTTAAACTGTATAAATGATTAGTGTGGTCTATGACCACCACACTGGCCCACATGCTCGGCGAGCATCATGGGGACCCATCGGCAGTCGACCGGACTGCCCGCTGGGTTATCGTCATTTCTCCTGGACCCCGTCGGGTCTACTGTCCTTGCATGTGTCGTGTCCTGTGTAAGTGCACCTCTCTACCCCTCCATGCTCGCGAGGCATGTGCTACTAGGGTCAGCGGCCAAGCATCGCCCAACCCGGTGTGGCTAGCACCGGCGCACATCCTGCAGCCTTCGGGTCAAGAGCTATCAAGCAATCAAGCAAGAGTTATCATGATCTGCAGCGCTGCTAAGTTAGTGGGTAACTCACACCAACTCTGTCTAAAATCTCTAGTCGCTATCTCCGACTAAACGGCCACTTGTGCCACTTCGCAACAGCCAAGTGTGTCTCACACACTGTCCTGGGCGTTTCCAGTCTCAATTGGAAAACTTACATGAGCGTAAATCAGGGACGTAAATCCTTGGCCACTTTGCAATTAACCACCATTATCAGCTCCAGGAGCTGCATTCATAGATAATAACAACATCAAAGGCCCAAAAAAGGCCTCTAGAGGCCTCAACGAGGTCTCAATCGCGAGTTCTGGCTTCTGTAATTTTCCTTGCCTCTTCGCCATGCGAGCTTGGCCTTAAGCCACCCGCCATAAGTAATCAACATCATCCGCGTCAATTGTGTGCCTATTGGCCTGTAGATCCGCTCCGTTTTGTTCTTCTTCTTTGTTTTCCATTGATCGCGTGCTGTCACTTCGAGTGACAGAGCGATCTACACGAATGAGCAACTTTGACGAGCTAGTAAGGCATTTGCTGCCGTTTTTCACTACGTCACGCGCTCGGACCGCGTTCAAGCGGCTTCTCGACAAGCATGTGCAAGAAGACCAGCTTCCGAACCGGCAACGTACCTACCGTGCCGTGTTCGCTCCCGCGCCCGCCTCTGTCACATCCGACGATGCTACCTCACCGTCTGCTCCTGCTGGAGACTTGCCGCCTGCGCCCAGCACCGAGGACGCCGGATCCAGCGCCGACGAAGCTGATGACGCCGCCGCTGAGGATGATGAGCCTCACCCTACGCCCGAGGAGACGGAGGCACCCGTGCAGGCCGAGGCTACCGCGCCTAACGACCCCGTCGAGGCCGAACCCCAGCTGTCCGAGATGGTCTCCCGTGTGCAGGCCTGTCGTGGGTCTTACCCAATATTTACATAGTTGTATTATTTACATCGTCTTCAGGTTTCTGTCGACACATTTGGTGTCGTCTCTTTTCCCTGTAAAGCTTTCTTGTCCCTAACGGACTACAGGCCACCGCGATCTCCTACGTTAGTGCTGACGTTAGAGCAGAGCTACGAGCACTTGTGCGCGGCCGGCTGTCGCGATACGGTCATCTGACCACTAGTGAGCGGTCGCATCACGCTCTTCGTGACCTGTCCCGTGACGGCTTGGTGTTGCTAGCCATTTCGCGGCACCTTCGCAGTCTCCGGGTCTCAATGACCACCGACAGTTCCGACCCGTCGGATAGCGAGATTATCGCTGCTTTCCTCGGCCGCCTGGATGCGTCGGTGCCGACCCTCTGTCCCGCCGCGCTCGGCGAGCAGATTTCTCGTATCTCCGGCCTTGGTCGCACCGTCATGCGCCCCCACCTCGAGCGGGCCATCATGCTCGGCCACGACCCGGCCACATACCAGCTTCTTCTGGTTGGCCAGTGCCAGGACCTGCTCTCCGACTACGAGGTCCGCTGCTTCGTGCGGCAGTACATTGCGGAGATTCGGTCTTGCCGCGATGGCGCCCACTTCGGCCACTTCTCCCGTTCTCTGCTCGCGGGCTTTGAGTTTTGGCGCTGCCTCGAGCCGGGCGCATCCCCGGGCTACTCCCCCGGTCTCATGCCTGCCCCGCCCCTGGATGGTCGCGCTCTCCGCCTTCTGATGACGTATGAGACGGTTGCCGGTCGCGAGAACGACACATCTTCCATCGTTCAGCCCACCGTCGACATGGCCTCGATGGATAGAGTCAAGCCCTTCTTCGACGACCATCCCGAGTTGCTCGACTACTGCATCCGTGACGTGGGCCCGAATGGAGAGAGAATCGGTTCTGTTCTGGTGTAAGTCTTGATTAATAAACGACTGATAAAAATCTAGCTGGATGAGGCTGGCCATTTACGACTTGACCTGCCCTATGTACATCTTCTCTGCTAGCTTGTTCTTGATGTAGTCCGACACTGCTACCGTGCCGTCAACGTTCTCGAACGGTTCAAGTGAGTCTTCCACCGGCTCGTACCCGGCCCAACGTATGAGGAACTCGCATTGGCGCTTGCGTCTTAGGTCACCCTTGTGGCCCATGACTTCCTGTACCAGGTATTCGTCGTCGGTCGTTGCTGACAGGGTTGCCACTTGTTCGTCAGTCAAGTCGCCCTGGTCAAATGGCGCTACTCGACCTGCTGCCACCCGCAGCCACTTGCCGTCACCGTTCACGTCCTTAACCATGTACGCTACTGGCACGCCATCTTGCTTCACCGTGTCACCCCGTAGCATCGGCGAAGCACCGGTCGGCTGTATGGCCTGTCTTGTGGCAGTACGAGCATGTCGGGGGATTCGTAGCTTTGGGATGATCGGAGACACGACGCTCTTCTCGCTGGGCGTCCAGATGACGGGTTTCACGCTGGGTTTGCTCAATGTGGCGGCTTTGCTCTAGGGCAGCCTTGAAGGCGGCTTGGAGATCGTCTCTGGGCGCGATGGTCATTACACGATCGCGTAGACGTTCCGGTTCGAGCCCACCGATGAACCGTCGCACAAGGCGCTTGGTAGGAGGCTTAACGTCAGCACAGTTTTCCAACTGCCGCTGATAGAGGAACACGTAATTAAGGGCGTTCTGATACGTCGAGCCGCGCTTTTTGCATTGGATCCTGGAGAAGGAATCAAGGGCATCCTGCTTGTCGAGTGGCTGAAAGGTGGCGTTAATACGCCTGACGATAGCCACGCTTGCAGGGTCGTTCTCCAGAGCGGGGATAGGAGCAGCGTCGATAGGGGCCTCGTTGTCATCGTCCGAAGAGCTGTCGTTATCAGAACAAGCATCGTCGGAGTCGTCGTCGTCGTCTTCGGCGTTTGCACGGACGAGCTCCCGTACGGATTCTTCAGCTCCTTCGCCAGCAGGAACCTCGAAGTCACCAAGAGTGGGATCACGGAGCTTGAGGACTTCCCAGACATCTCGGGCGATCAGGAGACGGATGCCGAGCGTACCTCCGCGGGAGCGGTAAGCATAATACTGCTCGCGGTGTTCCTGCCAAGCTTCGGCGGTAGGAGTCTTCAAATAAGGGGCTACGAATAAATCGGGGACCTGGAATTGCATCGATACAGTAATTACTGTGGTACACCAGGAAGAAGAGGAAGTACTTTATTACGACACACATGTGTCAACAAAGACCAATGAGGACCAAATCAAAATAATGAATCAGGTGCACTACACTCGTAGCCCTTCCACTGGACGAGGTACTCTCGCTCCTCGACGCTAGCTGGGTGCTGTGCGTCTGCCTCCAGTGGGCGTGAGTCAAGGATCTTGTCGACCTCGAACTCTGGAGCGATAGTGTCTGCCAGGCGTTGAACCTGCTCGGTGGATATGCCCTCATGGCGAAATGGTACCACGCGTGACGCGTCGACTCTGAACTGCTTCAGCGAGTGCAGGTCACGAACGGTATACGCAACCACCTTTTTATACTCGTGGTGAGTCGAAACTCGCGCCATCGGTCCTCTAAGACCTCCAGCAAACTTGTCTGGCGGCCTCTCGGGATACGCGACCAGTACATAGGGTGTGGTGACCTCGGGTCTGGCGTCAGGCTTGAACTGCGCCAGAAGACGCTTCGCTCGAACCCTTTCCGCTGCGAGCGTGCGACAGGCTTCAGCCTCCACTAACCAGTCCTCGCGTCGCCCAACCAGCACGCTCTCGTCCGTAGGGATCATCAGCATGGCCCCCGGCTCTCTCATCGAGAAACCATAAATGATCTCAGCGGGTGAGAGTCTCAGAGGGACTCTCGGCAGCGAATTGACGAGATATTGAGCTATACGGAGGCTATCTACCCACTCGTTGCTCCTCAGCTCGAAACGCCGTGCTGTCAGGATTGCCTTGATCGAAACGTTGGCTCGTTCAACAAGTCCGTTGGACTGGGGATGATACGCGGTGGTCTTCTCCATCTTGAAACCGACTCTCTCTGCGAGATCGTTGAATACCGCGTTGCGGAACTGAGAGCCACCGTCCGTCTGCACTATCCTCGGCGTACCAAACCTGAGGATCCAGTGGTTGACAAAGGCCCTGGCCGTCTCGACCGCCCGTGTCGTTTTCAACGGGATCAGCTCGGTCCACCGAGAGCACATATCGATGACGACCAAGATATACTTGTACTCGACCCCGTCGACCCAGCAAGAGGGGGCTGACATGGTGTCCATGGCGACACGCATGAACGGTCTCTCAACCGCAGTGTGAAGACCAGCATCCGAGGTATGCGGTGGGGCTTGCATCACCTGACACTCTGGGCATCTGGCGATGAACTCGTCTACGTCTTTGCTCTGGACCCTGACCTTCCAGTCTCTCAGGAGTCCTCTGGTCTCTCTCGTGGCATACCTGCCGTGGAGGACAGCTCCCAGATCACAGAGCAACTCCTTCAGGAGTGGGGTCCCGTCACTTCGGTGTGGCAGGGAGCGGGGCCCAAGGACTGGATGGGTCGACGAGTACTGACGATGGATCCTGCTATTATTCGCCAGATAGTCCCGATAGTCCTCAGAGCTGTGACTCCGACGCAACCTACTGCCCATCCGAGGACTTGGATCTCGGGGATCTTCGTGCTCGTACCCCACATCATGTCCCCCGAGCTGAGACTCCTGAAGCAGAGGGCCCACCTTCGCCGGTACTTCAGCCTTCCCAACCAGCAGAAGGGCGATCGAACAAGGCTCGTGGCTCTCGCCTTCCAAACTTCGATGACATCAGACTATCTGATCAGCTCGCCCACCTCGAGGAGCAAGGACGTCGGTCGGTCGCAGGATGGGTACTCAAGTTCCTCAGCTCTCGTGACCCAACGCTCTCTGACGCCGAGCAACTCAGGTCCTTCCTCCGGACCGAAGGGCAGACATCGGGGCCAGACTCAGTGGGGCGCAAGGCCTACTGGATTGTCAAGGCGGCGCCGAGGTGGTCTTCGTTCACCGTCCCAAGAGACTATAAGGCAATTCAGCGGGAGGCGGTGAAGCGTGCATCCCTAGCCGGGCTCACAGGTGGCGCGCGACCCATCTATCGGACAGCCATGCTCTCCGCGATCCGTAAGAGAAACCGCTGTCCCAAGACGTACCAGGCCGTGCTCTTTGCCTCTCTTTGCTTCCTCACCGTCAGCAGGGGAAGAGAGATATTCAACCTTACGCCGGCTCAAGTCAAGTTCGATCGCAGAGGGGATGCAATCCTAGCCATCCCGCGGACAAAGACTATGGTAGCCATTAGCAAGAGGGTCACCAACGTCTGGATCCATGGGTTCAACCCCGCCGACGCCCTGCGACGATGGGTCAGAGGTTTGGCCCTCAAGCCCGACGCCCGTCTTTGGAGAGAGGTGATTAGCAGCCGAGCGTACAGCAGGAAGCGCGAGCGCTCTGCCACGGGACTACTCCGCGATGTTCAGCAGGTCTTTGGTCGAGGGTGAGGATGGCACTCCTTTCGAAAGGGCGCTGCGTCCGAGCTTGCAGTCTCTGGTACACCCCTTGAGGCTCTGCTCGCCATGGGTACATGGCGGGAGGTTCGTAGTTTGCGCTCTTACATCGGACAGGCTATGCGCAACGAGCCTCTCTTCGTCCGCGAAGCGACAAGGAGTCTGCTGCGGCCTAGCGCGAAGCGTCTTTAACGCTGCGCTCCTAATCATTCCAAACAATCTTTAAACGCGTTCGTCGAAGCGAAATGGTTTCGCTGGCGCCTTGATCCGCTCCCGCTATAACAATGCGAGGTTATTGTAGTGTGAGAGAGTAGCGGTAGTAGTGTGTCCTCTGGGTGAGTGGTTCCCTCTGGGTCGGTGATTATATGTTAGTTGGCCATGTTATATGGCCGGATGTGTCAGACATCTAGTCTAGCTGGCACCACATCAGGTGTCTGAGATTTATCACCTCGGGTGATGGGTTTTGGCGCAATGTGCAGGATAAGGACAATGCCAGAAGAGTTGTCGCTAGCAGCGACGGCACAAGCCGTTTCTGATCTATCTTCCCGGTTTAACAATATTGAAGCACTTCTAACCAAGTTGGCTGAAAATAATGAGAAAGAAACCGAAGATGAACCGACAGCGCTCAACTTTCAGACGGAGGACAAGAAGGAGCCCACAGAACCAGAAGAAGAAGAGGAGGAAGAAGAAGAGGACCCACTGCTTGCAATGGAATACATCGATTCCATGGTCGATCTTCCAAGCAAGAGAGCCCTCAATGAGGAGGCCCGCTGGATAAGACGAATCCATGCCCTGATCCAATCTTCCAAGATGGAGCCCACGGCCCGCAAGCGGCTCAACCACGAGATCTTCTGCAGACGAAAGGCCCTCAACATGAAGGATGACAACTGGTCCGATGCAACTGTGGGCAAATTCCAGGCTTCTTTCTAGCCAAGCCCGCAAGATCCGCACCGAGGAGGAGATCGATGAGCTCTTCTTCAAGGCCAAGGAGAAGGGTCACAAGAAGGAGGAGGACGATTATTTTCGCCCTCGACACGGCAGGGGGAAGAAGGGCCGAGGGAGCAGGGGCTCCAACAACCAGTAACACCAACATATCAATTCCCATCGATGAACAAACACTGGCAGACATGGCAACGCTTCGGAGCCTCCGAGGAGGTAGTCGCTCTTCTCCGAGACGGAGTCCCAGTCACCCTAACCGCCCAACCCCCGCCACCCAAGCCCCAAACTCGACGACTAGACCGCCGCATCCGCCCCAAGCTCGACGAGATGGTAGCCTCGGGGGTCCTCAGAGAGTGCCACATCAAGGACCTTCGCTCCTCCGCGCCGTTGTTCGTTGTGCCAAAGGGGGAGGATGTGAGAGTTATTCACGATCTTCGCGAGCTCAATGCCGTCACTGCGGAGAGAAGGACGTTCCGACTCTTCGGGATTCGTCGCGCGATCGGACTGCTGCAGCACCACGCATACATGACAAAGATAGACCTCAAGTCAGGTTATCACCAACTGGGTCTGGCCGAGAAGGACTCGCCTCTCTTCGGAGTCGTCACGCCCGAGGGGAGGGCCTACTACTATCGAGGCCTGAGCTTCGGCTGGTGCGCGGCGCCATTCCACTTTCAAAGCGTAACGATTCAGCTCGCCAAGATCATCGCGAGACGCCTCAAGATCCTCGTCTCAATCTACCTAGACGACTTTCTGTTCTCACACATGTCCAGAGAGTATCTCAGAGAGGCAACACGCAAAGCACTCAAGATCATGGAGGCCCTGGGGGTCATTCCCAGTCTTCCCAAGTCGGTCCTAGACCCGACTCGATCTCTCGAATACCTGGGCATGGTCCTCTCAACCGAGTCAGATTCAGTGAGACTTCCGCTCGAAAAGGCAATCAAGTACCGGCAGACACTGATCGCCGCAGCCGCGGCCGGGTCCATACCGCGGCAAGAGTGGGCCAAGATCATGGGAAAGCTAGTATTCTTCTCGACGACCGCGCATGCAGCCCTGCTCAAGCTTCGTCCTCTTCAAGCCATCCAAGGGGAGAACGTCTCCATCACAGAGGAGGTGGCATCACAACTGCAGCAGTGGCTTTGCACTCTGGAGGAGCGCCCGACCAGATCCTTTGTGGAGCTCAGGAGCCTCTGGTCTATGGTAGACTCCCTCCAGTTATCGATAGCAACGGACGCGTCAGGCTACGGCTGGGGCGCCTGCCTCTACAGAGGCAACAACACAGACGAGGCCCAGGGCAAGTTTCCCCCAGACATCGCCGAGGAGCGCATCGGGGTGAAGGAGCTGTACGCAATCGAAAGAGGGTTGGAGCTTGTTCCTTTGCAGGGCCACCCAACGACGCTCACTGTTTTTACAGACAACGTTGCCGCTGCGTCTTGGGTCAACAAGCAAGGCTCCACAAGTGCAGGCCCGATAGTCATGGGCACACTGGAACGTATCTTACTGAGAGCAGACGCCAAGAACCTCACACTCCGATGCCTTCACATCGCCGGCCATCTCAACGTGCAGCCAGACAGACTGAGCCGGTTCGCCCGACTCGAATGGGCAACCCCGAGGGGCGTTTTAGAGAACATCGCCAAACGGTGGGGACCCCCTCAGGTGGACGCGACTGCGAGGCCCGACAAGACCTTGGCGCTTCCGGGATTCGTGTCTCAGGCCTGGACCAGAGAGGAGCATGGCCTGAGCCGGGACTGGCGGGGGATGAGGGTCTTCATGGCTCCCCCGCTAGCTCTGATTGGACAGATATCCCGTCGTATACAATCGATTCGGGAGCAGACCCAGAGTGGCTCCCCTCTGACCTGGACGTCAGCAGTGATAATTGTGACCCCAGACTACAGCTCACCGGAGATGAGGACACTGAAGCGCCTATCACGCCACAAGGCTTACTACTCTGTCCCAGCCAACCAGTATGCGGACTCGGAACTGAGCTGGCTCGAGAAGAACGACAAGATCCGCCTCATGGCGATGGTGGTCCGGACGACTTCGAGGCCCTCGTCAGACACGACAGACTAGCACATTTCAGGGATGAAGACTCGCGTAGGGCCGCGGCTGGCTGGGTCTGCAAGTTCCTTAGAGAGCGGGACAGGACCCTTCCAGACAACGAGCAGCTCAAACAGTACCTCAGTAGGGAAGCAGGCACGTGCGGCCCTGCTTCGATTACGCGGAAGGGCTATTGGATCTGCGAGGCAGCCCCGCTTATCTCGGACTGGAAGCTGCCGCTGGCCGCGCGACAGATCATCATCGGGGCTTCGAATAGAGCCTCGCTCCAAGGTCTCACTGGAGGCGCCCGGCCAGTGACCTCGGCCGAGGTACAGCGTGTAACGAAGACTTGGAGGACGTCCCCCCGCCACTTCCAGGTCGTCCTCTTCTCAACACTGTGCTTCATGACAGCCGCTAGAGGGGCGGAGATCTTCAACCTGACAAAGGGGGATATCCAGTTCGACCCGGAGGGCAATGCAGTCCTGCGGATCAATAGAACGAAGACGGAGACTGGGACGAGAAAACTGATTGTGAACAGGATGGTCTGTGACTTCAACCCAGCGAGAGCCCTAAAGCTCTGGATCGCGACCGCCACACGGCGGGATGGAGACAGTGTTGTAACGATGCGCTAATTTATTTCGACACACTGGTGTCGTCTCGGACCAAGTAGGACCAAGACGACACCCATAAAATATATAAATATTAATACGGTATTGCGACAACAGCCTGTGGAGACGGGTCCGGAAGGACAAGGTCTCTCTGAGGCAGGCCCTCAGCAAGGCGACAATGCGCAGGTGGGTGTCGCAGATGTACGGCCACGACACAACCCTTCACTCATTCAGGAAAGGGGCGGCGACCACCTGGGCGGTGGAGTCAGTCGCTCCATATACAATCATGTCTATGGGGGGATGGAGGACAACATCAAGTATGTTGAGGTACCTGGCGAATGGTGTGCGCCAGCACCCTGAGGTGCAGCGGCGCCTTTCCGACATCCTCCTCAGGTAAATCATCGATGGGACGGTGATTTGACTTGGACATGTAGACATATGTGGACGTGCAAGTTAGAGGCTTCTTCGAGAAAGGTATAGCTTGTGCCGGCGGGACATTTCCGTTGGAAAGACGTCGTATGTCCTGTCACAGGACCATCACTGGCACCTGCGCGCGCCGATCAATGTGCACTTTAGGTCACACTTCGAAACGCATCGGCAGGATGTCTGATAACGAAGACCTGCCGCCGCAAGACAGTCCCGATGAGCTTAACAAGCGTATCGAGAAGCTGGAGCGCTTGGTTAAGATACAATCGGAAGCAATTTTGGAGCAGCAAGCAGAAGCAGCTCGCCGTCCACTGTTCCTGGAGATGCCAAAGAGGTTCGGCCTCGAAGATGAGGCCAGATTCGTATACAAGACCATGAATAGGATCGAGAACGGCGCAAAGATGAAGGAGATCGGGAACATTCTCTTTGCAAGAATCCAGTACCTTCTAATCAAGGACGTGTACACTGACGCTACTGCAGAGCGGTTCGAGAACTATTGCAAGGCGAAGGGCGTGCCTGATCGCGACGAGGTCCTGGAACTGGCGGCCCGCGCCAAGTCTAAGGGCGATAAGCGCGACGCTAATTTTCGCCGCGGTGGCCGCGCTCAGGACCGAGGTCGCACTCAGACAGGATCCTCCGGCAAGAGAGCCCACACCTAACCCTCTTTCCATGCATGAACGCGGCGTGGAGGGAGTGGCAGAGGTTGGGAGCATCACAACAGGTGATCAACTGGTTACGATACGGGGTCGAGATCCGTCTGAGAAGTCAACCACCAGCACCAAGGCAACAGCCGACAGTCGCCCCATTCATTGTCCAGCAGATTCCTTCCTTGATAGAGACAGGCGTCATAGAGCAAGTGAATCCCTCTTCCCTGCGACACACCGCCTCGCTGTTTACTGTGCCGAAGGGCGAGTCGAAGATGATCATTCACAACCTCACGATACTGAACGACTGCTCGGCAGAGCGCTCATCCTTCCGGCTCTACGGTCTGCGCAGAGCTCTCTCCCTTCTCCAGAGGGGCGACTGGATGGTCAAGTTCGACCTCAAGTCCGGGTACCATCAAGTACCAGTACGGAAGGAGGACCGCAAGCTGCTAGGAGTCTATCTTCCAGACGGACGAGCGTTTCAGTACAGAGTGCTAGGCTTCGGCTGGCGCGCATCGCCGTTCGTGTTTCAGACGATCACCAACCAACTCGCCAAGATACTAGCCCTTCGGACGGGTCTTACCATCGTTGTCTACCTCGACGACTTCCTCTTATTTCACCGCGACCGAGAAATCCTGAGGAGGGCGGTGCCGCGCATCAGGCGGACTCTAGCCGACCTCTGTGTCCTCACCTCAGAGGAGAAGTCAGAATGGGCACCGACTCAGTCATTGGTCTATCTGGGGCTCGTGATAGACTCCGCGAGTTTTACAATACGCCTCCCGGCGGACAAGGCCAAACGTTACTCCTCTCACATTCATCAGGCTCTGGCAGGCAAGACCATCGATCAGGAGACTTGGGCCAAGATCCTCGGGAGACTGACTTACTTCGCTACAACCGCCCACGGGGCTTTCCTCCGGCTGAGACACCTTCAACAGGACCCACTCTCCAAGGAGCTACTGCAAGAGTGGCTGCTACTGCTAAGAGAGCGCCCAGTCCGAGACATCAGAGAACTTCAGTCGCTTTGGGGCGCTCACCCCTCCTTAGACCTCGTCGTATCGACAGACGCATCTGGAGTCAAGTGGGGAGCAGCCGTGCACGGCGAGTATGGGACCTCAGCCTCGGGCACGTTCACTCCAGAACTAAGAGCAGAATCTATCAACGTGAAGGAGCTCGCGGGAATCCTACAGGGCATCCGTCTGATCGGCAGACAGAGTTCCCAACGCGAGCTATCGATCTTCTCAGACAACACATCAGCTCTGGCCTGGCTCAACAAGGCGGGGTCTACGAAGGCTCCACCTCAGGCCCTGCACATTCTAGCCCAGATCCAGAAGGAGGCGGAGGACCGGAACCTGACACTCCGTGGACTACACACTCCGGGCATCATCAACCTGGCAGCAGATCGGCTGTCCAGAGGCTTCTCACGACTCCCTTCCTCTCTGGAGTCCAGCATGGAATCTGTCCTCGCGGAGTGGGGTCCAGTCCAGACAGTCTCAACGGACGTAGACGTAAGGCTTGGATGTCGCGTCCTCTGGGCCCCCAATTCGTCTATGGCAGCCATAGTCCAGAAGATAGCGACAGCGAGAGTTCAGACTCAGACTGGACACCCGAGGTCTTGGACCTCAGCAGTCTTTCTCCTCTACCCAGAGGTTCAAGCGCCGGAGATGAGACTCCTCAAGAGTTGGACGTCCTGGAAACTCCGTCTCTCCGTCCCGGCTTCGAGCTCAGATCTGGCCCACCTACTTCACCTACAGGACAGAGGACGCCTACGGTTCAATGTGATGGCGTTCAGGACGTTTTCCACAGAGTCCTCAGGTCGGACAGAGTGATTCACCTTAATCACGCGTCTGCTCGGACGGTGGCCGGCTGGGTGGCCAGGTTCGAAGGCTCTCGCGATCGCAGCCTGTCGGATCGAGACCAGCTTGTAGCTTTCCTCAAGGACGAAGGCTCCTTCTGCGGGCCATCGAACGTGGCGAGGAAGGGCTACTGGATTGTTCAGCTACAGGAGTTCCTCAAAGACTGGCATCCGCCCGCCAACTCCAAGTACATCGTTAAGCAGGCGGCTAAGGGCGCCAGCACGGCGGGAACTACCGGCGGCTCGCGCGCCATCACCAAGGCTGAGATGATCGAGGCACTGGGGCGCCGGAGTGACGACTTTGAGTCATATCAGGCATGTCTCTTTGGGGCAGTCGCCTATCTGACGGTGTCCAGAGGCATCGAGATACTCTCCCTATGCCCGGCCGACCTGGAGCTACTCAAGAACGGCGACATTCTCCTACACATTCAGCGGACCAAGACCATCCTAACGGGAGTTAAGAAGCGCGTACCATACGTATGGCTATCAGCCGCCTTCAACCCGGCCTTGGCACTTAGACGCTGGGTCGAGGGCACACACTACCTGGCTGATGACACCCCCATCTGGCGAGTCATAGTCAACGGGCGCCTGAGCAGAGACAAACCGCTCACAGCCGCACACCTCCGACGAGTCGTGAAGGCGTTGTTCGGTCCACGGACGGGTCTCCACAGCTTCCGTAAGGGGGCAGCGTCGGAGATGGCTCTATCAGGAGTCCCGCTGGAGGTGATCCTCTCAATGGGCACATGGAAGGACGTCACCTCCCTCCGCAGCTATGTCGCTGACGCCATCAGAACAAACGAGGACCTCACCAGGAGGATGAACCTCAGCCTTCTCGGGCCCCACTTTTAACCACCCCCTCCATTAAACATCCGCGTTCGAGGGGGAACGGCCGAGGCGAGACGGACTCGCCGGCCTGGATTCATCATTAATTCTTAACTCTGGTCGAGGCGAGATAGACTCGCCGGCCCAAAGCTTTAGTCCCACAGGGACGTCTTGCGGGATTGTCCCATTTTGGTTGGATTTAAGAGGAGGGCTCTCTGTTATAGAGCCACACTTTGTGGATCCTGTCACAGGACCATCACTGGCACCTGCGCGCGCCGATCAATGTGCACTTTAGGTCACACTTCGAAACGCATCGGCAGGTGTCGGAGCCGTTTCGGACCTGACCGGATCGCGAGACGAGGATTTACCCGGGTCTGTCATAAGAGCTCGGGGAAGCCACCCGAAGTAAATACTCGCCCCCCCATTTTGGTTGGATTTAAGAGGAGGGCTCTCTGTTATAGAGCCACACTCCTGTCACAGGACCATCACTGGCACCTGCGCGCGCCGATCAATGTGCACTTTAGGTCACACTTCGAAACGCATCGGCAGGATGTCTGATAACGAAGACCTGCCGCCGCAAGACAGTCCCGATGAGCTTAACAAGCGTATCGAGAAGCTGGAGCGCTTGGTTAAGATAAAATCGGAAGCAATTTTGGAGCAGCAAGCAGAAGCAGCTCGCCGTCCACTGTTCCTGGAGATGCCAAAGAGGTTCGGCCTCGAA
Source organism: Carpediemonas membranifera (assembly GCA_019828565.1). Taxonomy (NCBI): domain Eukaryota; phylum Fornicata; genus Carpediemonas; species Carpediemonas membranifera. The sequence continues at coordinate 271,395 of JAHDYR010000062.1, read as the reverse complement.
GACGAGGCCAGATTCGTATACAAGACCATGAATAGGATCGAGAACGGCGCAAAGATGAAGGAGATCGGGAACATTCTCTTTGCAAGAATCCAGTACCTTCTAATCAAGGACGTGTACACTGACGCTACTGCAGAGCGGTTCGAGAACTATTGCAAGGCGAAGGGCGTGCCTGATCGCGACGAGGTCCTGGAACTGGCGGCCCGCGCCAAGTCTAAGGGCGATAAGCGCGACGCTAATTTTCGCCGCGGTGGCCGCGCTCAGGACCGAGGTCGCACTCAGACAGGATCCTCCGGCAAGAGAGCCCACACCTAACCCTCTTTCCATGCATGAACGCGGCGTGGAGGGAGTGGCAGAGGTTGGGAGCATCACAACGGGTGATCAACTGGTTACGATACGGGGTCGAGATCCGTCTGAGAAGTCAACCACCAGCACCAAGGCAACAGCCGACAGTCGCCCCATTCATTGTCCAGCAGATTCCTTCCTTGATAGAGACAGGCGTCATAGAGCAAGTGAATCCCTCTTCCCTGCGACACACCGCCTCGCTGTTTACTGTGCCGAAGGGCGAGTCGAAGAGGATCATTCACAACCTCACGATACTGAACGACTGCTCGGCAGAGCGCTCATCCTTCCGGCTCTACGGTCTGCGCAGAGCTCTCTCCCTTCTCCAGAGGGGCGACTGGATGGTCAAGTTCGACCTCAAGTCCGGGTACCATCAAGTACCAGTACGGAAGGAGGACCGCAAGCTGCTAGGAGTCTATCTTCCAGACAGACGAGCGTTTCAGTACAGAGTGCTAGGCTTCGGCTGGCGCGCATCGCCGTTCGTGTTTCAGACGATCACCAACCAACTCGCCAAGATACTAGCCCTTCGGACGGGTCTTACCATCGTTGTCTACCTCGACGACTTCCTCTTATTTCACCGCGACCGAGAAATCCTGAGGAGGGCGGTGCCGCGCATCAGGCGGACTCTAGCCGACCTCTGTGTCCTCACCTCAGAGGAGAAGTCAGAATGGGCACCGACTCAGTCATTGGTCTATCTGGGGCTCGTGATAGACTCCGCGAGTTTTACAATACGCCTCCCGGCGGACAAGGCCAAACGTTACTCCTCTCACATTCATCAGGCTCTGGCAGGCAAGACCATCGATCAGGAGACTTGGGCCAAGATCCTCGGGAGACTGACTTACTTCGCTACAACCGCCCACGGGGCTTTCCTCCGGCTGAGACACCTTCAACAGGACCCACTCTCCAAGGAGCTACTGCAAGAGTGGCTGCTACTGCTAAGAGAGCGCCCAGTCCGAGACATCAGAGAACTTCAGTCGCTTTGGGGCGCTCACCCCTCCTTAGACCTCGTCGTATCGACAGACGCATCTGGAGTCAAGTGGGGAGCAGCCGTGCACGGCGAGTATGGGACCTCAGCCTCGGGCACGTTCACTCCAGAACTAAGAGCAGAATCTATCAACGTGAAGGAGCTCGCGGGAATCCTACAGGGCATCCGTCTGATCGGCAGACAGAGTTCCCAACGCGAGCTATCGATCTTCTCAGACAACACATCAGCTCTGGCCTGGCTCAACAAGGCGGGGTCTACGAAGGCTCCACCTCAGGCCCTGCACATTCTAGCCCAGATCCAGAAGGAGGCGGAGGACCGGAACCTGACACTCCGTGGACTACACACTCCGGGCATCATCAACCTGGCAGCAGATCGGCTGTCCAGAGGCTTCTCACGACTCCCTTCCTCTCTGGAGTCCAGCATGGAATCTGTCCTCGCGGAGTGGGGTCCAGTCCAGACAGTCTCAACGGACGTAGACGTAAGGCTTGGATGTCGCGTCCTCTGGGCCCCCAATTCGTCTATGGCAGCCATAGTCCAGAAGATAGCGACAGCGAGAGTTCAGACTCAGACTGGACACCCGAGGTCTTGGACCTCAGCAGTCTTTCTCCTCTACCCAGAGGTTCAAGCGCCGGAGATGAGACTCCTCAAGAGTTGGACGTCCTGGAAACTCCGTCTCTCCGTCCCGGCTTCGAGCTCAGATCTGGCCCACCTACTTCACCTACAGGACAGAGGACGCCTACGGTTCAATGTGATGGCGTTCAGGACGTTTTCCACAGAGTCCTCAGGTCGGACAGAGTGATTCACCTTAATCACGCGTCTGCTCGGACGGTGGCCGGCTGGGTGGCCAGGTTCGAAGGCTCTCGCGATCGCAGCCTGTCGGATCGAGACCAGCTTGTAGCTTTCCTCAAGGACGAAGGCTCCTTCTGCGGGCCATCGAACGTGGCGAGGAAGGGCTACTGGATTGTTCAGCTACAGGAGTTCCTCAAAGACTGGCATCCGCCCGCCAACTCCAAGTACATCGTTAAGCAGGCGGCTAAGGGCGCCAGCACGGCGGGAACTACCGGCGGCTCGCGCGCCATCACCAAGGCTGAGATGATCGAGGCACTGGGGCGCCGGAGTGACGACTTTGAGTCATATCAGGCATGTCTCTTTGGGGCAGTCGCCTATCTGACGGTGTCCAGAGGCATCGAGATACTCTCCCTATGCCCGGCCGACCTGGAGCTACTCAAGAACGGCGACATTCTCCTACACATTCAGCGGACCAAGACCATCCTAACGGGAGTTAAGAAGCGCGTACCATACGTATGGCTATCAGCCGCCTTCAACCCGGCCTTGGCACTTAGACGCTGGGTCGAGGGCACACACTACCTGGCTGATGACACCCCCATCTGGCGAGTCATAGTCAACGGGCGCCTGAGCAGAGACAAACCGCTCACAGCCGCACACCTCCGACGAGTCGTGAAGGCGTTGTTCGGTCCACGGACGGGTCTCCACAGCTTCCGTAAGGGGGCAGCGTCGGAGATGGCTCTATCAGGAGTCCCGCTGGAGGTGATCCTCTCAATGGGCACATGGAAGGACGTCACCTCCCTCCGCAGCTATGTCGCTGACGCCATCAGAACAAACGAGGACCTCACCAGGAGGATGAACCTCAGCCTTCTCGGGCCCCACTTTTAACCACCCCCTCCATTAAAAATCCGCGTTCGAGGGGGAACGGCCGAGGCGAGACGGACTCGCCGGCCTGGATTCATCATTAATTCTTAACTCTGGTCGAGGCGAGATAGACTCGCCGGCCCAAAGCTTTAGTCCCACAGGGACGTCTTGCGGGATTGTCCCATTTTGGTTGGATTTAAGAGGAGGGCTCTCTGTTATAGAGCCACACTTTGTGGATCCTGTCACAGGACCATCACTGGCACCTGCGCGCGCCGATCAATGTGCACTTTAGGTCACACTTCGAAACGCATCGGCAGGTGTCGGAGCCGTTTCGGACCTGACCGGATCGCGAGACGAGGATTTACCCGGGTCTGTCATAAGAGCTCGGGGAAGCCACCCGAAGTAAATACTCGCCCCCCCATTTTGGTTGGATTTAAGAGGAGGGCTCTCTGTTATAGAGCCACACTTTGTGGATTTGTGGATCATAAGGCTTGGTTATCAAGCGAGATAAATAATGAAAATTCTCGGCCACCGGGACTCGAACCCGGGTCTTAAGAGTGAGAGTCTTATCTTCCTTGAGGTGGGCGCACCCTAAGGCGTGGCGCCACGTGATGTCCTGCTGGCCACAAAGGGGACATGTGACCGGCATTTCGCGGAATGGGGCGACATTGAGGTGTGCCCGGGCGATTGGGACGAACGCGCTGTCGCATGAGACGTGCTCGAGGTCCAGGGGGCTCAGGCTGGCCTCCTTCCTGAGGATTCCGGCGGCGGGTGCGGTGAGGGAGCTGCAGTCGGTGAGGCCCTGGGAGACCTCCTCGGGGTCTAGACTGAAGTCGTGGGGTGTCTTGGGGCGGTAATTGGCCGTCCAGGTCTCTGCCAACATCGTTGTGAGGTTCTTCTGTGGCTTTTCAGCCTCGATGTCGAACAGGTCCTGGGTGGTCTTGGGCCACCTCTGGCACCCATTGGGAGCGAATAGCTCCTCCTCCATGGCCCTTGTGATGCCTAGGGCGTGCAGCTGGTGCGCTGCTCCTAAAAACGCACATTGCCAAATGAGAGAGGGAAGTGGAATCCGAAGCCCGTAGTCATCATAATCAAGTGCAAGGCGCTCTTTTGGGATATTTGAAACGTCCGTTTCTTGAAGTATGCGGCCGATAACGGTTCTCAGCGTGTGTTCGAGCCTTTTGGTTCGGCATTCGTGCCCGATCGGGCTCACGTTGCGAAATACTGCTGAAGCCATCGGTAGAACGCATGACCTGATCATGTTGATCGCTACGGCGGCTGCTTTTGGCCCCACGGTCTCCGTCATTTCAGCGACGCGTTCGAGCGCCTCCTCCATGCGCGTGAAGATATCATCCACTGCCTGGGAGATGCCGGCGTCGTCTCCTACAGGGATTCCCAACGCGCGTCCGCTCCGTCTGCCAAGTGATCCGGCCTTCGTCAGGATGAGGCACTTCTGCCTGTTGACGCGCATACCAACGGCCTTGCATGCTGCTTCCACTCGCACGTAGAACGTCTCTATCGAGCGTTGGTCCGCGTGGGCGGGCAAGAGACCGTACAAGTCATCTTGGTACCCGAGAATGGTGGCGCTCGGGAGCTGAGACCGGAGGCTCTTCAGGATGGGCATCATTGCCAGCGTGAAGAGTGCGGGCGAGAGCGGGTCACCCTGGTGGATGCCCTCGCGGCTGTCAATGACCTTGCCAGTCGGCGTAAGCAGCTTGCCCTCTCTGTACATCGTAGTGAAGTATGGGAGTGCGGCTGGGGCATAGGCCTGCAGTACTGCATGAAGGTGAGCCCGGGACACTGTGCCATACGCATTGGACATGTCCACAGCACAGACCTTGTGGCCCGACTCGTAGGCCTCGGCGATCTTGTTGGTCATGATGTCCAGGCCGCAGCTCTCACCCAGCCCATACTGCTCTGGGCAGACCCCATCGTCCCGGAGGCGGGCCGAGACGGCTGAGGCAAGGACCTTCGCGGCAAGGCGTCGGAGAGACTCGCCCATAGCGATGGGTCTGACGCGATCTTGGCCCTTTGGTAGCGCGATGAGCCGTGCGTGCGCGAGGATGCTTGTGTACTCCTCTCCTGCGATGATATCTCTCACGAGAGGTAGCAGCGCCTGGACAAGCTTGCCTTTCCGCAGTCTGTGGGCCAGTTTGAGATGCAAGAAGCTCAGCCCGGATGGGCCCGGTGCCGAGTCCGCCCTCATCCTTCCTAGGGCTTCGTCAACCGCCTCGAACGTGATCTCAAAGGACGTCAGTGCGTCGGTGTGGGGTGTGAGTGCCGGTGTCTGGGGATCGTGAAGTGGGGTGGCCTGCATTTCCTCCAGCTTCTGGTCGATCTCTCCCGGTGTGAGTGTCATTTCCGCCGAAAGCAGGACCTTCATGGCGCTTGAATAGTACCCTGCGGCGGCCTTCGAGTATGCAGCTCGCTCCGGAGAGCGGGCCCGGAGAGAAACGCCCTTCTTCCCAGGGCGGTATACGGTCCGCGCGTGCCGAAGGACGGCGGCTAGCGCCTCTCGCTTCCGACTCTCCGGGGCGTTGGCAAGGGCCACGAGCATCTGGATCAGCCCGTTCACAAACCTGGCTGCCGCCTTTCGCGATGGCTTTGATCGGCCGATACGGCCGGCTTCAGCTGGATGGGGAAGGAACGCCAGTTCGAGGGGCAGGTCGCCTGCGATGGGGGTCAGTTGGTGGCATGGGGAGGAGTGCGGCTCTCGGTCTCCGCTGGGTCAGACTGGGTCTGGTGTGCGGTGGACCACCGGTTGTGGGGTCCTGCCGGAGTCCGCAGGCCTCCCCTCATGAAGTAGACCAACCTTGGTGTGAACTCGCGGAACCCTTTCGGGAAGCTGTAGGGTGGCCGCCTGTCCGGCTCGTCCGCGAAGAGGCCCTCGAGAAGCTGTGTCCAGCGTTCACGTGACATCCTGTGGACGCCATTCTGCCCGCCGGACACTTCTCCGACCCGGACTGCTGTCGTGAGTGTGGACCTTACCTGCTCGGCCGAGCCCCAATGAGACTCGACCAGGTGGGTCGGGATGTTTGCGGTGAACCTATGCCGGAGTCGATCCAGCTTGGCAAGGCTCAGCCACCCCTGGGTAGGCGTGGATGATGCTGGCCCAGGGTGCGCCTCCGTGATCTGGTTAAGAGCGCCAGGAGGGCCTGTGTACACAAATGTACGTGGTTCAGGGCCTTGGCTTGCCTGCGGCGGCGGGCGAAGGGGAGGGTTGGCTGAGTCACCACGGGCTTCGTGCCCGGTCTCTGACTCAGCTCTCTCCCCTTCCCCGTCTTCGACGCCCGCCAGGGAGAGGAACTCGGACACTGCGGTGTCGTCGATGTTCCTCTCCTCTGGCTGGGTGGGGGCAACCTGGGCGGGGGTCTGGCGCATGGGCCTGTCACCCTGCGGGGCGGCTGCGGGCTGCGGCCCAGTTAGGGCGGCAGCGGAGTCGGTGGGGGCAGCCTGGGCAGGGGTGGGGCTCGGGGGCCTATCACCCTGCTGTTGACGGTCTGCGCGGCCAGCAGCTACGCGACACGCGTATGCTTCTGCCTCGAGGAAGGCAGTGCGGTCTCGCGCAGGGCTTGCCGGGCGGGCCTCCTCGACACGGCTGATCAGTTGGGCGTATGACTGACGCCCGGTCTTGGCGCGGCGAGCGGCGATCTCGGACGGGCGGAGCGGACGAGGGTGCTCCCTCATGAGCTGCTCATCGGTCCTTCTGCCCCGTATCACGCGCTCGAGGGCCTCGTTGGCACGATCAATCGAGATCGTAGCAGTGAACACCTGGTTGGTGGCTGCGGCGTGAAGAAGTGAAGTGGCATTGGCGATGTGGTCATCACGGCGGGATGCCTTCGGCTTATGGCCTGGCCCGAAGCGGTTTGTGGCCGCATGAACGTAGTCCGTGATCAAAGAAAGGTTGTTGATCGTGAAGAAGCGTTTGTTGTCCGTCACAAGGCGCAATAAACGATCTTTGTTCATACAAACCTCGATGAAGGCCTCAGCGTTCTTCGGCCACGAGCCTTTCGGGCAGTGCTGACGAATTTCGTCCATTACGCGCAGGAGCGCAGCGAACAGCGCTAGTTTCTGGTAATTCGTGTCACCTGGTCCTTCATCGGATGTATGGCAGGATTCGTCGCCTTGCGGCGGCGAATCGAGCAACTTTCCCTCTGGATACCATGGCCGAATTTACTTTCCCAGGTTGTCCGAACGACACGCGACTCCGCGGAATTTCGAGCAACTACTCTCGCGCAGGGGCAGGGGATGCGTTATGCGATGCGGCGATGGGGCGGGAGGCGCAGGGGGGCTCGGGGACGACGCAGCCTAGAGTGGCCAAGTCAGCCGAGTCGCGACTCCAGATTTCTGTGCAGGGACCTGGTTATAGGTTGAGCTCGGCCCAGCGGGCCTTGCACTGGCTGACATAGTCACTCCAGATGCTGAGGTTGCCCTCCCAGGCCTTCAGGAAGGCCGTGTCGCGCATGGTTCCCGCCAGGTGCGGCCGTGCAATGGCGTCGCAAAACTGCACCGCCCAGTCCGCGGTCAGGCGGGACTCCGTGGCGCCGCCGACGGTGGTGGCGGCGACCAGGAAGGTGACGTCCCAGTTGGCGTACTCCTTGGTCTTCTCGAGCTCGGCGTCGCGGGGGTGCAGCCCGCAGTAGAAGTCCACGTATACATCATCGTGTACCGCGTTTCCGACCACGTCGCGCTCGCCCCAGACCTTGAGGTCGGCCCGCTTGTGTGTGGGCGCTGCGGCGTTGGTGACACGGAACTGTGGGTGTGTGTCGCGGAGGTCGACCTCTGGACGGCAACGGGGAATGGGCCGCCCGCGGAGGTCGTCCTGGGTCACGAGATCGTGCACAGCCATCTTGATGCTGTCGTGGCGTGCGTTGGTCGCGCCATCCTTCAGGTAGGAGCAGCCGAGGGCGTGGCGCCACGTGATGTCCTGCTGGCCACAGAGGGGGCAGGTGACCGGCATCTCGCGGAATGGGGCGATGTTGAGGTGCGCCCGGGTGACGGGGACGAACACGCTGTCGCAGGAGGTCTGCTCGAGGTCGAGGGGGCTCAGCGCGGCTTCTTTGCGGAGGAGTCCGGCGGCGGGGGCCTCGAGGGAGCTGCAGTCAGAGAGGCCCTGGGAGACCTCCTCGGGGTCTAGGCCGAAGTCGGCGGGTGTCTTGGGGCGGTACTTGGCCGTCCAGGCTTTTGCAAGCATCGTAGTGAGTGTCTTCTGCGGCTTTTCAGCCTCGATGCTAAACAGTTCCTGGATGGTTTTGGGCCACTCCTGGCACTCTTCTGGAGAGAACAGCGCCGCCTCCATGTCCCGGGTGATGCCTAGGGCGTGCAGCTGGTGGGCTGCGCCCAAAAATGCACACTTCCAGATGAGCGACGGAAGAGGGATACGGAGCCCGTAGTCGGCGAAATCGAGCGCTAGACGCTCTTCGGGTATCTTTGTGACGTCGGATACCTGAAGGATGCGTGCGATGGCAGCTCTCAGCTTCCGCTCCAGGCTTTTTGTGCGGCATTCGTGGCCAATCGGGCTCACGTTGCGAAAGATTGCCGAAGGCATCGGAAGAACGCAAGACCTGATCAGATTGACCGCCACCGAGGCCGCTTTCGGCCCCACTGCCTCGGTCATCTCGGCCACCCGCACGAGCGCGTCCTCCATGCGCGAGAAGGCCGCGTCCACAGCGTTGGCAACGCCCGCGTCGTCGCCTACGGGGATACCGAGCACCCGTCCGCTTTTTTGGCCCAGTGTCCCCGTCTTCGCCAGGACGAGGCACTTCAGTCGGTTCACCCGCATACCGACGGCTCCACACGCCGCCTCCACACGCGCGTAGAATGTATCGATCGTCCGCTGGTCTGCCTGCCGGGGCAGCAGCCCGTACACGTCGTCCTGGTAGCCGAGGATGGTCGTACTGGGAAGTTGCGACCGGAGGCTGCCGAGGAGGGGCGTCATAGCCAGCGTGAAGAGGGCTGGGGACAGGGGGTCCCCCTGGTGGATGCCCTCTCGGCTGGCTATGACGTGCCCGGTCGGGGTCAGCAGCTTGCCCTCGCCATACATGGTGGAGAAATAGGGGAGGGCGGCTGGGGCGTGCGCCTCGAGCACCACACGGAGGTGGGCGCGGGACACGGTTCCGTAGGCGTTAGTCATGTCAACAGCACAGACCTTGAGCCCTTCGTCGTACGCTTCCGCAATTTTCGCGGTCATAACGTCCAGGCCGCAGCTCTCGCCGAGCCCGTACTGCTCAGGGCAGACGCCGTCATTACGGAGACGCGACGAGACGGCCGAGGCGAGGACCTTCGCGGCCAGGCGCCGGAGCGCCTCGCCCATGGCGATGGGTCTGACCCGATCTTCGCCCTTCGGCAGTGCGATGAGCCGTGCGTGAGCGAGGATACCCGTGTACTCCTCGCCGGCAATGATGTCGCGCACAAGGGGCAGGAGTGCCTGCACCAACTGGCCCTTCCGGAGTCGATGAGCGAGTTTCAGATGCAAGAAGCTCAGCCCGGATGGGCCGGGGGCCGAGTCCGCTCTCATCTTCCCCAGCGCCTCGTCTACGGCCTCGAAGGTGACCTCAAAGGACGTGAGCGCGTCGGCGCGGCGTGTGAGAGCCGGCGTCTGGGGATCTCTCAGCGGGGCGGCCTGCATCTCCTCCAGCTTCTGGTCGATCTGACCCGGCGTGAGTGTCATCTCCTCAGAGAGCAGGACCTTCATGGCGCTGGAGTAATACCCGGCGGCGGCCTTCGAGTATGCAGCTCGCTCTGGGGAGCGGGTGCGGAGGGAGATCCCCTTCTTCCCAGGGCGATATACTGTCCGCGCGTGCCGAAGGACGGCGGCTAGCGCCTCCCGCTTCCGGTTCTGCGGCGCGTTCGCCAGGGTCACGAGCAGCCGGATCAGCCCGTTCACGAATCCCGCGGCAGCCTTCCGTGAGGGCTTCGCCCGGCCGATGCGTCCGGCTTCCGCGGGGTGAGGCAGATATGACAGCTCGATCGGCAGGTCGCCCGCGAGAGGGTCGGCCGGCGGCAGGGGCAGGAGCGCTGCTCTCGGTCTCCGTGGGGGCTGGCTGGGCCCGGCATGGGGCGGGGCCTCAGCACTAGGGTCCGGCGGAAGACCGCATGCCTCTCTCATGAAGAACACAAACCTCGGCGTGAACTGCCTGAACCCTTTGGGGAAGCTGTAGGGTGGCCGCCTGTCCGGCTCGTCCGCGAAGAGGCCCTCGAGAAGCTGTGTCCAGCGTTCACGTGACATCCTGTGGACGCCATTCTGCCCGCCGGACACTTCTCCGACCCGGACTGCTGTCGTGAGTGTGGACCTTACCTGCTCGGCCGAGCCCCAATGAGACTCGACCAGGTGGGTCGGGATGTTTGCGGTGAACCTATGCCGGAGTCGATCCAGCTTGGCAAGGCTCAGCCACCCCTGGGTAGGCGTGGATGATGCTGGCCCAGGGTGCGCCTCCGTGATCTGGTTAAGAGCGCCAGGAGGTCCTGTGTACACAAATGTACGTGGTTCAGGGCCTTGGCTTGCCTGCGGCGGCGGGCGAAGGGGAGGGTTGGCTGAGTCACCACGGGCTTCGTGCCCGGTCTCTGACTCAGCTCTCTCCCCTTCCCCGTCTTCGACGCCCGCCAGGGAGAGGAACTCGGACACTGCGGTGTCGTCGATGTTCCTCTCCTCTGGCTGGGTGGGGGCAACCTGGGCGGGGGTCTGGCGCGTGGGCCTGTCACCCTGCGGGGCGGCTGCGGGCTGCGGCCCAGTTAGGGCGGCAGCGGAGTCGGTGGGGGCAGCATCGGCAGGGGTGGGGCTCGGGGGCCGGTCACCCTGCGGGGCGGCTGCGGGCTGCGGCCCAGTTAGGGCGGCAGCGGAGTCGGTGGGGGCAACCTGGGCAGGGGTGGGGCTCGGGGGCCGGTCATCCTGCTGTGTGGCTGCGGGCTGCGGCCCAGTTAGGGCGACAGCGGAGTCGGTGGGGGCAGCATCGGCAGGGGTGGGGCTCGGGGGCCGGTCACCCTGCGGGGCGGCTGCGGGCTGCGGCCCAGTTAGGGCGGCAGCGGAGTCGGTGGGGGCAACCTGGGCAGGGGTGGGGCTCGGGGGCCGGTCATCCTGCTGTGTGGCTGCGGGCTGCGGCCCAGTTAGGGCGACAGCGGAGTCGGTGGGGGCAGCATCGGCAGGGGTGGGGCTCGGGGGCCGGTCATCCTGCTGTGTGGCTGCGGGCTGCGGCCCAGTTAGGGCGGCAGCGGAGTCGGTGGGGGCAGCCTGGGCAGGGGTGGGGTCGGTAGACCGGTCATCCCGCTGGGCGGCTGCGGGCTGCGGCCCAGTTAGGGCGGCAGCGGAGTCGGTGGGGGCAGCATCGGCAGGGGTGGGGCTCGGGGGCCTATCACCCTGCTGTTGACGGTCTGCGCGGCCAGCAGCTACGCGACACGCGTATGCTTCTGCCTCGAGGAAGGCAGTGCGGTCTCGCGCAGGGCTTGCCGGGCGGGCCTCCTCGACACGGCTGATCAGTTGGGCGTATGACTGACGCCCGGTCTTGGCGCGGCGAGCGGCGATCTCGGACGGGCGGAGCGGACGAGGGTGCTCCCTCATGAGCTGCTCATCGGTCCTTCTGCCCCGTATCACGCGCTCGAGGGCCTCGTTGGCACGATCAATCGAGATCGTAGCAGTGAACACCTGGTTGGTGGCTGCGGCGTGAAGAAGTGAAGTGGCATTGGCGATGTGGTCATCACGGCGGGATGCCTTCGGCTTATGGCCTGGCCCGAAGCGGTTTGTGGCCGCATGAACGTAGTCCGTGATCAAAGAAAGGTTGTTGATCGTGAAGAAGCGTTTGTTGTCCGTCACAAGGCGCAATAAACGATCTTTGTTCATACAAACCTCGATGAAGGCCTCAGCGTTCTTCGGCCACGAGCCTTTCGGGCAGTGCTGACGAATTTCGTCCATTACGCGCAGGAGCGCAGCGAACAGCGCTAGTTTCTGGTAATTCGTGTCACCTGGTCCGTCATCGGATGTATGGCAGGATTCGTCGCCTTGCGGCGGCGAATCGAGCAACTTTCCCTCTGGATACCATGGCCGAATTTACTTTCCCAGGTTGTCCGAACGACACGCGACTCCGCGGAATTTCGAGCAACTACTCTCGCGCAGGGGCAGGGGATGCGTTATGCGATGCGGCGATGGGGCGGGAGGCGCAGGGGGGCTCGGGGACGACGCAGCCTAGAGTGGCCAAGTCAGCCGAGTCGCGACTCCGGCACATTTCTGGTGAGGCGATTAGGGGCGAAGTTCGGCCCAGCGGGCCTTGCACTGAGTGACGTAGTCGCTCCAGACGGTCATGTTGCCCTCCCAAGTCTTGAGGAAGACCAGGTCGCGCATGGTTCCCGCCAGGTGCGGCCGTGCGATGGCGTCGCAAAACTGCACCGCCCAGTCCGTGGTCAGGCGGGACTCTGTGGCGCCGCCGACAGTGGTGGCGGCGACCAGGAAGGTGACGTCCCAGTTGGCGTACTCCTTGGTCTTCTCGAGCTCGGCGTCGCGGGGGTGCAGCCCGCAGTAGAAGTCCACGTATACATCATCGTGTACCGCGTTTCCGACCACGTCGCGCTCGCCCCAGACCTTGAGGTCGGCCCGCTTGTGTGTGGGCGCTGCGGCGTTGGTGACACGGAACTGTGGGTGTGTGTCGCGGAGGTCGACCTCTGGACGGCAACGGGGAATGGGCCGCCCGCGGAGGTCGTCCTGGGTCACGAGATCGTGCACAGCCATCTTGATGCTGTCGTGGCGTGCGTTGGTCGCGCCATCCTTCAGGTAGGAGCAGCCGAGGGCGTGGCGCCACGTGATGTCTTGCTGGCCACAGAGGGGGCAGGTGACCGGCATCTCGCGGAATGGGGCGATGTTGAGGTGCGCCCGGGTGACGGGGACGAACACGCTGTCGCAGGAGGTCTGCTCGAGGTCGAGGGGGCTCAGCGCGGCTTCTTTGCGGAGGAGTCCGGCGGCGGGGGCCTCGAGGGAGCTGCAGTCAGAGAGGCCCTGGGAGACCTCCTCGGGGTCTAGGCCGAAGTCGGCGGGTGTCTTGGGGCGGTACTTGGCCGTCCAGGCTTTTGCAAGCATCGTAGTGAGTGTCTTCTGCGGCTTTTCAGCCTCGATGCTAAACAGTTCCTGGATGGTTTTGGGCCACTCCTGGCACTCTTCTGGAGAGAACATAACAAAATTGAGAACTATCCGACTTGCAGTCGACTACGGTCGAAGTCTCCAATTGATCTAATCAAATTTATACCCGAGATTGATGGGAAACATGCTCTGGCCTCCAGGCTCTCCAGTGTCACGGGGGGCTGTGCGTCGCCCATCTTCTCGGAACTACCGGGGAATGGGGTTTTAACCCCTTGGTAAAATTGGTCTGAACTGGACCGTAGATTTGATTCGAATATTTGGTCAATATTCGATCTCTCTCGAATATTTGTACCAGATGGCCGGTAGTCCATCTGGGCCTGTACCACGCCCCGAGGCGTACTTACGCATCGCGTCTACGACGGTATGCGCTCCACCGATAGCAGAGTCGACTGATCCCCGGCTTCTGTTGCCGGAGGTCGCGGGTTCGAGTCCAGTTGGGTTCAGACTTTCCACAAAGCTCAGTGGAAACGAAACAAAAGGAGCAATAACGCGAGACGTACTCAGGTCCGGCGAGTTAACAGGACGTTGAGGGAAGAGCCGAAGCCAAAGTGGGCTAGGCAATGAGGCCATGGAACCCGCAGCCGAGGGGCACCTCTTGCCACTGCGGGGTGGCCACCTTTATCCGCCGCAAGGCGTGAGTCGGTTGACCGGTGGTGCGGTCACCGACGGGAGATATTTCCGCTTACACAGAGAAGAATAGCGTAAATATTTCTCCCCCCAGGGTTAGACATTTATAGACATACCCACTGTCTGCGCGACAGACTTACTTCCTGAGGTTGTCCGAACGACACGCGACTCCGCGGAACTTAGGGTAACCACTCTCGCGCAGGGGCAGGGGATGCGTTATGCGATGCGGCGATGGGGCGGGAGGCGCAGGGGGGCTCGGGGACGACGCAGCCTAGAGTGGCCGAGTCAGCCGAGTCGCGACTCCGGCATTTTGTGGGGAGGGCAGATTATTGGTGGTGCTCGGCCCAACGGGCCTTGCACTGGGAGACATAGTCCGACCAGACGGTCTGGTTGTCCGCCCAGATGGACCAGAATACCCGGTCACGGATGGCGCCCACGAGGGCCGGCCTGCGAATCGCGGCACAGAGGCGGGCGACCCAGCACTCGGTCAGACGGGACTCAGTCTCGCCCAGAACCGTGCAGGCAGCAGGCACGAAGGTGACCTGCCAGTTGCGGTACTCGCGGAGCTTCTCTAGCTCAGCCTCCCGCGGGTGCAGGCTGACCACGAAGTCGACATAGACTTCCTCGTGGACACGGTTCCCGACCACGTCTCTCTCGCCTGCCACCATGAGGGTCGGCCACCTTGCGTCTGGGCGCTTCGGTATCGGCCTGCTGGTAGCGGGGGTGACGAGAGGTGAGCGCGACCTCGGCCTGGCAACGGGCCATGGGTCGACCTCTAACGTCGTCGTCGGTCAACACGGCGCTCACAGCGTCTCTAACATGGTTGTGACGCTCGGTGTGGGCGGTTCCCTTGGTGTGTGGGCACGAGAGGGCATGCTGCCAGGTGCAGCGCTGGGCCTGACACAGGGGGCAAGTCTCGGGCCACTCTTCGAACGGGGCGACATCCAGGTGTGCCCTGGCAATTGGGACAAATATTGAGCCAACAGGCTTCGATTCTAGCTCAATTGGGGTGAGTGCGGCCTCTTGCCGGAGAATTCCAGCCGCCGGGGCAGCGCGCTGGGAGGAGTCGTTCAGGGCCTGAGTGGCCGCATTGCGGTCCAAGTTGAAGTCAGACGGCGTTGATGGGCGGTGCTGGACTGTCCAGGCGTCTCTATGGTACTTTGTGAGTTGTTTCTGAGGCTTTTTGGCCTCCATCTCATAGAGTTCGTCCTTGGTCCTAGGCCACTCTTCGGCGCCTTCAACGGTAAACAGGGCCTCGTCTAGGTGCACAGACCGGTCCGGAAGCAGCTGGTGCAGCTGGTGTTCCGTGCCCAAAAATGCGCATTTCCAGACGAGTGATGGGATTGGCATGCGGAGCCCGTAATCTCCATAATCGAGAGCCATTCTACGAGTTTTGCCTTCCAGACCATCTCTTAGTTGCAGAATGTGCTCTACGCTGCGGCTAAGCATCTGCTCGAAGCGGGATGTCCTGCTTTCGTGCCTAATCGGCGACACAGCTCTGTAGATTGCGGATGGCATCGCAAGAATGCATGAACGAATCATATTCAGCGCAACGCTGGCCGCAGAAGGCCCTACAGTCTCCACCATTTCCACGACGCGAGCAGTCGCCATCTCCATCTCCGAGAAGACATCATCGACAGCTCTTGCCTCACCATGAGCGTCACCAACAGGGATTCCAACGGCTCTACCGTTGACTACCCGCTGAATGGCACCCGGGGAGCCAGCAGCGCTGATCACCATACACTTAGCCGTGTTCACGCGCATGCCGATGCGGCCACAAACCTCAGCCATCCGGTCGTAGAACCGATCAACTCGTGAGGCCGGCATGGACGCTGGCGCGATCAAGTAAGCATCGTCCTGATAGGAGACCATCCTGCACTCCTGGAACTCACCTCTGATCTGGTCCAGGACCGGCTTCATCGCCAGGGTGAACAGCAGCGGAGATATGGGGTCCCCTTGCTGGATGCCCTCCCGGGACGGGATGACAAGGCCTGTTGGTGTGATCATCTTGCCCCCGGCATACATCGTGTGCAGGTACGGTAGCAAGACCGGGGCCCACGCCTGTGCGACCTCAGACAGATGCTGCCGACTGACGGTTCCGTACGCATTGGACATGTCAACGGCGCACAGCTGCGCACCGCCGGCGTACGCTGCCTTCAGAATGTCACCCATGCAGTCCAGGCCGCAGCTCTCGCCCAGTCCGAACTGCCCCTCGCACACACCATCGCCAATAATCCTCAGCCCGACATCGTGGGCTAGGACCTTGCCTGCGAGGCGTCTCAGGCTCTCGCCCATTGCAATGGGCCGGACCTTGGAGTCTCCCTTAGGCAGGGCAACGAGCCTCGAGTGCGACAGGATCTCAGTGTAGGGCTCCCCGTTGATGATGTCGTTGATCAGAGGCGTGACAGCAGCAACAAACTTGTGTTTGCGTAGGCGGTAGGCCAGCTTCAAGTGAAGGAAACTCAGGCCCGAGGGTCCCGGTGCCGAGTCTGCTTTGAGCCTGTCCAGGGCCCATGTCACAGACTCCGGGGTGACCTCATATGACTCCAGCGCACCCGCCCGTTGCTGTGGGTGGAAGAGACGTGGGTCTGCCATTGGCTCGGCCTGCAGCTCCACCAGCTTCTCGTCAACCTCGGTCGGGCTGAGGTCCATGTCCTCAGACAGGAGGATCTTCAGGCCACTGGAGTAGTAGCCGGCCGAGGCCTTGGTGAAGGCCGAGCGCTCCTTGGTCCGGGTCCGCAGTGTCACCTGCTTCTTGGCGGGCTTGTACACCGTCTGACCAGTTCACCAATGATTTCAGCAAAGTGGAAACACTTCGATCATGGATGGACAAGGACCAACAGGCCTGGCCTATATGGATAGGGCAGTGCCCCATGGAGCTCAGAAGGAGCGGCCTTGGCCTCCCTGTCTGAACATTCAAGGGTTGCTATCAGGGCATACCGCTGGGCGCGAGTGGGAGCTCCACGCCCATACCAAGGAATCAAAGTGTCTTCATGGAACGTATGTTTACAAGGAAAAGGAAAACAACCGTCGAGGGCCAGTGCTAGCACCGGCGGCTACATGGTTTTGTCAAGACCACAAGGAAGGAAGGGCAGCACAAAAGGGAAACAGGGGCCGTCGATAGAGGCTAAAAGGAGACTACGAACAAAGCAACAACAACTACACAGAAAGGCCCCGCTACTCAGAAAAGGGCGACGCATTTTTAGGACCGCGCCTTTTTGGAAAGAATGACCTATATAGTTCGGAGCATGGACAATGGGAGAAACTGGAAGGCCTGGACGGAGACCTCACCCGGATATGTACATGTGGCCCGACTTTCGGACCCAAAAATTCCGACCCAGTTTATGGACTAGGAAAAGGGGAGAAATTTTGCACTCAACAATGCAGGTAGAAATACCGACAAGGATCAGGGATTCCACGCAGAAGCAGTGGGAGGACATCAGGGAACTACTGGACAGCTTCCTCGCTGAAAGGAACGATTCAAGGACTCTACTTCTTCGTAGAACAGGCAAGTTTACAGGAAAGTCGCTCAATGCGAACTCCAAAGGACGCAAGGAAGTAATCATGAACGCCAGACGCATCCTCTTCGCAACCGGCGTCACTGACAACAAGGACATCATCCTCAGGAACCCATGCGGCATCCACGGCCTCCGCGACCTTTTCTACATGCTCACAGAGGCGCTCAACCCCAGAGACGAGGAAGCAAAGGACATGGCACAGGCACTGGAGCCCAAGACGCTGAAAGCGGGCTTCACTGGCATGGCAAGATGGCCATCTGAGAAGGACATCGAGACGGCGATCCTCAAGCCGAAGGAAGATGGGCCCATCGAATGGGATGTAGACAGGGACAGCGTCAAGAAGGCCGAAGGGTCGTTCATACTGGTATCAGGGGCTCATGGAGACGAGGCCGTAGAAGGCGTGCCTTACGACAAGGTATGGGATCCGGCAAACCAAGGCCCGGTCACCAGAGTGGCCTACGAGCAAGAGGACGGCAAGTACAGGGTCATCCTAGAGCTAAGCGACACGTCAGCATGGTCCATCAGCCGCTTCATGGAGGAGGCTAGGGACATCCTCAGGCTTCAGGCACCGGAGGCCCCGGCCATATGGCAGGCAGCATGGAACAAGTCAGGGATCTACCTGAAGGGCAGAACCAATATCCTGGGCGAAGGGGAGGAGACCCCCCTTAGCAACGAGCCGCCGTTCCGGAAGGTGAGGCTGGAAGTGCTCAAGGCCACCTCGGTCCGCAGCAATAGGGACGAACATGCCGATCTGGACAGGTCGTCCGCTAGCACGGTCATCGACGGAGACGAGGAGCAACATGTCAAGGACAAGGAGGAACGACGCCAGCAGGCCACCATGCCCGGCAGAAGAAGCCTCGACGACAGCCTCCTGGAAGTGAACAAGGACATGGTCGGGGCCAACCAAGGCAAGATCGACCAGGACGAGGAGGTCGACTCAAACAAGGTCAGCAGCCAGCCGCCGAGGATGCCTAGAAAGGACAAGGAGAAACGACTGGTGATCGGAGCCATCGACTTCGAGTGCGCAGACCCTGGCGTCAAGAAGGCAGGGATCCCTGCCATCCCGGTTGAGGGCGGGATCGTACTCTTTGACCTCAGCACTGGGGACATTCTTGGACACGGGCATGGCCTGTATTACCAGGACATACCGGCAGCAAGCATGGACCAAGCGAGGTACACGGCATGGGCAGTGACGGGGCTGCCGCCGGCCACCTTCGTGGAGGTCGGGACGGGGCGGCCGCCGATCGAGTATGAGAAGCACATACATACTTTCAGGGACTGGGCCAACCGCCTGGCGGCTCAGCTGGCAAGGATCGAAAGGTCGGAGGGTTGGAAGATAATCATGTATGCAAAGGGGGTGGAGATGGAAAGCTTCCTCCTCACGAACCCCACAAATGGACTGGAGCAAGGAACCAGGGAATTCTTCCAAGCTAGGCTGGTGGACGAGAAGAAGCTACCAGAGATCCTGGAGAACAACGGCAAGGAGGAGGCTGGCCAAAACCTCAGGGACAACCTCGACAAGGCCAACTACCTGGAAGCAGTAACAACATGGTCAAATGGATGGCAGAACAGGAGCGAGCCCAAGGGAGTCTGTCCGTACCACAGACACACCGCGGGTTGCTACCACTGTGGGTTGGCGGATACAGTAGTCTTCACAGCCAGGATCAGGGCCCTATGCAAGGAGAGGATGAGCACCCCAGACGTCTACCACTACATGGGTAAGGCACTCGACAAGACCATGGAAGCAGTCGGGAAGGCGGAGCCGGGCATGGATATCATGGGAGGCCCGGAATTCGCGACAAGGAGGGACACCTTTGAGATCTTCGGCACGTACCCGATCGGGGACGCAAGGGACGTCAGCAGGGAAGTCGGCGACAGGATCCTCGTAGTCCCGGACAACGGACACCGCTTCGGCATCGGCTTCGGGTTCGGGGGAGGTTCTGTTGGGCATGAAGGGCATCTTACTGGCCCCCTCACAATCATGGACAACGAAGGTGTACTGGAGAGAAGCCCGCTATGGACCATCATGGAAGAGCCACGGCTAACCAGCTCCGCATGGTACGCGTCAGGAAGGGCCTAGGGGCAGCAAGGGAGGAGGACATCATAACCATGGCCATGCTATACGAGTGGTGGCCCTCGAAGGAGGCTACGGCTCATCAAGGAGTCTGGGGCTGCGACGACCTAGCAGAGAGCCTCAGGGACTATGAGAAGGTCATAGTCAACGTCAAGGCCCCCCAGGAACAGGGGTAGGATCACCCTAGGGGCGAGCTTCATCCCGAGAGACTGGGGCATGGTCAGGGTCAGCGAGGCTGGGACCATCCTAAGCCGCATGCGCAAGGAAGGGGCCAGACTAGTCTCGGCAGCTATCCCGGACGAGCCCAGAGCCAACACAGTCAATGTCCCAGGCATCACGTATGTCCCCACCATCGACGGAAAGTCCGAACAGCCATACCAAAGTAGGTTCTTCGACAACGGCCTGGAGGAAAAGGCGAGGCGGATTAGCACCAGGATGGTGGGCAGGCACTTCGGCCAGGACGCGGATCAAGGACATCACGACCAGCATGGAGACAGGGAAGAGGACAGAAGGGTAGGACACGGAGCCGGCGGTAGAGCTGGTGTCAGAGCTGACGACAGAACCGGCGACAGAGCTGGTAACATGAACAGGACCTCGGATCGTAACCACGGAGGAGACGACAGGGAGAGACAGGACAACACGGGAACGCAGATGAGAGGCTCGTTCAGCGGGAACACCTGGGCCGGTAGAGGCTCAGAGGGAGGCATGGACAACAGCAAGGATCACTCTTCCTCCACGACGCTCAAGCGCAAGGAGGGCAGCACGAGTAGGATCATGGACTCGGACAGCGGAAAGAGAAGCAGGCACGAAGAGGACATGGACTGGGAGTCTGGAAGCAGACAGGCAACCGGCATGGACTCGGAGAAGCTGCGGCTCCGAAAGCAGTTGGCAGAGGCGCAACAAGAGATCTCAGCGCTCAAGGCTGCCCGACTCATGCAAGAGCAAGGCCACGGAAGGTTGGTGCTCTCCGGCGTCGCGACTAAGCCCAGCAAGGAGAAGCCCACGATCCCCCGGCACAAGCACAAGAAGGCTAAGAAGGCCAAGCAGATCTCACCCATGGACCTGATGACCCAGTTCATCACGGTAATGCAGAGTCTACAAGGACAGCAAGTGAGTCAGGCCGAGGACAGCTGCAGCGGCAGTGGGGAGTCCACGGAGGAGGAGTAAGGACATGGTAAAAGCAGTATTCTTTCAAGGAACAAGCAACATTTTCTTTATAATTCACAAGCCCTGGCTCCCACCCAGGGCCCGGCATTAGCTGAAATGCACTGCCGGTAGGCTGTAGCGGCAGCCAAAGGGGGGTCACGTCATATCGTCCCCCTCCTAAGTACCCTGCCCGAAGAATGGAAGGTCACCAGGTGGTAACAAGGTTGGCCTGACAAGGGTCACCGAGACCGGCATCTAGGCCCCTTGTTAGGACAAGGATAGCAGGAGAGGAGCGGGAAGCTGGGGCTCCCAAATTCTGGGAATTCGCAGGATAAGGAAACAGGACAAAGGCAATGGTAACCTACAAGATACTTAGTCTGAACACAGAGGGACACATAGGAAGAGGAAAGGACTTCACGGCGTCTATGGCAACGGCGATTCAGCTAAGGTTGAAGGACATAGAGGCAGTACTCATACAAGAGACATGGAGAACGGCGAATACGAGGGTTCATTGCTTCATGGACCTTGACTACGCACTAGCAGGGAGGGAGACGGAAGAGGACCTGGTCTTAGCCAACGAAAAAACGAAAGGCGGATGTCAAAAGTCAGCACCGCATCAACCGACAACTAGGCATAGCAGGCAATGACGAACCTGCGCCAAGATGGAAGGGAACAAGGGAAGGCATCGGCACGAGAGTGAGCCCACACGCAACTGCAAAGTGGGACATCGGCATAACGGACAGCCTATCGGGAAGAGTGCAAGCCAGCATAATGAGAACCGGCAGGGACATACTAGTCATCAACGTGTATGGCCCTCCATCCGGCCACAGCAAGCAGGAGAAGGATGGATTCAGGGACACTATACAGAAGATCATGGACATGAAAGGGAGCATGGAGGCCATAATTATGGGAGACTGGAACATCGACCCAGGCCAGATGGAAAGATCCACCCGGTGGAAGGATATGATGGAGAAGCACAGGCTCAAAGCCATCATACCCAAGTCTGGGACGCTCACATCAGGAACATCAACCCCGGACTTTGCAGTGACAACACCAGGAATCCAGGGGGCGGAGATTGAGGTGGTAGAGTCTCAGAAGGTCGGGGTATGGGGCTCAGCACACAATGGAATCACACTAGCATGGAAGGAACAACGGTACTATGGCAGAAGTGAGCGAGACGTGGCTCTGGCCATACCCGAGGTGCACACCTGGCCCATGAAAAAGAAGGAGGGGCCAGTCACAGTCTCAAAGCTGAACAGGATCAAGAGCTCGGACCAATGGGAAGAGACTATAAGAGCATGCATGGGCGACCCAGTGAACAACAGGGGAGCAAAGGCAAGGGACAAAGTGTTCGGGAACGGAGTGTGGAGCGAACTCCAGCGAACCCCATGGACAGAAATAGACATTTGGGAAGGCCTCACGGCAGGACTACGGGAACTGGCAAAGGTTTACAACAGCTTCAAGGTGGAATAGAAGCATGTCATGAACCCCTGACTCCAGGACCGGGAAGGGATGGACAAGGAATCAGCCATGGACCACCCTCGCTGGGTGCTAAGCTCCTGGGATCAGTGAGGAAAGGCCCCACGTATCCCGGTAGCCAGGAACCAAAGCAAGGGAAGGAACGACTGCAAGGAATTAACAGGAAGGACAGACCAGAAATAAGAAAGAAAGGACATGCAACAAGGACAGAGCAAGGATAAGGTCAAGGAAATCCATATTCATATGGTTGCACCACTCGTTGGGACCCCAAAGGAAACTGCAGGGACTGGCCACGGGGGTCGGAGGGGCACAGGTGCCCCTGCCGCCCTGTTAACGACATGGGAAACCAAGGACATGTAGTGCAAGCGAAATGTTGTAAGGGGTAACAGGACAACCAGGCCTAGTGCCTGGGGGTACCTACACCATGCCCTGACCCACGCCACCTAACCGGGGTAGACAGCATGGACTTAGTCACTTTCCCCGCCTTCGGGTAGGCCTCTTAACAGAGTCGAGGGGGCATGGAATTGGGGAACCGGACAGACGAGAGGGTGCCGTGGCTGAACGGCTCTACAAGGACTGCAGGGAAGCAAGGAGTGTCATAGTCAAGGTTCTGCAGGACGATCCTGCCTGTCAATGCCCCGAGGACAGACCCCCAGGCTCCCCGGATAGTTGCCGGACTTTCAGGGGAGACAGGGAAAGCATATTTGCACGGAGATGGCCGCAGGGCCTCTGGGGCGATTGGAATCGGCTTTCCGCGGAGACAGTAGCACCGAAAGCCCAAGGCAAACGCTGCTGACCAGTTTGCCACGGGAAATAGGCAGTACCCCGGGGCACTCAGCTCCAAGACAACGGGAAACAAGCTCAGTCCGGGGTCAGAATCCAAGCACCATAAATTTCTTTCTTTCTTACACCGTCTGACCATGGGTCATGATGGCAATAAGGCCACGCCGTTTCTGCTGGGCAGGCACCTCGTTCAGGGCCTCCAACAGGTTGATGAGACCCTTCACGAATGAGACCGCACCCTTCCTTGAGGGGCTTCGACTTCCCAATCCTGCCGGCCTCCGTCGGGGAGGGGAGGAACTTGAGGTCCTCTGGGAGCTCTGGAAGGATGGTCTCCGGCTGCGGGCGGGGAGCAGTGAGCCTTCTTCTGGCTGGCTGGGCCGTCCTTGGCTGCGGGACAGCTGGGAGAGCGGGGTCGACTGGCATACCCAACCCTTCCCTCATGAACGCCACGAACCTGGGTGCGAACGACTTCAGGCCTTGCGGGAACGCATACGAAGGCCGGTTCCTCGGGTGAGCCGCAAAGACCTGCTCGAGGAGAGTCGTCCAGCGTGCTCTGGACATGCGGTTCTGGCCATTTTGCCCCCGGGAGAGCCAGCGGACGGCGTCGACAGACGTCAGCGTCGCGACGACCTGGTCGTTGGTCGACCACATGTCTCTGTCTTCCCGCGGTACATGTGCGTCAAAGCTGCGGCGAACAGCGTCGATGGTCGTGCGGTCGAGCCACCCTGTGAGCCGGTGGGCGGGGTCAACCTGCGGCGGCGGGCGAAGGGGGAGTTGGCTGAGTCACCACGGGCTTCGTGCTCGGTCTCTGGCTCAGCTCTC
Organism: Carpediemonas membranifera; assembly: GCA_019828565.1. Classification (NCBI taxonomy): domain Eukaryota; phylum Fornicata; genus Carpediemonas; species Carpediemonas membranifera. The sequence goes on along the minus strand of JAHDYR010000062.1, from coordinate 247,852 downwards.
TCCCCTTCCCCGCCTTCGACGCCCGCCAGGAGAGGAACTCGGACACTGCGGTGTCGTCGATGTTCCTCTCCCTCTGGCTGGGTGGGGAGCAACCTGGGCGGGGGTCTGGCGCGTGGGCCTGTCACCCTGCGGGGGCGGCTGCGGGCTGCGGCCCAGTTAGGGCGGCAGCGGAGTCGGTGGGGGCAGCATCGGCAGGGGGTGGGGCTCGGGGGCCGGTCACCCTGCTGTTGACGGTCTGCGCGGCCAGCAGCTACGCGACACGCGTATGCTTCTGCCTCGAGGAAGGCAGTGCGGTCTCGCGCAGGGCTTGCCGGGCGGGCCTCCTCGACACGGCTGATCAGTTGGGCGTATGACTGACGCCCGGTCTTGGCGCGGCGAGCGGCGATCTCGGACGGGCGGAGCGGACGAGGGTGCTCCCCTCATGAGCTGCTCATCGGTCCTTCTGCCCCGTATCACGCGCTCGAGGGCCTCGTTGGCACGATCAATCGAGATCGTAGCAGTGAACACCTGGTTGGTGGCTGCGGCGTGAAGAAGTGAAGTGGCATTGGCGATGTGGTCATCACGGCGGGATGCCTTCGGCTTATGGCCTGGCCCGAAGCGGTTTGTGGCCGCATGAACGTAGTCCGTGATCAAAGAAAGGTTGTTGATCGTGAAGAAGCGTTTGTTGTCCGTCACAAGGCGCAATAAACGATCTTTGTTCATACAAACCTCGATGAAGGCCTCAGCGTTCTTCGGCCACGAGCCTTTCGGGCAGTGCTGACGAATTTCGTCCATTACGCGCAGGAGCGCAGCGAACAGCGCTAGTTTCTGGTAATTCGTGTCACCTGGTCCTTCATCGGATGTATGGCAGGATTCGTCGCCTTGCGGCGGCGAATCGAGCAACTTTCCTCTGGATACCATGGCCGAATTTACTTTCCCAGGTTGTCCGAACAACACGCGACTCCGCGGAATTTCGAGCAACTACTCTCGCGCAGGGGGCAGGGGATGCGTTATGCGATGCGGCGATGGGGCGGGAGGCGCAGGGGGGCTCGGGGACGACGCAGCCTAGAGTGGCCGAGTCAGCCGAGTCGCGACTCCGGCATTTTGTGGGGAGGGCAGATTATTGGTGGTGCTCGGCCCAACGGGCCTTGCACTGGGAGACATAGTCCGACCAGACGGTCTGGTTGTCCGCCCAGATGGACCAGAATACCCGGTCACGGATGGCGCCCACGAGGGCCGGCCTGCGAATCGCGGCACAGAGGCGGGCGACCCAGCACTCGGTCAGACGGGACTCAGTCTCGCCCAGAACCGTGCAGGCAGCAGGCACGAAGGTGACCTGCCAGTTGCGGTACTCGCGGAGCTTCTCTAGCTCAGCCTCCCGCGGGTGCAGGCTGACCACGAAGTCGACATAGACTTCCTCGTGGACACGGTTCCCGACCACGTCTCTCTCGCCTGCCACCATGAGGTCGGCCACCTTGCGTCTGGGCGCTTCGGTATCGGCCTGCTGGTAGCGGGGGTGACGAGAGGTGAGCGCGACCCTCGGCCTGGCAACAGGCCATGGGTCGACCTCTAACGTCGTCGTCGGTCAACACGGCGCTCACAGCGTCTCTAACATGGTTGTGACGCTCGGTGTGGGCGGTTCCCTTGGTGTGTGGGCACGAGAGGGCATGCTGCCAGGTTTTGAGTTTTGAGTTTTTGAGTTTATTTTTTGATACAGTGCCGGGGTGTCCACCTCAGGCATGCTGCCAGGTGCAGCGCTGGGCCTGACACAGGGGCAAGTCTCGGGCCACTCTTCGAACGGGGCGACATCCAGGTGTGCCCCGCAACGGTGGGACAAATATTGAGCCAACAGGCTTCGATTCTAGCTCAATTGGGGGTGAGTGCGGCCTCTTGCCGGAGAATTCCAGCCGCCGGGGCAGCGCTGGGAGGAGTCGTTCAGGGCCTGAGTGGCCGCATTGCGGTCAAGTTGAGAGTCAGACGGCGTTGATGGGCGGTGCTGGACTGTCCAGGCGTCTCTATGGTACTTTGTGAGTTGTTTCTGAGGCTTTTTGGCCTCCATCTCATAGGAGTTCAGTTAAAATGTCCGGTATGGAAAGTTGGAATCACCAACCGGAACAAAGCCAAGCGCCGAGGAATGATAGCCATTGGCGATTCTTTCGAGGTTTATAGAGCTCAAAAACAGAGCGGCGGTGACCTATAGCGCGGAATGCCACATTTTTGGTCAATTCAGCATCGTGAGTTCTCCTGCTCGGGGAATACCAGCAGGAACAGCATAACTCTTTACCACTTCTACCCATAGGGGCGCACGAGGCCTCTCTCTAGCCTCCTCGATGAGATCGCCTGAGACCAAGTCAAACGGAAGCAGAAACGGGCCGGTGGCAGAAAAACTGGAAGATGCGAGCGCCGGAGGCACTGAGCCGTCGCCCCTGAAACCACCCTGCCTGCCTTGTATAACCCGCTAGCGGACGGGCGCTGTGCTTGGGTTGGTTCTCTGTGCTCCCCAAAGTGCACCCTCTGGGGCAACGAAACTTCCCGTATGGGCATGGAGCCCCCGGTGAGCGGTCTGATGGGATATTACCATCCAAAAGACCAAGGGAAGCTTACCGCCCGGACGTTCCTCAACCCACAGGGCAAAGAACGTCCAGAGGGAGCCCCAGCAACATGCCAAGGGCCCTCACCACTGCAACCAAGCCGAAACCAAGGTATGAACTCATGAATTTAGTAGGAATGACGCGCAACTGGAGGGAAACCCAAATGGCGCCCTGTGGCCGCGCTCCCCGCTGGGAGAAGGGGGAGAATGCCGGGGCCCAGCAACCCGTGAGTGGTAGGCAGATACCGCAAGGAACAGCAGCAACATGGTCTCAACCCCCATTCAACCCTGGGTGTTTACTGAGGAGTCCCGGCGCCCAGGAACTCAGCTGAGGGGCTTCCGTCGGCAAGGAAATGGGAAACCGAAGGGGACTATACTGCCTGGGCAGGGCCCGCCTCGAGAGCGCCCTGCTGCTGCCGCGATACATAACCATCTGGGACTGGAGAAGTGCGCTGGAATGCCTAAAAATGGCCTGTAAGGTTCTCGACAGGCTGATCCTCGTCGGTCCCCCCATGGAGCATGTCCACGAAGCTGCTATAGGCACACGAGTGCCAGTCCATGCAGCGATGCGATCCAAAGTGCTGAGAGCGTCGAGGGGCTGACTGACGCGTGAGCTCATGCCAGGCCGACGAACGGCGCGAGCGAGCTGGGGAGGAAGCCAATGGCGTGACAAACGGGGCAGCGCCCCTCGCCGCCGTGAGGACCGGGGCAGGGGGACCGGGCCAGCTGGAGGCGGCGGGGGACGGCTTTCCCCCTGGAAGGAGCGGAAGAGTCGGCGCTGAGGGACTCCCGAGGGCCCCCATCCCACCAGGCTGGGAGCAGAGGCGCGGGCGCTGCGGGATGGAAGGCAATGCCAATGACCCGGGGGGCAGCTCCCTCCACAGAGGACGACTGCATGGTGGAAGAACTCCGACCCCCAGCCCTCTCAGGGGTCTGGGGCTCCCGCCGCGGCAATGCCTGGGCCTTGGAGGTGATCGGCATGAGGGGCCAAGAGGGGAATCAGGTACCTTAGAAGGCTGAACCTTAGCTGCGGCAGCATGCCTGGGCCTCGGTGCTCGCCAGGCGCAGGCGGGCACTGGGTGTAACAGGAACCGAAAACGTGGTGAACTCCTGGCTATGGCTGGCAAGGTTCGCAACCGACCCCGCATCTCGCGGGCAATAGGCCACACCTCCCCGCCCCCTGCTCGGAAAGGGCCAACGTGCAACGCCACAAGGCTATGGTGATGCATCAGGTGATGGAGCACTAAAATGCACACTCCTCATCCGAGCCACCGGCCGCGCAATGGACGCGTTTCCCAGGAACCCACAGGGGGCGGGTACGTTGCTGCCCGAGCAGAAGATCTCCTCCCCGAGCATCCCTAGGGCCTCTCACGCAAGTACGCACTGAGGAACCCGAGTAGAAAAATCGCCGACTTGATCCGGATGTACGGCGACCTAGGCAGTATAGCAAGATAAAGGATCCCTTCCCCAGGAGTGGATCACCAGCGGTGCGGTGGCAGAATCCCAGCCGAGAAAGGGAAACGCCATCCCAAATGCTAGAGAAACATGACATCCTGCTATACCACTCACGCCCCTGATAACCGGAAGGCCATGGGTGGGTAAGCCAGTGCGGCCTGGAAAATCCACCGCGAGGACCAACAGCGCCGGCCACTCGCCCCGATGCGGGCTGGCTGTCGTGGATGGGTGTTGCTCCTCATTCTCCAGCTGGATTTACATTCTCGACTGTCTCCCAGCTCACGAGCGCCGGCAACGTCTCCCAGGCGGAGGCGGGCAGGGGAGGGGGAGGGCCCATCTCGGGGATTCACGCCGACTCTTCTCGGACTTTTCGAGACCACTCGGCCACACAAACACAGGATGCAACAAAGCCATGGGCCGAAAGGTACCCAGATGCAGACGAAAGCTGGAACAGAGCTCACCAAAGCTTGGAAAACGCGTAGCGCTACGACCGAAAGAGTGCGCAAAAGTCCGAAGAGCAGCTGACCGATCCTCGCTAAGCGTAACAACACCACAGTGATCTTTCGAGGGATACAACGCTAACTTGCTGTAATCGTCTCCGCTCACCGGCTAGATCCTTTTGCTGTTCGAGCTTAGTTGCCAGCACCTCAAGGTCGTGGTCACCAAAGCCTCACAGGGCCTGGTTCAGGCACACACACAAGGTTCGGCCACAGAGCGCCGCCTGGCTCCTCATGCAGGCGGCCAAGCCACAGCCGGCTCTCATACAGCGAGTGCCAGGTGGACAGAGCCCACAACAACGTCGCCAAATGCGGCGGTCTTAGGTCGGGCTCTGGGAGGATGCGTCAGCAGACAGCAGGAGGTGCTTTGACGGACAGGCCGGGTCGCCTCCCGGGAAGGTGGCAGGCATGTTCTCCGCGATAGCTGCCCGCTACAGCAGGACCGATGCGTATCAGACCTGTGCTGGTTAGCAGGACACCCACGGATTCAGCCCTCAACATTGCCGGCGACGAGAGCGCCAGCGCGCAGTGAGGCTGAAGACTTAGTGCGCTTCGCTGGACGGTTCCGGGCTTCAAAGAGCTGTGGGCCGCATGGGATACTACTACTCCCGGCCAATGCCGCAGTTCATCCAACGGTCTCTGCGACGCTTCCACCCTCGCTGCGTGATCGCAACATCTGGATGGCGGACCAGGGTACCAAGCTGCTCGCCACCGAATCCACAGACGGCCTCGCCTAAGGGCAACGAGCAAACCGACAACTCCACTCCTACCAGGCAAACCCTCCTGGTCACACCGAATAATGGTGCGCAGCAGAGCAAGTGCAGGTGATAGCTCCGCCCAACGGCGGCCCAAAGGGACGGACCCACCCGCCCGGCAATCAGCAATCAACCTATGCTGTTCGCACAAACGGCGCGACCCGACCACTGGCCAACCCAACATAATGCAGCGCAGATCCTGAATGCTGTTCTATTGCGAAGCGGTGGTTGGAACTCCAACTAGCGAACGCCACCATGCCCAGTGGCGAAAGTGTGGCTCGGCACCGTGGCAATTAAGATGGCCCGGCCCAACGCCGAATGGTTCGGCCAGAAGAGTCCTTCTGGCAGTGATAGTGACAACCCGCCAAGGGTGAACCGTCAGCCAACAGCAGATTCGTCCTGCCTGCTCACCAACCCGTGCAGGGCAAGAGGATGCTGGATCGGGATGCATTGGACTTCTGAAGGCCCAAACCCGCATCCAAGGCGATGAGGCCGTCATATGCGAAGGGCGGTCATAGTCTTTGACCAAGTTAACGGGAATATCGTCGCCAGTCTGCAGAATGGGATGTTAGGGCGAAGATATCTGGGTGGCCGACCTCGACCAGGCTCTGCTGATGAGCTCAAGAATCTCCACGGCTGCAGCCTCACCTCGTCGATGACATCACCACTGCAGGCAGGGATTCGAAAGCACATTCCCAAACAGCACCACATGGTGCGCGGAATGATCGATGCCCTCCCAGCGTCGGAAGGGCGACACCGGCACCATCCACCTGACTGCCAGCGTAGCTGAAACGCCGTCCTCACGAGCGCCAACACGTACCGGATTCCCACGGCCAGGGCATAGTAGCCACCCACCTAATCGGCTGCCGGCCTAGATGCGGTGTACGTCTCAATAGCACACTCCTCTTCTACCCTCCCAGGAGGGACCGCCCGGTCCGAGAGACCCTCCCACAGGAGGACCAGAAGGCAGTGCGCCGAGCAGGCCAAGGTCTGGACTCCGCGGACCAGCAAAGGAGAAGGGAACCTGCTGGGCTGTGCTACTCACAGAAACGCACCAGCCTACTGTCACTGTGCGCTTGCGATGTAACGCTCTTTCTACAAGACTCTCCCTGGCCATCCACATGCTGTATAACCTTGACCTGGGCTGATGTGGGAGCGGAACTAATCGCGCACGAGGAGCATGACGCACAAAGCATCATTAGAGTAGGACACGTCCCGTAATCTGGTTGTAGAGGATTTCCGGAACGCCATAGAGGGCGAGTCATCACACCCTCAAACTACAGCACGTGATCTTTTAATACCGCCGCGTCCGAAGGGAAACTATTACGGCCAACACGACCGCGCAAGAGTTCCAGTTGTCCAGGAAAAGGAACCCATGGTCCTTAAAGGAGCGTAGCTGTTCGTTTCATTCCCGCCCTGCCATCGAGACCCTCTGGCTCTTGAGCTCCTATCCGAAAACGCGGAACGGTAGGCGCCGCGTAGCAAGGGAGAAGCTACTGGCCAGACTTCTATGGCAACCGTACCACCCTGGACAGGTCGGAGCAACCTCCCGGTCAAACTCCACGAGCCTCCTGACCCTATCTGTGCAGCCTCGCTGGTCCCGCCCATAAGCAGTGTAGACATGATGCATGCTCAGCCCAGCAGCCAGACACCCTGGGCTCATCCACCGCCTGGCAACATCGGCGATAGAGCACCAGCGGGCGTCCCGAATCCTCATCGTAAGCAAGGAACCCGGCGCCAAGATAGAGGGCCCAGGCATTATGTGTAAACTTCTTTCCTCGGCTTCAGGACTGCATCTGCACAGGTTCGGGCAAGGAGGGAGCCTGGAAGACGCCGCCCGAGCGCCTCAGCGAACAATACGACGGCACTTCCTGGCCCTGGATGCAGTCCCAGCGATGAGACTACCTCATCCGCCTGTGACTTCCTTCTGCACACCCAGAACAACGACGGCACAGGTCGCAGCGAGAGCAAAGAGGTTGTGACCGTAAGGCAAGGGTCAAAGAGCCTGCCTTCCTCGAAGAGCACCGGGAGAGGCTCACCAACGAGTTCACCAAGGCATGGAGTGGCTCTCGGCCTTAGGCTGCTTGAGGGCCCAGCTCACCGAGAACCGGACACAGGTCACAAACCCATATCCTTGCTAAAGGAAGGTGAACGCCACCCTCAGCAGGCAAGGGAAACAAACACAACCCGCGCCAGGTACGCCCACACCTCAAGGGCAGTCTCATCACTATCAAAGGCACCAGGTAAAGCCCTGCTACACCTCCTGAGGAATGAACACCCGTGGGCCCTGGGACAGGCGGATCCTCACGCCTCACAAAGAGGCTACAACTCTGGCGATGCCTCTCCCTCTGAGCCAGGAAGCTTGAGCACCTCACGCCGGCGCCCTGGAAGGGAAGAGTTCCCAAACTCCAAAGGAGACTGGGCACGGGCCGACGATGGTGCTCACATCCAAGCCTCTTCCAAGCGGAGGTGTGGAGCGAAGAGCTGAAGAAGAGCGGCAAGTGATCATGAGCCATTACGAAGAGGAAGTCTCGGCTGCAACAACGAGGCTGCTCCGACTCCAAGGCCAGCTGGCCAAGCGAAAGGGAAGCCCTAGCAAGAGGAGCGGAGCGGAGCGCCAGCGCCTCCCAGCGCGGCGCATCGCTTTTGGAGAAAATTCCTCGGAGGCGGCTCTTGTTTCTGTAGCCCTCAGGCTCCAAGTGGAACAAAATTACAGGAGTCCCTGAGGGCCAGGCTTCGAGGGAGGCTTTGCCGCCGCCTAAATCTGGAAGCTGACGGGAGGGAAGAAGAGCCCTCCTACGCATCGTGGAATAACGTGGGTACCAGGCTTTAATGAACCAGACTAAGAGATGCATGAGTAACGAGCCATACCAAGCAGTGGAGGAAGCAGTGCAGAGTCTAAAGGGATGTGTATATATAGCACGTTGCAGGAATAGGTGAAGTGAAGGCGCCGGAATAGGCGCAGCGTTGGAGCCCGCCAGGAAGGCTGGGCTGTACTTGCCACACGCCCGGGTGACTCTTTCTAAACTGTTCCCGCAGGGACCAAAGCGGTAGAGGCAAAGCCTGGAACGCCATCGAGGACCTGGCCTGGTCTGGTGGCCGGAACTCCAGCCTTGGGAGGCGCCGCCGAAAGTGGCCGCTCCCACCTATGCGCAGTTAGGCAACGATGCTGCCAAGAATGCAAGCGAGGCCAGAAGCGCTATATATCGGCAATGAAAAGTCCCGACAAGCACCAGAGGGCGCGTGGCTGATGCAAAGTGGTACACCCTAGGTCAGTCTAAGAGGGAAGGAACCTGGGCCACGTCTGTGACTCTGGAGGAAGCAGCTGTTCTGGCCAAGCACATGTGAATGGCGCATGCTTCTGGTCCTGAGAAATATCAAGCAAAGAAGACGCTCACCCGGGCCGCCCACCAACAACCCACAGGGCGGGCGGCCCACCCAACGTGCTAAAACAACGACGACATAGGCGCTCACCCATTGGGAAGGCAACTATGCAGATGCTAAACAACAACAAGATGAAAGTGTGCAGGTATGCAGAATAAGGAGTGCAGGTTAAGGCAGTAAATAACCTGAATGCGAATAGTCTCCTCTCAATGTTGGGCGACAATTTAACGGGCAATGAAGACTACAGCGGATCTATAGCGGTAGCGCTTCTCGCAAGCAATAATGGTTCGAAGACGCCCTCCTCTGCAGTGGAAACATTCAGGTACGGTAACTCCGTAGTCCTCCCGTTGGGCGGACTCCATAATACGCATGCAGGGCACGCCAACCCATCAAGGCTCAGAAAGGCAAGATTAACCCAGCGTAGCCACGGTGATCAGCCCACATTCACAGCAACCTGGGATGGTGGGAGTATCTGACGGCACGAACTGAAGTTCAATTAGCATCCTCGAAACCCTGGCGGGCCATCGCGGTCATCAACATATACGCTCCGCGACTGCAGCGCAGCGGAGCCAGACCGCTTCTGACCAACAGCTGGAAAACATCGTCAGAGGAGTACCACGGCTTCGAGATAATCATCATGACTGGAACCGTGACTCCGCGGAGCCTGCGCCACCAGCGCCACACTACAGCGAAACAATTCCAGACCTAGTTTTCTCGTCTCACACATACATGAGCGCGGGAATACCACCGACGCTGGATTATGCAGCTACCGATCACGAGGGCCAAAGCCAGAGTCATTGACAGTGCTTTCGGGAGATGCATTGGGCTCATAGGGCAGTGGAGCCAACTCTGGGACGAACTGCATTGGAAGAAACAACCGGCCAAAACGCCAAAACCTGCGGAACAAACTACCCGGAATGTCCCTCCAGAGCGCAACGGGAAAGAGCAAGGGAATGGCCGCAACCCGATGTGGAGCTCCATATGTAGATGTTACAATCGAGTACCAAATACGGGAACTTTATCGGTGGATTTCAAACTTCCGCCAGAAGTCAGACCAGGGAGATCGCAAAAGCGATCCCGGAGAACGTATGTGGAAGCAACTCCATCCTAGCCCGATGGAACAAAGCGCCGCGGAAATCAAGCGAACCCTGAACAACGAGCCCAGAAGTCATGGAAAGCTTCAAGGAGGAGTGACGCAGCAGGTGGAAAACAGCGCAAGGGCAGGTATAAGACCACCAAGAAGGCCAAGTAGCAAACCAGGTCCACAGGTTCTGGAACGAGAAACAACACGCAGGGCTACCGGCGATGCCTCAGAGGAAAGAGGTCGATCTTAACAAGGGAAAACGAGATAGCTAGGGAGCTGCAGAGGCAATACGCCTAAGTCAGTAGTGGCATAGCGACCTAGTTGGGACCAGAGTAGATCCCGGCGGCCCAAACAACTGATCAACACGGAGGAGGAGGTCACGGCCGCCATCAAGTCCCTGAAGAAATCATCGGCAGGAGGCCCGGATGGTATCACGGGCGAATGTCTGAGAGACCTCAGGCGGCCTACAGGGCAATCACTTCTTCCAGAAAGTATACGAGTCTGAACTACCCACCACGTGGAAGTGGCCGCCCATCTCCGATACACAAAGTAGAAGATAAGCTACTGCCAGATCCTACCGACCCATCTCACCACTCCCTACCGAGCATATGGGAAGGTACTCAAAATGGAGGCTCAAACCAACAGTTGAGAGGCATTACAGAGAGCAGTAGATCGGCTTCATGAAGGGAAAGCACAGTCATAGACCACATCGCCCTCCTAACCCAACTGGGTAAATTCAAGAAGCAGGACCCACCAGCGTGCTGCTCGATACTGCACACGGTTCCCAGACATCCTAGTCAGCAAGCTGATCAATATGGGTGTACACACACCTAGCTTCAGAGCAGGTACAGCTGCAATGGAGAGGACCCTATACGCGGTAAGATCCGACCTATGGTCCGAAATCGAATTTTAGAGCCGCTACAGCGTGGTCGCAATTCTATTCATACTATTTCTACGGCCAACTGGATTAGCCAGGCGTCACTCAGAATGCCAGTATTTATAGGACAATACTGCGACCGAAGCTTCACCCACCACAGACCCGGAATGGCATCATAGCAATGTGTTCGTAGACGATACGAGCATCTCGGCAAAGAAAGAAAATGATGCGGAGTCCTCACCGCCGCAATGGTGGAAGTGATAGGTGGCACACAAGCTGTGTATCAGCCCAGGAAAGAACATCGTCATAAGTACCAAATCCAAATGCGGAAGTGCGAATTCATGGGAGGCTACCCGGAGCATGGAGTCAGGGCCGATACTTGGGACTCTGATAGCAAGTGGTCTCTCATCCACCAGCGCATGCATCGCAAAGAAGAAAAGAGAAAAGAACAGTCGAACAAGCACATCGCTGCCCGGAGAGTGGGATGGACTAAAGGCTCCACGCCCGGTGGCTGTTCTGGGAGTCTTATGGCTGATCGGAATGGAATGAATGGAAGGAAGCCCAGGAGGTGGACAGGAGTGTGGGTGGTGGTGGCCCGCCTGCCCGCAGCCGCCTGATGGGATGGGATGTGCTGGGAAGCGGACATGTGTAAGAGCGGTTAGAACTGGGCGACCGGCCCGATCCTGACCGCCCATCGCTAGCGGACTTCACTGCATGAACAAGTCCGTTATCGGAAAGCTGGAACAAGTGGGCAGATTAACGTAACAGATCTGGCTAGCGACCTTCACGGGACCCTGACCCAGAGCACAGCCGATGGAGATGACAGCATGAGACATCGCCACCAAGGTAGCCGGAATTGAGCCAAGGCGGGCTTCGCTTCGAAGTGCTAGCTGGCGGAGGCAATGCAAACAATGGCAGGCGGGAGAGCACCCGAAACCAGTGTGATTACTCGAGAGATGATGCTCAGAGGGAAAGCCAAAGAGGGTAGCGTAACAGCTCCAACACGCCTCCTCCGCTAGCAACAACAGCCACACACAACTCGAGGAGCCGCGCTCATCATAAGCAGGAGGTACTCTGGGCAGGAAATGCCTGCGACCGTGGTATCCAAAGCGAATATACCCGATATGCACACCGCAGCCGAACGCGAATTGATCAACTACCTCCAACTATATACAGGCGGCAGGCGCTAGTGGCAGTAGCCGGGTGGCTGGAAGACCAACCGCTAGGAACACAAAGCCACATCATAGCGGGAGTGCCAGGGCGTCGGCCGCCATGGGTGGGAGCAGTGCTGGAAGCTGCGGCAACACACACCCGCGGCAGCTGCGGCACGGCTCCGGACGAGTGGTATAACTCCAGGGCCATATTGGAGCTCCACTACAATAAGTAACAGGAGGATGAAACAGTGAAGGAGGGTCTATTATGCGGAAAAGGCCCTCATGAACCTCAGAACAGGCCCAGACTAGGAGGAAAGCCCTGGGTGAAGACAAGGCACAGGGCGGAATGATTCCTGAACCGGCGGGAGGTGTTTTCACATGTTCCCGGTAGCGCCCGGCCGCACACCCAACC